>OZ035836.1:24584846-25189108 GCA_964034765.1 Knipowitschia caucasica
ATACAAAGGAATAGTTCATTTGTCAATACAGATAAGTGCCAACTTTTCCAAATTGAGACATGTTTTTGTCAACGAATATTTATCATAGATCCATCCAAGAAATGCACTAATATCAGAATTTACCTATAGTGCAATACGCACAATAGACAGTGTATGATGTATTGTGCAATTTTATTGTGCTAATATCACTTCAAAATAAACCGTCAACCCCAAAATGTCCCACGACACCAGTTTGGGAACCAATTTAATTCTTGTTTACGATTTTACTTCTACTCTCTATAATTTGTAATCGAGGGAGCTATCCATGGTGCTGAAGTGAAACCTGGTGTATTTCATTGAGCAGTCATTTTCACCTAATGGCACCACAATAGCATCAGGTGTTACAAAATAATGTGTTCTGTTTGTCCCAAATCTCCATCTCGCACTAGTCCACCTTTACCACAACACACGTTTTCTTGTAATTATTTTCACACAAAGTTGTTTCCACCCACTGCTCTGTGCTTTGACCACACGTTATATGTGACACAAGCAGGGTGAGGATATTGCTTTGGTCATTATTGTAGTATTATCATCTCCAATATTCTATGGAACAACAGCCTGCAGGAAGAACATTCAGTTTTGTTACCATTAGTCTGATGTGATTTGTCAAAAATTACAAAAGCTGCTGCTACTGCTGCTGCTACTGCTACTACTGCTGCTGCTACTGCTACTACTGCTGCTGCTGTTACTACTTCTACTACTACTGCTCTGGTCTGTCCATAAGCATTTTGTGAGAAAAGATAAACAGCCTTTATAGATGTATGTGTGAATCTTGAATCTTGGGCTATAAATGTTTGTTCTATGGGTTAGACCTCTATAAACCTGATGTGGCTATTGTGTATGAGGCATCGCTTTGTACAATGTAACTCTCCTGAAGTTGGTGTTTCTTCCAAACAAAGGAAAAAAAGCACATCTCAAAGCTATATATTACCGTTTCGAGCTCTCTGAGGGACTACTTCAGTGGCACTTTTGATCAAAAATAACGACTAATGAATTATTTTAGTATTTCATCCAGGACCTAATACGTATTTTGATGCAGAACTATTAAACTCTTTATTCACAAAACTTCATAGTCAGACAGTACACAAGTTCTACACATTTGTATTATAGATTTGGTTGGTGTTTTGCAAAAGGGAACTCCCAGGAAGCTGCACTCATGTCTGTTATGTTTATTTTTTCCAGTAATATTCACTTTTATATATATACATTCATGCAGATCTGTGTAGCACTGTATCCCACAGCAAATTTCCCTTGGGACATTTAAAAGTTGATCTTATCTTATCTTATATTGTGCCAAACTGCAGCCCGTAGCTAAAACATGAGCGGTGCCATATTCTGTGCAGTCCTATAATAACATAGAGCTGTAGTCTTTGGTTTTAGTATTACAAGGACAACGCCGCTCCCTTGACCCTCGCATAGGAGCCGTACAGAGGAGATTAGCCTTCACCCTGGAGGCGCTTGGCTAAACTTTATCCTCCCCACAGCTCATAGCGATGCAGGAGACGCATGGCCATTCCAGAGGCTGCTCCACAGAGAGATAAGTATAGTGTACACAGCCCAGCATTTTACACTTGGCTTCCTCCACCTGTTTGTGACCTGCTCGTTACGGAGGGGGAGGTGAAGCCGTGTAACATACAGGCATTTCACACTTTAGATCGACTCCTGTCAGAAGAGAGAACCTAATGTGGAATAATCGATTCAGTACAGCACACGTAATCACCACAAGTTGACCAGGTGTGATTTACCTAAAGTTAGTTACTCAAAACCAAACAGGAATGGGACAAGCAGCGTGTAAAAACAAGTGTATTTTTGCAATTGCACATTTTTCAACATGAGGCCTTTCCACACATTTCTTTTATTTACAAAAGATGCACAAAAAGACCGGAGGTTGCAGTTTTAATTTGCATATTTACTATTCACTTAGCAAATAGCAAAAACTGAAGTTGTTTAAGTTATTTGCAAACTAAAAAGGGACTAAAGATACGCGGAAAAAAGCAGAATTTTGTAAAATGTCTCTCCAAGAATCCAACTGCAGAGGGGTAGAAACTGTTCTTATGGCAGGACCAGGACCTCCAATAGCATAACTCATATCACTATATCCCAATCCATTATAATTGTCACTATACACTTTTATACTGTATATTAAAAATGGATTAGGATTTATTTTATGCATGCCTGTAAATCTATTGTTTACTCTTTTTTACTTGTTTGCACCATATGCCCAATTCCTTGTTTGTGACTTCCTGTTATACCTACAATGACAATAAAAATCATTCTTACTACGTTTTTTTTAAAGATGTCTCAATGGATCAACAGCCACCTGCATATGAAAGCCAGACCCAGTCAGACCTTTGAAGCTAAGCGGGGCAGGGCCTGGTTGGTACTGTGATGGGAGAACTCTGGGGCGAGGCGGCTGTGGCTGTAAAGTTCCAAACTATCATACAGTAGAGTCCTTAAAGGACAACTCACCCTCAAATCCACTTTTTTTTTGCTGATAAACGGTATAAATGAGTGTCCAATAGTGTTGTCTACATATCCTGGTCATAATCTTGTCACTTTGGTGCAAATTAGTTGAAAGTTTCTGCCTAAAACCGTCTGTGAGGCGCCATCTGCTGGCGACCTGTATTACTACATTTGAATTTTGAATCTGGCGCCAACACTGGCGCGGCAGCAAGACCTGACGTCTGAAGCAAGACCTGACGTCTGAAGCAAGACCTGACGTCAGGCCCCCCGCCCAGAGCAATGTAAACGGCCCAGTCTCGTTCACGCCCCCTTTAGTCCTCCAGGCTACGCCCATTTAGAGGAAGATTTGAACAGGAAATGTGAGTGACGTAAGCTCCGAGGAGCGGGGGTGAGAACCACTTTAAAGAAGCTATTCCCGATTTTTTTTCTAAGTAGTTCATAAAAATGCTTTTTACTGCATTCTAAAATTAAAAATATATATATACAGTATATTTTCAAACAAATATTAGACCTTTGAATTTTATAATTCAAAATGTATTTAATGACTGCAAATAAAATAGTTAGCTCCCAAAGGTTTCACCGGGACGTGCTAGGCAGGTAACAGCTAAGCTAGCTAGCTGTTTCATGGTAACTTCCGGGTTTTTCGCGATCGCTTTTTGTCACTTTAAAACAGTATTTTGTCATGAAAACGTTGACAGCAAATTCTGTAATTGTCCGTGGATGTGTGTATATGTATACTGTATTGTCCGATTAACGTTTAATGGTGTTGATTGATAGATATGTATTTGTTTATTGAGCGTGGCTCAATCTCCGCTAGCTTCTCTACACAGACAAGTGTGTAGTGACAGGCGCTGATAGCTTGTACTTGCAAAGTAATGGCAGTATTTTACACACCTGAATTACAAACAGATTGCATTGGGGCTGCGGTCATTATTGGTTTGAGAGTTCTGTTATCAAGAAAAAATGATCGGAAGAATTGCATTCAAGTCAATGGAGTGCTGCTGCTGTGAGGAGCTGTATAATAAATTATAATTAAATATTAGAATATATTCTAATGTTTAAATTAATACATTCGGACGCAAAACTAATGGTATTCTTTTACTTATATATTGTGTTTGCAGTGCATTGCTTTAGTGCCATTTCATCAGTGATTGTTGGACAGCTTACAAGTTGCGCTAATGCTAATGTTAGCATACGTATCAGATCGCAAATAAAACTAGGTGGCTCCATGTTATGAGAGCGTAGGGGAAATGAGAAATGAGTGAGCGAGTTGGGGGGCGGTGCTAAACATTCAACCATTGCAGAAACGGGTATAGCGCCTTTAAGAAGACATTTCACCCACATAGCCATATGAATCTGGTGTGTGTGAAAAGTTGGAACTGGTCAAAGGGGCCCATACTGGTTGCCTCTCTTCCATCAATATGCCCCAGGTTAACTGTGGCTACAGTGGTAGCCACAGTTAACCTGGACATAGTAAACCTGAAGAGTTGGTACATACAATAGCTCACAATGTCTCACAACCGGTCCTTACACAGCATATTGGAAACCCCTGCTGTCTCTGTCTTTGGTGGGTGATTCAGTTACAAACTATAGTCATTAAAGAGAGTAAAATGTGAGGCCTGGGGCTGTGATTTGGCTCCAACACAAGGTCAAACTGTTCATCAAATCTATCATTCCATCTGCATAATGAACCAATGCTCGTTTAGTCAACATTTAAAAAGTGATGTCTCAGCATCCAAGGCATTTTGTTGTAATGAGAGTGGATACAAGTCTTTACCTGCACTTTATACACACGCACACACACACACAAACACACACGCACACACATGTTACCCACTGAACTGCTGCACTTTGTATCAGAGTATGGAGCTATTATTGTTTCAATAATATTTGTGTGTGCGTAAACAGATTTGTGTGTGCGTAAAAAGATTTGTGGGTGCGTAACTAGATTTGTGTGTGTGTAAAAGAAATATTTCTGCGTGTGTAAATAGATTTGTATTTCGGTATCAAGATTTGTGTGTGCGTAAAAAGATTTGTGTGTGTGTAAAAAAACAACACACAAATCGTTTTACACACAAATCTTTTGACGCAGTCTTGCCTTCGCAGATTCGCAAGTGTAACTTGGACTGTGTGCGTGCGTAAACAGATTTGTGTGTGTGTAATTTGACATTTGTATCTGTAACAGAACAATCTGTGTGTAAATAACCACGTTGTACAAAGAGAAGAACGAAAAAAGCCTAAGAGCGAAGCACAGGTTCTGTTTTACACACAAATCTCTTTTTGACACACCTCTGCCGCTTAGCGTGTGTCAAAAAGATTTGTAAGTGTAATGTGGTTGTTCTAGCAGTACACCAGCAGATGGTGCTGTTGTAGCTGGTTATTACCTACACGCAAACAAACCAAAACCTACTGCCTTGACAAGATACACTACCGCAGCTGCTGTTTATGATATTTTTTCCTATATTCAAAATCCTGTCATTCACACCACTGTATGACGCATGGATCTATTATAATAACTGGATAGGGTGTTACTGCAGATTCTTGCGTACTGCAGACTAAATTCACGTTGGCTACACAGAAATTTTCCCCATAGAACTCAAAGTAAACTAAAACAGCTGACATAGAACCTACAGCTTTCATAAAGGTCGGATTTTGTGGGAATTTTAGTGTCCCTTGTCATCCTGAACAAATCTACACTTTAGTGCCACAAACTCTGCTGGTTTGCTTGCGTGTAGGTAATAACCAGCTACAACAGCACCATCTGCTGGTGTACTGCTAGAACAACCACATTACACTTACGGATCTTTTTGACACACGCTTGGCGGCAGAGGTGTGTCAAAAAGAGATTAGTGTGTAAAACAGAGCCTGTGCGTAGCACTTAGGCTTTTTCCCGTTCTTCTCTTCGTACAACGTGGTTATTTACACACAGATTGTTCTGTTACAGATACAAATGTCAAATTACACACACACAAATCTGTTTACGCACGCACACAGTCCAAGTTACACTTGCGAATCTGCGAAGGCAGGACTGCGTCAAAATATTCGTGTGTAAAAAAAAAAACTTGTGTGTAAAACGTACTTTTTTTTGCACACACAAATCTTTCTACGCACATACAAATATTTTTACGCACACACAAATCTTGATACTACATACAAATCTATTTACACACGCACAAATATTTCTTTTACACACACACAAATCTGGTTAAGCACGCACAAATCTTTTTACGCACACACAAATCTGGTCACGCACACACAAATCTGGTTACGCACGCACAAATCTTTTTACGCACACAAAAATCTTTTTACGCACACACAAATCTGTTTACGCACACACAAATCTGTTTACGCACACACAAATATTATTGAAACAATAATAGCTCCATATCAGAGCAATGTGGACAAGCGTGAGATGTGTCTTTCCCTAAACAATATGCACCACATACTAATCCGACCATGTTTATTTCATGACATTTTTATTTATTTTTTGATGCTGTTTAAACTGCAGGGGTTTGCAGTGGTCCTTATATTGCACAATTCCAGTTGGGACAGCGGTAAGTTGCACTCATAACTCTGTAACCCAATAACCCTTGAGTCATCTTGAAGTTTTTTATCAAAGACTGGTACCACCTTGACCTGTTCAATATTTGAAGGGGCAGTCGCCTTCATTGGCAGAGGCTTGGTGCTTGGGTTATTGTGGTTTTCTGAACATTTAAGCAACAAATGGCCAGTTACTCCGACAACTTTGTCGGTATACCTGACCTTTTATGCCAAATGTTCTTTCCTGCATCGTATTTTCCAATTCTTCCAAAACTTTCTGAAAGAACAGCTGAACAGAGAGAATATGCATTTTTGGCAGGTTTTGCAGCCAGCCCATGATTTGTCACATTAGGTCTGTCCACCATACCGGGGATCATGTCTGATATTTTCTCTTTTTCAAGTTTTTTCCCATCTTGCTACTTTGAAAGATTGATTTTCTCGGCGAGTGGTTTTAACTTGCCTGTAACTCTTTGACTTTAGCACAAAGCCTGTAGTTCTGTGCGAAAGTCACAATTATGTATCTCTCTTTGTCTACTTAAATTTAGTTCTGCTGATGGCATCACAGTATCAGACCGGAGATAGCGGTCCTTATATAGCACATTTCCAGTTGGAGGTGTGGTAGGTGGCACTCATGTCCAGTCTGGACATGCCTGTTTTGTAAAACTCTAAAGGTCTAATAAAAGTCTCATCAAAATCCTCAAATTCATCGTCAGCCATTATAGAATGACCAGTCACTTCCACTGCCTTGTTGTTGGATGTTGACATTCCAAAATGTACCTCCAGTGTTTCAACCGAGGCTTTCCAATTTTCTGCGTTTGTTAGACTTGTTGAAAAAAATTCCAGAGGCCTTTTCCAGAATTCCTCACTTGCCTCCTCATAATACCTCAATTCAGGCATTGAGCTTGCAGAAGGACCTGTCTCCTGCAGAGGCTTTGGATCACATCTTTCTTTTGTGACCAGGCGGCTGGGAGTGGATACGGCTTGACTGTAACTTTTCTTGAAACAAGCAGGGTGATTGGTTGGCTCAGAAACCTTTGAAGCATTTTCATATTCCCTGTTGTTCCTGTAAGCAGGGCGGGTCTGCTCAATATTCCTTGGGTCTTCTTCAGGTTTTTTGTCAAAGACTGGTGCCTCCTTGACCTGCTCAGTGTTGGAAGGGGCAGTGGTCTTCATTGGCAAAGGCTTTGGTGTTGGAGCCTGAGATTGTGTAGCTGTCTGAACATTTGTTGCTTTCTCATTAGGGTAATTTTTCAAAGGCCTACAATAATAATCAATATCTAGCTCTTCATCTGACATACTGGAGAAGAAGCGATCTAACTCCTTTATCGAACTTGTCTTTTTAGGTCTCACTGAAGGACCATTAAACTCCTCTGACTCATCCGGGATATCGGCATAGAAGTGAACACTTGGTTTTGTTACTTCAGGCCCAGAAGTTAAAGGTTTGTGAGCTGCCTCGTCGTTGGTTAGAGTCTCTCTTCTGCTTGACTCCATTTGAATGAGAAGACTTTGTAACCTTACAGTTTCCTTTTTCCTTCTGTTTTTACCTTAAGGAGTTGGAAGCTCACTTGAAGAGTCAACAACTGCAGTCTCAGGAATTGGTGTCAAGGCCTGTGTTACTGGAGCATCCTTGTTCTGCTGAGTCGGCCTTTTATACCAAATGTCCTTTCCTGCATCATACTTACTCTCTTTTGTTTCAGACTCAGCTGGTTTTGCAGATTCAGAGTCATAATTTGCAGCTTTTTCAGCGAGCTCCTTATTTGTCACATATGGTCTGTCTACCACACTGGGATATGATTTCTGTTTTTTTTTCTTTTTCAAGATTTTTTCCATTTTGCTACTTTGAGGCCTACTCCAGACTTCCTCACTTGCCTCCTCATCATCCCTCAATTCAGGCAGAGACCTTGCGGAAGCGCCTGTCTCCTGCAGAGGCTTTGGATCACATTTTTCTTTTGTGACCATGCGGCTGGGAGTGGATACGGCTTGACTGTAACTTTTCTTGAAACAAGCAGGGTGATTGGTTGGCTCAGAAACCTTTGAAGCATTTTCATATTCCCTGTTGTTCCTGTAGGCAGGGCGGGTCTGCTCAATAATCCTTGGGTCCTCTTGAGGTTTTTTGTCAAAGACTGGTGCCTCCTTGACCTCAGTGTTGAAAGGTGTAGTCGTCTTCATTGGCAAAGGCTTTGGTGTTGGAGCCTGAGATTGTGTAGCTGTCTGAACATTTGTTGCTTTCTCATTAGTCTCGTTTTTCAAAGGCTTACAATAATAATCAATATCTAGCTCTTCATCTGACATACTGGAGAAGAAGCGATCTAATGCCTTTATCGAACTTGTCTTTTTAGGTCTCACTGAAGGACCATTAAACCCCTCTGACTCATCCGGGATATCAGCATAGAAGTGAACACTTGGTTTTGTTACTTCAGACCCATAAGTTGAAAGTTCTTGAGCTTTCTTATCATTGGTCAGAGTCTCTCTTCTGCTTGGCTCCAATTGAATGAGAAGACTTTGTAACCGAAGAGTTTCATTTTTCCTTCTGTTTTTACCTTTAGAAGTTGGAATCTCACTCGAAGAGTCAACAACTTCAGTCTCAGGAATTGGTGTCAAGGCCTGTGTTACTGGAGCCTCCTTGTTCTGCTCATGATTTGCCAAATAGGATCTGTCTGCCATACCGGGACACAATTTCTGGTTTCTTCTCTTTTTAGAGTTTTTGCCCATCTTGATACTTTAAAAGATTAATTTGTTCTGTCCTCTGCTGTGAGTTTGCCTGTGGCTCTGTGTCCTCTGTGTGTGCTGAAGTCAAAGACTTGTGTCCTTATGTGGATGCAGACGATCTCTGTGGCCACCTAATCTCTGTATGTTCTGTTGATGACGTCATAAAGATATGACACGACCACATTCTGGTTGCCATGGAAACGTTTGTCATAGCAACAGTGAACATGGATTGAGAAAATAGCTGTGTTAAGTTCATAATGCATGCAATTATATTTGATTTATTCTTGTAGTCGTCCATATCAACGCTTTTATTGTTCGGGTCATCATTGTTGCCAGCCCTAAAAATGTTGTGTTATTATGCCGCTTTTCCACAGTCCTAGTACGGTACGTTTTGACTCTACACGGCGCGCCATGGCCCAGTTCGCGTGCTTTTCCATCAAAAATAGTACCCCCTAGTATGTCCTCAGCGTTGTCAAACCACGTCATTTACGTGTGACGAGTAACTAGTACTGGTGCGGTGGATTGGATTTATTATAATATCAGAGCAAGTGTTTAATAGAAAATTCAGCACAGCACGAGTAGTTTTTGAAAATGCTTATGTCTTAAAAGAATGACTCGGACACAGTGAAGTCAATGGTGCTGACTGCTCTGTACAATCTGAATGGACCTTTAGCAACAGCAGCCTGTGTAGCAGAGGAGGAGGGCTGCATGTCCGAGGATACTGCTAGGCTAAAGCTAATGCTAGCGCTAGCTCGAGACTCTGCTCACTCACTAACCCTGGATTCCAAAGCTACTACAATACTACACTTAACACATCTATCACTGCCATCAGAGGAGGATCCAGGGTTCAAACTCGTCATATGGCAACTCGAGCAGTAAAGGACCGAGGGAGAGACAGCGGCAGCCATAGGGGTAGCGAGTTAGCGGCTAGGCTAGGCTAAGCTAGTCCGGACTACAGCAGACTCCGAGACCAGACAAACAATTGATACCCAAACCTCAGCTACAATAATAATAAATGAATGAAACACAGTCTTGGGATACAATCACAGATTTATTGAAAACAAAAGTAAAGTGCAAAACCAACAGTTTACAAAGTCAAAAGTACGTATGTGTGAGACCAGGTCCAGATGAGGAGAATACTCCGTCATTACTCGGTGGTAATCTCCACACTTATGGAAAGGGATTCTCATACAAATATACACACGACAACTTAAATACAAGCACAAAAAAGAATAACAACACGTGGATACTGCAGATAATACGAGATAAAGCACAGTAGGACAGGGAGGACGTTAGCTAGCTAAATGAAGCTAATTGTAGCTAGCTCACTGTGTACAACAGACAATCGAACAATTACACAGTAAATACATTTCAGTGAGAGCTTTAGGGGGTTCGTAGCTAACCAGTTATTTCCAGGATTACCACAGACTAGTCACAAATCCAGAGCTGGTGATCTCCCTGAAAACTGTGTTGAGCCTCGAGCTGCCTTTGAATTCTTTCTTTTGGCCTGAAGAGAGGAACGTGTGGACCTCTTCCACCGACCAGGACCAGGACTTTTGGAGCTTTCTGTGTGATTCCATTTCTCTGGAGTGAGGAGGACGTAATGTAGCCGAAGCAGAGCAGCCGGTTTTAAAGATGGCGGTTGAGTTGTTTTTCCCAAAGGGTCAGATGTAGCTTCCAGTGACGACACTCGTTGACCAATCAGTGTAAGGCAGTGGGCCGACGTGACGTCATGGCACGGGTACTATGGGGATGGAACCACGGCTGAGGCAGTACGGAAAAGTACTCAAATCTCCCATACCATCCACTAGTGGAAACGCAAAATAACTGCGCTGAAGCGTACTGTACTGTACCGTACTGATACTGTGGAAAAGCGACATTTGATGAGAAAAGAGTAAAGGGACATTGACAAATGTCTTCCAAACTTTGTAACCGTTTTGTGTCTGTGTCATTGTTTTTTTTTTACTTACATTTTACTATGTAAATATAAGTACTTCTACCTTTACCGCCCAGAGCAGTCATTTTGACAGTTACATTATATGGCAGTCAAAACAACTTTCCCCCAAAATACTGTTTTTGGACTGGTTCTGGTTCTGAGCCGAGTCAGCCGCCCTGTGTGTCACCTGGTGTTCCCAGAGGTAAGTAAGTAAGTAAGTAAGCAAGTAATCTTTATTTATTTACCGCCTTTCACAGACCAGAGTCACAAAGCGGTTTACAATTATTTTTTTTGGGCATTTGTCTCTCACTCCACACAGAGATGGGAGCGGGGTCGCCATACAGGAGGTCTAACCAGGCCCTGATCTGCTCAGCTTAAGAGGTCTGACGAGATCTGACTTTCAGAGATCAGAGCACACCTTTTGACTTTAGTACATTCTTCACAAAAAATAGTTTAAAAAAATATATAATTTAAAGTACATCGCCAGAGTCCGCCCCATTCTCCCTCTTTGTTCACCAGTCGCATTGACTACTATAACGCCCTGCTCTTTGGTCTTCCTAAAAAGATTTCAACATTTCAGGTTTACAATTACTGCAAAACTCAGCAGCACGTGTCCTGACAAAGACCAGGAGGCGGGACCACATTTCACCGGTTTTTAAAGGTTTACAGGAGGATTTTCTACTTCCGGGTGGATCATCAAGACTTCCCAATTGTCAATCATGTGTTTCAGGATTGATTTTAAGGTTATTTTCTTATGTTTTAAATGTCTTATTGGTGTTTGGCCTTCTTATCTTTCTTAACTCTTTCATGAGTCCAGTGCATCCAGCTGCAGACTCCTGGTCATTCCTAAAGTCGGGGCACACCCGCAATTTTTCCATCACTACGGTCCCCGTCTCTGGAACAGCAGCTGGAGGAGCTGAGGGCCTCGGAGAACGTTCATGTTTTAAAGAGTAGGCTCAAGACACACCTCTTATGTATCGTGATGTGTCCTTTTACCTTTGAATATATTTATATTTATATTTTACTTTGTACATTCATGTTTCAGTATTCCCAGTGTTTCCTCTAGAACAGTAGATGGGTCCTGTGAGGGTCTGGCTCGTGTGTGTGTGTGTGTGTGTGTGTGTCTGTGTACCTGTGTGTATGTGTGCGTGCGTGCGTGTGTGTGTGTGTGTTATTATTTGTATGACATATCTTTACAGACATAAAAACAAAACACCAGGATCATGCAGAGCGGTGAACCACACATTTTAAATCCAAAACGTACTTGAAGGGGACATACGTGTGCGTCTATTTCACCCAATTAGGATCATCCATTTCTATTTTTTTTCATACTGCATATTATATCTTATGTTTCTGTCTTTTATGAGAATTGAATGGAATTGAATTGATTACTAAGTTGATGTTTTTTTCCTCCTCAACCTGTGGACTGTCAACAAACACAATTTCAGACATGAGCCGCATGTGAGACGAGAAATAGCTGCATGAGGAAGCGTAATCGTGGTGTTAGATCTTAGTGGAAGGATCTAATACAGAGCCAATCAATATCATAAGAAGAAAGGCTGTTTTAATGAAATATAGAGAATGAAAAACACATCTGTATTGGTTCTAACATCCACTGGGCTTGAGTCATGAGTTTGACAATAGTGTGCTGCCATTATTATCGTTATATTTATTTCTCTAGTGACAATGGACAGTGCAGTTTCTCAACCTGAATCAAATTATAAATGATCTCTATAAAGTTCTTACAGCAGCTTTTTCAAATAGTTTTGTTTTGGTTAACAGCTGGACTTTGTGCTATTTATGCTTAAAAGATTCAATAGTCTGTATGTACTTTTTATTAGAGATTTTATACTTACTTCTTATTATGCTAAAGTCAGAGGTTTTGTACTCTATTCTTGCTTCTTCATCAGCTAAAGTTGGAGATTTTAGACTGCTTTCTTATTATGCTATAGCTAAAGATACTGCAATAAATGTACTGTACATTAGCCAAAGCCGAAAGAGATGTATTGTCCCAGGTTTTAGCAGATTCAGATTCATTTATTTGCCATTTGCAGTAAAACCACATTGGAAAAACTGTGCAAGACTACCCCCGTGTGCACCAGACAGAGAAGACGGCACACACCAGAGCTCTTGCCACAGCGCCATCTTTACGGCGCCATGAGCAGCAGTGCTAATTTGAGCAGGTTCTTCATAAAAGTAGACAGACACATGGCCATAAAGTTCATTCTCTCAAGAAAACAACGATCACCGGGAAGGTCATGGGCGTGTCGCTGTCCACTCTGATCACACCTCAGACTATGTTTTGTTATTAGACAGTTCAAGAACATCATCAGAGACTCTACTCCCATTACGAACTGATGCAGTCTTGGCCTGGTCGTACCACACCATAGTACAAATTACCTTTCGTACTAAGGTCTGGAGGTGCCCCATTGGGCTCCGTTAACAAGTGGGAGGGGTTAACTCCTTTTGCAGATTGAAACAGCGTGAGTCGTTAGCATTTAGCCAAGCCATCTCCTTTGCCGCTAACGGAGCCCGTGGGGAGTACCGCCACAATTTTTGCCAGCAATTACATTTGCTAAACATTCCTCTTGCTCCGGCTTCAATGTCTTGATAGAACCAGACCGGAATACTTTACTCTCGCATTTTTCGCCATTGCCAAACTACGACCTTCCCGTTCGGCGCAAACTCTTGACATCACCCACTACTAACTACGACACCCGCCTCCCGCGCTCACTGATTGGTCGGATGGAATTCAACCGATGTAATCGCAAACACAAGGACCAGATCCAGACGTTACATGCAGTGAAATGATGATTGACCGGAGTGTACGGATGGCTAAGGCCAGGCTAATACAGTCTGGGAGGAGGAACAGGATTCCACTGTGCAAAAGCAACAAGTTAAAAACTCTTTTGTGCCTCAGTGCGTACAGCTGCTAAATAACATCAGGTGATTATTGTGTAAACCTATTAATGTGTGTATTGTCAGTGTTTTATGTTATTTCTGTATATGTGGGTGCTACTAAACCACATTGATCCTCTGAAAATCGAGATATAAACTAATCTGAATCTGAATCTGAACATTGCTTGTAATCAAACAAATAATAATGAGCTAATACTGCAAAGTGGACAGTAGGGGCGGCATGATGGCGCAGTGGTTAGCGCTTTTGCTTCAAAGCTAGAAGATTCAGTTCCACCTCCAGACCTTCCTGTGTGGAGTTTGCATGTTCTTCCCATTTCTGCGTAGGTTTCCATCCAGGCACTCTGGTTTCCCCTACCACTAAAAACATGTACGTCCACAAGAATTGTTAAGCGCTTTGTGACTTTTACTCATGAGCACAAAAAGATAGAGACTTACTGCTCTATGCTAACGTGTGTTTTGTATCAAATGCTGACTTCCAACATCAATCATCCATCATGTGTTCAGTGCAGGCAGGAGTTTGTTGCTAAACGAAGAACTAAATCAAAGCAATGATAAATGATGCATTGAGATATGTGTATGGCTCTAATCAGAAACAGGGCGCCATACTCTCTTTAAGATGTGTGCACTTTAAGAAAACAGTTCAGGAGATTGCACTTATTATTCTCACGTCCTTTGGGTCTACAATAATATCTATTTATTCACTACTTTTCCCCCACATAACCCGACTTTCAAAGCCACATTCTCGCTCTGGTTCTGTGCTCCCTGCCGCGCTGGGCTCATTTGCATTTTGAAACTTGTAATTCTGATTATAGCTCATTAGATGCCACTGAGAGCGCGTGTTGGCAGAATTTGTAGGAATAGTGCTAACAGTGTAAAATTCTAAACAAGTAGAGCCCCATACATAAAAGATCTGGATCAATACTATTAGCCTGAACAGCGCTTTTTCTATAAATATTAATCTTTCTTACAATTTCATGTTCACTATGCATCTTTTTTTGAGGGGGTCCAGCTCCTGCTTGTAGCCAGGGAGATTAGTTTCATGGTATTTCATCGACATTTGCCCAATTTACATTCATATAACCGTATAGACCGTATTTGCCGGTCTATAAGCCACAACTGTATTTTCAATTTCTGTTTTCATTGGTCTACATAGTGCAGCCATTCCCAAACTCAGTAACACCGAGGCCCCCTTAAAAATCTGACGGGTCTGCGTGGCCCCCCCAAAATAATAACCAAGAAGACAACATTAAGAATAGGCTCTTCTGGTTATTTTATTTTGGGGAAATAGCCTCTGCTACAAACATTGTAATACAAAAATGATTACAGTGGATTATTCAAGTCAAATAATGAACACAAATATTTTAATATTACAAACAAAAGATTATAAATTTAACATTAAATAATTTATTTTTTATTTTTTATGACCTCCCGCGGCCCCCCTGCAGTACCCTCGCGGCCCACCAGGGGGCCGCGGACCCCACTTTGGGAGACACTGACATAGTGATATGGTTAATGTTTGTATTTTTATGGTGGTAGTGTCCTTAGGAAAGACACTTCACTCACATTGCCTAAAAATAGTGTGGTGAGAGCGAGAATGGTTGCCTCGCTTCTGTCAGTGTGCCCCAGGGCATCTGTGGCTATAGTGGTAGCTTATCACCACCGTGTATGGAGTGAATGAATAATGCCAAGGGAAGCGTCTCTGAGTGTTCAGAAAAGCGCTATATAAAACCGATGCTTTAATGTTCAGGTTGCTTGAGTTGGGCTGTTGCCAGAGCAGAGGTTATGGACTTATTATTTGAATTCCAGTTTAGCCGCTATAGGACGCACATAGATGGTAAATGTGTCTCAATTATTGGAAGCTTTAGGTAAGTACAGTATGTCAACATGAGGGAATGTTTGCATCCTTAGATTTTATTGTTTTGTTTACAAAGCTTTGTTCATCATGAGCCACCAGTGTGTTAAATAACCATCATTAAATCATGTTGTGTTCAGTTAAAACAGTCATATATTGTCATTGATTGTTTTATGTTACATTACAACATGAAACATAAAAACCTTTGGCTTATAGTCAAGAGCATTCTTTTCCAATTTAGCTGGTGTGGTTTATATACAGGTGCGCTTAAAAGTGCAGTTAGCTTAGCCGTAGCACCAACTGGAAACCACTCCCTCCTCCCCTCGCCTCTCCACCAAACCAAACATCCAGCATTTTCTTTTCTTTGTCACAACAGAGAGAGTGGGCGGCAAACGTGAAATTGGCATTTTCTGTTCAGCCCTTTTAGCTTTTAAAAAATCAGATAACTCAGGTGCGCACACTCGCGAGAAACAGGAAGAGGGTGAAGGGTGGTGAACGCATCCCATTGGTTCGTTGTTATTGGTCCGCTCCAAAATATTTTTTATGATTTTTTTGGAGACTATAGGCATCTTGTCAATTCCTTTACTATTTGAAAACACATGATAACTTGACTACTTTTAGGATTTAGGGACGTTTTCCCACAATATAAAAAAAAAAAAAATGCGTCTGGAAAAAAATCATTTTAATAATCCAGAAAGTTCTGTATCTATTTTGAACCAGCGCAATACACTTTTTCACATATATCAACCTAAAAGACAAATAAGTACATTGTTATTAGATTCCAACCCCCACACATTCCACACAATACAACGCAATAACCGCACTGAGCTGATGAATTCAAAAACACACATCTGCACAATACAGACCATAATTTACAGGTCCATTTACAGTTGAGGTCATGAGAACACAGAGAAAAAAAAGTTCCAACTCTGCTATATGAAAAATGATCCTGTAATAATAACTGGCTTCACTCTTGTGTACGCAGCATACTGTACACTTTACGGCTTCTCCATTGAACCTGTGGAGAAAAGACTGTGACCTCTGAAAATCCCCTCAGCCAGGACGGATGGTGAATCTGAATGGCACTTCCTACGAAAATAATTTATTTTTCAGACCAGTGTGGTTTTATCCTACATGACATTTTACACAAGCTTGGATCATAGACAATATATACAACGACCACCTGTGTAAATCAGCTGACACGTCACAAGAACATCAGGGGTGACCCGACCACTTTAAAGAACACGCAGCAGCAGTCGAAACGGTCAGGTAGAAAAACCACACTGGTCTGAAAAAAAGTATGTGTTTCTTAGGATTGCTTGTTACCACAACTCATGTAAAGTAACAATGCGAGTTTCTATTCACCTGCAGTGACAGAAAAACACTGTAAATGTCACGGTGGCAAAAGGAAATAACCCAAAACGTAGACCTGCAAAAACATTGGATTTAAGACATTGAAATAAGAATTAAAATCCAGTGAAAACACAAAAAGTAACCTAACAGGTTGAAGACAGGAACTAAAACAGACTAAGAATGACAATGACTAACGAGACACAGGGGATACAAAATTACAAACAAAAAAGGAAGTAAACCAAAACCGTGACAGTAACGATGTGTCCGCAGATATGACCTCGAAGTGACATAATCTTTATGTTTGTGGTCATAAAAATGTCTCTATAAACTGACTGTATAAACGGGGCAATAAAGGAGGTTGTCATTTGATGGGACCTCCAGTGTCTCTGCATGCACTGAGAGCAGCTTCAGTAACAAACCGATCTACAACAATCTAGCAACCAAAGAGCCGATCAGGAGTGGCAACAGTTTGCAGTTGTGCTACTCGCTAACTAAAGCTACATTAGTGCAGAGAAGGCCACCAGATTGAATAGATGTTATAGGGGACAGGTCTGGAATTACAAAGACATCCAATTAAAAACACAGGACAAGCCACTGATTTCTGAGCCCAAAAGGTTGACTGCGAGTTGTGACAATTACTGAAATAGAAGACTTTACTTTTCATAGTAAATCAACAGGAGCCAAAGTGAGTTGGAGCAAAACTTCTTCCATGAACATTTCCCTAATAGGCTTCATAGCGCTCCATTATCCATAAATCCATAACAATATAGTCTGGTCTGAAACCCCCTACTGCACATTTGTATAGGGCAATTATCTTTACATTTTGTATTTACCTGTGTAGTTATTCATTCATGATATTGGGAAGATTTGGGTTATTCTCTAAATATTTATTGCTATTTATATAGATGTGGGAGCTACTTGAATTCCTGCTGCTCTCAGCTGGAAGTTCCCAGCTGTAGAAGAAATGCAGATTATTGTATTCTATCTTATTGTTTCAAACACTGAAACAGGTTTTAAACTCAGGCTATGACTTGTGCTGACTATGCACAAAATAAACCACACAGTTCCTTAGACTATCCTTGCAAAGAGAAGTCTGAAGAAATTATTAGAATGATGTTACAAAACAAAACAAAAACAAATCCAACAACTTCCAGTAGCTTCCCGACCTGTCTTGCCACAATTAACAGCAACAACAAGCACAAAAACGAACCACTTCTAACATGGGTAAAAAGAGAAAAAACGATGACTACAGCGAGAAGTACACGCTGGTAAACATTGATCAGAGATGCCGTGGAGGAGACTCAGATTTGAAGCATTGAAGATTCCAACGCGATTGCAGAGAGAGCGCGCGTCTGCCGCCTCAACAAGAAAACACAGAAGCCACGGGGAAAAGCCAGCGAAAGACATTCAACAAAGTGGCATGGCAAAAGGTACTCACCAGAGAGAGGCAAAAGCGTGCAGATTAATCCCAAACAGCGCGAACGGTGGCAGAGGGAGGGATGGACGGAGGGATGCTGTTTCTCTCTCCACTGATGATGCCTGCGCTGGACCACGTGACGCGCGAGTTGGAGACTAGTGTCCGGGGGTTTCTTCTACTGCTGCTGCTGCTGATGCTGATGCTGCTGATACTGATGATGTGGTCTTATCCAACTGCACACGGGAGCGGGTTGAGTAGAATGACTATTGATTTTAGAGCCTGTCCCGTGATGTTGGTTGTAATGGTGTTCAACTTCATGAGGCATCACGCCACACTGCTCTGGTTTGGGGAGGGGAGTCCCAAAAGGGTCCTAAAGGGAATGGTAGAGTATGATTCATGAGTGAAATAATGAACTAAATATGTTAATTTGGCTGGAACCGATTGGAAATGTTAATGCAGAGACTGTAGGCATGCGTTCCCGAAGTTAAACATTAAGCAACTAAATGAAGAACAACAAATATGGAGAAAGATTGAATAATAAATTTCCTTTTTGCAATAAAACCACAGTGGAAGAACTGCGCAAGACTACCCCAGCGTGCACCAATGAAATTAAAATAGTCCATCCTTAAAAATGTTTGTTGTGTACATGTTTAAGAAAGGGGCAGGCTACATAAGATTGTTTTCTTCTTTCTGCTTTTCAATTTAAATATTTGAATTGTAGTTGTAACATGTTGTATTATTTTGTCCATATATGAAATACATAATTACAAAAATAGGTTACAACATTGGGACAATTGTAGTGTATTTTTACAGTAAGTTTACCCACTTTAGACTACTACTATTACCCCTCATTTTAAACAAGTTACTCATTCAGGGTTTAATTGTTTAATTAACTGTTTTACTGATCAGAAAGTCTGTGATCCGGATTGCCAGAATTCACAGCGTTGAGCTAATCTCACTGGTAAAGTAACATGTGGCCGCAGAGCTAAAAAAAAGGTCTCGTTATGATTCTCAAATAATTTTTGACAAAACTAGGAATAAAACAAAGATTTCTATAGGGGCCTTTGTGAAAAAGGTGTTGGTTATAGATTTGTTGTTGACAAAACTCTTGTCTATTCAGATATCATGGTCCCAGCTGGGTTCATCTGCATATCTGGCAACCTGAGTCAGGGAGAGTGCAGTACCTCTTTTGGCCAGATTTTTACATATACTGCTGCTTTAAAGGTATACAGGAGGATTCTCTACTTCCGGGTGGATCATCAAGACTATTGGTCCTCCCAATTGTCAATCATTCTGGTGATACGTGCTCGTCAATAAAGACCAGACAGTGTTGTTCAAAAAGTGGAGAGGGCAGTTCTTTCTTTAAATTTGGGAAGATCCTCCTACACCTTTTAAGTAAGAGTAAAGAAGTACTTTCTGTGCCTAAAGGGATTTCATTATACCTTCACAAGAGATTTTTTTCATAAATACTTGTGGTTTGTTCTTTTGCTTCTCAGTAAGAAGACCCCGGGTTGGATCCTGGTGGGAACAAGGACTTTCTGAGTGGAGTTTGCATGTTCTCCCCATGGGTTTCCTCAGTCACTGTTAACATGCACAAATCCTCCATGGCTCTAGTCCTGACCAAGCCGAGCATAAACATCTGGAGACGGGTGCTTGGGTGCTGGACTACGGTGACCACTGCTCCTAACTGAGGCCCGAGTGCATTACAGGATGGGTCAAATGCCAAGGACACATTTACCTACGTTGTTAATAGTATAACTTAATCCTACTATTAAATATAAAAAGTATAATTTAACATACGCACGGTTTTGGTCTATGGTTTTACCTACAGTACTTTTGTGTTGTGTATGATAACATTTAGTAGTGTGACGGTTCTCAACAGACACGTGGAGCGTCTTTGAGGGTCCAAACAAATGTATGTATTCCTCTATATGTAAAACCAATTTCTTTACTATTAACTATTATTAGATACTGTAGATAACCTGCATTGCTCTGTTATAGAAATATTTTAGTAAAGCAATCTGAATTAACACCAAATAGTTATGAGTGTAAGTTATTAACTAATAGTCAACTCTGGATTCAGATACAGGCCATAATGCTCTGTTGGCTCAGGTCAGTGATAGATGGAGACGTGCTGCATCATGTCTTTGACCTGGGTCATGGAACAATATGTTCAGTTCAAAAGCAGATTGTTACATATATTAGAGTTGTATCAGCGTTAGGACGCATAAAGAGAAGCCTTGAGTAACACATATCAATGTTGACTCAATTTATGTAATATCTGGAGTAGATATGTGTTTGTTTACTCTGGTCTATTTAATGTACAGTTATTTCCTCATTTGTGGCAGTCGATTTCAGACGGCTGCCCGGTGGTATTGGTATCGGTTCTGTTATTCATTGTAAATGTGCACATTTACTAATGAATAAACTCACACTTTGTTTGGAATTACAGCTCTGAGTTGTTTACATTATTTTACTCTTTATGTGCAGAATTTCCACAACAATTCCTAAAATAACACCATGGCAAATGCAATGCTATACAAGTCAGGAAAGAGATTCTGAATTATCAGTGATCACTTTCCTGGTTAAACAGTAGTATGATCCCCAAACCATGTGGCCCGTTGGCAGAGACTGCTTGTCTCTTTGGAACTAAATGCAAAACTATAATTTCATGAGCAAATTCAGTTCAATGCACAGGTGATAACACGACTCCATCCCCGTAAAGACTTCTTGTCTATATCTTTTCTTCACAGTTGGATTGAGTCTAATGGGACAGTGATTGGTCGTTGCCTTTGTCAAATACTCCAATCTATTTTATCGATTCGGACGTGTTCAACCATGAAGCCGAGGCCACAGCAGGACAAGAGAACACAAACCACTTTAATAATAACCTCCATTCTCACAAATATGGTTAAATCAGGTCAACTTTGTGAATAGGGAAAGTAGGGAATATTCAGGGTTCAAATATGAAAAATTGTGTTGAGTCCTGTCACAGTTTATTCCGTTTAAACATGAAAAATGACCACCAGCTTTAATTTGACTAGCTCATTTGAGAGTCTGTTTATGATCTGACACAACGGTTTCAATAATCATGACATATTAACAATTATACTTTTGGCGAGTGTCCAATTTGTTTAAAACAGGGACATAATATGTTTTTTTTAAATGGCTTAATTTGTGGGACATACAACACTATGGACCCAGTTTTATTTTATGATCCATGCAGTAGTTGTACAGTATACTGTATGTATGTTTTGAAAAATAGACTTTTTTGAGCTTTTAACCATGGAGCGAATGTATACAAAAAAAAAATCAACTCCTCCCTCTGATGGGAGCATAGGGAGTTACAGGCAGAAAGCATTTTTTACCCTTCATGTTTCACTAAATATAAATAGGGGCGACAGTAGCTCAGTTGGTAGAGCATTGGCCTTAAGCCCAGAAGGTCGTGGGTTCAATTCCCACCTCTGCACCTTCTCCACCGACTCCCACTGATGACTGCTGTCGTTGTGTCCTTGGGCAAGACACTTGATCCCACTTTGCCCAAGGCCCCCGCTGAGAGATCAGGGCTATGCTCACACTCAGAGAGCAGCCGTCCTCCTGTGGACTCACCACCTGCAGAGGGTCAGTGAGGGGCTGGTGCTGTGAGACTTGGGTGGCATCTCTGACTGTCACCCCCCTGACCCAGAAATGGATTAAAGGGTAGAAAATGGATGGATGGATGGATGTTTCACTAAATATTTTCTATTTCTATTATTTTACATTCGTGGAACGATGAAGGTGAGTGGAGAGGTCCTTCCTCAAGTGGAGGAGTTCAAGTATCTCGGGGTCTCATTCACGAGTGAGGGAAGGATGGAGCGTGAGATTGACAGGCGGATCGGTGCAGCGTGCGCAGTGATGCGGTCGCTGTATCGGACAGTTGTGGTAAAGAGGGAGCTGAGCCGAAAGGCAAAGCTCTCAATTTACCGGTCAATCTTCGTTCCCTCCCTCACCTATGAGCTTTAAGCAATGACCAAAGGGACGAGTTTGCAGATACAAGTGGTTGAAATATGACTCATCCGCAGAGTGGCTGGATGCTCCCTTGGAGATAGGGTGAAAAGTAGAGCTCGGAGTAGAGCCGCTTCCAGGACCCAGGACTCGTTAGTAGAACAGTCATTTATTTATACATGCACAGGTGCACATGGTGTTGGTGTAAGTGTAAATTGGGTTCACTTTAAATTTAGAACACATTGGAACTCTGAAGTACTTCTCTTACATGGAGATCATTATATTGTCTCATATTTGTTGCATAATGATTCTAGTTTAACATTGTGTGTTTATGTGTCACTGAATGCCACATAAACAAAGTCTGTCTTCTTTGCCTTTGGAACAAATCTTTAACTTCACTCACATCACAAATTTGACTGTTCATCCATCAAATGTCACCGTCTTTTTCTGTTGCTGAGAAGAAGCTCTTGCGTGTACCATATCGTGAAGTCGGATCTGAATTTAATGTCCGACTTCTGCCTGTTGATGGGGTGCAAATACAGTATATATACAGTAACACCCAGATAATAAAGACACAACTATGGTTAATACCTAAGATCCGAATCATCGTCTGGTTGTATAGGAACTTATGAGGAATGGAACTGTGCATCTTGTCGGAGGTCTGCACTCTACGGGTGTGATGAAAACACACATCTTGATAGTTCACTTAACCTACTACATTCTTAATCTAATGGAGGGTGTTATTATTATTGCAAATTTGTCTAAACCAGGATCAATCTTGCTGACTTAGTAATTACCCAATTTATGCTAATCCAGTTCTCATTTCAAAACCATTTATTTTGTTTTCCACTCAAACAAAATAAAACTGGTGTCAAAAACTGGGAACCACTCCTGGAGAAATACTGAACACAACAATTGTATTCAAACTATAGCTCAAATACAGAAGAACGGTTAGTAGACAAGCTAATGAATGCAAACTTTAATGTACTGTGACTTCTATCCATGGATCTATAATAATAACTGGATAGGGTATTAATAGCTTACAGCTGTCCCACCCACGGGCACAGGGGGCGCCCGTGGTACTGCAGACTAAATTCACGCAAGCTACCCAGAAAAAAGTCCCATAGAACTCAATGTAAACTAAAACAGCTCGATCTCAGCTGACAGAGAACCTACAGCTTTCATAAAGATCGGATTTTGCTGGGATTTTAGTGTCCCACACTTTACTGCCACAAACTCTGCTAGTTTTTTCTTCGCTCTGATCAGCAGCTCTGATTGGTCAAAGCGTGGCCGAGCCCCTCTGTACACGTGCATGAGAGCCACACATGCGTATTTGGCGTAATGCATTTTGGGAGCTCGTCCACTGCGCAGAACCAAGTATGGGCGAGTTCTGCTAATTTCCCGGTCCCCATGAAGTCCCATGCTCTACTGAGCACAAGCCATTCATTTGAATAGGGCGCCATCTTGGATCACCGGGGCTTGCTTCTATCTTGTTTTGTTTCCACTTTGTGTTGCCTTGTGTACAACCTGTGCTATTTGAATAAACTCACCTTGCCTACCTGCTGCTATTAATCCTTCTATTGCTATGGCAGGGGTGGGAAACACGAGGCTCGGCCAATCAGAATGCATCTTCTTGCCTCTCATCAAGTTTTAACAAAATTATATTTTTAAAATATAATGCGTCAAAATGCTGTCTCTTTTTCTCTTTTTCCTCAGAGCCTTTCACATAGATGTACTAGTTTTCCTTTAAACATAGCTTTAATATTATTCAAATTCAAACATTCAAAAGTCTCCCATTGGCTGTTCCATGGACTGTTCCCTGGCCCCTCCCTCTTGCTGTTTGCAGCCGCAGCTGGTGTCATTGTCATGGATGTGTTATACTATCTCTGCTCATGTGCTGTTGATTGTTCAAGTTACAGTATGAGAAGTAAAAAGTAATTTCTCATAGTTCTTGACTGAAATATTTCCTACATCCCTTAAAGCCATGGACACGTGTTTCAGAACGGGCAAAATGCAGAACGGGCAAAATGCAGGTTCAGCATGAGGAAAATAATAATGTATAACATGAGGAAAGACAGATGTATTTATAAAGCACAGTTCACACACTGTGCTAAAACATATTATTATAATCATCAACTTTATCCCATTACTCTCTGACCAGTTAGCCTGCCCTGCGTCAGAGGAACCATGTCTCTCATCTGGCCTGGGAGCACACATGAGCTGGAGGAGTGTGTGTGGATAGGGCAGTCAGGGCATCTCTGCATAGACAAACCTAGCAATGGATTTAGCTGAAGAAAATGTATGTATTGAAACGGCAACGTCAATCCTCTCATTATACTTTTTAAATACATACAATTTCTTCTTTAAATGAAGTTCTGATTCAAATAGTGCCATTGTGTCTGTATACACACGCTGCTAGTTGAATGAATGGCTCCCTGACATCTTTAGAGCCCAATTGAGAAACATTATGTAAATGTGTGTTTATTTGCTATAACCCCTGCTACTGTTTTCATTTCCAAACCAAGCATTTTTTTTTCTGAAATGCTAATAATCTCTAATTAAAAATCCCAGGGCACGCTGTGAATTTAGAAGAGACATATCATGAAAAGAAAGAAAATATTTATGCCATTATAACTTTTATTTGGAGACGCAATTCAAATTGGATTCATTTTCCGGAGCATTGAAAGTCACCTTTTCACCTCACTGGAAATCTAATGTGAGAAGGGAAAATAACTATTCATCATCTCATAATGTTAGTGCTCCGCTGGGCCTTTTATTCTGCTGCCGAGACACTGGCGGGGAATTCAATAGAGATCTGCTGCTACTGTTTGTTTATAGATTTGCATTATCTGCTCCAAGTTTATTCAGCTTCAGTCCAGATTCGAAAGATCACATCAAAGACCAAATGTGCTACAGCTTTTTGTACAAACTTAAATCTACAACATGCTCTGTGTAACAAGGTTTGATAAGCATGATGCCACTCTCTTAGCAAACCGCTAATGTATTATTAAAGCTTGTGTACCTTTTTTTTTTTGCGGCATAACATTTTTTTGTCCCATCTGAACGAGATCACAACATGCTGTCTTCATCGTATTAGAAACCCCCCTGAAAAAAAAGATTCTGGAATCTCAGTGGGTCTTTCCTGATTAAATATTTAAAAAACCACCTAAAAAATATTGCCAGGATTAAAAACGGACTTGGAGATTCTTATCCATGCATTTGTCTCCAGTAGGTTAGACTACTGCAATGGCCTGCTCACAGGTCTGTCCAAACAGGCTGTAAAGCAGCTGCAGTACATTCAAAATGCAGCAGCTCGAGTCCTGACAAGAACCAGGAAGTACGACCACATTAGTCCAGTTCTCAGGTCTCTGCACTGGCTTCCTGTGGCTCAGAGAATAGACTTTAAAACAGCTCTGCTTGTGTACAAGTCTCTCCATGGCCTCGCACCAAAATATATTAGTGACATGTTAGTACCATACGAACCAGCCCGGACTCTGAGGAGCACAGGGACTGGACTCCTGTTAGTGCCCAGAGTCAGAACTAAACATGGGGAGGCTGCTTTTCAGATTCATGCTGCTAAAATCTGGAACAATTTTCCTGAAAATGTGAGACAGGCCTCCTCTCTGACAATGTTTAACACCAGGTTAAAGACAGTTCTGTTTAGCTGTGCTTACAACTAAGGGATTTTATATTTTTATCTTCCTTTTTAATGTTCTGTGATTATTTATGATTTTAATGCTTTCTTATTTTGTTCAGCACTTTGAGTTGCCTTGTGTATGAATTGTGCTATATAAATAAACTTGCCTGGCCTTGCCTTACTTTTGTTTACTTTTTTCCAGGACTTTAACTGGGGAAGGATTTTAGTGCTTGAGTTTGACATGTCTTTACATTCGAATGAGAGAATAATACAATTTCACGATCATAAGTATTTCCAGATTCTTCGCCCTCGATATTGACAAAAACATCGGTACAATAACAATGCATGTATGGGCTGAATTGTAATTTACTTTTGTGGCATTGGTCATTTATGTAGATTTGTGCTAATTATGTGCGGCTCTTCGCGCTGAGGGCTGAGTCTGCTGTGATTGGTTAAACAGATTTCCTCAGATCGATGTCGCGCGCTCCCAGTGCTGCTCAGTCATTAAAAAACACTTAAAGGATTAATCAAGCTCCGAGTCGGCCTTATTAAAATATCGATCATGGCTGAAGATGTCTCCGCTGTTAAATGAACAGATACAATGAGCTGTGAAACAGGTAGAAAACAAGAGGTTTTAATAGTTTGCACGTTCTCCCTGTTTCTGTATATGGGAATTATTGGGGTGCATGGCCTGGTAAAGAGGCGTGTCCACAATTCAATTTCTTTTTGTATTGCCCTAAATTTCAACAGCAGAGAATCAAATAGAAGGTTGGTCCACAGGGAGCGGGATGATCAATGTTTGTAAATGTCCTCAGACTCTCCTGCAACGGCAAGGAATGACTCAAAATAACAGAGGGGACTGAGGACTGAGGCTGTAGATCCAGGGCTCAGGTTGTAGGTCCAGGACTGAGGCTGTAGATCCAGGGCTCAGGCTGTAGATCCAGGACAGAGGCTGTAGATCCAGGGCTCAGGCTGTAGATCCAGGACAGAGGCTGTAGATCCAGGACTGAGGCTGTAGATCCAGGACTGAGGCTGTAGATCCAGGACTGAATCAAAGAGAAATATGAAATAGCTGGCCCTCGGGACTAAGCGTGAGAGGCAGGCGGTAGACTTGGATGTATTGTGGCGCCCGTCCTTTCAAGGCTTTAAAAACAAGCCATTGAATATCAAAACCAATGTAAAGAGAACATGAAGCTAAAATAGAATATATGAGCTCATGTTTTTTGGTTCCTGTTAAAAGCCGAGGTGCAGAGTTCTAACTGTAAGTGTGAGCAGCAGTACTCCAGACATGATGAAAGGGTGCACAACTGTAAGTGTTTCCCTCGAATGCCCCTACTCCAGCTGCACAACTCATAATGGGTTTAATGGGGTTAAATGCAACAACAACAAAATGGGTTGGATACTAAAGCCAGCGAGGAGATAAATAACACGTATTATGCAATATTTGTTTTTATTATATGACTTGGATCGTTTGGGCTCTCTGATTGGCTGATTGGCGGTCTGATATTTTCCCATCTCGGACCGTTACCATGACAATTGGTCCACAGCGCGTATCAGATTCAGATTCAGTTTATTTGCCATTTGCAGTAAAAAAAACACATTGGAATACATTAGCAAAAAGTCTCCAGTGTGCACAGACAAATACAGACATAAAACAACATTAAAAGACAAAAATAAAACAGTTAACAAATGTCACTGTGAAATTTGATATCTATCCATCCATCCATTTTCTACCCTTTAATCCATTTCTGGGTCAGGGGGGTGACAGTCAGAGATGCCACCCAAGTCTCATAGCACCAGCCCCTCACTGACCCTCTGCAGGTGGTGAGTCCACAGGAGGACGGCTGCTCTCTGAGTGTGAGCATAGCCTTGATCTTTAAGCAGGGGCTTTCCTGTTTTTTGATTTTTTTTGATAAATTTGATATCTTTCCTCAGTAAAAAAGGAATAATGAGCGACGACTGGGAGCATTCTCCAAGTGAATTCAATTATCCGGATAAGTTCGAAGAACCAGAGGAAGTAATAACAGCAAATAACGTTGAAAACACTACTCCTAACAGTCAAGAAGAGACTGACAACTTTCGTTACAGACCAGGAAGCTAAAAACACGATTAGGAAAACCAAGTCGGACATGAACATACTTCACAAATATCTAAAAAGCATTGGTAAAGACACAGAAGAGATTGAGAACTTACCAGCGGGCGACCTCAATCATCTGATAAGTTCTCCATGTCACGATTTGACAGTTTGGTTGCATGTGTTTTTGTTTGTTGAAACCGATCGATATTTGCACACAAAAAAATAGTCATATAATAAAACATTTATTAACCTCGCTTGCTTGTTCTGTGCAGAGAACTATCAGACCGCGGCCTTTTTGTACAGACCAAGCTGTGGCGAGGTCTGTGCAAAAAGGCCAAGGCTATGAGTGAGGCAGCAAAGAGATTGAACTAAAACCACATTTACACTACATTCACATGACAGATAGACACATAAGAAGAACACTTTACTGAGGCTGTCTCCAATTTGGCTGCACGTTGGCTGAGTGGTTAGCATGTTCTCCCCACGTCCGAGTGGGTTTCCTCCGGGTGCTCCAGTGTCCCCAACTACAATACTACAATAAAAATGTATAAAAGGCAAAATACTCCTGAGCATCAACATCTGGAGATGGGTCCCTGGATGCTCTACAACAGCGACCACTGCTCCTGACAGAGACCCTATAGTGGCATTTGCAGGGCGGGTCAAATTCAGAGAACAAATTTCCCTTTGGCGATTAATGTAGTGTAACATGACTTACCATAATATATTACAATATTACCCATTAGAAAGTATTAGGGCAGTATAGCTCTACAATAATCGTGAAAAAAGGGGTTCTACTACAGATATCTGGACAAACGCACACAACAAAGAAGGGATTAGTTTTTTGCCTGCATGTAACAAGGAGGAGATGTCTTTGCAGCTGCCAAGGAGGCCTGTGCGTCCTATATGCAGCCAAAAGCCAAGCCCTGCTTGATGCTCTGCAGGCGGCATATTTATTTCAGAACAGATATAACCCACAACCTTACAACGGAGTGGCCCCACAAGAAAAAAACATCCACACCCCACAGAATGGTCCCACAAGATAAAAACTTTAACCACTTGTGCACATCGTCTTGCAACATAGTCTCACAAAACACCCCATTGTGGAAAATGTGGATAATTATTAGCTTGGTTTCAACACATCAATGGTAGATTTCCACACTCCAATGTAGGTCAACCCCAAAGTTGTCTAGACTGAATATATTCACATTCATTTAAATGATAACCCATACAATTCCACTATCAATAATACATATAAAAGAGTCCCTTCTCTCGGCAAAACCACCACCAATAAGATTTGCTGGAGGAGAAAAGGTGAACCAATCACGAGGGGACTTAAATATTTAAATTAATTTCAACCAATCAGGATGGTGCTCTGGTGAGCATGGGCGGGTCTAACCAGTGTCTGTCACTCTCCACTCACAATTTAACAGTAACATTTTCTGTGACAAACACTGAACTTATATTGATGCATGAAACACCAATACTCAATACTACACTCCAATATTTGTACAAGGCTATCACTGACATCCAGTCTGCACTTCCCACGTTGCGTTTCTTGTCTTGTTGTTTGGTTGGTTGGTCATATGTCAGTATTTGTGTGAGCGGAACTAGAGCAGGTCTCGGTGGATCGGGGACTTGTCAACTCAGACACAAGGACACGACAAATACAGTGCTGAGGGAAAACGAAGGCTAAAGACAAAAACACGCTGCTCCATCTTTACAGGTCCTGGACACAAATATGAGTGTGGCCTTTTCTTTCCATTCAAACTTCAGCAGGACCCCAGACCTCCAGCAGGAAAACTGAAACAAAAACAGAAAGGGCTAGATTCCCGTCTACACGAAGACCCGACCTGATACGTTTCAAACCGCCGCACTCGTAGAGGTGTTTACAACATTAGGCAGATCAGAATCCATATACAGCCGCTTTGTGTGGACGAGAGCAGACAACATACTTATGCTGATGCAGCTGAAATCGTCGTTGTCTGGACAGGGCCTGATTGGTCCAGTTAAAGTGATCTCCGGTTCGCTTGAACTGAAGTCTGAACACAGCCTTAGAAAAAGCTGACGAACACTGACAAGTGCCGCACAGGATGTGTTGTTGTCGGACTCCACCGCGGTCTGCTCCGGGCTCTTGGTGATTAAACCACTGCCCTCGCATGCATCCGTGTGAACGTGTGGCTTTGAGGAAAGTAGTTTGCAGGTGCGATTATTGCAGTAAACTCTGTAATTATTAATGGCAAATATGACAATAAAAGTTGACTTACTTCTTACTTGCTAATGTCATCTGGGATATTTGACTTGTTTGAACAAGTTACAAGTTACAAGAGACTTAAGAACACATATTTTCCAGTGTTGGCTGAAATGTTTTTGATTCAGAAGAAGCGTCTTCAAATAACATAATCATCTTAAAATATCATTCTAATGAATTTGTTGAAATTTGAACTGCTCATTTGAAAGTATGATCAAACTTGAGTTTATGGCTGAAATGTTGAGTTGCAGATGTGCAAAAACTTATAAAGCAAGCAGCTTGTAAATGTAGTAGAAGGTTTTAATGTAATAGGCTTTTCCACACAGTGCAGTGAGTCCTGGTCAGAGGCACCACAGAATTACAGCTCAGATCATGACTGAGTCCAAAGCAAACGACAGCATGACTCCCTCGTACCTGCATGGGACAGGACATACAGCAAACATACATTATACTTTATAGTTGTTTGTTCTATAGTTGTGGGGGATATCGATTATCTCAATCACAATATTCAGAGGATATATTTTGATATGCTCGCCACCTCATGTAGGGTGGTGCAGCACTGCAGGTTTGGATCAATAAGATTTTTAGATTCTGAAAAGGTTTATAAAGATGTGATTGAAATGATGCATGATTGTTATTTTCATCTTCATGTTCTTTTTGTATATGTCCTGCCACGCGACACATAGGGAGGTCCCTAACCAATATGGGACTTTTAATTTAGTTGGAGTTTTCGGCTCCACTTCGATGTATTATTATCATCTTTTTTTGAAACTACTCCATCTGTTCCAGGTTTGAATATTGCCTTTTATTGTATACATTGAAAAGCACAGATATATTTAGGGCACAAGACGCAGAGTGGAGGCTTTGCTCAGAGCCACATGGTGCAGACGGTGTTTAAACTGGGATTAGACAGGTTTATCTCCTCTTGTCTCGCTCCGGCTGCACAGCGGATGCTCTGGCTCTGGTCCATGTGCAGCGGTGCAGAGGCTAAAGATACCACATATAGTGAAGGTTAAGGTGTATGCTTTAGTGTCCTATGTAGTTGACCATCCTTCACTGCCCTCGGACAACTGTCAAAGGACCCGTCTCCAGTTGATGATGCTCTTGGTCAGGACGGTCTGAGCTATTTTTTTACATTGCTGGTTTGTTGTTATGGTTGGTGGGGGGAAACCGGAGCACCCAGAGGAAAACCCACAAAGATTATCGTCACATAGTTGAAGGTGCACTCTCTCTGGAGGAGGGTCGCCCATGTACTTGTCATAAATACTTTGCAAATTCATATTCATCTCTAATTTCTCATACTTTCAGACCTCTTTATGATTGATTGCTGGTCTCTACATGAGGTCTTATTATTGTGCTCTTCAAGTTAAAAGACCCTTGTTTTTTCCATTTATCCTTTGCACAATGTGAAAGAATCCACTCCCTGATTGCTATTAAACTCATGTCTGTTAAATGGGGTAAAAGCAGGTGGCCGACTGCGGCAGACTTGAGACCAAATAAACCTCAATGTATCTGCAAAATGTGTTGCCTTTATTTTATGTTGTTTTATATGACTGTTTTGTTTTTTAATAGACATTTTATTGCCAAAGCAGCCCAGAAGGGAAAATGATTCACAAAACCTACATTGGTGGAATAATGATTAGACAAAGTGCATTCCGGTGTGTGGGTGTAATGTCTACTCTTTTTAGCTTTAGCATGGGCACATTCATTATAATGGATCTGCATTTAAGTTATTCATGTGTTATTCATGAGCTAATCACACAATTTTAAAACATTTCTATGTGAGATACTCAGGCGTGTGTTGGTCTATCTGCATCGACAGTATGTATTCCAATAGCATTCATTCTAATATCGTTAGAAAAGATTTGAGAACATTTTAAAACATGGCCTTTATTAAACTGAAATGTTTTATTTCATTCAAATTTCGTATGTCTGCTTTCTGCTAACTGTTCATAAAATCAAAATAAGTTAAACAACAGGACAAGATGCACTTTCTTCTTATGTACTAAACCGATTACACTTGTCTTTTGGTTGTGTCTTTTGGAAAGTGAAATTATGTTCTTTACAAATGCATGGCATGTGTTTAGAGTTGAAAATGTTTGAATTTGGAATAAAACAAAACAGATTCAACTCCTCCCTCTGGTGGAAGCAAAAGGAGTTACAGGTGGAAAGCATTTCATACCCTTCACTTGTTTTATCATATTTTTTTATATTTAAGATATCATTTCACGTTCTAAAACATGAAAAGGCAAAGTAGGTAGTCTCATTGCTATTTTGAATGGGCAAAAATACATATATTCTTTAGTCAATCTAAAATAACACATATATAATAATAAAAGAATTAAAGGAGGAATGTTAAACTATTATCAGATGTGGAGTGTGAGCACAAGCTTATCTCATCTACAGCGACTTTTGGAGACAGTCATTTGCTTGTCCAAACTCAGGCCCGCGGGCTAATTGTGGCCCTCTGTGCCCTTTCATGTGGTCTTCTGCTGCTAACACAAAGTCGCCCTTGCGGCCCTTTGACGGTGCCATCCAACCAACTTCAGCTCCACCAATACAGTCACACTATACCTATTTGTAAACTTCAGACCCTCTGGAAATCAGCGGATGACTTTATTTACTGTCTTTTATTTTATGTCTGTTTCACAACATTCCAAAGAAACTGCAGCTGTGGTGTGAATCAATAAGGACGTATGATAACCCATTTGAAATTCCAGACTCCAGTCCATCCAGCTCGAATCCCGTTTTTAAATCCAGGTTATCATCCCCAGGTAAAATCTGATGAACAAAAGTGGCCCTCTTAGGCGGCACGGTGGCTGAGTGGATAGTACTCTCGCCTCTCAGCAAGAAGGTCCTGGGTTCGAATCCCGGTGGGACCAGGGCCTTTCTGAGTGGAGTTTGCATGTTCTCCCCGTGTCTGCGTAGGTTTCCTCCGGGTACTCCGGTTTCCCCTACCACTAAAAATATGTCCAATAGTTCTAGCATGCGCCTCCTGTACTGGCGACCCTGCTCCCATCTCTGTGTGGAGTGAGAGACTAATGCCCAAAAAATAACAATTGTAAACCGCTTTGAGACTCAGATCTGCAGTGAAAAGGCGGTATATAAATAAAGATTACTACTACTACTACTCTTACTAAAAAGTTTGGACACCCTATGGTTTAAACTATAGAGCGTTAACTCAAACATCCCGAAATTCCTCAGTGTGTGGGACTGTCCATCTGTTCAGACCAGATCCAATATGGCTGCCCAGCTGCTGTGACTGTGAGTGTTGATCTATGAAACATGCACCTCTCACCTCACTGTGAGCTGTTTGTATTCAACATAATCACCAGCTTTTCGAAAAAATACAACAGCAGATGATAATTGTGGCAGGAATTTTTTTGTCGTTTTCCCTGTGTTTAAACTGGTAACTGTGCGATGATTTACTATTTGTGAATTTTGCTTGCCTGGTTAGATCTATTTAAAATCAAACAAATGATGTAGCTTATTATCAAATGTAACAACCACAAATAGATTCCATGAAAAAAGCGTTTCACATCTCACTTGTTTTGTTCCATAAATACATTTTGTTTGTGACAACAGATGGACTCCGATTGGCTGAATGAGAGCTGTAACTCTCGTATGAAAAAGCCGATCTAAAAATACATGTTTGTGCAACAGTCTATGATGCAAACTGGTGATAGAACCAAACTGTTTTGAGTGAGAGGGCTCTCTGGATTTCTTACATATACATACTTTTTCTGGTTTCTAATCTACGTACAGTATCACCCTTATCGCAATACGGTCCTGGGTTCGAATCCCAGTCGGAACAGGGTCTTTCTAAGAGGAGTTTGCATGTTCTCAAGTCTGCGTAGTTTTCTTCCGGATACTCCGGTTTCCCCTACCACTTAAAAATGTGTACTATAGGAGTAGTCCCATGGATCTATTATATTAACTGGATAGGGTATTACTAGCTTGTAGCTGAATAACTCATGTGCTCGGCGGATTCTCGCGGTACTGCAGACTAAGCAAGACTAAATTCACGTGGGCTAACCAGAAATTTTCCCCATAGGACTCAAAGCATATTAAAACCGCTCAACCTCAGCTGACAGAGAACCTACAACTTTCATAAAGATAGGATTTTGTGGGGATGTTAGTGTCCCTTGTCATCCTGAACTTTTTTTCTTCTTAAATCCTTCGGTTTTGTTTAAATCCACACTTTAGTGCCACAAACTCTGCTCGTCTGGCTCTCGCTCTATCTCCCGCTCTGATGAACTGCTCTGATTGGTCAGAGCGCAGCCGAGCCCCTCTGTGCACGTGCGTGAGACCCGGTGTGAGACCCACACACGCGTGTTTGGCGCAAAACATTATGGGAGATCATCCACTGCGCAGAACCGGGAGGACCAGACGATGCCCAAATACAGGTGAGTTTCCTATATTTTTCAGCCCCCATGCCGTCACAAAGCGCCACTGAGCACAACCATTCATTTGAATAGGGCGCCATCTCTGATCGCCGGGGCAGGGCTTGACCAAGCCGAGGATCAACATCTGGAGATGGGTCCCTGGGCGCTGTACTACTGCGATCGCTGCTCCTGAAAGACGCCCTGGTGGCATCAGGATGGGTCAAATGCAGAGGATGAAAAGCCCATAGATAAAGTGAACCTTTACCTTTACCATGTATGGAGTGAAAGAGTCTCCTGAAAAGCACTATATAAAACCAATGCATTATTATCATTATTATTATTATTGTTATTATTATTATTATCATCATCATTATCATTATTATTATTGTTGTTGTTATTGTTATTATCACTTTTATTATTAATAAGATGTACACCATACATACACTATACACTGTACACAACAGCAGTCTGGGGACTCAGATTACATATGTCTTTCATGCCATGGCACAGTTTCGAACAAATCAGAATCTTTTGACTTGTTCACTTCAAACTGCTGATTGCCGTTTGGGTGATGCTCAGGTCTTGGCTGCATGTAATCGGACGTCAACATCAGGAGAAAAATGGCTCTAATTCAAATCTTACATTGTGTCGTGTTGCACTGAAATCCGGTGACTTTTTGTGTGGCTGAACAAAGTTATGCAAAAGACATTGTTTACACAGATGTTTGTTTTTCACGCTTCAACGAAAGTCTGTGCCAAGAATCCACTGATGTTTGCGCGGCTTTAGTGCAACTGCCAAAAGAGAAGGACGTCCTGAACATTGCTGAACAAACCAAAACTTTGAACACACATCTAGAGCCTCAAGCACATCTGTCACTGCAAAAACAAGGAGAAAGTCGCAAAGGCAGTAGTTTCTATGTTGATTCAGAGACATTTTGACTCTTTTAAAACAAAACGTGCAAATGGGACAAGCAAAACCTATTTTTTTCTTATTATAAGTGAGACTGTTCTTATCGCGTAAAAGACAAGTCTTTTTTTTTTTTTAAGTGTGGGAGATTATAGGTTAGATTTCTGAAGCTCTGTGGGGTTTGGGTGTTCTCCTGTTTGGACCATAGACTGTGTACTAGAGGTGGACTGACTGAGCGCTGACGTCACCCATAGTGCTGGTCTTAATGAGGAAGAGGCTGAACCTACTTGAACAGGATATTTGAGCAGGAATGTGGAGCCAAATCAGCCTCACTGATCCACAGGAGTCTTGATCTTTCAGCAGGGGCTTCAGGCAAAGTGGGGTCAAGGACACAACGACAGCAGTCATCAGTGGAAGCCGCAAAGTCTCATGGTGGGCTCGAACCCATGACCTTCAATTCCAAAGGTCAATGCTCTACCAACTGAGCCACTGTCGCCCCATAACTTTGTCCATGAGAGTGAAAAATAAAAAAGCTGTGTTCATATTTTGGTTCACTGTTTGAAAATCTTTCACCTTGTCCATAAACTACCTTGAATCTAATGTTATCACACATTTTCCACACACAAAAATCACCATGGCAGAAAAATACGAGAACTATATCCTTCTTTCTGCTCCATTCTTATCATGGAAATGTTTGAATGAGTTGAAAAAAAACATGTTTCTTGATACTTGTACAACTATGCATTTTCATGAAACGAATAATAAGAACCTACAGTAATCTAAATGTGTGTGGTTAGTTGAACGTGACAGTGAGCAATAATCAACATGTGTCCCTGTGATTATGCCATATGTAGCCATGAAAGCAGATTCCATCCGTAGTCCCAGGTTAATCTGATGACATCAGCAAACAAACAAACACACAGTTATTAAAAGACACTTATACTGATGCAGAACATACAAACTGGAGAACACCAACAATAACAACATCTACAAACACGCACAGATTATTAGTTCCCACTGTGTCTGCAGCTTTGACTCTTCATGAACCACGGTTGGAGAAACTTTGTGAAGGTTTTCTGAGTGGGAATGTTCCTAATGTGACCCGGGACCGTGTTGCCCTCAGAGAGAAGCTTGTCTGTCCAAATGTTGTCTTTCTATCTCTCAAAATGGTACCGATAAACCATGGACCATAGAACACACAAATATGAGTAACTGTACGAAACCCCCCTTAGCTATTCAAGGACGGTCTGGACTATCCCTGTTGTTAATTTGCTGCGTTCTTTTCGTCAGAACTCATAATGGACCTTTTTTACGGCTGACATATCTAAAGAGTTTGTGAGAATATGTGTCTATTCTCTAAATGAACGCTGCAAACCAAACTAGTTCTAATTAATTAAATGTGACAGGTAGACCGGTAAACATTTCCTTTATTATTGTTGTTTGTTTTCTCCCCTTTCTGTAATGTGTTAAAGCAAACTTGTAAAGATAAATGGCAAAAAAAGAAAAAAGATAAAATGGTACAGATCTCAGTTTTGTCTCTTGATAATAGCAAGGATTTTTTTTGATGAGCAGGTAAGGAAGATGATGCAGCCATTTTTCTTTTATGTTGGAGTAAAACATGTTCATAACGTCACTCTTCTGCATTGCTGTGTGTCTCGCTGTCCCTTGGGTAAAAGAAGCAAAACCGTTTCAATCCATTCTTTAATATTACATCTTACATTATTTATTCGTAGTTGTATATCTGCTCTCCGGATCCGGGCGGTCAATACAAATGTTATTGTTTACCTCTCCCCTTGGACTTTCTCCTTTTGGAAACGATGCCGGCCGTGATAGAACCCGGCCTCATGTAAATCAGTAGGACATGGGCGATCGAAGAAGGCTGGATAGGGGAGAGAAAGTGCTCCTTTGGGACTCATCAATGACACCAGTCTGTTCCTCCAGAGAGCGCAGACTTGGCTTATTTTATGAATTGCAAATCAACTGCGCTGCTATGCAAACTCTGTAATGTATCCTGGCACACTGGAGAATATAGTGAACAAAGTGAGAGGTGGGAAAACAGGAGGAGAGGCAGAAGACCTCGGTTCGCTAAGTACTGTAAGGAATGCAAATATATGCAAGTTGACTGATGTATTTATTTAGTCTATTTGCCATGTCAATCCAACTACGAATCTTAAAGGTACATTATGTCACTTTTGATATGGAAAAAGTTGATATTTATTTACCCAGTGGGTGTGTGAGTGGTTAGCCTGGGGCCTTCACTTTCCATCAGGGTGGTAGTGTTCTATATAATAAAATATTTTGGAGGTTTACTCTATGGCGGACCCTGTTGTGGCCTGTTTTTATAATGATCCGAGGCAAATAAGTGTATGAAGGAAAAACATGTAATAATTGTATACAATGGGAATCCAAGTTGTCTTGAATGAACTCAAAGATCCTCTGTATTTGGACTTTATATTTATAGACGTTGGCCATCTGCCCCTTAAGGACCAGTGGTTCTATGTGTGTTTTTATCACTGCATTTCTTGTGCTTGAACTGTTTGATTCTCTGATCTGTGTTGGCGAGTCGACTGCTTGAAGTCCTCCGAGATAACTACTGTTGCGGCTATGTCCTGCTGTACAAAAATAAATGTTTCTGATGTTTGTTGCTCATCTTAGTTGCTCGTCTTAACAACATAATTATGAGTCATTTCCCACTAGAACCGCTGCACCAGAAAACCAAACAAACAATTGATACTGAAGCTCTGTAGAGAAAATTCAAAGGATCAAGAGTAAAAGTACCATGCAAAAGGCAGCAAGGTCCTGTGTACTCTGACGGTAACAACAGTTTTCCCTGCTTATCTTCAAAGGTCTGGCAGGTATGGCAGGTGAGGACACACAAAAAGTGATCCACCGTCAAAGATCGCCCACCGCCTCCACCGTACGTTTTCCACGCCACTTGCGGCATCGCTGGTCCAGGCGTTGGTTTTTACTAAACTCACGCGGCTGATTAAAAAGGCAAATGTTTCAGGTGTGAACGCAGCTATTGTCAGTTATCGTATACAAAAAAACACGGATTCAATTTGACCTTGTATGGAAAAGATATTGGGGTTTATGGGGTAACCATGGGAACTACAGGTTAAACTCAAAAGTCTATTTACTGTATTTCTGCGACTAAACTTACAATTAAAAAACTATTATATAACAGACTCATTACAGACAAAGTGAGATAGATCAAACCTTTATATGTTAAATGGACTTTCTTTAATCTTTAATTCAGACACACAAAGGATCCACAAGAAACAAAAAACAGAGAACAAGAAAACACATATATATATTGTTTCATTGTTTCATAGTAGGATGAAGAAGAGTATCCAAACATCCTGATGACGAGCACAATATTTTCTAAAGCTAGTAAACACTTCTAACTGAATAGTCCTGGAGCAGATCTCTGAACTCTGGCTGTCTCTGGTGAAGCTTGCTTCATGTTGACGGAGAAAGAGGAAATCACTTTTATTACTGAGAAAACAGTAGAATCCTCTCAGGTGAAAGCGTCAAACAAGATCACAAACTTCCACCTGCAGTTTCAATCATTATATCTTTGGTAGAATGAGATGTGGAGAAAAGAAAAGCCAGCGAGGAACAGAGGCCCGGGAGAAGTCTAGACACGATGCTTATACACGATTGTATAAGCATCTGTATGTATAATCATATATGCTGTGGATTGGAGAGGAAATGAGGAAGTAGCCATACTGTTAATGACGTTGAGATGAGTGTTTTTCTCTATTTCGGGTTCAACGTACATTAAATATTAATTATCAAATGTCACTACATAGAATTTTCAAATAATTCATTTACAATCACTTACAATATTGTACGTTACTCAAACTCAAAAATGTGTGTTTTTATAAGTGGGAAAGGGGTAAGAAAGTGCTTTAACACCTGCTTTTAGGCTAATTATTATTGTTATCACTTTGGCTCAAACCCATATACTGTCTGTAAGGAGTGGAGACGAGTGCTGAAGCCGATTTGAACATAAGCTAGCTGGAGCCAATATCCTTATATGGGCTGTTGTTTTGATATGGGCTTGTCTAATGCCCTCTATCAATGGCACAAATCTCATTATCTGACTCCAACATGTTTCTGACAGAGGACCACTTCAAGACGGCGCTGTTGAGTCTGGACACCTCAGACAATGGGACGTCTTTTTTATGTTATTAGTTTTTTTGCCCAGCCACATTTTTAATGCCTGGGGTCAGGAATGCGTCTGTTTGAGGAGAAAAAGATTGAAAATTCAACAATGGTTCTCTCCCGTGAAAGTGAATGTTAGTTACTTGTCCAACTGTGAAGAGACGGTGGAACTTTCAGAAGGCAAGCACAGGTTAGACCCGCCCCTGTTCATCACCGCAGCTTCCTGATTGGTCCAAATATACTGTATCCACATCCTTGAGGCCCCTCGTCATTGGTTAAACTATTCTTCCCCAGAAAATCTTATCAGTTAGAGTTACAGTAAGCCAAAGAGACTTGAAAATATATAATCATTGAAAGCTACTTACTGTATACAGTGGTCCCATGGTTAGAACTATAAATTATTTGAACAATGAAATACAATTCAAGTTGGTGACATCACCTTTAGTGTCCTGGGCTCAGGCTGCAATACATGGATGGATATATGTCTTTAAATAGTTGTTGATTCCCACCTTTCAAATCTTCACTAGTTCATCTTCCACACATAGAGCTGGCTGTGTCCGTATCCCGCTCGTCCCTCTAGTGTCGCTGTCCGGCCAATATTTTATTCATGCCGCTTGCACTGATTCCCCTGTTCTTGTCCGTCCTCTCTGTGGGTCGCTTGGAGGTCACTCTAGAACTGTGTGAATAATTCAGGTCCTTGTTCTTGGAGGCTTTTGGTCCGAGAGGACCCCTGCGTCCCACTAGAGGAGGACGGCAAAAGATAATTGTAAATTCAGATGGAGACAGACCCCAGTAAGACACAACGTTTTTTCTGTTGTCTCCATGCGATATAGTGTCTATAAAGAGTGGGAACAGATTCAATCTTTATTTACAGAGTGTTTCATCCAAAAATGCATCGCACAGAGCTTCACAGTTCATTACAAGCCAGAATAATCCATACGTTTTCTAGAGCGCCTTTTTGAACACTCAAAGACACTTCACAGGACATTATACTTTCAGCTGCCCTGAGGCACACTGACAGAAGTCAGGCAATCAGTTTGTACCATCTGCCCTGGCGTTACCACAAGTCTCTCATCACAGCACTAACCAGGCCCTGCCCTACTTAGCTTCAGAGGTCTGATGGGATCTGTCTTTCACATGCAGCTGGCGCTAAGTTATGAGTGTGTGAGTGTTTTGTTGTAAGCCATAAATATAAAAAAAATACATCCAAAATCATTGTTCAGTGTACGTACATTTGTGGTCTTCATAACTTTGTGACTTATTTTGTTCTGTTGCTTGGTAACTAACTTTATATGCCAGTTAAAGCCCCCTGTTTCAAGATGCTGCTCCTGAACTGGTCCTAGACTGATTCGTCACTGTTCTAGACTGGTTCTGGTCTGGTACTAGATTGGTTCTGGGCTGGTTCTGGACTAGCTTTGATTCTGAGTCAGGCCAGCTTGGTTTTCCAACAAAGAAGAGCAAGTGCTGGTTACTATAGCAACATACTGTTTACTTGCTAGCAGTTAGCATTAGCCTTTCAGCAAACTGTTTTTGTTGTGTTTGTAGTCAATAATTCCCTTTGACTAACGTGTTTCAAAATGGATGCAGAAGTAAGGCAAACGATGTTCAAGTTTAACATCTGCATTTAATTATCTTTACAATCAGATACAGAATGTTCAACAGAAGTGCTCCTATTCTCTGCCTGGTCTTTCCCTGTCCGTGCCCTGTCCTGTCTGACCTCAAGAAACACACACACACGGGCTCATGAGGGAGACTTCCGATGACGTCATCCTTATGCGTCCAAGGGTGGAGGTTTCCGGGTGTGCTGACGTCCCCTATCCACTGGGAGGCGTCAGAATGCAGTTGGTGAATCTGCCTCAAGATCAGGTTCTGTACTTTTGTCCTCGTCAAAATGTTTATTATTTAAAGTTAATAATTCGCCCTGTTTAAACAGCATTTTATCTTTATGACTCATGTCTGATTATCCTGTGTCCTTGGGGTTTTTCCTGAGTGCACAGAGGTCTTTCTGGCTATGATGTTCAAATGGTCAAATATTAAAATATACAACAGTTCCCCTCTGTTGACCTATATTAAACCAATTTAGGTCACAATCTTTCAATATTCCTCCTGGGTGCCGAGACTGGGGAGCTCGTCCATCATCGCCTTGGTTCTTGGTTCTGGCTCGTTATCTGTGAAGAATTAATACAAAAAGAATACACACACAACAACATTCGAAACATTCCTTCACAAAACTCTTCGATGACCACTGCTGTCATTCTGATTCTTCTTCAACCTCGTCTGTAATGTATGCACTAAAACTATTCACTATAGTTTAAACTATTCTAATCTATTCACAAATATGTTTGCATATTTTGCTTTTATTGAGCCCTATTCTTAAACATATGTTTTTATCTAATAAATCTATCTATACTGTGGTTTGCTGTCATTATCAGTGGCTCTGTGCCATTTTGTGGGGCTTTGCTCATTTTTCCAAACACATTTTGTTGAACCAGGAAGTGCTGTCACTTCCTTCTCTCAGACCGTTTGGGATAAATGTACATCGTTAATCAAATTGGTATTATCCGTACAGGAGCTAATCCATTTTAGCAGGTTTCTCTGGGGTCAGTCCCTATACAACGGTATTTTGATTCTCTAATCTGTTGCTGACAAATCGACAGCTCTTAAAATTCTCAAAACTACCTAAAGATCTACTTTTGTGCTATACCCAAATACATTAAAATGCTTTCAAATGTTTTTGAATCTGTGTTGGTTCTAATCGATCTCATTAATCTATCTCATTAGCCTTTTGCATTGTCAACATTCACCCATGTTTGAAACAAGTGAATTTGACAGTATCTAATAAAACTGTGCATAAACTGTAATGAACTTTATCTACCTTTGAAGTAAATACTTTTAGACATAATATGAAGGAAATGGTCCTTTTACCGTTTGATATTAGCCTTGGCTAAAAATAATCTCTATTTTTGAAAGCATCTATGGTTGATGCATTTATCTATTCCTATTTTTACTCTATTGTGACTCTAAAGCTCGGTTGCAGCTTGAGCAAAGGCATATTCCCAATTTTTGAGTTCTGATTGTAACAATTGCATTGGCAATAGACGATTTTTTATTGGCCGGTTCTTGTTCTGCAAATCATTATTCTATGTATTGTATTTCAGACAATTCCAAAAACAACACAGTCGTTCTCCAATATTAAAGACATACATCTAAATCAAGTTGCCTAAAAGGGATTTTAACTATTTTAAAACGTTCTCTACGATTATAAGGCTATGAAATTAATTATTTAATAAACAAAAGCACATTCATGGCTTCTGTCCACTGCTTATAACTGTTTAAAGAGTTGTCCCAAACTTAATGTGTGTAAATACATCAGCTGTTTGTAATAAACAATAACATTTTAACCTGTTCTCCAATGGAGCAGCTCAGAGGCTGCGTCAAGAGCAATGTTATATTTGAGCTATTTTTAGATTTAAAATTGTGTTAAAGCCTGTCGTTCTATGTCTGCATTTTAATACTACTCTCTATAAACACCTCTGCACCAGTTCCTACAGATGTGGAAAACAGAAACATCTAAAATCTGACTCCATTTGATTCCTTTTTACTTTAGTTATTAGAACAATTTGACCTTATTGATACTTATTTCCACAATAGAACTATTTTGATTATTCACTAGTCTAACTATTATTACTATTGTTTATTCTGACACTTCAACCTATAGCTCCTCGAATCCAATGACATTATAGCTCCAGACTATTTCATTCTATTCTATTATTATCTTATTATTATATGATCTATTATCTTAAAGAGTAGATCCGTTTGATGTTATAAGCGCTATTATTTCTCCTTTTGAATTTGCACAACACTAAATTTAGAATGACCCCCTATGGGACAAATATAGAATTTTATTTCATTTTGGCAACTCCGAAAATTACTTAATAATTTTCCCATTTTGCTTTTTTAGGCTGCCCTTTCTATTATTTATTTGTTCTTGTAAATATATGTTTTACACTTCTTTCTAATGATTTAGAAGGTTAAGGACCATGACCACCTATGACAATACAATACTCCCCTCTGTTGGTCGTGGTCCAAAGTATAAAACATGCATCTGTGTGTGTGTGTAGATTACTGTTCCAATCCTGTTGCTCCTCCCGGATCGTCCTCAATTCATATTGTGGGCTTTGGTGCCAAAGTAGAGGCTCATTTTCCTCATGATCCATACTACTGTGTTATCCCTGAAGCAGGTGCAGTTTATCTTTCATCTGAAAAACAAACATTAGAACACAAGAAACGCCCACTTTCCTCTCTTCGCATGGTGCGGCCTGTCAATCAATCCAATTGGGCAAAACATAACTGCATTGACAGACGGTGTGTGGCATCAGGGCAGAGGCTGTAGCCAAATACAGACTTAACAATATGTATGTTTCTAATTTTATACTCCCCTAAATGTGAATTACAAACCAAAGTTGTCCTCCGCCCAATGACCGCTCACTGCGGTTGGACCGAATCACTGTCAGGACAAACAGCAGAGGGAGGGGCTCCCAGTACCTTCAGCGAGGTATTTCATCTCAGAGTACTTTCCGCAGAGTACTTTTCTCAGAGTACTCATCCCAGAGTACTCTCACTTTTACACCTGTTCAATAAAGCTTGTCATCTTTGAATCTCTAGTACTTACACCGTATGCTGTTGACAAAAAATAATTATTCCATGATCACATTAAAACATTACAGAAAACTTTTGTTATTCCATGATTCCGTTCAGCACTCCTCGTTCACTCCCCAACACACTCACAACACACTCACAACACCCCACGTTAGTATTGGTCCAGTTTGTTAAGGTCAACGTAGTGTATTGGACATGACGCACAAACATATAACATACACAAACATATAACATACACAAACATATAACATACACAAACATATAACATACACAAACATATAACATACACAAGAGGCCTGTAATTTTAACTTTGTTATATTTTTCCATGTCCAATTACAATTGTCTCATGAGCTATTTTATAGTTGCAACTTTCAGAGCCTGCAGAACATGCAAAGCTTTGAGAGATTTTTCCTAAAAGGATCCATTTCAAACTTTAGTGTTTAAACCACGTGGTCTTTACTCGGGCTTGTCACAAACTGTGTCCCCTATATTTTTAATGAGCTCTTGTTACTAAAAAAAAAAAAAAAAACTCATGCACGTGCAATAAATGTCCCTTTTTTTTTTAAAGCCAGTTCGGATTCCTTAAAAATGTAAATTAGTTTCAAACTTTAATACTTCACCTTTGTTTCACGTTCATGTGGAGAAAAGACCATTGTTTTATGTGTGTGTACTTGCGCCAATCATGTCTCAGATAAACTGCCAACAGTTATATCAAAGACATAATTGTCCTAATTGTTTCTAATTTAGCTATTTGGAAGAGAAACATGTCATAAAAGATTTCAAAAAATGTCCCTACATCCTTGTTTTCAACCAATGAACAGTGTTGCGTCTATGTGTTATCAGAAATGATCCAATATCACCTTTAGCCAAAATTCAGAAATGCTTTAAATCATTTTTCAAACTTTAATTGTCTGAACAAACCATTTTGTACTAAATGCAGCGTCCATTAAAAGCTGCAGTTCTCTTTCTAGCACCAGTTTCATCTGTGAATGTGATTGTTCTTAAATGAGAAACGAGCCACGGTTCAGAGGTTGAAAACACTGCTTTAAATATCCGTATTACCAAGATCATGCAGTTAAAATCAATAATTCTAAACTTCTCCGCGTCTATAACTTTAAATAATACTAGTTTCAATAATAGAGTTCCTCTACTTTAAATATACTGCTGTTCTAATCTCCTTGTGTCTCATGCTAAAGCAAGAGTCTAATTAATTTTAACGATTGTCCTGTATTCTTTCATGCAGCTAAATGTGGTGTTATGAACGAATGACCTAAATGTGTAAATATGACTTAATATGTCTCTGTGCGTTTGTTGCCTGTCTGTATATTTACCTTCTGTGTGTCTCATTTAGGCCAGCCACGTCTCAAATGTCCGTTAATGTCTTTCTTTTACTCATGGCGTCTATCAATGTCTTTTGTCTCATAGTGTCCAATGTCTTTGTCTCCATGTCTTTTTTCTTCTTCTTTCAACAATCACTTTCTTTCTTCTTCCGATAACTCTTTCTCACAATGTCTTTCTTCTTCTTTCAACAATCACTTTTCTTCTTCCGATAACTTTTCCTCATAATGTCTTTCTTCTTCTTTCATATCTGACGCACCCAAATGTGTCGTGTCCTTCTTCTTCTTGTTTGGTTTTCCGGCGGTTGGCGGCCTATTCCTCGCATTACCGCCACCTTCTGTTTCGTGGATGGGACAACACTCAGTTTGTGAAAAAGTCTGCGGTCTTTTCTTTGCCTCCTCACAGGCAGGAGAAGTCTTCTTCGAGAGTTCCTGTTAGCTGCTGCAGCCGATGCTGCCCCCTGCGACCCGCAGGGAGAGGGGGAGACGCTGATGATGATGATGATGCTCGGTTGTGGTTTGTGGCAGGGACGATTTTTGGCCAAATGAAACAGACAGAAGTTTTCTCGGAAAAAACAGACAAACAAGAAACACAAACAAGTGTGTTAATTACCATACCAAACCAATGATTAATTACAATTCAAAATAAACCTATGAAATAATTACTATTAACATTTTAAACATTAAATTCTGAAAACCAAATCTGCATTCAACTACTATCCTAAGCCCTATTTTTCCAAAAGTATAATGCTCTCTAAGATCATTCTAACTTTTATATCACCAAAATGTAGGGAAAAAAACTTGTCTAGACGCCTTGGAGATAAAAATAAAATAATGCCTCTTTATAATCTAACTCAAAGTTCTGTGATCCTATGACTCCATGTCAGTAACATTATCGTGTGTATAAATGTAATTTTCTACAAAAAATTCTTTCTTCACGAGAGAGAGAGAGAGAGAGAGGGAGAGAGAGAGGACAGAACGAGGGAGGGGAGGGGCCTCCCGAACAAAGGAAGCATGGAGTCAAATACTTTTCTCGTTTTTCTCGTGACAAGGTTCTAAATCAGTGGTAAAAGTTTTTCTCACGTCAAACGACACTTTACATTTTATCCTTAAATACGTCAGTAATGGAAAACATTACTATTTGCTTACATGAGTAATAGTCCCAGCAGAATCTCTTTTTTTTTTTTTTTGATTCTCTGTGACTATTAAACATTACATCAGAATAAGAGAAAAACTTCCATAACTGATCATTTCTTCACATGAAACTCGTATACTACAGCCAAGAGGCTCTCTTTTTCCTCATTAATCAGATCATTATTATCAGAATCCACATTTTAAATACTTGGCTTTTCTTCTGTTTAAATTAATTGTGCCCTTTTCCCCGCCCCCGGGGGATATAGAAGGTTTTATTATCCTATAACTTCTGACCCTAACTATCCCTATCTCTCTAATCCTATTTATCTAAACAGTTGTGCCTCTTTTGCACTTATACCCCTGTGGCTCTTTTCATCATCTGTTCTGTTTTTTTTGGAGGGACCCATGCTTCCCCCAAGGTTAAAACGTCTAAACCTGACTATTGTTCTATCGCGTCCGATGGAACACCCATCACGGCGGTCGTCTGGCCACGCTGCAGTCCGTCGAGCCGAATTCTCTCTCTCTCTTCCATTTAAAACAATGTGCAGATTTTCAAAAGTAACGATCCGCTTACCTCTTTCGAAGAGAAGAGAGAAGAGAAGAGAGAATTCTCCCGGCCCACGGACCCAGTCTATATTTGAGCTCATCTCTGTCTTTCTTCTGCACCATCACGTCTCGGGTCACCAAATGTAGTCAATAATTCCCTTTGACTAACGTGTTTCAAAATGGATGCAGAAGTAAGGCAAACGATGTTCAAGTTTAACATCTGCATTTAATTATCTTTACAATCAGATACAGAATGTTCAACAGAAGTGCTCCTATTCTCTGCCTGGTCTTTCCCTGTCCGTGCCCTGTCCTGTCTGACCTCAAGAAACACAAATGGTCAAATGGTCAAATATTAAAATATACAACATGTTCAAAGTTATAATAATTGTAGTGATTTATTTTTTCAGGGAATTTCTCAGAATTCCAGTGGTTTGACCGGAAACCGTCAAGAGAATGGTTCCAGGAGTTCTAGTAGTTTCCAAATTCTGGGAGTTCTCATGTTAATCCTTACTCTCCAGATACTGTTTTTGGTCAACAAGTGCTAAAAACCATAAGTTAGGGCCTCATGTTGTTTTGCACATGCACCTATCACCACCTGGACATTAGAACACTGTAGTCCTAATAACAACATGCACCATTATTATTCTCGTCTGCTGTTCTTTTAACTGCAGCATTAACCGCACATCTGTCCAACATCTGTTTCTCAGCCTCTTTTTTCACCATTTAAACCTGTCCCCACGAGGCACATCCAACTCAGCCATAAACAGTCCACAAGTACTAGTCCATATCCTTTTTCACGCAAAACCCCCAACGTCTAAAGTCCATTGATTTTCACAGAGAAGGGAGTATTTTAAAATGTGCAAACTGTTTCCTGGAGGATTGATTAAACGTTTAGCTTTATTGTAAGGGTTGAATTGAGGATTCTGACATTTTGGGACAAGATGCTTATTGTGTGCAAGCTGTAGAAGAAAATAGAAATCAATAATTCACATTTCACAAGAAGCAGTAGTCAAGACAAATGAAAGAACTCCCCAGTGACCGGAGCCAACAGCGAAACCTAAATTAAAGCATTGCATATTTATGTAGTCAATGTGAAACTCATGAGGGGAAAACAACAAATAAGGCCAGCTGTTAGACGCTGTGGGGAAACATTGTGCAAGTCCTCCCACTTAAAAATATGAGAGATGCCTGAACTATTTACCGTAAATATACCTCAACTGCGAGAGACAAAACCATGAACCAGGAAATCACATTTCCAAATAATTGATTGACAAATTATGGTGGAAGATAAATATTAAGTGACCTACAAACAAAGAAGATTTATGGCTTTCGCAGACCCGTAAATTCTCCTTTAAGAGGCTCACCTGTCATATGAAAATTACATCTCACATATTTTGGAGTGGAAAACTAACTAAATCTTTTTCCCCACTGTATCTCACATAACTTTGTCAGTTTGTATATTTTGGCAAGATACCTCAAGCATTTAGGAAGGAGTTTACTTTATTTTTTTCCTATACTATTGTCTGATTTTATTTATTTATTTCAATTAAAGACAGTTAAACTAGAACAAAAAAACATAGGAATGGTCAACTGAAAAAATAAAAAATCTTATGTTGTGTTGTGTAGTTGTTAATGTTGTACAATACTCTTTTAAGGTGGTCTGCAGCGCTGCCTATTTGAACTGGTTAAATTTTTGTTCAAATAGTTTTATTCATATGACACCTTTCTGGGAACTCAGTGACCTTTCAAAAAGTACAAAGTTAAAAGCTAAAAACAGTTAAAAGCATGAAGCAAATGAACAGTGTATGGTCACAGTGAATAGGTTTTGTTATTTTTTTCTCTGTTGTTTAATGATTCACTTCATATTAAATCATTAACTCTGAGTATCTCAGGGTCATGTTCATCCCTTCAGGTTAAGACTGAGCTTACTTGATGAAATGGGTGGAGTCTGCTCTGCTCCTGCTGGGTTTGATAGAAAACCTGCAGCCACAGCAGCTCTTTCTAGACCGGTTTAGACACCTCTGCTGTCAGATGTCAAGAAGTGGTGACAATATGCAAAAAAAAAAAAAAAAACATGCAGCTTCTACATGTCTCCACTGTGAGATCATTAAAGTGCATCTTATCTTATCATGTGCAGTAGAAAAGACTCTCAAGCATAAGAATAATATGGCAAGTTTGTGGATCTAATCTCTGTTAATGGGAAAACATGTCTTTTTCAACATTTCTTTCCAAAATGGCTTCTTCCCCACAGACTTGTATTGATACCTGTCCAACAACTGAAAATAGAATGTTGCAATAGTAAATAAAGGAAGAACTCCAGCTCACCCAGTTTGGCCTCATTGTCATTCAGCATTGATTGGGAATAATGAGGCTGTGTGCACCTCTCTGCTTTAGTCAGCATTAGCCTCTTCCAGCGCTGACTCCAACTCCCATAATGCTGTGCAGGTCTGCTCCCTCACACTCACACATGTCAACAGTGGGGTGTGTGCGTGCGTGTGTGTGTGTATACGTCAGCTTTCATGGTGGGCTATAGCTGGATGTTTGCCCATTGAATAACAACGGCTGAATCATGATCTCTCGACCGCCACTGTGCCGGTGCGTCTGTCGAACTGATCCCCGGGTTCTGCAGCTCCTGTCAGTCACTATGGTTCTCCTTATTACATTTTTTTCATTTGGGCATTCTTCATTGACAGCTATTGTGGATATGGAGAGGAAAAGGTGGGCCAGATGTCAAAGCCCTGAGGTAAATGTATGAGGTAAAATGATGGAATAATAACATGACAAGAAATATAAATATATTTAATATATGTTAAAAATAACTCATACAGTTATAATAAACACATAATGTATCTCATGGTCCTGAATTGTGAAAGGTTCATCTGTTAATACAGTCTCCTGGTCCGATTGGAACCACAGTCTTAGTCACTAACCAATAGAAACATGTCACCATAAGAAGAATAAATATAACCTCACTCAAATAGTGTGAGTGAGGATGGTCCTTTCGTCACTTTTGTTGCGTCTTTCGATCTGACGAAGCTGAACAAAAGACGTGACAGAAACCAAAGATATATGCGTGTGAAAACATTTTATAGAACCAAACCGTGTTGAGAGCGAGGAACTAGTTAGATGGGTCATTGCATGGATTCTTTGTTTGTGGTTTGAAAGCTAGGTACCCCAGCTTTAAGCCACCATTGCCCAGACTATCCCCACTTTGATTTGATTCAATTTATTTGTACAGTATAAAGCAACAACACCGGTCGTCTGGGAGGAGTTTAAAAAGTTGTTGACTCCTTAACAACAGATTGGGGAATCAAATGGTTCGAACACAAGTGAAATAATAACAAACACAGAGGAGCAATTGGTCCACAGGGAGTGGGATGACCAATGTCCAAAAATATCCTTACATTTCCCAGATCATCACTGTATCAGACCCTCCTGCAAGGATTGACTTAAAAGAAGAAATAAATAAAAAAACAGTGGGAAAATAAATTTGAGAAACCTCGGGAAGGACTACATTGAGAGAGGAATCCACTCCCATGGACAGATGGGCTCTAGATCTAGGACTGAGGCTGTAGATCCAGGACTGAGACTTGATCCAAGACTGAGGCCGTAGATCCAGGACTGAGGCTGTAGATCCAGGACTAAGACTGTGGACGCAGGACCGAAGTGGCTCCCAAGCGGGGAGGGGGTGTAGCCCAAGAGTCCAGGCCAAGGGCGACCAGTTCATACAGGTGCAGGTCAAAGAGGCAGGGTCCCATCATCACACATTGAAACAGACAATGGGACAGAGGGTGAATAGCAATGAACAGACTACAGCTGAAGTCAGAATGATGACAGACTTGGCTGAAGTGTACTCGGAGTGAGTGAGGAGTTAAGGGCCCTTGTTTTATTCTCGCATTAGTATTCATGTTCTACCTTCTTTGAGCACTCCAAGTAATTTACATTAAAAGTAAAATGATGACCTTTTTAATTGCATAAATAATTCCATTCACTAAAAGCACACAGCAGTCATTTCACTTTGGGTCCATTTGTTCTGTGCAAAGTCTAAAGGTTGTATTTATTAGAATAGCGCTTTGTGCAGCTCTGAGGGGAGTCTGTGTGTTTGGTCCCTGCAGTGACAGCAACGGAAAAGAGCAACTGCATCGCCTCAACTTTGTTTGAGAAATGGAAGATATAGTGGCTAATTTTATTCACTTTTTTGCTTATTATAGTTCGTGAACAAGTATATTTCAAAAGCTGCAGCTTGAGTCCTGACTGGAACCAGGAAGTACAATCACATTAGTCCAGGTCTCAGAGAATAGACTGTGACATGTTGGTGCCATATGAATCAACTCGGACTCTGAAGAGCACAGGGACTGCCTCCTGCTGTGACGGTATATTTGATGGGAGGGCAAATATACAAGGTAGCGAGCCAGTCACGAGCCAAACCATAATTAAGAACTAGGGAAGTAAGAGTTCGACTGGTTTGAAAATGCTCCTAAGATCCAGAAGTGGTGTTTAGGGGCAAGACAGGAGAATCGGCTGCATATTTTTAGAGGGCTGGCTGGCTGTTCATCCCCACTGCGGTGTGCATGAAAGCAGGCGGTCCGGACTAGGGCAGGAGCAAGTCTGGACCCAGCCTGGGAGCGTCTGCTTCAGCTTTAATGCGCGTGCCTTTCCTCCTCCGGAAACGGCTGCTGCAGCCCATCCCATCGAAGACAATCCAGCTGGCAGTTTATTAAAAGAGGAAACCTCCAACAAAAACCCTTTTCCAAGCCTCGCAAGGAGTTTGTTCATGCATGCTCTCATTATAAGTGGCACACAAGGTATGATCTTCACCGGCCAAGTTCTGCGGCCGAGGCTTATTGTTCCAAACAAACAAATAAAACATTTAATGCATATTTCTGTGTAGGCTCTTCTGATTGAAATTTGGAGATACAAAAATAAATAATTAAACTCCTCCCTCTAGTGGTAGCATAGCGAGTTACAGGATAGCATTTTTTACACTTAATACTTGTTTTATTATATTTTCAACTGAGGATATTATTTCACATTCAAAAACATGAAATGATAAAGTAAAGTGGCTTTATCATTGTTATGTCTGATAATAATGCATAATATTTCTTCTTTAAAATATGTATAGTGAAGCAGCTGGATATATTTCTAATTTCCCAGCGCAGGTGAATTCCCTGCTTGTTGAATAATTATGACTGAAGCCGCACGGGAAAGCAGGGGACTAACTAAGAGCATTGTGCTGTGACAAGCTGAAAGCCACTTATCCTGAAATCAAAATGTTTCAAATACAAACCAATTATTCTGCACACAGGCGTGAAATTGATCCAAACTCTTTGTGCTCCGTTGGATTCCGGCTCCACATTGAAAAGCTTGGATGCGTCTGACACTGGGATGTCTTGATAAAGTCCTTGCTTGAATTAAAGATGACAGGTTAGTTAAAAATATTTCTTTTCAATATTTATTATGTTAGCGCCACCATGATTGAAGATGCACTATAGCCCCGTTTCCACTCGGCTCCACTCTACCCCACTACTTTTTTTGCTTGGCCCTTTTTCTAACAAAGACTGTGTAAAGATGGATACTGCTAACTCAGTAGCTCAATGAAGCCCAAAAAGTGCTCGTAGATAAAGTTTTGATCCAACTCTATTGGCTGAAAATGAAAAGTAAACTCCCTTCAGTAACCGTTTGTGTCAGACTCCCTATTTTGGGCTTTAAAATCCGTGGTTTAGCGCTCTCTATGATCCCGACATTAATATTTTGATATTACCTTTGTAAATCCAGATATGAGCTACACAAGGATTGACCAATCAATCCTTCATTCGCAGAGAAAACTCAAACCCCATTAGCAACCTTAGCACCCATCATAGCAACAGCTCTGCTCCTGTTCAGGCACAAAACTAATGCTGTCGAAACAAATTAGGAAATTTACTCCGGCTAGATATCTTCCTCATTAACCCTTTAAGCGCCAGAGGCTCAGTTTTAATTTCTGAATAACTTAAAAGTGATAAGAGATAGAGGCTTTGTAAATGTAAATTAGAGAAATAATAAGGATGGCCCAAAGTTTATGTAGGAACTACATTATGACTTTATATGGTGGTGGCAATCGTGGATTTTCATGATTTTTTTTAATGACAGACACAAATCCCTAGGACATGAATTCACAAACAGAACTCACATCTGACCACACTCAAGGGTCATAGGGAAATATAGTAAAACAGTGCAAACCATTGTGTGGCAGAGACTTTTTGAGTCAAGATACCCTGCTTGACTCAATTGGCCTTTATATACTGTAGTATAATAGCACCGCATATTGTTGACTTAAGTTAACCGTGGCGCCCAGAGGGTTAAGTCAAACACTATGGGTGACATCACCACTCGGTTTAGTCCTAAGAAGGTACGTGGTTTCTAACAATACGAGTTAGCACTAAAGTTTCCAGGGATACTGGTACTGGTTGTTGTTGTGGGTATGTAGAGTCAAGAAGAGTACAGAAGAGTACAGTAGAGTACAGTAGAGTAAAGTAAAGTAGATTAGAATTGAGTGGGGCCAAGTAGGGCTGGTGGAGACTGGGCTTTTGTAACTTTAGTTTGCCTATAAACAGGTTATTGCATTGTCATAGTCAGTTGCAAGTGATTTTTTTACATAATTGTAACGACAAACTCTTGGAACATCCCCAGCAAATACAAGATATCGCTCTTGTTCGGTACAAACGATCTATTTGCATCCATTTAACAAATTGCTTCCGGAGCGGCACTTGATTATATTTCTTTCTCTCACTAAAGCCAATTTTGACATCAGAAGACTCCTGTCAGTTGTCAAGGCACATATCTGGATTTACAAAAGACAGCATCACAATATCAACACGAGAATCACAGAGAGCGCTAAACCAAGATTTACTTTATGGTGAGTGTGACAAAAACGGTTAAGGCGATATTGGAGTTTACTTTTCAATGTAAAAAGTCAGAGCTGCCAATTCGAGTTGGAGCAAAACTTGCCTTAAGCACTTCCCTATTGGGCTTCATATAGGCGGGTACTGACGGTCTATGTATGGTCTATGGGGTGAATGCTCTTGACAACCACTTTTTCTCTATCAGCCAAAAACACAGCCTGTAGCTGCAGAAGACATCGCCGCTCACAGCTGGATTCATAATAAATAACCAGACAAATCCAACTAGCATTCATGCATGTACGGACTGTGATTCACTCTATAAAGTTTTCAGTAGTCAATATTGGTTGTCAAGAACATTTATTTTTTTTACAGTATCTATAACTATACATAGGATCACGTTGCAATTAGATGTATATTGAGAAGTGTTGAGCTGTGCATGTCATTCATCTGTAAATAGTAAATACTGTAATCATGTGCAATGTGCAATACTGCCACGATTTATTATCTTTCCCTATATGAATATATATATATAACTTTACACTATATAGAAAGAAAGATAGATAGATAGATATTAATGTATTGATATTGACGGATTTACAGCTAGCTAAGAAACATACTTATATTGTATATTCTCTGTGCTTTTATTACTGTGGGACGAATAAAGGTTCTCTTATCTTAGATTGTCTTAACCCTTTCCTATAGGCACAAACACATTACAGGACTAGATAAAAGGGAAACCTCTTTTGAATAAAACCAAAAATTGGTTTTTACCGTATTATTAACACAACCATCTTATTTTGTCACTTTTTCCAATCATCTTCATAAACCAACATTCCTTCTCTCGCTAGATTCAAACGCTGAAACCAGACCAAACTTGCATCGCATACGTGCATTTTAGGACCACTACAATTATGGACATACTTTGGGTCCATTTAGTGTTGGAAGCTACTTATTACCAGGGCTTTAAAGCTGTCAGTGATGCAGTGGAGGAGGCCGAGAGCTGAAGAAGAAAAAGAAATATGTTCTTATTGAAAACCAGAGTGCGGCAGGACTGGCCACGGAAACATCTATCAAACATAACCTTTTATAAACAGGGGAGAGGAAATGTGCTGTCAAAAGTGGTCCACGCGCCGCAAACACTGACAAATAGATGGCCAAACAAACTTTCTTTAATCCATTGCCTGAGATGGAATGAAAAGCAAAGATAGATTTATGGGTTTTGTGACATGAAGGTAATTGAGAAGTGATTACTTATAGAGCCAACAGCAATTAATAAATCAAAACACTTTTATAATGCTAAAAGTCTCCTAATTGGCCAAACAAATCACTGCACCTTGAGAGGGTAATTCATTTATTATAATCAAACAAGTGGTGGTGACAAGGCTCTCCATTTGCCCTTTAACAGTACTTTAATAACAGCTCCAGATGAGCAATCTAGCAAATTATATCATATCAATAACCTTAACATAGATTACAGGTGCGATATGCAGTGCAGTCTATGCTTCTCACTTTAAGTATAATCTGTAAAACCTCAATGTTTGGTTGAGATTTTTCATGTTATCAACTATTTACAGTGCACACAACAGCAACAATAGGATCAAGACTATTAAATATGTATCTATAAATAATCTGGATTACAGGACTATAGGAAAAATCTGGAGTATTATCATATGGAGTAGTCATATATAATCCTTGCAACAGATTAGCAACATTGGCCTGCTGTGGTAAATAGAGCTGACCCGTGGAAAAACCCAGACGAGATATAATCTACTAATTGGCATGTACTTTATCTATGTATATTAATATTACATTTTATGCAGTCTTGTTTCAAATTATTAGAGATTATACCATTTGAGATTGAGGCCTAGAAAATCTGTTTTGGTGAAACCAAAGAGACTGACATTTTGGAAGACAGCTCCACCACCTGGTGAGCAGGTGGAAAATGTGTGTTGCTAAAGCTCAACTAAGTCCCGCAGTGGCACTTCTGAGTAAAAAAGGGTCAAAAATTGTTGCCAATCTGCAACGCCTGCCTTGAGAATATTTCCAATTCTTGAGAACTGCTTTGTTTGGACTTTTCAAAGGTTTGCCTGTCCAAAATGGCTCCTAGGCATTCACCTGGAGCCACGGTCCTCATGGTCCTCATGGACCTCATGTTCCTCATGGTCCTCATGGTCCTCATGGTCCTCATGTTCCTCATGGTCCTCATGGTCCTCATGGTCCTCATGGTCCTCATGGTCCTCATGCTCCTCATGCTCCTCATGCTCCTCATGGTCCTCATGGTCCTTAGAAGAATGGCTTAATTCGAGAAAAATGTATCTGCCTTAAAACAAGATTTGCTAATGTGACAAGCAAAATGATCTTGTTTCTAAAAGATAAGAATTTTCTCTTTCTCCCTCAGAAAGAGAAAAAAGTAACAGTTCTTGAAATAACACTAAATGGCTCATCCCATTGGCAAAACTTGTTTAAAGACAGTCCAAATTTACTCAAAATAAATGGCTTCCATTTCCCCTCTAATGCCCCTCCCTCCAGCGAGGTGTAAGTGCCTCTCTGTGGGCCTCAGCATACTTCATAGGGACGGGACAGAGACAGGGACTCTTTTCTTGTTGTGTTTTTAGGTCTGTATCAGAGGAAAAGGACATGGATCCAGTTCAGAAACAAGGTTCAAAGCCCCACTGTAATGAACTGTGCTCCTGCTGCCCGCTCCTTGGGCGGTGGATCCAAAAGAACATGTACAGATGATATTGCTCTCGTCTCATTTGTGTTTGTGAAGCTATGAGTGACATCACAGAGAGGTTATTTGCCAATGGGACAAGTCATTTAGTTTTATTTCAAAAACGGTTGCTTTTTTTCTTTTGTCTAATTGTCCTTGTCCCATTGGAGAATCTTGTTTTAAGGCAGTTCAAGTGTGCTCAAACATTTTACCAAATTTTAGCTTATGTCAATGTCAGCTTTATGTCTCTAGCACATTTACAACAACACCATTTTCCCAAAGTCAAAACTCAGTCGGTGTTAAAAGCCATGGCATACAAGTTTGTCCCGACTAGTTTATAACATAATTCAAGTGACTGTGGTTTGAAAGTTACGTACCCCAGCTTTAACGTTCAAAAGGATGCAGTAATTCACATCTTGAATGAATGAATGAATGCATTTATTGAGAAACTCACAGTCAATTCAATATCAAACATGGATAACATCAGAAAGAAGAGCTCTAAATAAACAAGGTGCTCCGCTCTGTGAGCTGTGAGCTTCCTGTTCTGGAGGTTCTTTATAAATCCAGACTTTTAAACCTAAGACTTAGAATAACCAATGACTGTTCTGGCCATCCTGGAAAAGCCTTGTTCCAGTTTCTTCCTTCTGGCAGAAGAGATCGTTCGCTGAGATGCAGGACATTTCGATATGCTAACAGCTTCTTCCCACAAGCTGTCATCAGTTTAAACAGAGCACTTTAATGTTCTTGCACCTCGTATTGAAACTGTTTTAGCCGATCGGTTTCACAGTGACAATTGTTTACTGTTTATTTGTTTTATTTCTGTACTTTTAACCTTGTTTTATGTCTGTACTTGTCTTGTGCACAAGGGGGACTTTTGCTAATGTATTCCAATGTGGTTTTACTGCAAATGGTAAATAAATGAATCTGAATATGAATCTGAAAAGCATAGTAAATGTATATTGCAAATTTATATTTCATGTGTTAATCCCAATCCATGATGAAAGAAAAAAAATACTGGGGCTATGTCATTTTTTTTAAACTATTTTTGGGCTCTTTTTTTTTTTTTTCAAACAGTTGTATATTTAAGACCGTCCCCTTGGCTTATCACCAGTCTGATTTTCTGGACGAAAATAACTTAGCTGATGACAAAGAACCCTCAAGAATTAATTTTGACCAATGAGGAAGCTGCAGAGGTGAACATGGGTGGGTCTAACCAGACAAACCCAGGTGAAATCATAATAGTAATGTGCAGGGCTGGACTGGCCATCGGGCGTACCGGGCAATGCCAGAAGGGCCGATGCCCATATTTGGGCCGGTCTGTTTGCCTCATACAAAAAAGATGTTTGTGAAAAGTGTAAATCCGTTGAGAAATGTTCGAGGGGGCGCGCGTGTCCGCGGGGCTCCTGCTGCATGTACTGGAACGGGATTCCACCACCTCAGCGGCCGCAGTGTTCCCGCATCCAGCGGCTCTGAGCTGGACGCGGGAACCGCTCACAACACAACACGGTGAGCGCGTAGCCGCAACGTGACCATGTACCCAAGACCATAAACGTGCACAGGACCATGCATGTTTTTGCGTAATTTGTGCACCCAATAAATACACCGCTGCAGGAAACAGTCCGCGTCTCCCCTCTCCTCTAAATTAAAACTCGGGTACCTAAATTTTCCATTGCATTAAAAGTTCATGTTTGAGCCCAAAAGTAAAATGTTGTGAAACAGATTTAGAGCTGCAGCCAATGGCTGACATTATGCATTTCAGAATTTTTTACCAATTCTCATCCCTGTAACAAACAATATTGTCTGTGTCCACCTCCCTCACTCTGAGACATGTTTATTACTCTGTTTAATGTAGACTATTGTACTTTATTTTATTGTTGAAACTGCAGACATCCTGATCCTCTACAGTATTTGCTTCCACATACTGTATAAACCAGGGGTCGGCAACCTTTAGTGCCCCTAAAGTGCCAGGCGGCGTGTGCATTATAGACTGTGTGTGCGCATGGATCCCAAAGATAAAGAGAGAGCGTCAATAAGACTGGACTAAGAATGAGAATGAACATTTGCTTTCAGTCAGTGAGGAAGGACTGCTTCATGTTTGAGATGTAATGAAAAGTTTTGTTGCAACAGGAGGAACAATGAAGCTCTAAACACTGTTCACTGAAAGATTCATTCATCATAAAGTCAGAGCACCTATTTTCAGACTTCAAACACCTTCGCAAAGACGGTGAAAGAAAAGGCCATTAAGGACATTCAGCTCCAGCAAACTTCAACCTGTGACGTGATGGATATGAACAGACAATGATGCAGGTGAACTCGGAGCCAAAAAACAGATTTATTTACTCTATTTGTACAATTGCATGAAGGCAAAAAAATGGAAGTAAAAGTTAAAGCAGAGTTGTCACGTGGTGCGTCATTCTCTCCAGGACACGCTGCAGTGAAAATACACATTTGATAATCATGAATGGTTTTTATGTGTTTAGCCTTTACTTTGTCATTTAGATATTAGTCTAATATAGCTAATATAGCTAATATAGCTAATGTAGCTAATACAGCTTCAGCCCCTGTTACCTTCATATAAGCCTTATGCAACGCTGTTATTTTTTTTTTTTTTGTCAAATAGGGCTCCTTGAACCTTTTGAGTTGCCTGGGCCGCCAAAAAGGAAAAAATGCCCGGGCCGTTTTTTTGTCCCAGTCCAGCCCTGGTAATGTGTGTACAACAGAATTGAATAAATATTGCAAACTCAGATAAAAAGTTGTTTTTTTATTACTAGTTAAACATTTTGAAACACACACGGTTACAATAGATTTGTGGAAAAAAAACATTAAATACACAAATAAAATCCTAATTGAAACTACAAATGTACAACAGTCTACTACTCCCACACCTGCTACTACTGACTAAAGCTCTATACAGACTAGCTTCTACAGACCTAATTACATACGCCCTTTAATTCACATCATTTGATACACTTCTATGGCCCTGGTTTTCCAACTTGCATTTATCCGACAGTTACAACAAGGCGACTAAAATGACTATAGGTATATTTAATTTTGGATTTGAAAATGTTACAGCCAAAGCTAATAGAAGCTTTTACTTATATGTGTTTTGTCTTTTTTTGGTGCTTTTTATTCCTACTGCTCTATCGGATGCAACACTGACATGTCTGTACTGTAAGGTTGTGCATAAATCATATCTTATATCAAACAGGAAACTGAATTTTGAAGAGAAAAAAGTAGCCTTACAATTCTAATTTAATAATAAAATGTGTAAATGTAGTGATGAACTCCAACCTGTCCATTTTCTTATTAGTAAAAATAAAGGTCTTTTTTCTACCACACCACACACAATGTCCATGAAAATCTCTGGCTTTCTATTGGTTTTTGCTTATTACACTTTTCAGAAAATCTTCAAAATGCGATGAGCTGGTGTCTCCTTTCATCGGCTCGTCTGCTGCAGCCAATGGAGCGCCCTGGTCGGTTTCGGAGGCGGGACTGTCGGCTTGAGGTTCCGAGTCCACTCTCCGAAGGCGGCAGTTGTAGTCGTATTCGGGATCGCAGTGGGGGTCTGGATAAATCATGCCGTCTTTGATGGTTTTAGACTTGGTGCCTGCGGGGACCACAAACTTACCGCACTTTGGGTCGAACGGGTGACAAAACGGTTTGGGTGCCGCCTGCAGATCTCCTTTGGCTTTGTGGTCCAGGGGGGTGCAGTCTTTGTCGTAGTGGACGTAGCAGTCGTAGCCCTCCTTGGTCTTGCCCGGGACCCCCAGCTGGTAGCGGACCTGGGTGGGTGGGTTGATGGTGGGTGGTGAGTGAGTGGTGGAGTTCAAATAGACGTATATCAATGTATGTCAATCCAATCACCACAAGAAATGTGGTTACTTCTGCAAACACCCAGATACATGGACAAGAGTCAGAGGCAGGCACTTCAGAAAGTATAGACTGGTTCTTAAACAGCATCAATTATCCAATCCAATAAATCCAATCAAATCTCTGTGATGTTAAATTAAAGCTGGAGGGCCTAAGTTTTGAATGATTTCATGATTTAATGAATACATACTTTAACATACTGAGTGAGGGCTGGTACTTGTATTCATTGAATAGACTGATCAGATGAATCCAAATTGACATGCTTATGAAAACTAGAGAAAGTGTTGCATGAATTTCCCTACATAGTATATTTTAGGGTTAGGGTTTGTGCCTCTAAAGCAATGTAAAAGGCTATCACATTATTTGTAAATGTATTCCAACTGCAGCCTATGTAGGTCATGTACCAACACTTCATTAGTTTCCGGTGATTGGTTTGACAAATAATAACATCACACATGACGACCAAATTGCAAAAAGCATAATTACCTCAGCCTAAACCTAAGCTGCAACCCCAAACATGTACTTTTATTGTTGATTGGGGTTTTTTTTCTGTAAATTCCAGTTATTGCCCTTATCATACCTCTGGTCACTTATAGATAATCTCACAGTTAAACGTCTGTAGTGTTTATTCATATAATAGAATTGTATTATGATTTTTAATGTATGTATGAGTCTATGTACGTATATTGTATGTACTTTTCTATCATGTATAATATGTAATTGCTGTGAATTCTATAATTGATTCCTGTTTATAAGCTTGAATAATCCAAAAATCCTAGTTTGAGGCTGTCAGTGATGCAGCCTCAAATTTTCCAAAGGCAGTAAACATAATTCTGATTCTGACTGAATTAATAATGTATTGTTCTTTATTTATTTAGTTATTAATCCCATTGTAAAGATACAAAATTCAGACCTGGTGCTCGGGAAGCTGTGGGCTGGGTCTTCGCAGAGCTGCACCCACACGCCAGAGGCAGTAGGGGTCCACACGGGGATCACAGGACAGGGGTGCGGCTTTGTAAGCGGCGGCGGCAGAGACCGGGGCGGGAGCGGGGGCGTCCTTCATGGGATACTCCAGCACTGGCTTGCTCAGCTCGGCCAGCTTGGTGGCGGTGAGCGGATTGCAGCCTGAGTCAAAAAGCGGGTTACAATGCTGCTCTTTCGGCGCCTCGTCGGACGTGAGCGGGGCGGCCACGTTGACCACACACAGCGGGTCCACGTTCGGGTCGCATTTGGGGTACATGAGGTGGTAGAAGCCGGTGGGAGCTTTCTGCACCATGAGAGGCATGCAATAGGGGTCTTTGGGGTCACACTTCAGAGCGGCGTAAGACGGAGCCGGGCCGAGCGCGGGCTTGTATCCGTACGCGGCTCTTAAGTGGTACTGAAGGCACTCCACGTCTTCTGGGTGGCAAATGCGTAGAAGCTCTGCCCTCTGCTCGCTGCCCAGAAATGGCTCCAGGACGGGCGTGTAGTAGTGGTAACCCGCGTAGGATTTGATCGGCATCGGGAGGAAGGGGTGGAGGATGGGCGCTGGGGCTTTGACGGGCGCGGATTCAGGCTCTGGCTCGGGTTCCAGAGCGTGTGGGAGCATTGGGTACAGGCAGTAAGGGTCCACGTATGGGTTGCAGAGGCGAACGCCGGCGGATTTGATGGGAGCGGGCATGATCACGGCGGCCTTGGGCTTGCTGGTGGACTCTGCGATGCACTCTGGGTCATCTGAGTTGGCGCAGCCCTTGTAGATCTCGCTCAAGTGGGACAGGTAGTGATTGAAGGTGGGGCCCTCCTCAGAGCGGTGCTTGTTCTGCAGGTAGGCCAGGTACAGGCGGTCCAAGTCCTCCACCTGAAGAAGGATGAGAGATTTGTTGTTAGGCCACTCTGGTAGACAGTCTGCCAATGCTTGCTTCTATTAAAGTCAATGTCAATTACGTGTGGTGTACAGTTTTTTCCAAGGAAAGCACTAGTTAGACCTGTCCATTCTCACGCCTACTGCTTCCTGATTAGACAGAATTAATTTAATTCCTTGATATTACTAATCTGCTCTGCTTTGGAGTTATTCCTTTCTGAGCTGCAGGGTCTTAGGACAGCAATGATTCAAGACATTTAAGGACATTAATGGACACACCCAGCTGGTGCTATGTGTACTGGGTGCAGCTCTGACTACCACCCCCCCGACCCAGAAATGGAATAAGGGGAACAAAATGGATGGATGGATGGACACACTAAATATTTATCAGCAGCAGTCATCCCGCTCCCAGAAGGACCAAAGGATCCTCTGTATTTGTTATCATTGCATTTCCTGTGTTCAAACCGTTTGATTTTCTGATCTGTCGAGGAAACAACAACTTTGAAAAATCCAAGACGACTGCTGTTGTGATTTAAGACTGTAGAAAATTCATTTTCTGATGGTTGTGGTATTACCAAGGAGAGAGAAACAATTGAATATATTGTTTGAAATATACTACATATGGTCAAAAATATGCACTGAAAAACAATGTAAGTGAATTATAAAAAAGATAATCAATTGTTAGTGAATATACAAATTCTGGAGTTGAGTCAAAATAGTTATGCTTGGGGAAATAAATATTTTTAATGCAGCCCTCCTCCACCTCACTCAATCATGTTCAAGAATAATTATGTTAGAAAAATAAAACAAAAAGTAATAAAAGAAGTAGGAGGAGTAAAGAAGTAGACCTTACACGGAGGAAAGTCAATTATGCCATAAAACAACTGATTTCTCTGTCCATCTAATACTATCTAAATGGCAGCTTCACTCACTCCCTCCTGGTTGTGCGAGTCCATGAAGTACTTGTACCAGCCCCAGAAGTCGGGCAGCCGTTTGTACTGAGGCACGGCGAGCATGGCCGGAGCGTGTCTCCTGTCCCGACTCAGCCTTCGCAGGTTCGACATCACCTCCTCCTTCACGTCCTCTGACACAGCAGGAGCTACACACACACAGATCAGTAATGTGACCAGATGGGCCGTAAAAATAAACAAGCCAGAGTCTAGAGAAAACTATAAAAGAGCGTGTAGTTAAAGGCATGTGCTAATTTAGCGGTGTACGGTGGAGGCAGTGCTGACACGAGCTAAAACACGCTAATTACATCACGATAGAGTCGGGATTAGTCCACGTTTATTCAAAGAGCTATTGTTTACTGAAAGAGTGCTTTGAAATGTGTTCACACTCAATAAAGAACACATGTTGTAAAATGTTAGGCTTCTAGAAACTCGACAGTTAGGGAGGCATATGATTTCTCTGCGTTACAACATTGTTCCTTGTCAAAAACAGGAACCAAAGCTGGAGTTATAAAAGCTCCTGTCTCAGTTATAGTATGATGTCATTGTGCCACTATGACATCACGCTTAAAGCAGTTTTTTGACATTTGAAATTGATTTTATAATTTCTTTTACTGTGCTCGCAGCCAGTGATTTTCCAATTTGGAATAAAACTCTAAATCTGCCCCTGGTGGCAGCATAGGGAGTTACAGGTCGTAGCATTTTTTACCCTTGATACTGGTTTCATCATATATTTTGTACTTAGGACATTATTACACATTCTAAAACATGAATTAACTGTGTGTGTTTTTATGGAAAAGCTAATAAATACAGGTTAGAAGGATGACATGCAGGATATATTTTACAAATCAAAGAGCTTGGCAGGAGTAAAAATACTGTTTATACTATTTACATATGTGTATGTGATCTCACCTTGGTGGTCCTCGTGCTGGTTGACTGGCACTGCCCTCAGGAGCTCTATGAGACACAGACATCACATGTTACAATATTTGTCTGTTTTCAACGATTAATTACAGGTAAAACTCTGAAAATTATCAAATATTTTTTTTAGAAGCTGTTAGCCAGTTATTATTATGGGAAATAGATAGCAATACAAGTGATCTGGCCTTGTGTTGGTCACAACGACTGCGATTGTGTATCCGTGTTATGACTCTATGATATTTCGATTGTCTCTTGATGTGACACATGTCTTTGGTGTGACGTAACATTGACGATATAATGCATATCCTGACTTTGTTCTGCCTGAAAAAAACAGAATAAACTTCCAGGTGGCTCTGGTGTGTAAAGATCCTGTATTTTTCAACATTATTACAAATTGAGAGTTGATAAATCTATCTATATAAAGGGACTGGCCTCCGGCTGTGACCAGAGGCACTTAACATGGGGAGGCAGCGTTTCAGACATTTGCGGTTACAATCTAGAAAAGTCTTCCTGAAAATGTGAGGCTTCTCCTCTGGCAATGTTCAAATGCAGGATAAAACAGCTCTGTTAGCTGTGAATACAGCTGTTCAATCTTTATAATTCTCTGTGATTATTTATTTTCATATATTTCAATACCTTGTGTGATTGTTTCGATCTTGTTTTGTGAAGCACTTTAAGATAAGATACGAAAAGCCTTTATTCGTCCCACAGTGGGGCAATTTCAATGACAAAATTTCGTACATTACAGCAGAATAAATTGAGGAAATAAAAGCACTCAGGTTGCACACATCAAACAAGATCTTTTATTTAAGATAATAGACAATAAAATAAAATAAAACTCTGAAGCTATAATTACACTTGGTTCAAGGATAAGTCACTAGTGCAGTATACGCTGTAGTCAGCCTCATGATGCATTTACAGATGTCCATAATATACTTTAGAAGTTTATATTTAGCGGTTTATACTGCACTCTAGCTGAATAAACAATAGTAACAATAGCAGCAGGTGAGTGACCAGTGAGTTAACAGAATCATCAGATGAATGGAACAGGAAACAATATAGCGACCAGTGATTAGCCTTGTGTATAAACTTGCCCTGCCTTATATCCCACTTTGCATGGAATCAGTCATATCATATATGAAAGGTTTCATGTTCTAATAACTTATCTAATCTTTATCTAATTATCTAATCTTTTCCTGTATACTGTTATTAGTTGTAATGCTAAAAACTTTTCATTCGTTATTTTCTCTTCTTTCATGTCGTCCAGGATCTGCCTCTCCCTCCGCACACACCGTATGAAAGAGCGCTGAGATGCTGTGTGCAAACTCAGGAGGGGCAGATGATTTCCTGTTTATTAAACTCCAGTTACAGAGCTGGGCTTTGAACTCGCAGCTACGGGAGCCTGCTTAAACCAAACCTGTAAAAGTACAAAGTGAGGCCCTCACACAAACTCATAAGCAACGCACTGTAAAAGCACAGCAGGTGGGAGACTGCTGCACGTCGCCACGTCGTATGTTCATCATAAAAACTGTCTATGTGTGAACTAAACAAACAGCAAAAAATAGAACATATGAGGTAACAAATGCTTTACTCAAGAGATTGTTGTTTTAATCTGAGTACATTCTGTCTTAAAGCAAGATTTTCCAGTGGGATTTGTGCATCTTTTTTAAAAGAAGATAATTCTGCTTGTCCCATTGGCAAATCTTGTTTGAAGGCAGTCAAAATGTGCTCAAACTAAGATACGATTTGACAAATGTTTTCAGTGATATGCTTTTCAGGGAAATTCTCAATATTCTTAGCCGTTTTAGTATATGGTACCGTATCTTCGAAACCAACAACAAACAAGTATTCAGGGAAAATCCTGGAGAACAATGGCCTCCAGCAGCACTCAATCTCTGTCTGAACACTTTGGTACCAGCTCGTCCTGGTTAAAACCAGAGCAAAGCAGGTAATCAAAAGTACCTGGTACCAGTTAAACAGCGTCAGTGTAAACACTGCAAAATCAATAAGATGGCAAAAACAATAGTAAAAACCAAAAGGCCAATCAATATGAAGAAATGCCCTGAAGATAAAATAGACGACTGTTTTAATTCCGTTGTAGAAACTTGCACGTTGCTGGTTTGTGCGACAACCTCTGACCTTGGGGAACAATTATCAAGTTCACCAACCCTTTACACACTCCATTTCTTAACCACTATCATTAGAACAACACGTGCCAGCTTTACTTAAATGGATAATTGTGTGATAATTGCTTAATTCTTACCTGGCAACGCAACGAGCCCTAACAGTAGTAACGTGTGAAACGCAGAGAGTTTTGCCATTTTCTAGTCGAGTGCCTCCTGTAAGACAAAAGAGCAAAGATTCATGATATTCATTACAGATTAGACTGAACTGGAGCCTGCACTGCAAAAACAATAATGAGAAATGGTTTTCCCACGTTTTAGCAAGTTTATGTAACTGTTTACGTGTCAACAAAAATCAAAGGAGAAAGATGAGTTTTTGCTCGTGGAAAAACAAACGAAAAAAAAAAATCTGATTATGGCAATAATTGGTTTTCATATGATTTAAGTCCATCCATCCATCCATTTTCTTCCCCTTAATCCATTTCTGGGTCGGGGGGTGGCAGTCAGAGCTGCACCCAGTCCACTTAGCACCAGCCCCTCACTGATCCTCCTGCAGGTGGTGAGTCCACAGGAGCTGAGATCTTTCAGTGGGAGATGATTTAAGTCATTCAAAAATATTTATTTCAGAACATGTTCAACACAAATCCATCAAACAAATAATACAACTGCGTATATAAGGGGTTGGATGAAGCACCAGCCCACCTCACCCACCACACAGACAAGACGACCTAAATAATAATAAAAAAATACCATAATTATATAAACATACACAAACACACACACACACACACACACACACACACAGAGATATATACACACAATTTCCACACTTAAATTTGGAACAATTAAAGGTTCTCTTATCTAAACACATACATATACACACCCACACAAATGCCCAAATACTCTCTCTTAATCCTAGACGCTAAAGGCCTGGGGTATTCAACTCAGTCCTCGAGGGTCTGTGTGGAAATAGGCGGCGTCTGGTGTGCTCCTGCTTGGTTGGAATGAAAACCTGCAGCCACACGGACCGTTTGAGGGCCAAGGTGAATACCCCATGAGACAAAGAGCTTGGCTTCCGTTAACTGGTCGGCACGGAGACAATGCAGAAAAGGGGGAGACACTTGACAAGTCGTAATTTGTTCGTTTTGAGAACAAGCACAGAGACCAAACGGGACTGAAACATGGATATCAAAGAAACAAAAGAAGTGGGACAAAACTGAAATCGAGTCTTTCATTAGAGCAGAGAAAATGGAGAGAGGGTGAAGACTTGGATAATTGCAACACAGTCGTTAAATACTGTGTCAAAAGGAGAATGGCTCTGCAGGCTTCATTAGCATGGCTTTTCAACAATAATAAACTCTGGACATTTTGAGACACATTGGGTTCAATACAGAAGGTGGGAATTAAAATTACAATGTTGTGAAAGTCAATCTGTTTCAACCATGATCATTCAAATGTTTTTTTATATATGTTTTCTGTCTGATATTGTTGTAGAACTATAAGGAAAAAAACAGTTACATTAATTACAGATGAGACTGAACTGGTGTCTGAAAAAATCAAAAGAATGATGAGAAATGGTGTCTATTCAAACTCATGGTTTGAGTTGTTTTAGGTGTATATTTACATGTAAACAGAAGTCCAAGAGCGAGAGGAGCTACTGGTGAAAAAAAAAAAAAAAAACTGGTAGAAGTAAACATAGATTTTTGCCTGGGTCATAAATACTGTTACTTTTAATGGTTTCAGATACTTTTTTAATACTATAAAGGGAAATTACTTTAAAGTAAAAAGGGGGGGGGGGGGGGGGGGGTCACATTCAATTAATTCCACATACAGGTGAAACTCAGTAATTAAAATTAGTTTCATTTCATTGTAAGCTGAAATACGGAAATAAATTGACTTTTGAGCCATACTCTTTCCTGAGTTTCACCGGTAGAACATTTTCCTTTTTTCCTGTATTATTTCTTTCTATATCATATATTTTCTTAATTTCATCATCATTATCATTAATGTTATTATTGTTACAAAGTTTCTATTCTTCAGCAAAATTCTTATCTCTTTGATTGTTTCCTCGACCAATCACCTTTTGAGACACTATATCTACCTGAAGCTTGGAACTGGTTTTAGGAACTTTTACCATGAATTGCATCTAAACCAATCGGTAAAGGCCTAAAAATAAAAAAATAAAACTAGGGGTAAAAAAAAAAAGTTAAACACACATTAGTGTCCTACATCTGAGAAAATATTACATTGCTTACTTCAAATAATTTCTTGCTAATTTTTTTTTCTGGCAAAAATGCCATGTTTTTTTTTTTTTTTTTACAGATAATTTGCATGATAAAACAAAACATACACATAGATCAGACTTTTTGTTGTGTTTGCTGTGTGTGTCGGTGTCTGTAGTGTCTCTTTGTGTGTGTCGGTGTCTGTTGTGTGTTGCTGGTCTCACCTGTGCCTGTAGAAGTGTGTCCCCCGGTGCTGGAGGAGGCTCTGCTCTGGTCTCCCCTGTACGGGACTCTCCTCTGGGCAGACATTTTTAAGCAGCGCTGCAGCATCATTAAACACAAACAGGCTGCTGCTGCTGTTCCTCGCCCCGGGATTGGCTCCTGCTCGACCGCTGTCCCACCAATAGGGGTCCTGTAATTAGCCGAGGTGAGAGGGGTATTAACAAGGTGCCATTTAGCTCCCGCACTGCTCCTCCACGCTGGGCAGGGGTTTAGGACTGTCATGCTACAGGACACCAACGGCTGTAGAAGTATTGATGGGGAATTTTAAACATGAAATACACTAGAACCCCTGTTGCACTAAGCTGGTGCTGGTGATTTGTAAGTTACTAAGTAAGTTGGTCATCTTTATCTATATAGCACATTTTCTTTCACCCAAAGCACTTTACAATGTCCAGAGTACAGATACTTTTTCCATTCTCTCCACACTGTGATGAGGGAAGCGAGACGCCTCAATAGCATCATCCATTCACTTACATTCATACCTATTGTGCATGTTTTTAGTGATAGGGGAAACAGGAGCACCTGGAGGAAACCGGAGCACCTGGAGAAAACCAGAGCACCTGGAGGAAACCGGAGCACCTGGAGGAAACCTACGAAGACACGGGGAGAACAAGCAAACTGCATACAGAAAGGCCCTGGGATTCGGACCCAGGACCACTCGCCCAGTTAATGGTTGGATAGTCCTCTCACATTTGTTTATATTCATTTGTTTGTTTGTATGGAAAAGTGCATATTTGTAAACAGCAGATTGTAGCTACACAACTATTTTATATCTGTAGTCCCACATGCACTCATTCAACCTTCACCTAATGTACATGTTTTTAGTGATAGGGAAAAGTTAGTGTGATTCATAATAGATGAAACAGGCCCCCCTTGGCATAATCATAAACAGTAACATTTGCTGGAGGAGAAGAGTGAGACCAATGTGGAGAGACCTCAGCTGCCTACCAAGGATCTGAATTAATTGTGTCTAATCGGGAACTGAACTACGGTAAAATCAGGTGAATGGTTAGCGGTGGTGGAGGCCGATGGCACATACTGGTTGCCTCTCTTTTGTCAGTGTGCCCCAGGGCAGCTGTGGCTATAGTAATGGGTTCACCTCTGTGTATGAAGTGAATGAATAATGTAATGTGAAGCCTGTTTGAGTGTCCAAAAAAGTGCTATATAAGACGGTTATTATAATCATTATTATTAAAACGCACACAGACAGCCTTCTGTGCTGTATCGGGCAGAGGAAGAAGTGATGACCTTAATGTAATATAGTCAATGTGACTGAAATTATGTGTCATGTTCACTGCTGCTTTTATCAGTTTTCTAGAAGATAATGAAGATAATAATAATAATAATAATAATAATGTATCGATTTTATATACAGTAGCACTTTTATACAGTAGCACTTTTCAGGACACTCAAAGATGCTTCACATGTCATTATTCTTTCATGGTGGTGATAAACTACCACTCTAACCACAGCTGCCCTGGGGCACACTGACAGAAGCGAGGCAACCAGTATGTGCCATCAGCCTCTCTGAGCACAACCAGCCATTCACATACACACCAGACTCATTCTAGGCAATGTGGGGGAAGTGTCTTGCCTAAGGACACAACGACATTATGGCACTTTACAGCCGCCCCACCGTGGCACCTGGTGTTCCCAGAGGTCTCCCATCACAGCACTAACCAGACCCTGCACAGCACACCTGCAGAGGTCTGATGGGATCTGGCTAGATATAACCGAAATGCAGGGGTGAGTAATGCAATAAAAGCATAAATTGTCAAATATTAAGTAATTTAAATATAATTTGTTGATTATCTGGCAGAGCAGACCGTCTCAATGAGATGTTATGTGAATATTTGCAGTACACACTCAGTAAAGAAGGCAGTAGTAGCAGCTATAACACTTAGAAGTGATGATAAAACAGCAGCAAAAGTTTTTTCTTGATTGAGTAGTTCAACTGGCACAACGCTGCACCACGATGACGGAATGAAAAGAAGAGGATTTGTAAAATAAGCAGCAGACGACAGAGGAGGGAAACTAATGAAGCACGTTAGATGAAAAGCCGTTATACTTGCTTCATCACAGTGAGGAGACTTCTTTAAAGAAAAGACAGCAACCATTTCTGAAAATATCTCTGTGTTGCATCAGACCAAATAACTAAAACATGAAAAGTCCAAAGACAGAAGGAATAATCTACCTCACCGATTAAAGTGTTTAATGATTTAGTAAAAGGAGAAATATGAGATTGTCCTTAGAGCGGTGGCAAAATGATATCTAAGAACTTCTGCCTCTGCCACTCAAGGGAATGGGTTACTTTTGGGGATGGGGGAGGTAGTCAAAGGCATGTACAAACTTGAGAATTCTTGACCCTAAATATGAATTTCAAAACAAGAATGTGGGTAATTTTAAAGTAGATCATCCAATCAGAGAGCAGAATGAGGATCTCCTTTGGGCTGCCAGTTTGTATGGGCTCAATTTGTATATATATATTTCACAAAGAAACAGCACCACACATTTGTTTAAATGAAAGAAAACACAATTATAAGTAGTCCTGCGTAACACACAGACTTTGTTCTGTTTCTAGCTAAACTCTAGCAGGTGGATTGCATCAGTAATTTGTGCTTAGGAGCTACATGTCTCACAGGCAGGAATATTCTGGCAACAATAGTATGATTGTGATTGTAACGACTATGACATTAGACCACCAAGAGTGCATATTACATACTGTCCCTTTAGATAAAAAATAAGTTTGTTACCTCAGCTTTGATAAGAATCTATCTTAAATTGTGTTGCTTTGGAGTTTTACCTAACACATTAACTAGCTATTACTGCTGTCCACAAGTGAAATCATTTAGAAAGAGAGGAGAAGCTTGTCCCAGTGTCTTTCTTCTACACTTTCAGATTTTGGCTCTTGTCCACAGCTTTCGCGAGGACTGCAGTCATTAGTGGAAACAGGCGTCACACGGAGAGAGCACTAATGAAGCAGGCTGCTGCTGTCGAACCATTATCCCAAATCCAAGCTCCTCTGCTGGGCTGACAAGCTGCCACGTGGCCCTGGATCCAACCTACACACTGGGTGTAATTATGTTTGCATTTGCCAAGACAGCATACATAATAACACAAGCAAAACGTATAACACAAGAATACAGTATATGCTTTGTGTTGAGTAACTGAGAGCATATACTGTGTTCATGTACACATGGCAATTATGTGTAAGCTCTGATACCCGCACTTTGTACATCTGAAAAAATACATCCTGCCAAGAAGAAATAAGGGTGAGTGAATCTCTCAGTGCAGCCAGCAGAAGAGAAGCGTGTCAGTGTGGATAAATGTGTCAAACATAAGAAATATCTCTGGGAATGTAGGAGAAACATGGGATCCATCAAAGGTGTTTGCTTTATAGACGGCACATCTGCGTCATGTACATGAGCAAATAACTAGAGCTGTGCAGTTAAAAATAGGACATGTCAAATGTATTAGAAAGCATCTTTAATGATAATAATGCATCGGTTTTATGCAAAAAAGTTTAGGGAGCTCAAAGATGCTTCGTGTAAGGTGTGTTATTCATTCACACCATACACGATGGTGATAAACTACCGTGCACGGAGACACACCAACAGAAGCGAGGCAACCAGCATACGCCAGACTGATTCAAGGCCAGGTGGATGTATATGGACACAAGGACAGTTTGGCATGTTACAGATGCCCCACTGTCACAACTGCTGTTCTCAGAGGTCTCCCATCACAGCATAAACCAGCTCCTGTGCCCTGATTAGCTTCAGAGATCTAGCTTTCACATTCAGGTGGAGCCACCACCTTAGACTTCAGCATTTTTTTATTGCTGCATCAGTCTCCACCTCCTCTCACAGTGACATACCACTCCATGGCCATCCAATTTAAACAATAAAGAAACAACAATGTCCGATGTAAACGGCTTTTACTGTTACAAAAATCAAGGCCAAAATAATGAAGACAGCGTTGTACATTCACAAGTGCTTCACATAACAAAATATGAAACGGAGAAAATATACACACACAGAATCATGCAGACTGGTGCCAAATGACAAGGTTTAGTAACAGTAGCAACACATTCAAAAATAATAAAATAAATATTTGCGTCCATTTCTTTACTTTGTTTGAGGATCAAATACAAGTTTTACTAAACTACTCTTGATTTATTTTTTACCGCTATTGGTGCTTAAAAAATCCTGGACTTCAAGTCAGTATTTATTATCTTGGGAAATGATCTGTAACTCAACAGTGCACAGTGTAACGTTCCTATAGTGGAGCTTCTGTCATGATAAAAATATACTAAACCCGACTCCCCAATAATAAACAAATCATGTTTTTAAATCATGCTTTATTTATATACATGTTCAAAATCAGCCAAGGAAGGACCATCTGAGGAGCTGTCTGCACCAGTGGTAGCAGAAAGGAACTAATTGGTAGTAGATGAAGGCCAAGCTCCAGGTCCAAGAGCCGGACTCCCACCCCCACAGCCGACCCCCACAGCTGACCCCCACAGCCGACCCCCACAGCCGACCCCCACAGCCGACCCCCACAGCTGACCCCCACAGCTGACCACCAGTGCAGGGGGCCGCCAAGAAGCAACACTGGACATACTCGAAATGAACAAATAAACTAAAAAGTAACCAGCACTTTGATCTGGCTAAATCGTGGCCTGATCTCCATAGCGATAAATTAGTTTACCGTTTAGTGAGACAGACCTGAGCCTTATCTACGCCTTTTCCGCAGCTCTCTTCTCTCTTTTGCACATTTATCTCAAGATCCATTGTCATAATTCAGCGCCTCGGAGCCTCTGCCCTCACATGTAATTACCGCTGAAGATAACAGGTGTTGTAGCCGCTCGCAAACCTACAATCCTCCTCGACCGGGTCCGAGCCGCGAGCGCGATGCAGCCTCGTAATTTCACCATATGAAAGCGTGCTCCGCGATGTTAACTATTTCACAACATCTGGATCTCGTGGTGACTTTTTTCAAGGATGCTTTAAAAAACGGGCAGAAATAGGACCTCTATGAAAGCCAAATTGTATGTTATTAGGGTGGAAAATGGTGGGTTTGGCGTCCACAAAAAACGTTAAGAGGGGAAAAAAAGGGGTGAATATCGTCCGTCAACGTGCAGAGGATGGCTTCTGTCACAGGATGTCGTCGTCGTCAAAGAGGTCTTCAAAATCTGCAGACGAGATGGACCAAATAAGTTACGTAACATGTTCACAGCAAGAGGAATTTTCTATTCTTTTTCCTCCCCTCCGTGATCGCAATTAGCAAATTGCAAAAAACGGCATTTCTTCCAGTACATAAAATGACGCACTTTCACACTTAGTACAGAGCTTTTTACGGGAACCAAAAACGTCAGCGCTTTTCTTTGATTATAGTTTCTTAGCACTGGCTTCCTGTTCATTTTGGAATTGATTTGAAGATTCTATCGTGTGTTTTTAAAGCCTTGAACGGACTGGCCCCACAATACCTCGCAGACTTCATCCAAATCTACCACCCGCCTCAATATAAAGCTGGCAGACTTGTAGATTCAAAAGTGTTTCCTTTGTCTCTGTGGAGCACTTTGGACACGTTTTATAAAATGTGCTTAATAACTAAAGTGGATTAAAGTGGATCTAAAGATAGGTGAAATGTCTCTTGATTTGAGTATAGTTTGAGGATTTGTCAATGGAAGAAGCTCGCAGCTTGTTGTCAGAAGCATTATCATTGCATTTGTGATCAAATATAAAAACTACTTAAACATATAAAACACTTGAATGAAAAGAAGTTTTACAGTGATTTTAGAAAGCAATTATTGTGCCTAGAACTCAATAAACTCATTTCTGAAATGTGTGAGCCGAGCATGAGGTAGTCGCATCAGATGTAATGCTCTTTAAGTAGTTATTTTCACTTTGAACAAAATTAGACTTCTGAGTTCAAAGTAACATACGGGAATATCGGAAATCGCATCAATGTTGATCAGAAACCGTAGATCAGGTGTCTCCAACCTTTTTCACCAAGATAACTACTTTCCCGGGACAATACAGGCAGAGAGCTACTCTTTTAATCAGCCCCATTGGGAAAGATGTGGTGTGAACGAGCCTGACATTGGGTACAGTCATTACTTATCAATGCATATTTTTTTATCAGTGCACAATGTAATAATTATAATAAATAATGCTAATTAATAATACAATCTGAAATATTAAGTATATTATTTGATTTTATTCATTTCTAAATCCTTTGGCGAGCTATTTTTGGCTCCCGAGCTACAGGTTGGAGACCCCTGCCATGGATGGTAAAGAGTGACATTCGGCATCACACTGAGACTGTAGTGACACGGAGACGTTTTGGATGTTTTCGAGCTTAGAAATGTGCTTTAAATTAGGGCTGCACGGTATTGGGAAATTAGAGCGATATTCGATATGAGTTTGTAGTATTTCGATAACGATATTATAGCGATATTTTTGTCTGTCACCTAAAAATTACAATCTACATTGAAACGCAAGCGACAAAATATAAAAAATAAGCACAAAATTAATGACATTCAAACGCATATATGTATTTACTTGGTTTGTTGGTTGTTCTTGTTGAAAGTTGATGTGTCCGTCTGTTTTGTTGTCTTTAATAAAAGGAAAAATAATGTTTTCTTTTTTTTTATTGCGCATCTTTTCAGTATGGATTTTGCACGCACCAATATCGCGATAACAATATTTTTTCCATATATCGTGCAAACCTACTTTAAATACAGACTTTTGCACAGTTCTGAAGGTTGACGGTAGGTTGACGGTGCTGTGAGGCAGGCTGCTTGTTGAGGCAGCGGGTCAAAAAGGAGAAAGCCTATAAAACAAAGGTGATGTGGAATGCACTTTTGCTTCCTGGGAGTCCTCTGGTTTGTGAGGTCGACGGTCAGAGGGTGAACTGTAGCAACACGCACAAACGTCTGCTGGTTCTGCTGCTACAGGAGTGAGCAAGAATCAGCTGCATTTACTGAGATAGCGTTTGGCATCTCTTTTCATTATCATTTTTAATATTCCATTAGTTCCACCTCTTTGAAATAAACGTGACTTCCACTTGGCCACTCTAGTTTTTTAATTCTATTCCTTCATCTTCAGTCTTTTTGCCTTGTTTTTTTTTGTCTTCCATTGGCTTTCACATCCTCACTGCAAAAAGTGATTAAAAATAAGTCAAAAATTGCTCACATTTTGCTAAATGTGTCTTCGTTTGAGCACATTCTGACTGCCTTAAAAAACAAGATTTGCCAATGGGACAAGATCATCCCATTGGCAAATCTTGCTTCCATCAAAGATACAAGAACGGTCTCCCTCAAAATGAGAAAATAAAGCAACACTTCTTGAAAAAAAGACTAAATGGCTTCGTCCCATTGGAAAGACTTGCTTTCAGACAGTTAGAAGGTGCTCAAATTAATACAAAATCCACTGATTCAAGCAATTATTACCTCGTATTTTATCACTCTTTGCAGTGTTCAATTGCCTCTCTTGTTACTCTTCCATTTAGCCAAACTCTTTAAGAACGGACCACATACATTCTGAAGGACATAAGGCCTCACTCATAAGTTAAATCAAAAATAATCAATGTAATGTATTGTATATGTAATGAAAGACCACAGACTTCGATTAAAAAGCAAGCTTCTTAACAACGTGTAGCTGTAAAGAGAAGCTGTCCACATACAGCTTCTCTCCACAGCTGTATGTGGACAGCTTAAGAGAGTTACAGCACTCAGAGCGGTTGTATGGACTGCTGAATGACATACAAGTGCTTAAGGATAATAAAATGTGTGAAAAGGGGGATACAAAAGCGAGAATAAATGAATCGATTAAGAAAACTACAACCTTGAGTTAAACCAGGACAGAAACGCAGCCAATTAAGCGTTTTAAACCATTAGCCATAATCTGGGCATTTCATGGAGAGAAGAATATTATTATAAGACTAATATAAATCAACAAGAGAAATGACTGAGAAATATGTAATGAAAACATGAGGAGGATCTTTTTTGGGAAGTCTGTTGTTTAGAAAGTGTTTCAGACTACTACTTTGGCGCCAAAAGGACTGACGATGTCCATTTTGTCTGTCTGGAGAAACCAATAACAATGTGCCGTCACTTTAAACATATTTGAACTTCTAAGAAAGAAATATGACTTAATAGCGGTGTTCTTCCTCAAGTACTTTTTTGGATAGCCATCCCTTGTACAGTCGCCATTAAAATAATGATAATATTAATAATACATCGGTTTTGTACAGCGCTTCTTGGAACACTCAAAGACGCTTCACATGTCTTTATTCTTTCACTCCATACACGGTGGTGATAAACTACTGCTGTAGCCACAGCTGCCCTGGGGCACACTGACAGAAGCGAGGCAACCAGTATGTGCCATCGGCCCCTCCGACCACCACCAACCATTCACACACACACCAGACTCATTCTAGGCAATGGGGGTAAAGTGTCTTGCCTAAGGACACAACGGCAGTTGGCACTTTACAGCCGCCCCACTGTGGCTGGTGTTCCCAGAGGTTGTCTTGCCTAAGGACACAACGGCAGTTGGCACTTTACAGCCGCCCCACTGTGGCATCTGGTGTTCCCAGAGGTTAAGTGTTTTGCGTAAGGACACAACGACAGCAGGAGTCGATGGTGAAAGTCTTGAGGTGGGCCCAAACCCACGACCTTCTGGCTCAAAGGCCAATGCTCTACCAACTGAGCTACTGTCAAAGGCAGAACACTTTCCCTCGTACCCGCTTAAGGGCATTTAACCTAGTTTCACGGAGTAGATCCCATACATCATGTCTCTTTTTGGGTGCGGACCTACTTTAAATCGAGACAAGACATCTGCTTAACATTGCAGAGTGCAGTAACTCTGTCAAGTAACTAGTTAAAATTTCAACATGAAGTTTATAACCAGGGACAGAGTGGAGTCATTAGTAACTAAGCTCACGGGAGGAAACTCGTACAGTACGTGAGGTTTGGTGACTTTGACATTTTTAGAGCAAGTGTGCGACTACAGAAGCAATGCGCCGACATTTCTGTGGCTGAAGGTGGAGAGGGGATCGAATTGTACTTGAAGGAATGATTCAAAATGTATTTAATCTTGGGAGTTTTTGAATAAGAGTATGCCACACAGTAAAGCTAAGCTAATTGCTTCATCTTGCACAGGTGTTCCAATGTGTTTTACTATACATGGAAAATAAACTGGAGCTGAAGCAAAACTGAAATCTTTAGATAGGATCTTTAGCCACACGCAAACAACCAGCATACACACGTGCTTTTACTTAATCACTGTAAACTGTAAACGTGCACCGCTATAGTCACTTTTAATATAATTGAACATAAAAACTCTTGCACAAAAGAGACCTGTATCTTTTTACTTTTGAACATGTTTGCACATTTCCTGTCTTTTGCACATCCTGAATGACTCTATTCTAGTATCTTTTATGTCAGATCTTCACAAAACAACCCGTTCTGTTTACCTACAGTATGCTTCCTCAGTATGCTTCCTCCCTCTGCTCGTGTATGTATGGATTTGGAAATAGTCAAAAATTTCCATATAATTTTGGGCATTGCTTTAGAAGTCCTGCAGGTATTATGGGGCTTTTAAAAGACAAACACAGAGCAGACAACAAACAACAGGACAAAAAACAATATTTTGTGCCTAATTAAAGCCCTCACAAACACACATTATTTATGAAGTCACTGAATTCTTCCTGTCAAACTGCGACTGTTGAGTTATGGCTCCATGATCCTGCAGACGTGATGGTCCATGTCAACATGTGCCAGACTGTTTCTTACATAAGTATGGTCTAAAACTGACTATTAGAGCACTGTCCTGCTCTGTGCACGGACTCACACATTCTGTTCATAGTGCACTTTTTAAACATGACCTTACAAGGACATCACCAAAACATTTATTTAAGGAACTAAATAAAACATCAGTCAATCAATATCAATAGGTTGTGTGACATCACAGCATTCCAAAGAGCCAATAGTTTAAAATTGTGGTGGAGGGCAACAGAAAAGCAGAATAGCAGTTTTTTTTGCTATTTTAAGTAATAAGTAAAAAATGTAAATCGTTTTTTTCCTTCGCAGAGTGGCTGGGCGCTCCCTTAGAGATAGGGTGAGGAGCTCAGTCACACGGGAGGAGCTCGGAGTAGAGCTGCTGCTTCTCCACATCGAGAGGAGCCAGTTGAGGTGGCTCAGGCATCTGTTCCGGATGCCTCCTGGACGCCTCCCTGGGGAGGTGTTCCGGGCACATCCCACCGGGAGGAGGCCCCGGGGAAGACCCAGGACACGCTGGAGGGACTATGTCTCTCAGCTGGCCTGGGAACGCCTTGGGGTCCACCCGGACGAGCTGGAGGAGGTGTGTGTGGATAGGGAAGTCTGGGCATCTCTGCTAATGGTGCTTTCAGACCGGATCATGCGTTGCGTCTGCTTTCAATGCAAAGTCTATGGTAACGAGTAGCGATGCACCGATCCGATACTGGTATCGATATCGGCGCCAATACCAGAAAAAAATACTGGATCGGATATCTGCATAGAGAGAGGCGCCGTGCTGCCGATCCATTTTCTTTTCTTTTTTTAAATTATATATATTTTTAATACATACCAGGTACCGCACAATGTCTTAAAATACATTGTGCATAATGTACATATACGTATAAAATGAATTAATTAAAAGTAATTTATCAGATCTCACGTACACGTCACTTCCTTGTGGCGCTCTACAACAACAACAACACAGCATGGAGCGCAGGAAAGAATCAGCGTTGTTCACGCGGCGGTAAACTAGCGAAATACAACACGACTAAGCACCACGAGAAACAGCATGGGGAGTTTTTGCATCGAAAGGAGATTACGTGAAAACAACGAGACACAGACGACACTGACGCAGCGTCACAAAAAGCTTTTCAGCAACAACCCGAAAGTGTTGGAGTTCATCAGTTTGGGCTCGCAGCCCCTTAGACCATTTGGAACCCAGGTACATGCCGTCGCCAAATACATATCTGAAATCCAGTTAAAGCTACGGTACTGTTATTTATTTACATTTTCATGCAGCGTGTTTTGTTTGTTGTGTTTTTTTATTCAAACACAGTTAATATAAGTACATTTATATTCAATAAATGTATAAGGTTTAATACAGTGTTGGAATGTTTAATGTGAACATTGAGCAGCTCTTTATAGTTGCATTATTGCACATTTATGTTGAATCCATTTTTATCTGGAAAGTTTAGCGCTTTAGTTCTTCCACTGCTTTTGCAGTTACTTGAACAAAGAGTTCAATTATTAAATAAATTTAAGCATGATCATTTCCGATATCGGTCAATTTCGGTATCGGCAGATACCCATAGCTCTGGTATTGGTAGGAAAAAAGCTGGATCGGTGCATCTCTAGTAACAAGCGTTCAAGCATCACAACGCATGGACCTCTCGGCACGCACGCACGGACTGTTCAGTAGAGACGCACGGACTTGGCGGGAAAGTCAAAGGGGAGGAGCAGGAGAGAAAAATCGACGCCCACAAGAGATGGATTCTGCTCATCCTTTCCTTGGGACGTTCGTACAGCAACCAATCAGAGAGCCGCAAAGTGGTCACGGGGACATTAGCGGACTGAGCGAGCAGACTGAAAATACTCCTAAACAGCCAAAACAGGACCCACACCAGGCTTCACCAGAACTCAAACCAGGGTTGACAATGGGAGACTCTGTGCTTGTGAAAATATGGGTTTTCATGCTCCCCTGACTTTATGCAACTGCTTCGAGTGTGTTCACCGATGCGGAAATACCGTTTAATAATACAAAAAACCTATGGTGCACCTCCGTGAACACATACTACTGTTATATAAAGCCCGTGGAAGGTCTCTGAACAAAGACACGCTGCAAAGCTGAATATTGGAGAAGATCTGCACACAAGAAGCCGCTAGCTAAACTGTTAACATCATAGCCTGCCGGCTACTTCTGGCACTTCAGGTGCGTGTCAGGACATCTCCGTCTGAAGACCGCTGCGTCTGAAAACTAGAGAATGCGCGTCTGGTGAGCGGGGCTTCTGCGTTTCAGCGGTGGCGGTCTGAAAGCACCATTAGACTGCTGTCCCTGCAACCCGGCAACGGATGAAGCAGAAGAAAATGGAATGGAATGGATTTTTTGATATTTTGACTCAAAGTAGCAATATGTAAGATTTTTATGTCAAGTCATCATTAAATGGCCCTATTATGTCAAAAGGCATTAATAAAAAAACTTGCTCTTTTCCAATACTTCTTTAACTGATAACAGTAGGATTTACAGCCCCTAAATCTTATTGTTTTCATTTTGATGTCCCGCCCTCCACCGCTTTACCAATGAGAAAGTTGTCGTGCTAATCTCACTGGTAAAGTAACATGTGGCCGCAGAACTAAAAAAAGTTTTGTTATGATTATCAAATCATTAATGACAAAACAAGAAATAAAACGAGGATTTCAATCAGGGCCCTTGTGAAAAAAGTGTTGGTTAAAGATTTGTTGTTGACAAAACTCGTGTCTATTCAGATATTATGGCCCCAGCTGGATTCGTCTGCATATCTGGCAACCTGAGTCAAGGAGAGTGGGAGAGGTTGCAGTACCAGTTTTGGCCAGATTTTACATACTGCTCCATTAAAAATATTAAATCAAATTTTGTCAATTGAATTGTATTTTTGGTCAAATGTGGATTGGATTGGAAGGGGCCAAAAGCCATAATTTGTAAATTATACAATGAGAATCAGTAAATAATATATTGTTTTGAATCGAACTTGTAATGAGGTAAGTATTGTTTCGGCGGGCTCTGAAGAACACCCAGCCCTAATTATGTGAAGTATAGAAACTACAAACAACTAGAAAAATAGAATCTAACTAGAAAGTTTTGGTCAAAATCATTCATCCATCCATCCATGTTCTTCCCCTTAATCCATTTCTGGGCCGGGGGGGTGGCAGTCAGAGCTGCATATTCAGCTGCATATTCACTGACCTTTCAGGATTAAATCGATCACCAACTAATAGATTATCATAATAATAGTAACAGGCTTAATTTGTTCCACATATTTGTTTTCTCTGTTTACTTATATACAATAAATATGGATGCTTAATATTGTGGCCAAGGAGGACTCCACCGACCGATGAATTGCCTAAACGTCCAAAGACTAGCAGCCCTAGTGCACAGTAACGACCCTTGCACACGTCCGGGCCTTCACACACACATGTCCTGAGCGCAACAAGAGTTTCTGGGGATCACATGGAGGATCCTGCTGAGAGAACAGGGAAAAGTGTGCCGCATGTGGAACACTAAAGGCTGTTTGATGTGGAGCGCCGCAGGACAGACATCACACTACATTAGAACAAAGTTTGTAAAAAGGAGGAATGTTCTGGGGCCTGTAAACGTGGGGCCCCGTCGCGAGAGCAGCAGAGAGGTGACGCCAAGCGGACGACTGATACGACGGGCTAATAGATTCAATGTGGTGTGGAGCACAGGAGGAGCATTAGTGCCATTACAGCGAAATGTAAAGATCAAAGTCGGAGAAACCAGTATTTCATCAAAGCTAATGGATTATTGTGAGGATTAAACAACGAAGAGCAGAGCGGTTGATAAGGAACTGGAATTTAACACGAGGTTTAAACTATTTTTTTGGATGGTTTTAAAGAGCAATCTGAGACTTTTCAGATGACCATTGCCATCTCTGTTAAGTAGCTCGGATTCATGTTCAAAGACGTGAAAATTAAAGTTAAAGGTAAAATTTGAGGGAAACCTGAAAACGTGTTTGAAGTTTTTATTGACTTGTTTGAGAATATTTTTACTGCTGAAATTGAATGTCAAGAAAACTCATTAATACTCTGTGCTTACAACTATGCTAGACAAGACTGGACTTGCATTTTCCATTAGATGATAGAAATCAACCTGTATCAAAATTAGGAAAAATACATCCTTACTGAAGCTTGTTTTAGCCTAATTCATCTGCAGCGAGCCTTCTGGGATAGAACAATTTTTAACCCTTGTGCTATCCTCTCCCTATGGAGCAATTCATATGTGTATATTTTGTGTCTTAACTGTTGATTTATCTGTGTTAGTGATTTCAGTGGTTTTGTTAAGTCCTCTGAGATGAATGCTGTTGTGATTTAGGGCAATACAAGAATAAATTGTTGTTGTAAACAATAATAATATCAATGATCAAACAGCCTTTATAAAGACTGCGAGTCAATAATTTATTCCCAAATTCATCAGACTGCAGTGTTTCCCACAGGTTTGAAGGCAATGTGTGGTGGTCGTCGGCGGGACATCGTTAATTGGTCAAATACAGCTTTATTGGACTGATCAAAATATCAAACATTATTCACACGCTGTATATTACACTATAAATACTGTTAACGTTGTATAAACCTACTTGTTGCAAAAAATAACATTATTCACACCCTGTATAAACACTATATTACACTATAAATACTGTTAACGCTGTATAAACCTACTTGTTGCAAAGTTTGCATGTTTTATCAGAGCACCTGATTTTAACTTTATAAAGAAAGCGTCATCGCTTGTTAAGGGAGTCGGGACGGAAATTCGACATTGACACTGAACATTCAGCACTTTTTAATGTGTGATTTACGAGATCACGGGATACCAACCTTTAGTGAACTTCACCAGCCGTCTTCTCTGCACCAAAATTAATAGACACAGCTGCTTACAGCGATGATCGCTGATGGAGACGGAGACACGCGGTGTGCACGAAGGGGAGGGGCTGTGTGTGTGTAGGTCTCTGTATGTGGGAGAGACGCGTAGCTTGAGTGAGAGTTACGAAGGGCCGCCACATTTTAAACCCCCCTCCCCGCTGTCAAATTGACCGCTGCGGCGGCACTAGACGATGCATGTTTTAAATAGCGTAACAAAAAATATATATATATAACAATACGAAACGCAATTTGTGGCGGGCGGTCTCTAATCTGTGGCGGTGCGCCACAGATAAGTCTATGTGTGGGAAACACTGGACTGATCCAAACAAAGACTGATATTCAAAAGAAAAAAATGCCAGATTGACACAATTTCAACCCTACTTTTGTTTTTTTCAAAGACAGAATTTACTGATGCCTGGAATCTTGCCATTACATTTCAAATTGAAAATATGTCAGTTCTTAATATTCTAATATGTGAAATAGTGTGTTATTTTTTCTTATTCTTTGTCTTGTCTTATTCAAAACCAGTATGTGGTCTTGTTATTTGATGAAGTTTGGGTGAGCACTAATCATAATCAAATAAATAAATAGATCAATACTTCTAGAAGCCAATTCCAAACAGAGAGGCAGATACATTTTACATGAAGTTGTACCAAGGACCTTGGGAAATTATTACAAGCAGCAGAACAATATTTTGAAGTCAGCTTGAAAATCTGGAAAAATAGAATACTAGTTTTCTGGGAAAAAATTAGCTTTTGGATTACTTTTTGTATTCTATTCTATATAGACACCAATAGACCCAAGAAATACTTGGTTGATAAAAGATTGACACTGTAAAATCATCCAGCGATCCAGCCCGAGTCTGGTCCTAGCCTGTCCATCCGTGGGAGCAAATGCACCTCTCAATGTGAACCTCCCTGAGGTTTTCTCACTTTTCCCCACTGGGTTTTGAGTTGTTGCTTGCCAACAGGATTTATTAACATTTACGGGCATTGGTCATCCTGCCCCCTTTGGACCAGTGGCTTCTATGTGTTTGTTACTATTGCATTTCTCTGTTGTTGGTGAATCGACAACTTTGTAAAGTCCTCCACTAGAACTGTTGTATTTATTGCTCTACTATAAATAGAAATGTAATTGAATTGAAAACAATCACATAACTAGCCTAAACTGCATTCACAGAACTTAAATCTTAAAGCATAAAATACATTTTTGGAAAACATGTACTTAAATATTCAGCTATTAATAATTATGGTACTAAGATAAGATAGGAAAGACTTTATTGATCTCACACTGGAGAAATTCATATTTGGCATAGATAGAATGACTCAGTGGCAAAACAAAAAAAGCCCATCGCGGGACCTACTCCAATTGCTCCCACTAATGTCTGCTGTCGTTGTATCCTTGGGCAAGACATTTAACCCCACATTGCCTGAAGCTCCCGCTGAAACATCAAGGCTGTGGCACCACTGATGTAGCAGCCATCTTCCTGTGGACCCACCACCTGCAGAGGATCAGCGAGCGACTTGAGCTGTGAGTGGCAGCTCTTATTGCCACCCCCGACTCAGAAATTGACTAATAAAGGGGTTGAAAATGAATGAATGAATAAAAAAAAAGAGTGACTGAATTGACTTGAATGTCCTATTTTAAAATGTAAACATGTGAGATTCAATAAAGTATACATTTTGAGTTTCTCTTGTTTAAGCGTATATCCTAAATTGCACGACAATTTTAGTCCAAAACAGCATAAATGCATGACAGTAATCTGAAAGCAGATATTACCATAGACTAAATAATATTTGCAATAGCCCCACATGTTTGTTCCCCTCAGAAAGGCTTTGGGTGGTGGAGTGATTGTTACCGTTGAAGAAGTCTGCATGCACTGCTTTTTCGTTGGCGGACAAGTCCATGAGAAGTCCTGTGCTTCCCCCAGCCTGCAGCAGAGCAAACATACATGTTGTGATGGGCTGAACTTATGAGACCAAAACCCCTTTCTCAATGTAATAAACCCCTGGTGGATGTGTAAGCAGTTTTCGTATGCATGTGCTTTCTTATAAGTATACAAAATATAACATGTTTTCTAATAAGACGAAGACCACATGTTGCGGTCCATTTGTTCACAATCACATCTTACTCTTCAGGTCGGGACAAACTAATATTCATGAGATAAATCAGTAATGTACCCCAGCTCTAAATAGATAATGCCTTATGTCCATACATTTTTTTCTTGTGAATAATCGATTTGTTTTGAAAAACAAATACGTGTACGGCAAATGATTAAAATGACAGCCGTGATGTTTTTGTTGTGAGCATGTTAGCCAAATGCTAATATTAGCCAACAAACCTCGTCCAGATCCACATATGGTCCTGCGCCTTCGGGAAACATTTCGTCTACTGCTGGTTTCATGGCTGAAAAACTGGGCTGGAGTTTCCCAGGTAAAGTTCAATAGATAAGGTTTGGTATGGATCAGAGAACTGACAGCGAGAGCTAGAGCATGAGCTAAATGTCAAGGCGGCGTAACATCCAACTGTTTCCGACGGGAAACAATACTTGAAAGATACAAGTTCCAAATTATATGTTTAAAAAATATATATAGCTATGTATATCTGCAATATTTACAGTCTATGATTTATACATATTTTTCCATTAGGTTTGTAAAAAACTAGTGGTTATAGGTGTTCCCCCACCCCCATTAGTTAACCTTTAGGTGCCAAAGTAGAAGACTTGCATAAGATAAAGAGATCCTTTATTCGCCCAACAGTCGGAGCTCCAAATAAGCTTGATAAGCTAACCCTGAATCCAGAACACTTTCAATACAGCGACCTGGCTTCCCATAATCGCCCCCCACTTGTCTTAGATATTTTTCATAATATTTATTTATGTTATTGATTTTCGATTTAATATATGCTGTACAGATTCTCCCTGTACCTTTTTTTGTTTGTCTATTTATTCTTTATTCTTTGTTTCTCATTTGTGTGGGTACAGTGTTTCTGTATGGCGCATAAGGTTATTTTGTTGTATGGCTCAGAATGAAGTATTCAAATTCAAAAATAAGTAGTCTTCTATATCTTGTAAAATTTCAGGGATACACATTTTGTCTGTTCGATACTATGTTTCTGAACAAATACATTAATGCATATAATCATTACAATCATGTGCAATCAGTACAATCTTGGCTTATTTATTGATTGATTTATTGTATCCGTTGAAGAAAGACATGTATCTGCTCGTATAATGTGACTTTAAAATGTACTCGTGAAACTGTCCTGGACTGAACAAACTAAACACATTTACATATGTTTCCATTCTCATCCGCGTCTGCCTTATTGCGCCCCCCGGTGGTGCGCTCCCGTCATTGTCCCCTCACAGCTCCTTGTCGCACCCCTGCTGTTTGCTCATGATCATGCGCGTGGTGTCGATGTTGTTGTTTTCGAAGGTCTCTCGGGCTTTTTGCACCGTGGCCTCGGGCAGAGTGCGGCTCCGGCTCAGGACCCACGCAAAGTCCACGTGGAAGAGCCGCAGGACGTCCGTGCATGAGTACACCAGCGCCGTGTTCACGTAGTCAGTGGAGACGATCCAGTACGGAGTGTAGGGCAGCACTGCAACAGAGGGATCATTACTAACTGAATTCTGCCCAGAGAAAATACTTAGGTCGGTGGAGTTTGGTCTCAGGTCATCCCTTTAGTGTAGGCAGTTTATCTACAATGAGAATAGTTGCACAGTTGTAATGTTTTACTGTTTTTTGTTGTCCTCTTATTTCTTATTGGATTTCCTATATATTCTAACTGTTTGATTCTCTGATCTATTGTTGAGGAATTGAAAACTTTGGTCATCAGAGACAAGTGCTGTTATGATTTTGGGCTGTTCAAAAATAAATCGATTTGAATGAATTCATTGTGTATACAGTCTAACTATTTTGGAATATGTTGTGCATACTTCTTTTTGAGTTTGATGTATTGTAAGACTGATTTGGTCAACTTCAGCCTAAACGTTTGGTCTTTAAAGTTATGCTGTTAAATTGTTTTTGCTTTTTTTGTTGACCAAAGAAACAATAGTAAACTAAATTCAACAAATGGTCTAATTTATGTCTTGTTTCCATATTATACTGAAATATATTGATACTGAAATTAAAGCTGGGCACCTCATCCCCCATGAACTATACATTTTGTTTGTCCTGACAGAAAGAGTCTTATAAACATGTTGTGAACAAATCAGGCCATAACATTCTGTCTTTATCTTATCAGAGAATATATATTTTGCAAACTTGTAAGAAAGTGCCCTGTGAGTCACTAATTGACTCTTCGGGCTGAGATTGGCTGTGTCATGGTGGTCCTCTCTTTTTCCCTGATCATGTCTAAAAAAAAGAGGGCAAATATAAATGCATGAAAACGAATTTAAAAGTAAAAAACTCTTAACTGGTTTAATTTTCTATGATTGAAAGTTAGGTATCCCAGCTTTAATTGTGATCTCAGGTTCAATGACTGATCCGACTGTGGAGAAGACTGAGCGAAGGTTTTTCAAGCAAGCTTTTTATAGATCGGTAATAGGTTTAATGCAATAGAGTGGAACAGTCCAAAGCACATACAAAAGCACAATTTTTAAAAGAAGCAGACACTTGAAAAAATGTATATGAAATGATCTCATGATGCTGTAATTCAATCTTGAAAAAATATAACATTTTGATTGGGAAAAATGCCTGACCACAAAAGGCTGCACCAAACACAGCTCTCATCCACAGACTGTAGATGGACAATGCTAACCCTCATTGAAGCCAAAAGGGAAGAGCTCATGTATGAAATTTTGCTCCAACTCACTCTCAGTAACCGTTTGTGCCTTGGGTTTAATCATCTGTGGTTTGGCTCTCTCTATGATCTTGGTATTTATACTTTAATATTGTCTTTTTAGATCCATGTATGAGCCATTTAAGGATTGACCAATCAGAGGCACTCACCGTAAGAATAACTTATGCCCAGTTTAGCAGGATGCTTCATGTCCTCAGTCACACCAGTGCCTTCGATTCTCTTGATTTCCCCTTTGCTATCGCGGATCAAAGACACATGTCATATCAAACACAATGGAAAGGTCAAACATGTATAGGAGCTAAATATAAGGTTCTCACAAGATTTCAGAGCTGACCACTCGAATGGAACTGTCGGACTTCATGGTGAAATTGGTCTCGATGCAGCGTCCTTTCTCAAACTGAGCTGGCAGTCTGGCAATCTCAAACCATCTCCCCATGAACTGCAGAACAATATCATTCTTAGAAATATAGAGATGGAAATATACAGAATATCTCTTGTGTCGCTGTTGGGTCTGTGCAGGTTTTCTCCATGGAGTTGTATTTGTTTTGCGTAGAATGTTAAATTCCAAGTCATATTAAAGCTGGGGTATTTTCATACCATAAGTAAAAGTAAAAAGTAACTAGTACCTCGCTCTCAAAACAGATTCCAGCACTGTAGTAGTTTGCACATGCATGTATTTTTGGCCTCTGTCACATTTTTAGACCATCTTTTTCATACACGAAAGTGAAAAGGATTTCAAATAGTGACTCATTGGGCTCTTTCTTAAAATTTTTACTTTTATTCCCTATTTTAAGACAAACATGTATTATATATGGGGAAAGGTTAGTAAATAAGTAAGTGAGTAATCTTTATTTATTTACCGTCTTTCACAGACCAGAGTCACAAAGCGGTTTACAGTTATTATTTTTGGGCATTTGTCCTCTCACTCCACACAGAGATGGGAGAGAGGTCGCCAGTACAGGAGGCGCATGCCAGACCTATTGTACATGTTTTTAGTGGTAGGGGTTACTGGAGTACCTGGAGGAAACCTACGCAGACACGGGGAGAACATGCAAACTCCTCTCAGAAAGGCCCTGCTCCAACCGGGATTCAAACCCAGGACCTTCTTGCTGGGAACCGAGAGTGCTACCCACTCAGCCACCGTGCCGCCCAAGTTAGGTACCCAGGCTTTAATGTCTTTCTAATTTATTGAAATGTCTTTCTAAGGTATTGAAAGATATAAAACTATGTTGGTATGAAATCTAATCAAGTAACCAACAGATTCAAGCCATCGCCAAGAAAAATAATCCTGATTCCAAATGTTCCTGGGACGTCCACACCAAGGCTTGTTGATGCTATGTTACAACGCATAAGTTGTATTAATATAATAATAATAATGAAACCGACATTATCACCTGTTTAAGGTTGAACGCCGGCTGCACGGAGGGCTCAGGGCACGGACCCCAATGAGGAACTTGAGCTGCCACCAACGGGATAAGAAGCACAGCAAGCACAATAGAAGACTTCATACTTACAATTCAATCAAGATCTGCAAAACAATAAACATATATACTACTTTGATACAGATTTGTGTTGTGCCAATAGACAAATAATCCTCACCTTTTTTCTTCTTTTTGTGGACTTTTTACTTGCGCTGCTGTCGTCTGGAGAGGTCCGACTGCGACTGAGCCTTGTCAATAGCAGCCTTTGTAAAGAGCTGCTAATTTCAGACATGAAGTAAACCATTAGTGAATTAGAGTCATGGGGGACCCGCGTTATCAAATAATCCTAGGTTCCTCACTAAGACATACTTTTATGTTCTCTGAAAATATTGCTTCTTTCTTAACAGGGTCTTAGCTTTACACACTGAAGTAGGCAAAGTTGTTATCCTTTCCTTGTAATTTCAATTGTTTTGTCTCATCACTAACCCAAGACCCATTTCAGGAGGGGTTATTCTAGTGTCAAAAAGCTACTGTTCTGTTTGCCTCCTTGTTTTATTAAGATAAGATAAGATAAACTTTATTGATCTCACAATGGAGAAATATGCAAGGAGAAATGACCTTAGAATGATTTTAGAAGTAATTCTATCTTCAATTTGTATAGTAACATGAAAACAAAATGGTCATAAGTAAGTAAGTGATCAATATTTGTATAGCATATTTCACAGACTAAGGTCACACAAAGCAATTTATAATGTTTTCAGAGATCAATTTGGCGCATTGAAGCCTCCGACCGTGCACTCACTGGTCGTAGGAAACGTGGTAGGGGAAACCGTAGCACCTGGAGGAAACCTACATAGACACGGCGAGAACATCCACACAGAAAATGTGAAATGTATAAAAATGAGCTGCATGGTCTAGATGCTGAAAAATACGTATTGTTTCATTAATATTACTAAAAAGTATACACTATTAGAAAACCACAGACTGTATGAACACAAAAATAAAAAAAATATGGAAGGATAAACAAACAATACAATCCACTTAATTTTTAAAGCAAAAAATATATGTATGTATAACAATGATGTCCCCTTCAACAACAACATCCAACAAAAGGGTAGATTTCAATACAACAAAATCTGTTTACTTGACAGGGACATTGCACGATACATTTCTTGGACAGACTGGACAAAGCTACGAGCTCATTTTCATCCATATCTCAGGGCAGAGGGACAGTTTACTGTGTGCAAAGAATGAATAAATAAAATGACCTAATTAGCTTTTAAAATAGAGATAAATGTAACAACCACAACCACAAAGACACAGAAAAAATACCACACAAAATGATGGCCTCGCACCAAAATATATTAGTGACATGTTTGTCCCACAGGGCGTAAAAGTGGCTCAGTTGGTAGAGCATTGGCCTTTGGGCCTGAAGGTCGTGGGTTCGAGCCCACCATTAGACCTACTTCACCTCTCCCACTGGTGACTGCTGTCGTTGTGTCCTTGGGCAAGACACTTGACCCTACTTTGCCTGAAGCCCCCGCTGAAAGATCTCTGCTCCTGTGGACTCACCACCTGCAGCAGGATCGTGAGGGGCTGGTGCTATGTGAATTGGGTGCAGTTTGTCCCATATGAACCGGCCCGGACTCTGAGGAGCACAGGGATGGGGCTCTTGTTAGTGCCCAGAGTCAGGACTAAACATGGGGAGGCTGCTATTCAGATTCATGCTGCTAAAATCTGGAACAATCTTCCTGAAGATGTGAGACAGGCCTCCTCTCTGACAATGTTTAAAACAAGGTTGAAAACAGTTTAGCTGTGCATACAACTGAGGGATTTTATATTTTTATCTTTCTTTTTTATGTACTGTGATTATTTATGATTTTAATGCTATCTTGTTTTGTTCAGCACTTTGAATTTGGCACTTTACAGCCGCTGACACCCCACTGTGTGGCACCTGGTTTTGTGAGAGGTCTCCCATCGCAGTATTATATATATGCTTACCCTAGAACACGTTATGGCCCGTCATAACGTGTCCTTCCACTGCTATGCGGACGACACACAGATCTACCTCCCGCTGAGACCAAACAACCCTGGAAGTCTGGCTGCTGTGGTCGACTGTTTTAATGAGGTGAACAGTTGGATGGCCCACAACGTTTTACAGCTCAACACCTCCAAATCAGAAGTCCTCCTCATCAACCCGCCTCCATCAATATCCCACATCCAAACCCACCTCGGCCCCCTGTCCTCAAACATCACTCCCTCCACCCGTAACCTCGGTGTCATTTTCGATTCTCACCTCACCTTCCGCTCCCACATCAATACAACCACCCAAACCTGCTTCTATCACCTCCGCACAATCTCTAAGATAAAAACATTCTCACTCCTCCTGATCTCCATAAAGTCGTCAACGCCCTCATTTTCTCCCTCCTCGACTACTGCAACTCCCTCCTCTCCAATCTCGACTCCAAATCCCTCTCCCGCCTCCAACTGGTCCAGAACGCAGCAGCCAGACTTCTCACTGGTTTTAACAGAAGGGAGCACATCACCCCTGTTTTAGTGTCCCTCCACCGGCTCCTTGTGCGTTTTAGAATTGATTTTAAGATTTTACTGATTACTTTTAAAGCTCGTTTAGGTCTGGCACCAAGCTATATTTCTGAACTTTTAACCCCCTACGAGCCCCCCCCCCCCCCCCCCCCCGCAGCCTTAGATCCTCGGGCAGGTCCCTGTTGACTGTTCCAAGGTCGAGGCTCCGGACGAAAGGTGACCAAGCCTTCTCTGTCCGGGCTCCTCGGCTTTGGAACGACCTGCCCGAGGAGATAAGGCTAGCACCATCAGTATCCTCTTTTAAATCACTTCTTAAAACCCACTTTTATCAAACAGCTTTTAACTGTTATTTTAATGTCTGCTTTGTCTTTGTTGTGTCTCTTTTGTATTTTGCTCTGTCTGCTTTGTTTTCCTGTATCTATTGTATCTAATTATTTTGACTTTACATCCTGACTGTTTTATTGTTTATCATGTGAGATTTCTAAACACTTTGAAGCAACTATTGTTAAAGTTCAAACTCATCCTTGTTACATTTGCACGAGCCAGTACTTTTCCTTGGTTTTGACTTCTGAAGGCCAAGCTACATGGGACCGTGGAAGCTGCTGATTGGAGGACTGCATTCCTCCAGGCTGTATAATACATAAAAGTGCTATATAAATAAAGATAATAAATTATTATTATTATTACTAATCAGGCCCTGCTCTACTTAACCGAGATTCTGAGACTGGATCAAGGCGTACAAATGCAAGTGTTGCTGTAATGAGTCAGTAGTTTCTCATTGTGAGTTGAATAACAGAAGTAAATAGACATTTGAACATATAATAATGATAATAGTAATAATATTAATAATAATAATTAGTAACAATAATAATAATATTTATATTTCACCTGTCTATGAGCAATGTGCAGAAGATATTAGAAGTAGGAAATCAATCTTGTTGTCATAGTGATTCACAAATGTAAGATAAGATAAAAGTAAATGTTTTCTCTTGGAACAAATGAATACAGTAAAGTTCTCTTCTTAATCTTGAGTCCAATGAATGAGAAAGCAGTCGAGCGAGTCCTCATGTCCAACGCACGTTCACATTTGCATCACTAAACCCTGTCTGTGGCTGTAAGCTGCAGAGGCCACAAAGAGTTCATTTAAGACACAAAAGATCAAAAAGGAGAATTCCCTCAGAGCGCCACAGTTCAAAGGCTGCTTTATCGTGGAGCTGGTCAGCGGCTCCAGCGAAGGAAAAGGACGTTTATATTTCAGAGCCTCCATGTAAGTCTGGAGAGAGACATGAAAGAGAAGCCGGAGTTAAAAAAGTAAGATTTGAGTTAAGAGATCCAATACTTACTTACCCACAGTGGGGAAATTGTGTTGCATCACCGGGTACAGAACAGTAGGAATGAGGAGCGCACAACAAGATGAATTAACAATAACTGAAATAAACAAAAATGAAATAAAATAAAATCTCTAACTTTCGAAAAATCAAGTAAGAATTAAGTATAGAATCTCATGTTCTATTTCAAAAGTCTTAAACAAAGACAGTAAATGTGCTGCTGTTGCTTTATACTTGTTAATGCTATAACTTATTTGGATAGGACAGTGTTAAAAGTGAACAACAATGAGTTTTACAACCAGATTGTAGCTTTGTTGTTCATTTCAATCCTTTGTAATCCTCTGCAAACATGGGGAGAACATGCAAACACCACACAGCAAGCTAATGCCTATCAACTGTCCTATTGAACATTCCTTTTCTTCTTGCACTATTGTTGTAATTAAGTGTGAGATTGTCAAGAAAAGGGCCTTGAAAAAAACTAAAAATCGCAACAAGCAAACTTTTTTTTTTTTTTTTATTCATTAAAGAAAATAAACAGTTTTACTCGGTGTGAAAGGGGTTGGACGAAGCAGACGTATGGACCAATGGCTCCTATGTGTTTGTTTTGTGTCTCCAGTTTAGTAATTGTTTGATTTTCTAACATGTTGGCAAATCAACAAATTGTCAAGTCCCCCGAGACAACTGATGGTAACACACACACACACACACTCTGACTTGTTTTGCTAGTATGTGTTTTCATTGTGTTTTTACAATTTCATGCCATTAAAGTGCAAACCAAATACTGTTCCTAAAAGTCTTATCTTCATAGTTTAACATTAAACATAACTTCTACAGAATGGATGACCATCATTGTCCTTTTTAAACCTGTAAAATCTATGAAGTTCATACTTGTATAACCCTCACCATTTTTGTCATTGATCGGAGCAATGTTTACTTTGGACAACACACACTCTGGAGGTATTTCTCACAGATAAGGAGCCGCCTGAGAACGTAGCACCTTTTACATTCTCAAAGTGTCATAACATGAAGCTGTGGAAAAACACGTGCCAAACACAGACTTATCAACAAGGACAGAAAACACCACATGTAACAGCCAGAAAGACGTGTAATTGTGGATTTGAGACATTTTACAGAAAAAAGTCTTGCAAATATTTGTGTACGATTTTCATCTATCCATCTGCTTTCTTTTAAAGGCACTCTATGGATGAATGTAGGGCTATAAAAGCTTTGAAACGCCAATTAGATATTTACATTAAAAATATCCTAGTCAGGAGAAGTCGGGTCTGAGTTCTGACCCTGTATAATATGTTTGAATTGCTGCTTTTCCACAGTAACGGTACAGCACGGCGCGGTTATTTTGCATTTCCACCAGGGTGAGGCTTGGGATCGGGCGTATACTTTTTTTTTACCACCTCGACCGTGGTTCCAAGTGGGCCAACTTTGACGCGACGTCAGCCGACTACCTTACACTGATTGGTCAACGAGTGTCGTCACTGGAAGCGACGTTTAACCCACATAGTTAAACAACGTAACCCCGCCATCTTTGAAATCAGTATACTTTTTTGGACCAGTCTAGTTTAGTTGCTGTGGAATTTTGAAGGCACTCGTCAAATGAATGGGGCTGGTGCCGGCTGACGAATGCGCAAATGTGTTTTTTCAAATTATCCTGCCCCCGCGGCCGTTTTGAAAAGCCCTGTAGAATGCGAAAGTAATGGCACATTAGTTTGAACGGCGGAGATAGACGTGCCTATGTCCGTTAATATTTACAGTCTATGATTCAAACCAATGCCTTGTGCTCATGGAGCTATAATAATATCTGGATAGGGTATTACTAGCTTATAGCTGTTTCACATGGGCACAGGGGGCACCCGCAGTACTGCAGACTAAATTCACGCGAGGTACCCAGAAAAATGTCCTTTAGACCTAGTCTGATCCGCCTGCTTTTGCGCAGTGGACGAGCTCCCATGATGCTTTGTACCAAATGGCTCAATTAGCGGCCAGTGATCAGAGCGGAGCTAGTGTGAAAGACAAACGAGAGTTTGTTGCACTAAATATGACACACACACTTTCAAATATTTGCTACCCTTTTCATGATCCTACTTTTACTGCAGAAAGAATATTTTACATGTAGTACAACCTCCATCTCCAGATGCTCAGCTTGGTCTGGACTACCGGAGAAGGAGGATTTTGTTTTTTAGCCAAGTGTCAGGCTCAAGGCCAGCTAACACATGGGCAAAAGCGTTTTTTCACCATTTTCCTGCGAGAGGGGCTATTCGTAGCTAATAGGCATCAATACGTCCATTAATACTTACTCTACTGTCCATGCCAACCAATCAGCCACCGTGCCGAGCGGTTAGCATTAAACACGGTATAAGGAGCTTTCCTCCAAAATCCAAAGATATTTGAATGATGACAATCCAGGACTTTTTGTTGAATTCAATTGAATAGGCTTGAGGCAGCATGACTTCACAATGTGTATTGTATTTGTATTTATAAATTCATTTGACTGGTACAGTAGCTGTTGATGAACATACCATATATGGTTGAACATATTGGTGACACGCAAGATTCTCATTCTCCAATTATAATGGCGAGAATTGGAGAGTGAAGTTTTCTTTACGTTTCACTTTCACATCTCCAGAGTGAATGAAGGGCCGGTGATATGACAGGTGCAAAACTACAAACAGGAGATAACATATATCCATTGTGCCTTCAGCGAGAGGCCAGAGTAAACAGGAGCTGTACAGGTGTCAGTTTTCACGCAGACGTCAAAATCAGCTCTGAAAACCATGTCCAAGACCTATATAAAACCTCTCCTCCACTAAAGCCTACTCCAGTCTGACTCCTCCCAGGTGAACGCAAGCTCAAACCCACACTCCACTGTCAGTCTGCCGTGATAATGCTAAATATGATGTGTTTCAGGTTGAAGATGCAGTCCGTCCACGTCTTGTCGCTGACTTTGCTTTGCGCTCTTGCTGCCAGCGCCCAGGTCATCAGTTTCGGCAGATGTCCTAAACCTGCAGTCCAGGCCAACTTTGACCCCTCCAAGGTAAATTCAAAAAGATTTGAGGAATTATCAGCTGCATTTACTAAGAACAGGTCATATTTACCAGGTAAAAACCCCAAAATACCATTAACTATCCATTCATTATGTATCATCAACAACAATAAATGTTAATTAATACATACAGAAGAGAAGCAAAACTGAAAATGCAAATATGAATCAAGAACGAGACAGTATACGCCTAATTTGGGGTGGAATTCAAGCTTTTAAAAGTTTTTCTCACCAGTTACATTAGTACTTTTATGTCTAAATATTGCTAAAATAAACTGTTGATATGCGATAGGTTGCAGCCTGACTAAAATGAAGTGAAGTGGCTTGTTTTGGACCCTTGAGTAAAATAGTTTGGGCGCCCATGCATTGGACCATAGCAAGATGTCAAACTTTGTAACTGCTTTTGTTTCAAGTCGATTGCCCCAGGATTTATTGAAAAATTATCCATACACTTTTCTATACACGTTTTACCAGCAAAGATTGTTCGGGTGCCCTCCACCAATCCAGGCCAGTGCTGCTGAAAGTACTGAAAGGCCAGCACAGTTCTTTGCAGGAGGATTTGATTTTGTAATATGTCTGTTTCCTCTTTGAGCATAGTTTGATGAGTCTTGTGTTGTTTCAGTACATCGGGAGGTGGTATGAGATTGAGAAGCTGCCCACAGGTTTCCAGAAGGGAGAGTGCGGTACGGCCACATACAGCGCCAAGAGCGCCGGAGTCATCGGAGTCTTCAACAGTGAGCTGCTGTCAGTAGACAAGACTTAAAAGGACATGTGCTTGTTTGTTTTTTATCTTATATTTCTAATCCAACTTTACCACACACAGATCATTATTATACCAGCACTACAGATCTCAACGTCTTGTATACAGTAGTTCATTGACTTCTTTCACACAATTGACTTATGAGCCTTACATCATATACAGCAAAAGTAAATTTACGAACCACAATGGACTATCAACCACTACTTTTTTCAAGTTCTTTGTATTCTACGTCCTGTATAGCAATGCGGCCGATGTATGTATTGTAGTCCCTTGGCAAAATGCAAGAAAAACAACTACAAGTAAAAACACTACGAACAATTACAAACATTACAGTATAAGATAGACATACATTTTCTATAACATTAGTTAAAATATTACAATAAAAAACAGGTAATTAGAACGTATCAAATATAAACACAATAGCAAATTTTGGATCAGGGATTGGGGCTATTCCCCCAAGTAAGCTTGATTATATCTCCTCGGGTGCAGAAAATAATTTTGACACAGCTGTTGCTTATTTACATTAGTTTTACATTACAACATGAAAACCTGCAGGTTATTTTCAAGTGCAGCCTATATGTGGACAACATTTTCTTTACTTTCTAATGTAGCTGGTGCGCTCTGTATAGTGGAGTGCTTAATAATCCAGTAAGCACTGTCTCATTACTACTGTATTTAACAGACAGAGATAAGTACAGAGAAAGCTCCATACACAATTACTAGATCATGCAAGAACCATAGAAAGGAATTGCATGGGTACAATCTCAGAAAAGTCTATTTTGCATACAGCAATTTGTCTCCTTTAAACTTCACCATTACAACCATTACAACTTCACCATTATTACCAGATTCTAGTGATGATGCTGTGTACATATTCTGTCCTGCAGTAAAGACGGGACCATTAACTCCATCGCTGGCAGCGCTAAAGTGAAGAGTCCAGAGGAGCCTGCCAAGCTTGAGGTCTCATTCAGTGGTAAGAAAGGAATTTCCCCTGAATTTTCATCGAGCAAGTTTTCTTTATAATATAACTGGTTTGAAATACATTTCAACAGGACAGGCGTGTGCAAGGACCAGAACCTTTTCATTTCTAGTTGTAGCTGGTTGTAACATCTGGTAGATGTGGTTGTAGAAATTAGACTGGTTGAGGTAGTAGCAGCAGTGGTACTTGTGATAGTAAGCAGTCGAAGTTAGAATGTAGAAGTTATAATAATAAGAGCATGCAATACGATGTTAAAAATAATAATTTGAAATGTAATCAAACTTTTTATTCTTTAAAAATGTATATGGTAGTATTTAGCTCACATAACATAAGCAGCAGCTGTATTAGTCGAAGAAGTAGTGGTACTGGTAGTAATAATTAGTAGTAGTCGAAATATTAGTTGTGGTGGTGGTGATTGTTGTAGTAGTATTAGCAGTAGTTGTAGAAGCAGTAGTAGCAGAAGGCCTTGTAGTAATTGTAGTGATAGTGGTGGCAGCAGTACTAGTATTAGTAGTAGATGTTGTAGTAGTATTAGGTGTACTAGTAGTAGTAGTAGCAGTGGGTGTAGTAGTAGTAATAGCAGTAGTAGCAGTTATTGTAGAAGTTGTAATCAATCAATCAATCAAAGTTTATTTGTAGAGCGCCTTTCATACACAGGGCAACACAAAGCGCTTCACAGTCCACATCACAAATCATCACATAAAACAAACACCAGAATCACAATTTAAAACATTAAAATCACACAAAAGATTAAAACACAATTAAAACAATAAAATCACACAAAAGAATAAAACCATTAAAACTTTCAAAGTTACACAAGAAATTTAAAAAAATAAATAAATGACAGCAGTGCATTAGAAATGGAGATAAAATCCTTCAGTTGTATGCACAGGCAAACAGAACAGTCTTTAACCTGGATTTGAACATTGACAGAGTAGACGCCTCCCTCACATTTTCAGGGAGATTGTTCCAGATCTTAGCTGCATAGATCTGAAACGCAGCCTCCCCATGTTTGGTTCTCACTCTGGGCACCAGCAGGAGGCCAGTCCCTGTGCTCCTCAGAGTCCGGGCCGGTTCATATGACACCAACATGTCACTAATGTATTCTGGTGCAAGGCCATGGAGAGACTTGTACACAAGCAGAGCTGTTTTATAATCTATTCTTTGAGCCACAGGAAGCCAGTGCAGAGACCTGAGGACCGGACTAATATGGTCATACTTCCTGGTTCCTGTCAGGAATCTAGCTGCTGCATTTTGGATGTACTGCAGCTGCTTACAGGTCTGTTTGGACAGACCTGTAAGCAGGCCATTGCAGTAGTCTAGCCTGCTGGAGACAAATGCATGGACAAGAATCTCCAAGTCTGCCCTGGACACTATATTTCTAACTTTGGCAATGTTCTTCAGATGGTAAAAAGCTGTTGATGTTATTGATTTTATGTGGCTATTGAAATTTAGGTCTGAGTCCAGTATTACCCCCAAATTTCTGACCTTGTCTGAAGGAAGTAGGGAGAGAGACTGTAGGTGACAGATGACGCCCTCTCTTTGTTTCCGGGGACCAAAGACAATGATTTCGGTTTTGTCTGCATTTAGCTGGAGGAAATTATTTTGCATCCAGTCACTGATCTGTTGGATACAGTGAAGGAGCAAATCCAGTGGTCCATGTTCTCCTGCAGTCAGTGAGACATAGATCTGAGTGTCGTCGGCGTAATTGTGGTAGGACACTTTGTTTCTTTGTATTAACTGACCTAACGGCAGCATGTAGAGATTAAATAGGAGAGGTCCCAGGATCGACCCCTGTGGTACTCCACAGGTCAGGGCCACATGATCTGAGACGCAGTCTCCAATCTCCACAAAGTACTTCCTATCCTCCAGGTAAGACCTAAACCAGTCTAGGGCTGTGCCAGTGACACCAACCCAGTCCTCCAGTCTCTGCATGAGGATCTCATGGTCGACAGTGTCGAACGCGGCACTAAGATCTCACATGACCAAAACTGTGACTTTACCTGCATCAGTGTGAAGTCGAATGTCGTTTGTTACCTTCACTAGAGCGGTCTCAGTGCTGTGGTGGGGTCTAAACCCAGACTGGAACATATCAAAAGAATTATTCATTGTTAAAAATTCAGTAAGTTGTTGGGAGGCCACTTTTTCAAGAATTTTTCCAATGAATGGCAGATTCGATATGGGGCGATAATTTTGAAGTCCCGCAGGATCCAGACTGCTCTTTTTTAGGAGAGGTCTTATGACTGCTGTTTTTAGGGCCATAGGAAATGTTCCTGACGACAGAGACATGTTTACTATTTGTGTCAGTGAAGGTAACAAACTGCTCAGGACGGACTTCAGAAATTTAGAGGGCAATATATCCAGGCTACATGTGGAGGAGCTCAGACTCATGATTATCTTTTTGACAGTTTCAGTATCCACAGGTGCAAAGTGAGTTAGCTCAAAAAGCTTCTCTGGCTGTTGCATTGTTATACGTGCTGTGGAGGTGATAGTGTTTTTGATTACTAGTTGTAGTAGTAGTAGTTGTTGTTGTAGTAGTAGTTGTAGTGGGTTTGCCCAGTTCTCTCAGCCTACGTCCCTGTCCCCCACAGGTACCCCCCCTGGCCCGTACTGGGTGCTGTCCTCAGACTACGAGGGCCACTCTCTGGTCTATGGGTGCCAGGAGTTGGGGATCTTCAAAGGGGAGCTGTCCTGGATCCTGAGCCGTGAGCCCACCATCTCTGACGAGACTCGGGAGGAGCTGCACAGCATCCTCACAGCCGCTGGGGTCGACGCCGGAAAGATGGTCCGCACAAACCAGGACCGCAACTACTGCAGCCCCATGGACCAGTGACCGGGCAACAATAAAGTGAACAGAAACTCACGTGTCTTCAGGATAATCTATATACTGTACATGTCACGTTACTATGAGGGATGGGAGGATATTTAAAATGTTGTCAACAGAATCATGTACAGTCACAAAAAATCCCCAGAATATAATCCCATGGGAAAAAGAATATTGGTTTTTAGAATTGGATCTGGTAATTAGAGCAAAGAAAAACCTTTTATTGAAATTGACAATGAAAAAACGGAAAGAGGCTTTTTTTAACTCATTTTTTAACTTTAGAATCACATCTATGCAAAAAAAAAAAAGGGGATCATTGTTGAACTCAAAGACAAAAGACGTCCCGTTTTTTGGCGTGTTTGGATTATAAAAGCTAATAGACAATGAAACATATGCAACTTTCTAAATATGAGGACTCAAATTAGTAGCATCTTCAGCTCACTTGTTAAGCAGGTTGTTGTTGTCAAAAAGGCTGTACATCGCACCTTTGTTTTGTTTGTTCTCCCACTGATTACAATAAATTAAAAAAGAAATCCCCTGTGTGGGACAATTAAAGAATCTCTTAATCTTCATCAACAGTAATATAACAATGTTGCCCGGTATGTTTAGGGGCACTTTTGCACACACACTCTCGATAAACATACCGCTTATAGACACACACTGAGTTCAGAAAAATGTCCTGGATCTGGACCACACATGAACCATGGTTTTTTCCTCTTCATTTATTGAAGTATCAAGTATGTGGGCGTTTCATACCATTGTACTCTTGGGAAAGGAGTGAGACAGTGAAAATAGTCTCAGAGCTGTCACAACACAAACTCCTCTCTGCACACAGCGCTGTGGCAGCATCAGGTTTGATCATGAAGCTTAAGCGCAAATTCAGACTGGAAGAGGAAAGAGACGTCATGCTGCCACACTTAATCCTCCCTCTGCACGTCTGCACCTGAGCTCAACATCAGCCTCAGCGGCTCAGTAACACACCTGAGCCTCTCAGTTCTCTGCAGCTCAAGCTGCTGTTCGAGCACCAACTCACCTCCTCCCCATCGCCGCCTCTTTAGTGGAGTATCATGTGTTCGGCTCAGCTTCTTCGCCACCATGTTCTAGGCCCCGGGGGTTTGCAAGCTCATCATTTCTATTAAACTCCCTTCTGCATTTGTTATGCAGTATGCAGGTCTAATCTCAATAAATAAATTAGTACTCAATCTCAGGCTGCTGGTGTCTATTCATGCATCTTTACAATAAATATTCTAATGCAATCTTCGTCTCGAGTCTTTCCAGATTGAAAAAACAACACAATCCTGCAGTTACAACCATGCTGACAGCATGGGACGTAAACAGCCTTGGACTCTGGTCAGCTCCAGCCCTTGGTTCTTCGACAGGTCACTTTATGACCCTCTCATGATCCAGAATCTGTTTAAGACAGACTGGTCGTGCACATACAGTGGTCCTGTGGAGCAGGCTGCAGTCATGCTCTAGACTAGAAAACATCTCAGTTGGACAAGGAGAGTTACCGGTGCAGTACAAGGTCCTATCTTTACAACAATAGCTTACCACAGTGTTTAGAGTGAATGACTTATTTGGTGCACTGTGGCTGGCTCACAAAAGAAGGTTGTATGTTTCTGTTCACATTTTACATCTTCAGTGTCTGGGTTCATCTCTTGCCCTCCTCTTTCCCCCACCAAAACAAAAACATTGTAAAATATTTTCATTGTGGTCAGAAGCAGACCTTTTCTCTCTCCAATCTGTTTTGTATTCACAAATATATTTATATTTTATGTCATGGTTTTGGTAAATAAAATGTAAACTAAAATGATGTATAACTAAATATATGAGACCCTCAACTCCTTACAGTTGAGGGTCCATAAAACATTGAAACAAACTAGTACAATGCCAGTAGGTTGACAAAATGTATTTATATATACATTAACATTTTACCCACAATAAAAAATATGAAGGCATCCATTTTCTGAAATACATTACTTTATTGTCTGCATAAACAATCCAATACCTGTGTCCAAAGGCACGTCATAAAGGACACACACACAAGTCCCATACGCAACACGTTCTACATGGGGCTGCAGTACTCCTCGTCCTGGTTGGTGGGCTGCAGTTTGTCCAGGCGGACCCCGATAGAGGCCAGCTGAGTGCTCAGTTTGGCCAGAGTGATGGAGGACATGGTGGGCTCTCGGCTCATGATCCAGACGAAGTCTGCGTGCAGCAGACCCAGGTCTGTGCAGCTGTAGACCAGGGCGTAGCTGTCGTAGTCAGTGTCCAGCACCCAGTAAGGAGCAGGGGGGGCGTCTGCAGAGAAAAAACATTAAAGCTGGGGAAGCTAACTTTGCTATTGCTAAATAATGCAATTCTACTTACTCTCGAAGAAGGACACGGACAGTTTGGCGGGCTCGGACGGGTCCAGGGCAGTAGCAGATCCACTGATGCTGTTGATGGTTCCATCGGCACTAGAAGGGGAAACAGAAGTCAATGTGTTTGCTCTAAATCCTCACACACGAAGCAGGCCATACTCACAGCAGCTCTCTGTTCAGCACGCCCACCACCCCAGGGCTCTGCAGGGAGTAGGTGGCGGTGCTGCACTGTCCCTTCTGGAACGCGTGCGGCAGCTTCACGATGTCGAACCAGGTACCCAGATACTGCACACAGGACAGAGTTTAGAGATCTGTCGTATATGTAATCTGATGTGTTATCTAAGAGGCTGCGTTCATGTTGCAGAATTGTATTTCAGTTTCTATGGGAAATAAGCAATTTTTGAAAGCAATCTTGAGAAGGTGTTGGTAGAATATTGATCATTGTGGGTTCGTTCCTCCCACGAGACCTACTTTATCTGTTACTCCCACTGACGTCTGCAGTTTTTGTGCCCCTAGGCAAGACACTTAACCCCACTTTGCCTGAAGCCCCAGCTGAATGGGACCAGGGCCATGTCATCGCTGACGGAACAGCCCTCCTCCTTGTGTTACTGTGTTGTGTTCTAATGCCGCGATCAGACCGGATCATGCGTTGCGTCGGCTTTCAATGCAAAGTCAATGGTGACGCGCGTTCAAGCGTCAAAACGCACGAGCGTCTCGGAATGCACGCACGGACTGCGCGGTAAAGTGGAAGGGGAGGGGCAGGAGCGGAAAATTGACGCACGCAGGAGAAACGTTTTCCTCGGACGTTTGTGCAGCAACCAAAAAGTGGTCACGGGGACATTAGCGGACTGAGCGAGCAGACTGAACATACTGTAAACAGCCAAAACAGGAGCTACATCAGGACTAAACAGGGTTGACGATGGGGGACACAGTGCTTGTTAACATGTGAGTTTTCATGCTCCCGTGACTTTATGCAACTGCTTTGAGCGTGTTCGCCGATGCGGAAGTACCGTTTAATAATAAAATAAACGAATTGCGCACCTCTGTGAACACTACTGTTATATAAAGTCAGTGGAAGGTCTCTGAACACAGACACGCTGCAAAGCTGCATTATTGGAGAAGATCTTTACACGAGAAGCCGCTAGCTAAACTCTGTGCGCGTCAAAGCCCGCCGGCTACTTCCGCCACTTCCGGCGTGCGCCAGGACTTCTGGTCTGAAGACCCCTGCGTCTGAAAACTAGAGAACATGCGTTTCAGTGTCAGCGGTCTGAAAGCACCATAAGTCTATCTTATGTGTTTTTTCAACGTAGCAGCCTGTGAGTCCAAGAAAAATTTCCTCTGGGACAAAACAAATTAATCTTGAATCTTGACCAACCCCATGCAGGAGGGTCAGGCCTCCCTCCAGGAGGGCCTCCCAATCACTGAGGGGCTGGTGATTGGGAGGTACAGAAGCTCTGACTGCCAACCCCCGACCCAGAATTAGGTTAATAAAGGTGATGAGAAAAAATGAATGAATGATGAAAATGTCCAAATATTTACCCAGATCAGTATTTTACTCATGAGCAGAATAAACAATAGTAATAGTAATAATAGCAGCGGGCATAGAACAGAATTATCAAACGAATGGACAATGTAATAATGTATTATTACATAGTCCATTCGTTTGAGAATAGCAGGTAAAGTGACTTGTGACTTGAAATGTTTACAAAGACGGAATGACATGGATTAAAATGGGCACTCACCCGGGCAGCATCAAAGTCTTTCTGCACCGCAGGCTGAGGGCAGCGGCCGGGCATCAGGACCTGAGCCTGAGCCGCAAAGACGGAGAGCAGAACCAGAGAGAGCACCTGGAGAGCGTTCATCTTAACAACCTGGGAAAAAATCAAACAAAATGGTTATAAAAAGCCCCATTAAAAGGCACCAATGATCTTCGCTCACCTGTGTTACCTTGGGGCAGTGCTGTGCGTGGCTCCGGTGCTGTTTTTAAAGGCCGTTGGTGATGTAAGATAAGTGTTTGAACTATTTTGGGGTATGTGTGTGAAACAGGCACCTGGTCCAAATCTCCAAAACAGATAAGTTAAAGGGGATGTGTATATCTGAGACGACACATGAACCGACGTGGCTTGTATGTTTTGAACTGATGCAAATAAAGGCAGATATGATTTACTCCTTTGGAGCCGCTTCTAAATATAATGTTAATTGGATACAAGATATAACAAAAACTGCTTGAATCAAACAGTATCTTCAAGCCCAGTGTTATAGAAAAATATTACATTAGAATGAAGTAGAAAAGTTGGAATAACAAAGATGGGGTCATATTTATGAAGATAGCCGATGTTTCAATCATAATTATGATAAACACATTACACACTATATTATTTATGTCATAAATAACATCTGCATTACTCGGTACCATGTTTTTAGCCCATGTATGAGTGTTTGTTCATAGATATTGGGTAATTGAAGATGTATGTACTGTATGTGCTATACAAATTAATTGCCATACCAGTATTTATGTTTATAGCATGGTGGTACAATGTTCTGTAAATTCCTATTGTTGAGGTTAAGATCAAGATCATGTCAGCAATTCAAATTAGAATCTTTTTTTTATTTTAAGAATGTTTGTGTCTGACCTTGGGGTACTGCATGATAAAACACAGTAAGTACTCTTCAACATTTATCTTTTTAAAACAGTCGGCCCACTTGGCATAACTACAGTACCACCAGTAAGATTTGCTGGAGAATAGTTAAAGTTAAACCAATGACGAGGAGCCAAGCATGGGTGGGTCTAACCTTTTCTTGAAAATTGCAGTTAGCATGCTTCATGAGTGCAGGTTTGAAGAGGTTAGTCAGAACTTAGAAGCAGGGCTAACCACTTCACACATGTATCTATGTATTTAGAGGCATGACTAACCGCTTGCTCTAGAAAATCTTGTGTTTCTGTTGTGTGGGCCGGTGTCTTCTCCGGACTCGAATAACCCTTTCAAGTTTCTTTTCCACTTTCACTTTCACAGTTTGAAAAGTAACAGACTCAATAATAATAGCGTTATGAAAATGGTTCCTGTTTGTACTTGTTTTTACTGTTGATTAATGACCAAAAAGTGCTTGAATCAAATAAATTAAATGAAAGAAAATTAAAAATGAGAGAAAAGGCGTCTTGCCCCCGATTAAAGATTGTGTAACTCACTCATAATCTTAATAATTAATACATTTGGTCTTGAAACTTACCATCACATCCTGTCCATACATCCATCTCTATTTAATTTAAGAGAAAAACAGTAACGAAAAAGCTTTTACTCTTTTCTGTCCGACAAAGCTGTTCTAAATCTGTGACCGAGGCCAAGAATACATGCACGTGAAAACTAAAACTGTTCAGAGAGCGAGGAACTTGTTTTGTGGATTTCATAACATATGTATTTACATTTTACATTATTACATTACATTGTGTGGCTTAAATGTTTATAAGTGACTTCAGTTAATGCAAAACATGACATTTTTCACCAGTAAATCCATCCACTTAAACGCTTTGTTAATCTCAATAGGATTTCCATTGGACTAAGGGAGGTCTCGGATTAGGGCGGTGACAGAACCATGAGGTGAGTCCTGCAAAGAGACTGATCCAAACAGCAGGTTGTTTCTGTGATTAGAAGATGTGCATTTGCCCCTAATAGATCCATGGTTTGCCCTTACCTCCCCTCGCCTCTTAAAGGTCACCAAAGAGCAGGGATCCCACCAACACAAGGCTGAACCAGACACTAGTACACTAGAAGTTTGGGCATGAGTTTCATGTCATGTTCCTACTTGGTCTTCATAACTTTGTGAGTTTTTCTGTATCTGTATGAAGTTTTTTTTTGTCATTTTGTTTCTTAAATTAAATTATATTTTACTTTTGAAATGTGTGTAGTTCTACCTGAAAGTAATTTTCCACCAGAGAATATCAAGAGCTAGTCAGCATAGCAACACACGGTTTACTGTCAGAAGCAGTGGGGGCTGGTCCCAGCTCAAAAGTGGCCAAAATAACGTGCGCTGACATACTTGCAATACCACCCCGGGCCGATGGGGGTGGACTAGGGTTGCCAACTTGAGAACAAAAAAATAAGGGACACCATTTGGGTGGATCGGGTTGAGCACTTTTTAGTCCTAATTTCAGTCTACACAGTAATCATGGAATTTCACAATCACAGTTTTTAGATTGTAATTTATTGACTACATATAAAAAAAAAATCCTTAGTCAAAAATGAAATTGAATAAATAGGTGGAACTCTGGCTGGTTAAGGACTTAATGCATTCTTATTAGTAATATAAAAAAATTAAAAAATATAAAAAAGACAAATACTGTAACATACATTATTTATGAATGTTACAGTAAAGACCGATTTCTGTAAAAGCAGATAAAAAAAGAAAAACATATGTATTCATTAAAAACTCACAAATCAGTCTGTAGTAGTTAGATATGGTCATCATTATTTATATTGTCTGAGTTTTGTGCAGGTTTGTGGCTTCAGTAAAAGCTATTGTTCGTTTACAAAGCTGGTCTGGATATTTGTTGACGGTCCCTAAGTGCTTTTCTCGGCGCTTGCAGTGCATTGGATTCAGAGGATTTCTCTGCATTAAAACAGCGCATTGAATTTGTAAAACATAGAGATGATCATTTTAGCACAATTACTTTTGTTTAACAAAGTAGCTTTTGTGAGCTATTGACCGCGGAAGTCCGAATTTGGGAAAATGACGCTACTTTACCAAACTTCTGACGTGATGGTGCTGCGGGCACGGCCCACGCTGGCGCCTGTCAACATTAAACCAACGTCTGAGATCAAGCCTACGCCCCTTTGACACTGATTGGCCGAAAGGTAGATGCTTCAACTGTGATCATTACTGTGTGTGTGTGACATGCAGTGAGTGAGTGATGCATTTGAGGTGGCTCTGAAAATACGGGACAAAAGCCGTCCCGTATCAGTTCAATACGGGACGCACATAGTTTTTCTATAATACGGGACAATTCCGTATTTCAAGGGACGGTTGGCAACCCTAGGGTGGACCCAGAATAAGAAATCTTCAATGCTAACATATAGCATTGGCAGACCTCTCGAAAACGTCTTTACAGGATGGTCCAAAAGTTGGCTCTTGGCCCAAAGCTCCGTTCCACATGTGTGTCAATGCTGGTGAATTTTTTTGGACCAGTCTAGTTTAGTTGCTGTGAATTTTTGAACTCGTTTAAATGAATGGGGCTCGTGCCGGCTGACACATGCGCTGATTCGTTTTTTCACATTTTCCAGCCCCCGCGGCCATTTTGAAACTGACCATTAGTTAGAACGGCGGAGATAGGCGTGACTACGTCCGTTAATATTTACAGTCTATGGTCAGATGTTAGCTTTAGCCTTTTTTGCTGTAAGTAAGTAAGCATGTAAGTCATTTAAATAGCGCATTTTACAGACCAAGGTCACCCAAAGCGCTTTACAATGTTCAGCTGTATTTCAGTTGCAGTTATAACCAGTTTTAATGGATGTGGTGAAAAACTGTACATTCTTTGGGGGAATTCCATTGGTTTGAATGGGAGCAGTCAAAATGACAAAATGGGAATTCTAGTAATTTCCGAATTATGGTAGTCCTAATAATAAAGAAGAAATGATATATTCAGTAGAAAAGATATGGAGACACATGAAGGATGAATAAAGCTAAAGCCCTTTCACTTTGCTACAGTGTTTCCACCAGAGGGAGGTGTCGATATGAAACAAAAAACAAAACAAAACATTTGAAAATACCAACTGCAAACACAGCTGTGTGATTGCAAAGAACATAATTTCACTTTATAAATTGCCTAAACTAGATTATGAGCAATACTTTTGTTTTTAAAATAGGCAAACAAACGGAGTGTGATGTCATAGAGGGACAATTACATCATATTAATCCAGGATATGTTGTGACATGGTTTAAATCTCCAAAATACATTCATGGAGAATTATAATGTTAACTTTTTTAGGAGTGTTTCTCTCCTGACAATTCAATCCTCTCACTCTGCTCTCTCGTTTTCACCTGTCACCTATCCCCACCCACATCCCCTGTTTTAGTCTAGGCTTGTTTCATTTGAGAAACAACAACAGAAAACACACAAATTATTTACTGCCTTCTCAAGACTTCAATACCAGAAACAAACGCTAAATGAAGTTCTTGGATGCTGAGAAAAGATTATAATTGTTTTGACCAATTGATTTGAGTTGTACATAAATGCAGTGAATGAGACGATATGAAAGTGTGGTAAAGCTAGGGTACCCAACTTTCAAACCACAACAAATGGAACTTTGAAACAAAACTCTTGTAACTAATCCCTCTCTCTCTGAAAAAAAAACAAAAATAAAACAGTTTGTACTTTTGGCTTCTGTCAAACCTTTTGATCAGGTTTTTCAGACATAAAAGTGAACAGGAGAGGACCACCCTTACTCAGCCAATCAGCTCAGCCCAAAGTGTAAAGTAGTGACTCACTTTCTTACGCTAACGTTTTCTGTTAAGATAAAGAGAGTATGTTGTGGTCTTGATTGAAAAAGAAGATTTATTTATCAATCAATGTATTTATTTCAAACCTGCACATCAACATTTTGAGACAATTCCCCTGGTAAACATATGCATGGTTTGAAAAGGGGCTTGGCAGAAGCAAATGCAAAAAATCACATGAAAAAAAAAAGGCAAATCTATATCCCCTAAACTACCCCCACCAATAAAGTAAAGTAAAGCACATAACAATACAAAACTATAGCACCACAACACTGGGACAACATACGACAAGACACGACAAGACAGGACGGGCAAAGACAAGACGAGACACTTTTTACATTTTGCACACACTTTATAATATATGAGTATTTAATTTGAGTACATTTTGAAAAAGAATTTGCTAATGGAACAAGAAATATAGTCTTCTTTCAAGAACTGTTGCATTATTTTCTCATTCCAAGGGACACATTTCTTTTGTCTTTTGAAAATGTGATAATGTTGCTAGTCCCATTGGCAAATCTTGTTTTAAGGCAGTCCAAATGTGTTGAAATTCGGATACATTTTTTCAGCAATTTTTGACTTATTTGTATCACTTTTTGCGATGCAGACACGGCTATGCCTATTGGCTCCCATCTACAAAATGAAAATAAAGTCTAAGTCCTGTGTTTTGCTCCTGCTGTCTGCAAAAGCCATTTAAGCCACTTCAGTCATCTGCTGTTATTAACGCCACACCTCTCTGGTTCCTCGCACTCAACAGGATCCAAGTCCCAACATCGGACTCTGAAATGTCCAGCACAGCAGTAATCTGAAACTGCCAGATTAGGAGCAGATGATCTGGCATAACTTCTATCCGGATTCCCACCAAAATATTCCCAACAACAAGCATGTTTTTAACCAAATCTGGCCCCCCGCGGTCCTTCCACACAACGAGACAATGAAAAACACAAACAAGACAGATTTGAGAGATCTTTGGACGTCTCGATTTAGTCTTTCTCAGCATGTGGTCTAAAATCGGCCTTCCAAAGCTACAGTGGCCACAGCACAAGGGGCCATTTTGCTTGTGGAAAAGGAAGCTAAGCGTTTAGGTGTCTTAACCAGGGCCTAAAGTGCTAACAAGGGATTAGTGAGGTAAATGTTAAAAGAGGTTTAGTACAAGTGCGGCGGCTGTAATTACACTTGTGTGGCGGATGGTGAAGTCAGGACAGGCAAGGCTTACTGCAGGGGGATCAGGGACAGCTAATAGAGATGAAATAAATCGGTGTTTAAAAGGTCTTTTTTAGTTAAGGCCGTTAGCGAGTGCCAGGCTGCGCATCAGTCAGAGGTGACGAGAGACCAGTGCTTATAGGAGCGAGGAGACATCCACCAAGGTGCTTCCAAACACCCACACGTCTCCGTCCACTTGAGGTTCAACTGTAGTCCTTGGAACAGTCTGCACCTGGTTTGAAAGAGGTGAGTGGAATACCAATGTTTATGTTACAGTATTTTAGTGGCATGCTGCAACGTGTTTCTGGACCACATTCAGATTCTTTTGTAAAAGTACCCCAGTGTGCACCAGACAGAGATATAACATTTTAAAAAAGCCAAAATGTACAAATGGATTCATGCATTGAGCAAAAGAATCCCTCCATGTATGTATTCGTGTATCCTAGTATGTTTGGCTTGTTTTAAGTTTAAGCATTAGTTACTTTTGTAGAATAGTTTTTAAGGAATTCAGTATATTACCAGTTACTTAGATCGAGTTTCATGTAAAAAAAAACATGTAAAAATATGTAACAATATGTACTTTGTTTTCTCCTCGTTTGCATTTATGTGAAAAAGATAATGATTGTAGTTAATGCAACTTGTGGCAAACCAGACATATCTTTTTGTGTCCTGAAAGAGCAGAAATATTTCAATTTAATTATCTTGTGTATTGCTCTAAATCACAACAGCAGTCATCTCGGAGGACTTAACAAAATTATCGATTCCTCAAAAACAGATCAGAGAATCGAACAGTTTGAACGCAAGAAATGCAATTGGTTTATAGGGAGCAGAATGACCAATGTCTATAAATGTCCATAAATGTCCATAAATGTCCATAAATGTACTTTAAAGTCCTGGATCATTATTGTCTCGGACTGTCTCCTCTGTTTGTTACTAATGCATTTTCTGTGTTCAAACTGTTTGATTCTCTGATCTTTTGTTGTTGAATTGTCAATTTTGTAAAGTCTTTTGAGATGACTGCTGTTGTGATTAAGGGCTATACAAAAAAAAACATTGAAATTATCCCAGTAGTAATATATAATAATTATCCAGATCCATCTATCCCAACAGACCTAACTCTATTTAATGTAGCTACATTAACATCAACAACATTCAATGTGTCACTCATGTCTACTTTGTGGCCTCTGCACAGTTTTGGCAACAAAAAACTTACTCATTTGCAGCTATACAATCATTCCCAGGGGCTTTTCTGAGGTTGTATATTCATAATCCTATCACGCAAACATTAGCAGTGAATGCATTAATCCAAAATCCAAAGTACACGAGTGAAATCAGTCTAATTAAACTCCCAACAACCTCGACATGCGACGATGCTGCTGATTATGATGCGTGCTGGGCATCTTTGATTCAAGAGTTCATAGTTGCTGCATAATTGCTACTCAATGCCACTTGTCATATCTCAAATCACCAATATAGTCTCTGTTTTATTTGCTCTGCTGCAGTTTTGAGCCCAGTTTTATGTTGATGCTTCACTCACTCATGGGGAAAACCACTGCAGAACTGTCAAACTGATGTACATAAATGAAACTTATGCATTTAGACCAAAAAGATAGATGTCAAATAGAGTTGAACTGTGCAAAACAAATTTCTGACCCTTGTGACTGACAATAAAGTATGTATCTATCTATCTATGTCTAAGTGGTGAGATTTGTGGTTAGAGACTGTATGACCATTTTAACAATCATTTTCTGATTGATTTTTAATATAAATACAACATTACACTACAGAATGAATATGTAATTTGAAAAATACTACGTAAGGAAAGGAAAGTTTATTTGTATAACACACTGTCATACACAAGGCAACTCAAAGTGCTTAGCAAAACAATCACACAAGGTATAAAAAAAAAAGTAAAGATTGATCAATTGTGTGCACAGCTAAACAGAACATGATATAATTTCATTCAATTTCATGTCTAAATATTTTTTGGTCAAGTTCACGCTTGATATGATCTCAACCAGGAACCATTTTCTAGGTATGGGTGCCTAGGTCTAGTCTGGACCCAGGTACATAAATCTGATAACGACCATAAAGATACAGTAGTCCCTAAGGTAGAGATGGAGATTTTATTTTATTAGTATTAAGTTGCAGTTATTATAGAGTGGTGCTATACTTAATATTAACTTGTGTGTTGTATGTTTTTCTTTTTTCTGTTACTCTTCATTACATCTGTAAATGTTCCACACTGTTCAAATCCAGTTAGAGACACTTTATAAAACATTTGTTTACAGTGTGAACCCAACTCTATGGAACAGAGTGGTTCTTCTCATTATATACTGGGAGAAACGGACTGATGCTGGTTCGTGTAAAAGCACCTTTTACGTCTGTTATAATTGATCTTTTACTTGAAAACTGACATTATTCAGTTACAACGCAATAAATCAAATATACATTATTATAGAGTAGACTGTTTATACTTAGAAGTATGTAAAAATATGGCCAAAAGTGGTGATGCAACCGCTCCCACTCTCCCTGACTCAGGTTGCCAGATATGCAGACGAATCCAGCTGGGACCAGAACCTTTTTCACAAAGGCCCTGATAGAAATCCTAGTTTTATTCCTTGTTTTGTCATTAATGATTTGAGAATCATAACGAGACCTTTTGTAGTTCTACAGCCACATGTTTCTTTACCACTGACAATAGCTCGATGCTGTGAGTTCTGGCAACCCGGATCACCGTCTTTCTGATTGGTTAAACGGTGGAGGGCGGGACATCAATGAAAACAATGACCAGATTTAGGGGCTGAAAAACGGATTTTGAAATTTGAGTATCTCAGCTGAACTACTGTTATCAGTTAAAGAAATATATGTAAATACGTTGGAAAAGAGCATTGTTTATTAATGCATTTTGACAGATTAGGGCCATTTAATGATGACTTGACATGAAAATCTTACATATTGCTACTTTAAATACAGATAAATACAAAGTTAGAAGCGGCATGAGCAGAGGATGGTGCAGTTTTGGTGTAAGTGAGTTTAGGCTTGTCTAAATTTTGAGAGCTTGAAATAGTTACATTGACTGTTTTGGTTATTGTTGTGGTTTCAAAGTTAGGTAGCTTTAATAACAGTCATAGACATGGATAGACATTTTTACAATTTCACACACAGAGGCAAATTCATACTGTATAGCCCTCAGTATTTATCAAAAGTGAAATGTGTCATAACGAAGAGGCTTCATGTGGACTGCGCAGCGTAGCAGGCTGGTGGTCGTAATGTTTCGGCTTTAGTGTTGTGCATGAGGTGTGAGAGGATTACCCGGGCTAGACAATACTTGAGTCTTGTCTGATATGACCTCCTCGGGGCTTTACCTAAGTCGTCAGCAATTTTCCCCTTTAATTCATGCTTGTAATAAGATTAACCATGCAACTGTAAATCCACACAGCCCAATCCCGCCATTTGGCAGCTGTGGTGTGGCCTCTGCCTGGAAGAGACATGGAGAAGTCACATTCAAAGCATAAAGAATAATAAAGGTTATAATGCTACAGTTCAGCAGAGTGGTTAGTGCGGACATCTCACAGCGAGAGGGTCCCTGGATTCATTCTAAAAGTTGTTTGAATGTCCTGCAGATGCTTGGACTGTGTTATCTTTACACTAAATATAGCTTGAATAATTATAAGCAGATAATGGGATGCTTTACATAGACTTTTTTTGTGAAGCAGGGTTCGATTCTACCTCCAGGCCTTTCCGTGTGAAGTTTGCAAGTTCTCCCTGTGTCTGAGTAGGTTTCCTGCAGGTGCTCCAGTTTCCCCTACCACTAAAAACAAACACAATAGGTATGAATGGAGTTAGTGAGTTGGGCGTCTCGCTTCCGTCATCACCATGTTTGGAGAGAATGGAAAAATATCTGAACTTGGAGGATGCTACTACAAATTTAAATTGTAAGCTCAATGGAATAAACATGGAGGACATAAATAAATCTGGACATCCGACCATTGCAACATTGGACCAGTACATCCTTAGAATAAAACAATTTTTATTCGTCCCATAGTGGGTAAATTTCAGTGTTGCATCACAAGTTACAGACAGTAGGAATAACTCTATAATAAAATAAAATAAAACCTAATTACATCTCAAATCTAAAATAAAATAATATCTCTTAACTCTGACCAAAAGTGGTACTGCAACCTCTCCCACTCTCCCAGACAGGTTTCCAGGTATGTAGCCGTATCCAGCTGGGACCATAATATCTGAATTGACAAGAGATTTATCCACAACAAATCTATAACCAACACTTTTTTCACAAAGACCCAATAGAAATCCTCGTTTTATTCCTAGTTTTGTCATTAATGATTTGAGAATCAAAACGAGACCTTTTTAGTTCTGTGGCCACATGTTACTTTACCAGTGTAATTAGATCGACGCGGTGAGTTCTGGCAAGCCGGACCACAGACTGATTGGTTAAACGGTGCAGGGCGGGACATCGAAATGAAAACAACAAGATTTAGGGGCATATTTATATATATATATATATATATATATATATATATATATATATATATATATATATATATATATATATATATATATATATATATATGCCCCTAAATCTTGTTGTTATCATATGTGTGTGTGTATACATCTGCACATGTTAACAGCACGAGGGTCTGGGACAAAATGACGGTTATAATGAGATCCTTACGTGCCTTTTGCTTCGGAGCCATTATAAACATATTGAACTGGATTCTAACTTCAAACAAAGCAAATATCTACATTTTGGAGGCGAGAAAAAAAAAAATCTGTGCCATAGGGGCATTGATGAGAGGCGGGCGAGATCGAAGCAGCTGTGAGAAAACTCATGTTTGAAGATGAATACAAATTGCAAGTGATTGTCAATTACCTAAGAGAACCTCAATGTTAGCAGAAAATCTATAAACTTGGCAAAAACAGAATTATTTGTTGTTTGCTTAATGCTTTAGGAGGGCTGAGACTGTTTATTGCTAAGGAAAGGCCAAAAAGATTCCCGACTTTAAAACTGTGTAATCAAATCAATAGTTCCTGGCTCCAACAGTTTGGTTCTAAGTTTCACATGCATTTACAGTACGTTTGTTCTCTATCTCTGTTTTAGCTTTTTCAGACAGATAAGTGAAAAAAGAGAGGACCACCCTCACTTAGCCAATCAGCTCTCAGCCCAAGAGTCAAATAGTGACTCACTGGGATTTTCACAGTAAGCAAAATATGTTTTCAGACAAATACAGCAGGTTGTGAACTGTTCAATACTTTTAACAGTTCTGTTGAGACAAACCACATGCAATTTGTTTGAGAAGTACCCCAGCTTTAAGAGCCTACATCGACTATTTATATTTAGGTTTACGTGTTCATAAAAATAATAAATGTATTGATCTAATGGTGTTTCAGCAGAAAATTCCAAAACATTTAAAAGTTTTTTCCATCGTCTGTTATGTACGTTAACTAATTAGAGTAATATTGCAATATTGATACTACGTATCATCCCGATAAGGACAGTATGATTTCTGGAATCCTAAACATCTACAGTACCACATCTACGCAAACAAATATATCCACTATTTATGTGAAGTTACACTTTTGAGCAGTTTGAAACTTCTTTCCCAGTCATGTCCAGTAATAATAAAATATATTGTCAAAAACGACATAAATGCTGTACACAGTTCTATTTTTTTTACTGACGGCTCAGAATATTCCGTTTCCAATCTCCCCGCCTCTTCTGCACCCCTCTTACCCAAACACCCCATATTTAGGCCTGTGTGGAGGTGTTTTTAGGACACCCCCATGTGGCGCTAATGGTGGCAAATAGGCTTATACTTATGTGGCATTGTCCGGGACGCTTAACAGGCAAGGTTTGCTGAGGGTAAAACTCTAAACGTGAGGATTACCGCCACCACATCCCTTTAAAGTGCTGTATAGCCAGGACTAAGCTAATCGGATCCGGGGGAGGACCACTGGGGGAGGGGCAGGTTAGCGGGTCACTTAGCAGATGTGGCTAACAGACTGTGCAGGCTAACATGAGGATTATCACCCTCTGATTAGGCTTCAAGGCAACTGGAGAGTCTGGGGATAAGGTGCAAGGCTGGAGGGGTCTGGGCGGGTGGGTGATTAACCCTAGAACTCCCAGAGCAGTCAATTTGACAGCTTTTAGTTTTGGAAAAGTAATTATTCTGCTCATACGTACATTTAGATCTTCCAAAAGTTGTGTTTTTTTTCTGTATTTTAATGTTATGCACTTTATTTTTCTCACAATGGAGAAATGTACGTGTTACATATAGCTTCAAGAAGATCACTCATGATGTGCAAACACTAAAAAGTTAACAAGATGTAAGATATAAGGCACCTTATGTACAATAAATGTTTCTTATGTAAGATTGAAGAATGATGATGGCAGTGCAAAGGTTGCAGTCCTGGTGCATTTCGTCATTAAGTGACTTATTGCGGGCCCTGGGATAGCAACGGTGCCTCAGTCGTCCACTGAAGGAGCTCCTCAGGTGTTGTCCATGATGGAGATGATGTTGGCTAGCACCCTCCTGTCCCTCACCTCCTCCACAGAGACCAGGGAGCAGCCCAGAGTGGAGCTGGCCCTCCTGACCAGCTTGTTCAGTCTACTCCTGTCCCGCAAAAAAATGTTAGATGGTCTGTATATAATGCAGTCAATTATACAATTGCAGTGACAAAATGTGACATTTTTTTATCGCAAACCCCAGTTGGACCCGCTCCCACAGGTCCCTGATTGGACACAATTGATTCAAATCCTTAGCTGAGACCCCACCTTTGGTCTAACTCTTCAAAAAATCTTACTGGTGATGCTTATGCCAAGGGGAGAGACTGTTTGAAATATATTCTTCATGAAAAAAACTTTTTATATGATACTACATGGCTATATGGTCAAAAGATGTAATGGACATGGTTGCTGACCACATATGTTTGTCCTGCAGTGTTCTACTGTATTTAATATAGAAATAGTTCAAAGAAAACACTGAGAACAGACACATCTACCTATGAGAAGACACGTCTTTTCTACACATCTGACGACCAAACCAGCTCACAGAAAAGCCTCAAAGAGCATCTTTAATGTCCACAAATTAAAATGCATGAAACATATTCATTCAGAGATACATTTTAAACCACTGGTTTCATTTGCACCATGTGGGAAGACCAGGTTCAAATGGATGATGGTGTTTTGTTATGATTTCCCAAAAACAATAGCTTCTTTATGCTATATACTTTTATATCCTTACAGGAAATGTTAAAATAGTGTGAAAATTGTATATTTTCATAATGTGTGTGATCTATTAAGGGAATTTGAGTCGGTGACAGAATCGGGATTAACACAAATGGATTACTACATTTACAGTATCATTTTTGTAATGGGATTTCTGGAGTGTTATAAGCTAATTGGACGAGTGTGAGTCAATTGTCTGCTGGCTCAGCTTAAATACTGTGGGCTTTAGGAGACGTGGCTCTGCATACTAAACACAGGAGAGTAGGCTATGAGGGAAAAGATAAGAAAAAACAGAAAATTAAGTTGTTTCAAAAGACTTGAGAGACGTAGAAAGGATTAAGATTTAAGGGTCAAATGTATATTTGGATTAGGTGTAATGCAATTGGCTATTGAGTCTTCTGGGAGTTACAGACTGGAGGTGAAGCTTGTAAACAATGTCTACTGTACAAGCGCTGGTATAAGGACTTTTTTTCATTTTATGTAATTAGTATATTTGTAAAGGGACAGTCAACATTAATAAACGTTCATTTAAATGTGCCAGTATTTGCTGATTCATCTGAAAAATAAGTGACAGTAGAACAATATTTTAAAGGTTTACAATTGCTTTGTATCCACAACTTTGAAAGGTATTTATTCAATTGAAAAACAGGTAATTAGAAAATATAAAAGCATACAGACAAGAGCAGCACAGACACAGCTCCACACATGTATAGATGGTTACAGGCTGTAAGGAATAGGTTTTTCAGCAGATACACAGATAATGAAGATAAAAGACATAGTTGGGGCTGTGATTAACTATTATTTTGATAATGGATTGGTTTGGATCACAAAAGGACTGTGAATATTGGATTTTGTGGTAGTATCGAGAAGACTTCTAACAAAATCTTTGTTGTATTAACATTTAATACTGCAGTAATTTCAGCTCTGTTGGGAGTCATATAAGTTCAAAAACCAATATTCATCATCAAAATGGACAATACACAAATCAATCAATCAACTTTTATTTGTACAGCGTCTTTCTTACACAAGGCAACACAAATAATCTATTAGTTTTGTTTAATCACGTATATAGGTACAAGTATATATTTCTTTACAGGTTTATACTTGTACTTATATTTGCTATACCAACTTTATTAAACTAAAGATAAATGATTTTATTTTTGGAGTATAGAGTTGTGCTATATTTAACATCCTTATTTTGTGTTGCTCATTCCTACTGTTCGGTAATCTGTGATGCAACACTGACATTTCCCCACAATCTTAACTTGTTACAGCCCTAAAGAAGATTAAATGAAAAAATGATAAACCACAACTGATTAAGTCATTGAACACCTCCCTTAATGTATATTTTATTCTAATTTTCAATAAGAGCCTTATTTTAGAGAGCTCTAGGATCGACGTAGATGTGTTTTTCCAATTCAATACTGCCCCACAGTGGTAGTAAGTAAAACTGCAGGTTATTCCGAATCCCTCCTTGGTCTATATCGGGGTCTCCAACCTGTGGCTCGGGGACTACCATTACTGTAGCTCGCCAACCCCTTTCAGGTAGCTCCCCAAAGGTTTAGAATTCTACAAATGATCTTGAAAGAATAAATTTTGAGTTCTTACATATCTATTAGAAGTATAAATATAGGGTTTTACAGTATTATGGTATGTTTGTGTGTTCTCTGTGTTTTGTCGTAAGTATTACATAGATTTTTTATTACGACTGCAAAAAGGAGAAGCTCTCTGCCTCTTTTGGTGCATAAAAGTAGCTCTTCTATTTCATTTGGATACCCCTGGTCTATAATCATCCAATTGTAGCAATTACTTAACCCGCATTAGCACAATGGGAAATGGTTTCATTGGGAAAAAAGTTAAATACACAGTATATTCTAATATAGTCTTCTAAGTATATTTCTCTTATCTTTCAGCTTGCAGAGGAGAGGTGGAGGTGATGACCCCGCGGGAGCAGCTGAGGAAGATGACGTCTCTGGGAGAGCAGGGGGCCCTGGATGAGAAGCACTGGTACAGACTGGTGAACGGGATGTCCGCAGGAGGTCAGGGCCTATGAGATCTGTCACCACACTTAGAGTTTAGAGAACACAATACATCTTCAAACTGTAGGCAACAATAAATATATCCTAAAACATGATAAAAATGAGACATAAAACGCACACAAAAAAAACATTTGGGAAAAAGTACACAGAATACAATATTTCCCCTTTAATAAAGACTAATAATTAAATGTTATTTAGGCTATGGGCTATAGGAAAGTGTATTATTATGGCACCGTTAATTTAGGGCAACTCAAAGTGCTTAACAAAACAAGTTAAAAAGATCCACACAAGGCATTAGAATCATAATCACATAAGCAGCATAAATAGAGTGACAAGACTCTATTCAGTTGTTTGCACAGCTAAATAGAACTGTTTTCAACCTGGGTTTGAACATTGTAGAGACCTGTCTCACATTTTCAGGAAGACTGCTCCAGATTATAGCTTCATTAATCTGATACGCTGCCTCCCCGTGTTTAGTCCCGACAGCCACTCCCTGTGCTCCTTTTTAATTGATTTTGTCATTTGTTTTGTCAATTTTAAACAAAATTTCTATTTAGCATTTAGTGATATTTTATCTACAATTCAAATCATTTTTTTTATCTTCACATATAGTTTTTGCAACCCATTCGAACTCTTATTCATTCTATTTTCTCTGTGGATTACCAATTTATCAACCCATTTTTTTCAACTATAAACCACAATGTAATGTCATGTAGCTCTATTATTTGATGTTATATAAAGCCACAAACATTAAGAAGCCACAATACTGTCCACCATATTGAGCCTCCTTTTCTTCTGCTCTGTGGTGTCATGTGCAGAGCTGCGACAGAGACAGGAGCTGCTGATGAGGAACCAGATGTCCATGGCCCCTCAGATCCTGGCCCAGGGGCAGCAGAGACTTCAGGGCGTCCCGACACAGTTCGAATCACGATTCATGGAGAGGTCCGTCTGCTTCTTTCCGTCATCATTCAGCTTATGATAGAATATAAGTAAATCTAGAACATGTACTGAGTGTGTTTGCTTTCTTCAGAGAGCTGGTCCCTTCCACAGAGATGGTGACTTCAGACGGCAGACAGATGCACATGGGACCCCACCTCGGACCTCCTTTACCCCCACATGTCAACGTCCTGCCTGGGAGAGGCTTCCCAGGGGCCGGTGGGTACTGTTTCAAACTACCTCTCCAAAGCTATAGTTCTATAAGTTCTCTATTCATTTCTTCACTGTGAGATGAAGTTGATCCTATCTTACTACCACAATCACAGTGGGAAATGTAAATTTATTCTACATTTTAAATCCTAAGAAGGACGTACAGGATCTTATCAGCATTTCCTAATATAGAATTAAAACACCTTACCTAGAGATGGAACTATAAAAATCCGGATCAGTCTTCCTGGAAATGTGAGACAGGTTACTTTTCTAGATGTAAAAAGTTAATTTTGTCTTCATATGTTTGTGGACTCGTCTCCAACTGTTGTTGAGGAATCCATAACTTTGTAAAGTCCTCCGAGGCGACTGCTGTTTTGATTTGGGGCTATTCGCAAATAAATTGAATTGAATTGAATTGAACTATGGGCTAATTATTTTCTCACAGAGGTGTCAAGAAATGGTTATGATATTCCAAAAATATATGCATGATTTTGGCCAGGAGAAAGGATAAGAATATTATGACCGGTTTGTGAATCCTGTCAAAGAAATGATATGGAGAAAATATTTTAACATATTTTTAAAAAAAACTGCTCCTTTCCGGTAGAGCTGTATTGGCACCTGAACGCAACCTAATGCTTTAGAATTATAATGTTATCAGTGTGACGCAAATTCAAACGCTCCCTTTTGCAGTTTAAAATGCTCGCTGCTTAGAAAATTAAATATTGTGTGATTGAAAAAAAATACATAAGCGCCCGGTGTTGATCCACTGTTTTCCTCTGTTCAGGTGAATTTTAATAAGAAAAAAAGTAGAGAAATCTAGTACTGCTAAGTTTCTTCTCTGACAATGTTCAAATGCAGTTCGGCAAAATAGTTCTGTTTAGATGTGCAAACAAGCGGGGGATTTTATCTTTTCTCTTTTTGTTGTAATATTTATTATTTTAATGCCTTGTTTCTATCTTGTTTTGTTCAGCACTTTGAGTTGTCTTGTGTATGAACTGTGCTGCACAAATAAAATAGCCTTGTCTTGCCTAAGATGTTATGCCCCTTAAAAAAAATGAAACGGAATAAACGCATAAAAAGTTGAAATTTAAAATCATAGCAGTAACATGCACAGAGGTCCAGAAAAGACACATCCTATCTTGTGTTTGTCGTTGAGAAAAAAAAAACATTTGTAATTGACTTGATCAACATGTATCTGATTATTTCAGCTGGATACGGATTCATGCCCACGGAGCCCATGGAAACAGTTGCTCGGCGACAGGAGCTGATTCACAAGCAAAATATCGCCAGGTAAAATCTACTAAATCTCACTAAAAATATCCATGTGTGAAATGACAGTAACCGCGAGCATTCAGGCATGCCGAGAATAGATAGATTTTCACATAATAATTTTTTTCATCACATTTACATTTGTGGCTTAGTCCTGGAATTAATGGACAGACAGACTTGGAAAATTAAAGGATGGTTGTTTTAGAGTGTCTGATGCAGTGTCTGAGCCTTTATTTTCTCTTGCATTCACATACTATTGCGCAGACAATCCCCCTTTTCACTCCCACCACTGCTCTCTCTTGATCTGTGGCACACGTATGACTGGGAAATGAAAATGGGATGACATTAAAAGAGACATGTTATACTGTAACTTTAGATCGACGGTGAGATTTAGAATTATCTTCGATGTCAGTGTTTCCCAACTGGTGGTGAATATGTTTTTTAAGTATTATCATTAACTGGCTAACATTAATAGTAAGACAGCTTGGAGATGCGAGTGAGTGATGGCGATCATCAAAGCAATCATTGATAGTAAGATGTTTGAGCTACCATGGCATGTTATACATCATATCAAAACAGCAGAAATGTATTTATCCTAAAAAAATTTATCCAGAATGACATTGGTCCATCAGTCTGCATCAGTCTACTTCCCTGACCTGCCCTGGGACTAGAGATGTAAATAAGTAGGTTTGCTATGTATGAGCTATACATATATGAAAAAAAAGAAAACATTCTATGAATAAATTATGGCTATGTAGAGTGATAATGTGAGCCCCAATCAGTTTTTCAGGGTATGCGGCTGCGCATGGTCTGGTTTTGTTAGCATTTGTTTGCGTAGACCACAAGGAAGACACCAAAAAAGGCAATACAAATATTAAATAAACAAAAAGTGCAGCAGGGCTGGCTGCAGAAACTGGAAAACATCAAAATCAAAAGATAAACCACAAAATCAAAAGGCTCTATACGCAGGGTTAAGAACTGCATTATTTGTGGGTGCAGTCAACCTAACTGATTTAAAATGTTCTCAATCAGATCTGGGGAGTAATCTCCCCTCCCGTGAGTGAACTTGGTCAAGTTAATGCAGGGGTGTCCAAACTTTTCAGTATGAGGGCCACTTTAGTTCACATGACTTGTCCCGAGGCCGATCACCCACACTGTAAAAACTGTTTTGCCAGGATTTGGGCTGTTCTGAGCTTTGTAATGACCAATAATGGAGCTGAAGTTGGCTGAATGACAAAACCATCTCACCAGCTTGCAGACTCTGTGAACTTGTACTTATGATCAAAGACTCCTCTATGTTAGCAAGACAGAGGGCCACAAGGAATTACACATAAGGACGCAATTGGCCCACGGCCTTAGTTTGGACATGCCTGAGTTCAAGAAAACCAGACCAGCAAGTGGGAACGCGCCTTAAATTCGGCCCCAGAGAAAAAAAATGTTTTGTAATTGCTGTCATATATAACAGAACAAAATAAATGTAAAATCCTGCTTTTGTCGAGGGTTGATTGAAGCTCAACTGATCTCAGCCTTATTGTTTTGTAGAATGGAGATGAACGCCATCCTCCACCAAAAGGAGATGGAGAACGCTCATCAGAAGGGGCTGATCGGCATGGACAACCCCATGGCCTTCAATTCCAACGCCATGGCTTACAGAGGGCGTCAGCGAATGCCCGATGGCCACGACGTCTTCGTACACCGGCCCAGTTTGGACGACCTCCACGCCAACAGCATCCTCATGTCGGCCAGTCCCTACCCGCCCATCAGCACATTGCACCGGGAGAGGGGACGCAGAGCAGGGAGAAGACCCACCGTCCACAAGAACTCAGAGAACCAAGTCGTGCATATTAAAGGTCCCGTCGAGGATAAAAATGTGGAGAGAAGTCCTGGCGCCACTTCCGGAGAGGAGCGTGAGGCCGAGACGAAAGGCGAGCTCGAAGGAGACAAGACGCATCATCCAAAAGCAGAGCCAGAAACGCCCACGGGAGCGAGGAAGGGTTATAAAGATGGAGAGAATGGGCTGAGGAAGGTGAATAATCAGGATGGATGTGGGGACGGGACCAATGGCAGCGCAAACGATAAAGATGTAACCAGCGCCGCGTTCCAGGAGAAGTTCATGTACCCCTCGGCGTCGGCTGGGATGCCCTACATGGTGCCAATGATGGGAAATGGCTTCCTACCACCAGGTGTGTGTAGTGACCATAGACTGTATATAAATGTACAAAACGAACCCCTAACTCAGGCATGTCAAACTCAGGCTCGTGAGCCAAATTCAGCCTGCAAGACCATTTTTAGTGGCCCCTGAAATAATGTTCAATTATTTTGTTATTATCCACTCAGCACGGTGGCTGAGTGGATAGCACTCTCGCCTCTCAGCAAGAAGGTCCTGGGTTCGAATCCCGGCCGGACCAGGGCCTTTCTGAGTGGAGTTTGCATGTTCTCCCCGTGTCTGCGTAGGTTTCCTCCGGGTACTCCGGTTTCCCCTACCACTAAAAATATGTACAATAGGTCTGGCATGCGCCTCCTGTTCGGCGACCCCGCTCCCATCTCTGTGTGGAGTGAGAGGACAAGTGCCCAAAAATAATAACAATTGTAAACCGCTTTGTGACTCTGGTCTGTGAAAGGCGGTATATAAATAAAGCTTACTTACTTACTTACTACTTACTTATTATAGTACCTTACAACATTTATGGTAATGGGATACTAGAGCATGTTACTTCATTTAAAAGGCTATTGTCTCAGGAAAACAACCATATTTAGCCCAGTTGTGATTGAATCTAGCCTGGCCTTAACCATCCGTAAGTGACCTTTTCCGTGAACTTTTCCGTCACACTCACTGTTTTTAGACTGCTGTTGTGATTCAGGGATCAATAAAAATACATTGAAGTGAAGCGAACTGTGAAATACGCAATGCAATAATCCTCATTAGAAGAAAAGAATAGATTTGTTATAGAATAGAATAGAATAGAATAGCTAAGAATATGATGCATGTTCTTTCATGTTTGGACTTGCCTCTCTGGTTCAGGACCCTCGAACCTCTTCTTGAACGGGGAGGAAGTGGCAGAGGACATCAGGAAGTGGACGGTGAACGATGTGTGCAACTTTATCACCAGCATCCCCACATGCTCTGAATACGCTCAGGTCAGTGTCTCCTGTTCAGACCTGCAGACATTCTCCCGATTGCATTCTGTGCGTCAAACCTGGACCTTTTACAAACACAGAAAAGGAAGAAAATAAGTGAATGCACCAATCTTTAAAACAAAATTTAAAAAGTATTTGTATCTAATTTAAACATGAAAATCCAAAAAAAAACTCATTTTATTGCTGAATTTTTAACTATATACTGAAAATATGGTGTAAAATAGGAAAACATTAGCATTAGCATTACAATAGCATTAGCAGTACAATCAAAACTGTTTTTAGTTTTTTTTTAAACAACAATTTTTATTGCGTTTATAATCCCGACATTCACACAGACATGTGGCAGAAAAAAAACTAAACAACAAAAAAAAAAACATAAAATAAGAAGTTAAAACTGTTTTGAGAAACAATGAATGTTCTATGACAATCATCAATGACAAAAGTATAAAGTATTAGTTATATTTTCTAAACAATTGCAAATATTGTGTTATTTATCATTCTGGAACCAAACAAAATGTCATTTAAAATTGTGCTGCGGTCTTTCTCCTCTGAAGGGGGCATAGTTATAGTTCAAGGTGATCTTATTTGTGCTTTTGGGAACCGTTACAGACATTTAAGGAACATATGATCGATGGAGAGACGCTGCCTCTGCTCTCGGAGGAGCACTTACTGGACACACTGGGACTGAAGCTGGGGCCCGCGCTCAAGATACGCTCACAGGTAAAACACTTTCACCTTAAAATGGCCTCAGAAATTCTCTTTAAAATCAGCATCATCCATTATAGCGAGAGCAGTGGGAGCTGGGGACGTCAGCGGTGTTTGTTTATATGAATAAAAAACAGCGACTGAATGTATTTAACAGGAGAGTGTTTTAAATGTAGCAGTTTCCCATTGTGTGACTTTGCCAATGACCATAAAGCTCTGGAGGAGACCTGGGCAAAATTCAGTAATCCATGTTTCTATGTGGCCCTAATCTCATCATAACGTTTAACTGTCCACAACACTTTTCCTTCTTTAGATTAAGTTTAGCTATGGTTCAATCCAAGCAAGTAGACAACTAAAACATATAATCCATATTAATAGAATTATAATTTCCTCAAAGCACTTGCCATGATCTTAAAAGTTAACAAAAACATGCCACAGATGCAAAAGATGACACTTAACACACAAAGGCAATATTGGATATCTTCAGGTTTCCCTCTCCCTTTCTTCGATAAATATTTATGTTTATCGAATACACACACGCTCGAATAGGTCTGAATTTAAATGAAATGGTAACCACTTGAAAACGAGACCAGCCCTCCACAATATACTGATATACCACCATGGCCCCCAGAGAAAATATTTGGCCCCCCTGCTCTACAGTATTAAAGAGATGCTTTATAGACTGTTTCACTGTGGTCAATATTAGTTTTCAAAACCAAACACATTATTTCCCTATTATCTTTTTATATGTTTAGTTTGGGAATCATCTACTTTTAAATTTTCCACTTTAAAATGAAATTGAAAGGCTGAGCATAGACTAACTATCAGGCTGTGTACCTGTCAAAACCGAGTTCTACTTCTGCAAAATATCAATTAAGCATTTCATTTTTACAACATCTCCTTTAGTTCTGAAGGTCTTTAAACCCTCACTTTGGCAGGTGTCCAGGCGAATGGGCAGTTTGATGTACCTGATGAACCTGCCTCTGTCTGGGACTGGGATCCAGGGGCCACCAGAGAAACCTGGGGACCGCTCCTCGGACATAGGCTCCCCTGTGAACTGCAACAGTGAAGAGATGGTGGCCAGTCCGCGAGACCCAGACCTCCTGAAGACCTCAGACTCCCATGAGCCCGAAAACCACTCTCCCCCATCAGCCAGCAGCGAGACATGAACACACAGAGGTCTACAACGTGAACGAAGGACTTCTTTTATTTTAAGATGGAGACTCAATATGATATGGAATGCAGATGTTTTGAGACATTTTCTACACGAGGCACAAGATTCCTTGATCTAAAATTACTTAAATTCATGGCAAAACCTTTTTTTTAAAATAGAAATCACTAAAAATACACAAACATTAACATCTTTAAACAAGAGAAAGACCTGCTTTTCTAAAAGTATTTAGCTTTTTCTTAAATCTCAATTCATAACTATATCATATGAGTTGAAATGTAATAAATCTACTTGTGTCTGCATACTGTGGTGCCAAGATCTGCTGCTTGTCCATGAAGTCTTATAAAATACTAGGAATGTTTGGCTTGTTCTTTGTTTTGTTTTTTAAAACTATATGTAACATTATAAGGCAAAAAAAGGCAGACTGAAGATATGGAATGGATTGCTTTTTTCACTGTAATTATGTAATGAAAGTATAGATCTATTTTAAGTTCTAATATAAAAGCCTTGTTGCATATTCGTGTTTTGATAAAACATTTAATAAAGAAATGTAACAAAAGGACATATCCCGTATGAACTGCATACAAAGTAACAGGGGGAAACACATACACTACTAACACAAAAATGAATAAAAAATAATTTCCAGAGAAGAAGCAAACCTTATTTATAAAATCCAAATTCAATTTATAGAATTAGTTGATTTTCCACTTTAACTCTTCTGGTTTCATTTGAAAATTCTTTTGATCTTGAGTTTTGTTGGACCAGTGCTCCCACATTTTCATTCAGGTGCAGCACTGCTTTAGGTGCACCACACTTAACATATTGAGTTAGTTAAAAACTATGGTAATAGATCATAAATTGTACAATATGAATCAACGTTTTTTAAACAACAAATTAAAGTTTTATTTGGTTGAATGTTATATAATTGATGACATCACATTGCAAGGCAGTAAAAAAAATAAAAAATAAAAATAAACAGGTGCACCTAGAAAACTTGGCTTGGTAAACCAGTGCACACTGAAGCCCTGACGACTGGTGGCCAACTGAATCAATTCTACCCAATTATGGATGTAGAAGCTAAAACATGAACATGGTCTATAGCAGGAGTGTCAAAACGGCCCTCAAAGTGTCGGTGTGACAGCAGGATGTAGTGCCAACCAAGCAGGAGCTTACAAGACTCCATTTCCTCAGGTCTTCAGGTGAAGTCTGGAATCTGGTGTGCTGCTGCTTGGTTGGTATTAACCCTTTAGGCGCCATAAATTGTTTTCAGAAATGTATTGTGAAGGAGAAAAAGGTGACGTATACAGAAATATATAAGAAATATACTGTACATTGATAACTACTTTCATCATTAACAGACATTACAAAGAAGAAAATGATGTATGTGGGAAACCAAGTCGCTTTATAGAAGAGCTTGAGTAGCAATTCTGCTACTTTGGCACTAAAAGGGTTAAATCCTTTTGCGGAACGGTTTGACACTCCTGGTCTAAAGCTTGATCAAAAAATATCTCGGTCTACTGCCATCATGTTGGACCCATAAACAAACTAAAAGCTTCTGTTTGTCGAAAAGGGCATCATCGCTTATTTGTCCCTCTGATTGGTCTCCAAATTCAAAGCAAAAAATGTCCATGCGCACACTGCAGCATAGACATTCCCAGGCTGCTGGTATACAACGTCGGGAATGGAACCTATAATCAACTTCTACACAACATTAGAGAGATATCCAACCAATGTTAGCTTGACATGCTAACGCAATCGTCAACTAAATCATACTGCAAAAGTCAGATTGTTTCGTTAACCCATCGCCACAATGACATGCTGCGATTGCTTAATTTGAAAAGTATAGTCGTCTGGCATAAACACGATAAATAATAAAGTTATTGCAGTCCAATCATTCCGTTAGACCATGAATGCGCCTGTGTCGGTTCACCTCACCCCTGGTTCTGAATGGCTGTTCACAGACGTCACAGAGATAGTTTTTTTCTCCAGTATGGGTGCGGGTGTGACTCCGAAGAGCTTGGCTTACACGGAAGGACTTTTCACAAACGCTACACTGATAGGGTTTTTCTCCTGTGTGGACCCGTTGGTGGGAAACCAGGTGAGTTCTTTGATTAAAAGACATTTCACAAAAGGCACAGGAATACGGTTTTTCTCCAGTGTGGACTCGCATGTGGTTCTTAAGATGACTGATGTGTCTAAAGGACTGTTCACAAATGCTGCAGTGATAGGGTCTTTCTCCAGTGTGGACCCGTTTGTGCACTGTGAGATTACCCTTCAGTTGGAATCCTTTTCCACAAACATTGCAAAGGTGCCGCCACGCGTCTGAGCCTGGAGGGGGTGGGCTGCAAACAGTCTTTAAAAGTTCCTCCTGAACCAAGTGTTCTCCGGGTTCCTCTTTGATGGTCACTCCATCATCACCTGGTCCGAGCCCACAATCCTGTTCTTGTGTGGAATGAGGAGTGTCTAAATGTTCCTCCTGGAGAACCATGTCCGGCCCTTGAAATAAGTCTTTTTTAGGTTCCTCTCTGATCTTCACTTGGTCTGAATACAAACTGCTGCTCTTGTGTTGAACCTCCGGGCTCATTCCCATCTGTGGAGAGAAATACAATAGTTTCAACAGGTCTCGAAGGACAACAGTAATGCTGTGTACAAGAAGAACTCCACTGGCTCCCCACATCATGAAAAAATAAAACGTGATTTTATTCTAGGCGTTTACTACCAATATCACACTAGAGGAAATTAAATTACAAAAAATAAAAATATATAAGCGTGGCTAAGCCATATTTCGCAGTTTGTGTGCATGACATGGCGGTGTTAGATGTGCAGTAGGAGTCCCTAAAATACTGGTATACTGTACATTTCCCCCGCTTGCTTGATCCACAACATTTTAACTGTTACCGCTTTAACCAGATTGTGACTCGAAATTGAAAATTGAAAAATAGGTTAAAAAAATAAACAAAATGTGACTATTTACCTAAGCTGTGGACGACAGACCAATAATTCAATGAAACCCTCTACTTAGACGTAAATAGGCAAACAACTAATTATTTGCTTAATTAGGCTCACTAAACAAATATATACAATGGGAAACGTCTTACGTAGCAGTAGTACAAGAGGTAGTTAATACACACTGGAAAAAATGAGGGACATCTTTTACCTGAAAACGCAGAAATATCAGAGAGTGATTTATGGATGTTTGGATCATAGACCTATATGTGGATCAGGCACACGAGAGGGACGCCGGGAAAACCTCCTGACGCTGAATTGTCCGGAAGTTGCCTTTTAGCGCATGCGCTGATTGTATATAAGTATTTTTTAAAACGTTTTTTCAATGCTTAGTGATTACGTTATACAACAATATTTGTCGCAACGAAACTTTTATTTAGCGTCACAAATGCATTCACAGACAAAACGAAATGATGGCCCCGATGACAGGACTGCCGACAGTGGCCTCGTCTGCCATCCTGTCATTATTTCAAGTCTTAACAAAAAATAGACTGGGGGGACGTATTGGACTCATGGGGATAGCCTGTCATGTAGCTACTCCTAGAATGTAACTCCAGCTGCTCATCAGACTCCAGCAAAGTCCGTGGCAGTAGCTGCACCACAGCTGCACACTGCAGTCAAAGAAGAAGAAGAAGCTCTGTACCTTGCGCAGGCGCGTGCTCGTGAGAGCTGAGTTGGAGGATCATGGCGGAGCGCAGGAGGCACAAGAAACGGGTCCAGGTAACTCTTTTTCACCACATAAACCAGTGTGTATCCGGGCCCACGGGGCTATGTGAGAGCTTGAGCCCAGAGCAGAGGCTGTGTGAAGGGGCAGTCCCTCACACAGTCCTCACACAGTCCTCCAGGCTCCTCATGAAGTGATGATGCTAACAGCGGCTACCGCTAGCTCAAGGCACAACAAATGTGTGTGTTCAGGTTTGGAGACGTGTGTGGTCAGAACAGCCTGTTCCTCTGGAGGAGAGCACACACCTCCACTTCGATCTGCCCGTCAGAGGGAAATGTGCCTGTGTGATTTAGACACAATAGCTTGTATTTAAAGGTCTGCTAATTTATCTAAGCTGCGCCAGTACTTGCTATTTACATAACACGCAGCAATTAGACGTAGTTTCATTAGTTACCAACAGGAAAAATGGTTTACATTGTGTTCCCGTACAGACCGTTGAAAGTCTGTTTTACTTCAGTCCAATGTAGATTGAGCACAGGACACACTTCTGTTTGGTACATATACACGTGATCATCCCTGCTTTGTTACTCCATAAGATTTTAATGATTGTTGTCATCAGATCTGAATTGTCTTTAGTGATTTTCAGGAACATTTTGTACGAATAGATTCCAACCAGGAGTTAAGGTGTCATTTGTAACTGCACCGACCTTGTAATTACACTATCAGTCAAAATATGAGGCAAACCACGTCTCCACTGAACAGCTCTTGTGCATTTTGAACCTGTTACATAATGATTCCACTGCCCCTTATCTTTGCTATAACACAGACTGTACAGGGGCCTCCATTTCAGCACTCTTACCTCAGACTGTTTAAACTAGTGTAATTGTGTTGTGGACCACCCCAGTGTTGAATTCACATGAGGTTAATCCTGGAACAGCGCAGGTGTATCAAATGGTCTGTTGACTGTCCAGCCCCATCTTAAACAAAGGTGTGTTTGATGCCACATTGTCCTCACGTTACATAGAGCTGTATTGGATATGAGAAAGAAACACTGTCTCTTTCAGCTGCAGGATTTGAGCTTGTAAATGTTGAAGCTGACAGAATCTGCTGCTGTTGATGCGGTGGTGGTGATTGGTTTCGATTGAAATCCCAAATACTGAGCCCCTTTTGGACAGTGCAATTGTCTCTGTATTTGTTGAATAATAGTCTCAAAACCCTGGTATCTTAGATGTTTGTAACTAAATTAAATTATTCAAATAATTAATATACTGTAAATGGTTTGAGAAGATGATTGTGAGAAGCCGTGTTTGCTATACAGAAATGGCTGAAAAGGATTACTGCTACTTTGGTGACAGAAGTAATTGGTAAGTGGTGGATTGTGGGTGCGTTCAAATTACAGTTTTTTTATAGTAAAATAAAGAATAATAGTTTTAATTGGTAGTGATGATGATGTGAAGCCAGTCCATAAACATTTAGATCATGATTGACCAGAATGTCATGTTCATTAGACGCAAGTCAATGTTTGGATTTCATGAACATTAAAGATATCTTCTAATTTAACACCCACTCGATCTGGAATTGAGTGGCTGTAAATTAACAATTAATTTGTTAATTGATTATGCCAATTATTTTGATTTAACCAATGTGTTGTTTAGACTCCAACAAGGTCTGTGAATGTAGTATTTAAAAAAAAAAAACATTCTGTAGTTAAACCTCTTGTTTTACATCTCATGTTGGTGAATAAAGCGGGATCTATTCAATGACTAAATTAGTCTAACCCTAACTATTTCAGTATTTAGTTATTTGTAAGAGAATTAATCAATATATATGTGAAGACCGCAGATGATAATGTATTTTCTGTCTTGTTTTTCCTTTAGGAGGTGAGTGAACCAACGAAGGAGGAGAAGGCTGTGGCAAAATACCTTCGTTTCAACTGTCCGACCAAGTCCACCACCATGATGGGCCACCGTGTGGACTACTTCATCGGTAACTCCCTCTCTCTCTCCTTGTTCTTTATGCAGAGACCAGATACAGACAGACTCCTAAACGATGAAGGCCTAGACTCCACTGGCTGCTCACATCCGTTACACATGCGTTTCGTTGAGCAGCATGAAGAGTGGATCCAAGTGGTCTGTCTGCACCACGTCTCCACAGAGACGAAGCAGAGCACAATCATTATCTGAAGCATGTCGATGCAGCATTGGGCCTGTTTTCCATCCAGAAGGCATTTAATCCAGTATTTGAGCAGTTGCCACCACAGGACGTTCCTGTGTCAGATGTGTCCCATATGAAGTGAGCCTGTTCATACAGCTATTAACTACGGTTGATTTGTGCATTCACATGTACTTCGAAAACCCTGTTGTTTTCCCTCATCAGCTGCATCAGTGTGATAAAGAAGCCCGCTGATAACATGATTTCCACTGTACACTCAAGTCCTGCAGTGATAAGTGTCTGGCTGGGCAGAGGTGCAACCAGTGACGCTGCAACCTAAAAATCAGAGCAGAACAGTATTTTTTGCACAGGAGACAAATGGTCGAAGTCGGGCATCACAATTAAAACTGGACCATTGGAGAGAGGATTGTTCAGTATTTACAAAAAAAGATGGGCTTGCATTTCCACACATCTGGATTTCTCTTGTTTCCATGGTTTTCTTCCACAGTAAAACAAACTGTGTTTTCAATGTCTCATAGTATGGTTTTGACTATTACATTTCTATGGGATTTCCACCAGAAATTATCTACGTGTATATATATATATATATAGAAATTATCTACATACATATATATTATATTATATTATATATATATATTATATATATTATATATATATATATATATTATATATATTATATATTTTATTTATATATTTATATATATATATATATATATATATATATATATATATATATAGTATATATGTATATATTATATATTATGGTAGTATTCATGAGCAAGTGAATAAATGAAACTATATCCGGAACGACTCTTAGCGGTGTGCTCTCACCAGTTCACGTGTGTTATTGGTTTTATCTTTGTCCCGTAGCACAAAAGGTTGAGTTTGTGTGCTCAGCAGCTGTGGGAGGAAATCTTCATATTTATTATTACACCCACGGACAGTACTCCGTTTGTGTGTCGTCTGTATTAGTGTGACTCAGAGATGGAACTGCAACTGAGATTATTCGTTTGTTTTGCACTCAACCGCACTCGTAACGGTCAATTGTTTGTGTACATAGTAAACTGAAGAAACGTATTATTATATTTATGCATGCCTTCTTGATTTTTTTTATTCTGCTTTAACTTGTTTGCACCGAGAGCCAAAGCAATTTCCTAGTTTTTGACTTCTTGTTACTCACATGGCGTGACATAAAAGTTTATTAACATCATAAACTTTCACTCTGTTTCAACCTGCAGCCTCCAAAGCGGTTGACTGTCTGATGGACTCCAAATGGGCCAAAGCCAAGAAGGGAGAAGAGGCAGTGTTCACCACCAGGGACTCTGTGGTCGACTACTGCAACAGGTGGAGAGAGAAAGACTGAAAGCCAAAAGTCTACATGGAGATACACGGGCTGGATGCATGGCGCTTCAAAAACGTTACATTATTCATTTATATATTGTATTTTTGTTTCAATTGATATTTGTAAAAGGTTAGTCGATAGAAAGGTTAAATGTGCTGTATGAATAATGAGGTTTATGTTGTATGGCACATTTTACCGATGATGTACTATGATAATGTACTCTTACTGTAGTATTTCCTGCATTCTCTGATCTGTTTGTTAAGTCCTCCAAGACAACCGCTGATGTGATTTAGGGCTGTACAAAAATACAGCTGATACGACTAAAGATGGTCGATTTAATTGGTCAGAACTAAAAAGGGGAGTGGAAGAATCTCTCGAACCCATATTTGGATTTCCAAGGACAATATCAAAATGGGAACACCGGGATAGAGAGTACTTTGAGTTCTTAAGCCTAAAATTGCAAGTGGCACAAACGGTTACTGAGCTCAAGGAGTTTAATTTTCAATGTAAGTCGATTGGAGCCAAATAGGCAAGGCAATTTTATTTTTATAGCACAATTCATACACATGACAACTCAAACTCATAAATAATCACAGTACATCAAAAAGAATGATAAAAACATTAAATCCCTCAGTTGTATGCACAGCTAAACGGAACTGTTTTCATCCTGGTTTTAAATATTGTCAAATAGAGTTGGAGCAAAACTGTGTCCATGAGCACTTCCCTTATGGCCTTCATTGAGCTGGGGTTCGACAGTTGGCATTGTTCATCTATGTACAGTCTGGTTGTCATAAAAATCTACTTTCATAACAGTCAAGTAATGAAAAAAATATGTATTTAATCTCACCCTCAATATAATAATGAAATCGCCTGTTTCATGTCAATCCTACAGACTCCTAAAGAAGCAGTTTTTCCATCGAGCTCTTAAAGTGATGAAGAAAAAGCCAGAGAAGAATGTGAAGAAAGAGAAGGAAAAGGAGAAAGTGAAAGGAGACAGCGGCAAAGAGGAGGAGAAGAAGAGCAGTAAGAAGGACAAAAAGAAGGAGCCGGAGGAGAAGAAGGACAAAGACAAAGACAAGACTGTGAGGATCTACACATTATACTGCATAAAAACTAGTTCCCCTCAGGTCTAATCTCACCTGGGACTGAGGTCAGGGGACTTTTCATATGAGGATAATTAGTCAAATTCATTGCTTTAATGTCAGGTTCAGTGATTAAATAAGGAACTGTGAATGTAAATTATTTTTTACCATTGCCACTGGGTTCCAATGCAAACTACAGTTGATCAATGTTTTAATCCTCTGTTAAAACATGTTCTTGACAGTTTAGAGGACAAAGATACTTATATATTTATTCATGAGTGGGGTTGACCATGGCAAAAATGTGACTATTCAATTGTATGGTGATGTTTGGGCCAGAATATGAATGCGATTCTGAATAGTGTTGCTATTTGATTCCGGGTATTGTATTGCAATTCATGTCCCGCAAAGTTTAAATTATTCAAATACAATAGACTAGAGTCACAAAAAGCAAAAGAGTAACATGTTTAATCTGTGTAAACTCAGACACTATTGTAATAACTGTAGAGTAACACTAACCTGTCTCATGACTAGTGGAAAAGATAATGTAATTAAATATCGCAGTACTTTGACTCTAGTGCAATGTATTTTTAGCCGTGTGGTATTATGATGTTAAGACACAATCTTTCAGACTCTGCATTGTGCGTCCCCTCGCCCCTCGTCGTTTAGTCCTCACTTTGTGCCTTTGTTTAAAATCTACTTTATATCTCTGTTTCTAACCTGGTCTTTCATCTCTGCAGGAGGACAGCCCTGGGACGCCTAAGAAGAAGAAGGAAACTAAAAAGAAGTTTAAACTTGAGCTGCACGATGACCAACTTTTCCTGGACGGAAATGAAGTCAGTGCAGTTGTTTTTTTGTGTGTGTTTTTTTTACCAATGAAGAAGTGAATGATGAAGTGAATAAAAAGGATCTGTTCTTGTTTGCAGGTGTACGTGTGGATATATGACCCAGTGCATTTTAAGACCTTCGCCATGGGACTCATTCTTGGTGAGTTTTTATGTTAAAAACTGGGACCATGTGTTTTTTTTTTATTTTTAATTCCTCACTCTTTACTTTGGAGTTCATGTCTTCTTACAAATATAGTTACTAGTACCATTTTAGTCCGAGTAATCTTTAATTATATAGCGCAATTTACTGACCAGGGTCCACAACCGTCTCAATCTATTCTCTCATTACATTCATTCCCATTGTACCGTTTAGGCCATGAATGCATTAGAGCTCCACAAAATACCAGAAACAAATCGTTTGTTATATTGATCTTGGTGTGCAATCATTTTATGAATAGATCTATGTGGTGTTTTCCATGCTTGGAGATTTGCCCTGAGAGTCCACACAGTCAAGTGGCTGAAAATAACAAAATGGTGGAGAAGTGACTCCTGCACTGCACCGACATGTTCCTTATATATTGAGTGCATATGGAGTTTTTTGGAGAAGGAATATACCCTTTGTATATCTCGTTATTGCAGGTGCTTGACACATTTCACGCATATGGCACTTATTTCCAATATTGTGCCGCTATTGTACGTCACAATTATGAAAGAGTTCCAGTTATTTATTTAATGTTGTTTTTCTATTTAAGTCATGTCAAGTCGGTGACCGTGAAGTCCCAAGTCCTTTTTAAAGTCAATTCTGTCAGTCAAGTCTACGCCTAACCTAAATAGAAAGTCTAATAGATATAAGGATTGTCAGTACAAGCAGAGATATATTGCCTCGATCTTTTCTTAAACCAGCAGAGACATTTTTGTGTGTACTAGAGAAACACATTAAGGTGTGAACGAAACAAATGTGAGGCTTTTTGTATTTTTGTCTATGGTTTTAATAAATGTTTTTTTTAATCCGTTATTCCTGCGGTGTCTTTGTCCTGACAGTGATCGCGGTGATAGCAGCGACCCTGTTCCCTCTGTGGCCGGCCGAGATGAGAGTGGGAGTTTATTACCTCAGCGTTGCAGCCGGATGCTTCGTGGCCAGTATATTACTGCTCGCTGTCGGTGAGTGGATCGACCGATATATATCTACCTTAACGCACGACCATCCAGCTGCTGTACTTCTGTCATCATTTTTGAAGCTTTCCGCTAAATGAAGCCAAAATACAATTATATTTTCTTCTGGAATTCAAGTGATCTCTCGCAAAGGGAGATGCATCAAGCCTTTATTATAAGGTTTATAATTGTCTCACAGTCTCGCCTGGCTACTGTCACTTTGCATTTCTATATATTAGTTTCACATTTGAGGATTCCCCATACACCATTTGAATCTCTTAAGCCAATCTACAATACCCCGCCATCTTTACCTTTTGGTCCAGTCGTATCTATTCAAACATCACCATTTGCGTTTTGCTCCGGAAAAAATGTCAAATGATTCATTATTTGCTTCAGCATACTACATATTATTTTTAGTGCTGTCCAACGATTAAAATATTTAATCGCGATTAATCGCATGAATTTCATAGTTAACTCGCGATTAATCGCAAATTAGTCACACATTTGCGTGCTGTGTGCAATTGCTTTTTTTATTGAAAACAATGTGTAGTGTTATATTACACACTAACATTTGATGCAAAATCATCAATAAATGGATGACAAAATAAATAATTGGTAACAAAAAGCCCCTTCAATGTGTGTGTGTGGGTGTGTGTGTGTGTATGTGTGGGTATAGACCATAGACTGTATAGAAACATCATGGTGTCATTATGATGATGATAAACAATCTGTAAATATTTTGTAAATTTGTTCATGTAAATACTCTATGCTGTTTCTCTGTTTACCTTCGGTATATCTATGACTGTATACTGTTTGCTTGTATTGCCTTTTTTATTAACCCCTCCCCCCATCTCCCACTTCATGTCCCTCCCCTCCTATGTGCCCTTCTGGGTTTCTTCTTTGGCCCCCTGTATCTCCAACTACATATTGTTTGTAATCTCTGTCTACAATGTATCTGAACTAGTCCTTTTCTTTGTTTCTATGTGTTTGTCTGCAATAAAAAGTAAAAAAAAAAAAAAAAAAAAATTTTTTTTTTTTTTTTACATCGCGCGATAAAAAAAATGACGGCGTTAATATTGATTTGCGTTAACGCGTTAATAACGCGCTATTTTGGACAGCCCTAATTATTTTTACAATGTTGTCATTACTGCTAATGTTTACTACAAACTATCTTCCCTCTATTAAGTAAATGTAGTGTAAGTCCATTCAAAATAACACCGTGCCCTGAGTAAAGCTGGAATCTGTTTTGAGAAGTCGAGGAGCCAGAGTGAGACCAATATGTGATTCCCAAGGATACATTTTTGGCTTGAGCTGCCGCGGTGCTCTGTGGGTTTGATAGTTTGAAAATGTCTTTGATTCAAAAGCTGTAACTTTTCGTCACGACTTAAACTACACAGTTCTGTTTTATAAAATATATGGCAAAAAAATTTCACGCTAAAACCCAACGGATCTAGTCATAACTTGGCGCAGACCTGGTGAATCAAAGACATTATTTATTCTTCAGTCACAAAACATGTTATCATTGACATGTTGTAACCCTATTAACAAAAGAACCATATGATTAAAGATATAGCAAAATCCCCAATCCACAACCTTAAAAAAAAGTTAATTACAGTAATCATAATTATCATACTACTACTGTACAGGTACACACACACCAACTTTACTTTGTTCAATTCCACAAGTGTGCTGTACATTGTTGTGGTTTAAAATAGACCTTTTATGAGCTAGGGCAGCTCCAAGATTGGTCGAGTCATATTGCACACTTTGTAAGTTTGTTCTAATGCTGTAAATAAACATGGATTTTCCCAGATTTGATCCATGGGCCACAAAACATGGTCTGGTTCAGGTTTTTCCATAGAAAATGACACTCCATGAAGAATACTTGCATATTCCAAACTCTACTTTGACGAAAGTATACATTTTAGTGCTGGATTTCATGTCTGTGCAGAAAGAGCCACAAGTGAACAAAGTAAAAGTAGGTTACCAAAACATTACCATTAAAACATACCTAGAAAACTAATATGCAAAAATAACAGGACAAAAAGCACAAGCCACAAATCAAGGGAGAAAAGGTGCCAAGATTGTTTCTGAAGTAAAAATATCAAAACATAATCTATACATTTTATTTAAAAGATAAAAAAAAATCTAAATTATAAATGGATTTGAATATATTTAATTTATCAAAATGCAAAATCCATGTTCACTTTCTTTTAGCTCCCCCTTTAGTATAGAATGTACAATACTGTAAATGACACTGCTCTTTGGGTCTTTGCAGCTCGCTGCATCCTCTTCCTCTTCATCTGGCTCTTCTCGGGCGGACGTCATCACTTCTGGTTCCTCCCAAACCTGACCGCCGACGTGGGCTTCATCGACTCCTTCAGACCCCTGTACACTCACGAGTACAAGGGCCCCAAGTCCTCCTCCTCCAAGAAGGCCGCCCAAGACAAGAGCGAAGATGACAAGGCCTCCTGCAGCTCCCCCTCCTCCGCCGCCCTCGCCCCCAAGTCCGACAGCGACAAGTCAGACAGTGAGAAGAAGGACGACGAAGACGACGACGAAGAGGAGGAGCCCAAGGAAGAGGGGCCAGAGCGGCAGTCGGACACGGACAGCGACCGGCGGGAAGACGAGGGCTCGCAGCACAGCAACGGCAACGACTTTGAGATGATCACCAGAGAGGAGCTCGAGCAGCACACGGAGGAGGAAGCGGAGGAGGACGAGGAGGAGGAGGAGGACGAAGAGACGAAGACGACGTGTCAATCATAAACTTTAACCTTCTTCTGTGCCCGCCCCCTTCACGACATTTACAAGAAGATCCACGAAACGCGAGAGCCCAGTGTAAAGTCAATGCCATAACGGGAAGCTTGTACACCTCCACTCTGAGATAAAAAAGAAGAAAAAGCCTTATTTTGGTTTAGACGCCAAGATGTTATTTAAAACTGCCACAGGACGTGTGTGTGTGTTTGCAAACCCGCTAGACGGAAATCAAACGCATTTAACTTTTGTTTTCTCGTTCAACGTTTATCAGTTTGTGCTAAATAAGTCCACAGAAAACTGGGTGGCCCCTTTCAGATCTGCAGCAGCGAGCGTTAGTCTTCTCTTTTTTTTTTTTTAAAGGGGAGGTACATAAAATCAGCATCGAGATTTCAACCATGTTCTAATGGTGTCTCATTAGTTTACTCCTGCTTATTTCTTAATTCATCCATCCCATAAAGGGCCCCCCGAGTTTCACGTCGTCCTGTCCCAGCTCAAATCTCGATACGTAATTGTGAATTGAGGGATTTACAAAAAAGCCACAATCTGTAGCTTGTTTTACAGTGAAACACCGGCCAAAGCTGTGGTAAAACAGCGGAGAGATGGCTGAGTCTACTTTGCTGTCGTCCACTTTGCCGATAAAAGTGAATTTCATGAGCTCATGGCTGAACAGCATTTTTAGTCTTCAAAACAAACCGTGACCAAGCTTTGTTCTTTTTGAATATTTCTTCATAATAACTGTAGTTGTTTAGCAGAAGTTGGCATCATAATATTTAAGCAAGACACAGCTAACATTTTTAACTATGCCTCAAAAATATCTAATTTATGCAAACATTCTATAGACTCATTGATGTGGGGATGTGAGCGCAGCCTTTTGTAATGAGCTCAGATTACAGGTTATTCTCGTGTTAAAATGGCGCATGTAAAACGCTGCGTTGTCGGGCATGAAGGGGGCCATTTTGATTTCCAGTAGCTTCGGTTTGTGGAAGGGGATTAGGTAATGGTCATTTTCAGCTGTTTGTACCCTCTCTCAACCATATGGACCAAAAACTTGTATTTATAAACTCGACTCCATCCTGACCAGCCGCTTTATCCCCGAATGTTTCAGCTCGGATCAGTCACTGTTGCTTAGCGCCAGAATAGAGAGACACAGCTGATGGTTTTGAGGTGAAAAAAAGGCAAAAACTGATTTATCACATCGTAGTGCCAAAAACTTATGTTACAGAGCAGAAGAAATTGTTGGGATTTATTTATATACACATTTTTTATGATATACAAGACTTGGGCAAATATTTTGAGCAAGTTTGATCTATTACTACAAAACAATGGTATTTAATTTTCACTGCTATAAACCTTAGCATTAGCCTTGAGAATTGGAATGGAATCAACTGAATGTGAGCCAATTCCAAATACTTTTAAACTGTCAATTCTCAAAGTTTTTATCCCTAAACAGGAGCTTATTTAAGTCTAAACATAAAGAAATGGATCATTTATATATGAATTGTATTAAAAGTTTCTATATCTTTTCTTCCCTATGCATTAACCGCTCACTTTACTCTCCATCTTTCATTTTGTTTTGTATCTTCTCCATGTCATGAATTTCTGTGTAAGCATAGAATTAGCCGGCTTTCTTTTTTAAAATTGATTTAAATGTATTTTGTTGTCTTTGCTAATCGTGCTGTGGTCAATATTTGCCTTTTATGCCATTCACAAAAACGTCTCTTTTTGAAACACTGGCCACTTCTGTCCTGTTTCTCATCCAGTATTTAAACAGCCATAAGATTACAACCACAAGTCACACATTTTCCCTGATTTGACAAAGGGGGAAAAAAATAAATATTTTCAAGCGAGAGGATTTCAGATGCAAAAAGACGTTTCCCAACCGGTGGTATGCAGACCCCTAGGAGTATGGAGGGATATTGCAGCGTGATGATTTTCAAAACTAGCAAACATTGGTAATAAAAAAGGTATGATTGGGCTACTATGTCATGTCATAATGATATACATATATTTAATGCTATTTTCCCCATGAGCACAACCATTTTTTTGTATTTTAGCCTAAACATTGAACCCAGACACAATCAAATTGTTCAAAAAGATAGTTATAAGCTTTCCACAAAATAAAGTGGAAAGTTGTTATACTGGTTATAACGGTGTAATAATAATGGCTCCATGTTTGACTCCTGGGGTATAATGTTTTCCCCTTTTACAATGGGGTACTTTTGCCCAGTCTACACAGGCGAGAGGGTACACAGGTTGGGAGCCACTGTAGTGCAGGTAGTTTTACATCATGGCAACAACAAAAAACCGTGCAAAGGTTTAGACATAATTCCATATAATTGGATAGTTCTTGTTTTGGTTGTTTGTAAACAACAGGATCAGGAGCATATCTTCTAACGTCATTACTTCACACCACCAATACATCTTTGAAGCCACTTTAAAAATGAGATTTAAACTGGTTACACATTTCAGAGGAGGCTCCTTGTCGGTGGTTCGTCGCACAGTGTGGCTCCATGTCTATGTCGTAGTATTAAACTCTTTATGCTGCTGCTTTCACTGCACACTTCTGGAAACTATTGTACAAATGTTATATTATGTCCGTCTTTCTGATTGCCTAGTCGCTCTAGGTTTCCTCTTCTGAAGACTGTCTCATGCATAATTTAATAAAACTTGGATGTCTGGAAATATATATGTATCTTATCATTGCAATAAAAGTATACAATGCGTGTTGTCGAAGTTCATAGTCTTTATAGATTGGAATGCAAATGAGTCATTCTTTTACTGAGGATTTCAATAACACAAAAATAAATCTAGGTTCTATGCTCTGTGGGTAATGGGAAGCTTCAGTTTGGAGGGAGGGAACTTCAAATTACTGCTAAGTGAAATGTGCCCATGAATAACAAATACTAGTTCTATTTGTATTCCAATTCAGAAGGAAATTAATAACTTTAAGGCTTTGAAAGCAATCCACAATCTCTAGCACCGTCCAAACAAAGCCAGTAGTGTTAAAATACAGGATCTGAAAATCACAAAAGCAGATGTCGGTTTGTCAGTGCAACACTTTTGAGCTTTTAAATGTTAATAATTAGTGGTTTAGAGAACTTCCAAGAATTCCAATCCTTCAAAGACATTTTTGTTTGTAAATGGTGAAACTAAAAGCAGGGGTATAACTTTAAAACCAGAAAAACAATTTATGTTATAGAAATCCATCTTAACTTGTTCGGTTCTATCACTTTACTTTTTATTGAGACAAACATGTCAGGTACCCCGGCTTTAAGCTGTGAAATGTAAATTAAATGTATTTAAGGTTACTTGAAAGGCACATTTATTCATATTCCATGCAAATAGTGTTTTCCAGGTTGAAATAAACAGATTACCATCTTGAAATAATACTTTTCCTGATTTTCAATTTATTAAAACCAGGTCGGATTACAATTTGGTAAAAACATCCGCGTGTTTAAGTTTTCGTTAAATGTAACAGTTTAAGAGCAACTGGACAATAAATATTAAAAAGAAACAAGAAGATAAAATTCACATTCACTGAACATTGACCACTTCCACACGTTACCAAGGAAACTGTCTCTAAAATACATAAATAAATACTATAATACAGGCTCATGTAAAGGTCACATTTAGGTTCAGAAAAACAACACATCCGCTAAATTAACCTGCGTGAGGATTGTCTGAAGATTGAAAATAATACAAACCAAGCTAAAGATCAGTACCATGGAAAGTGAAATATAAAATTGTAACGTACACTTCTAATACTTGTCTATTCGAGGGCTTTTAAAGTGCAGCAGTTGTTTACAAATGAAAAGCTAAAGATAACGTGTAAAAGTATGGCCATGACAGGTGGAAAGCATAAGCCTGAGCCACCCGGGCGATCTGGGGAAGACGACCTTTGCTCTCAGACTGAAACGCGGCAAATTTGAGAATAAAAAAATGGGACAAATGGAAGCTATAAGTTTGCAAATCGCAGGACTGGCTCTAGATGTGACTGAGGGCTGGTTGCAACGAACACTATAGTCAAATTAGAGAATCTTACCTGTTTGTTTTGTAGGTGTTTAGCTTTTCTTTCTTTTTAACTTATATTTGACATAAAAGAATAGACAGTAGACAGAAAATGTATGTTAAAATGAGGAGTTGACGAAACATTATTGCTAAGAGAGAGCTCCTTCACAGGTATATAAGGGACTGCCTTTCTATCCCGCCGGTTTTAAAATGATTTTATAATTGACTTTTTTTTCACATCACAGCGATAGAGAAGGGTGAAATGAAAGGTGTCGACATGCTTTTTACATTGTGGTAACTACAAAAAAAATCCTGTAGCTATTGTTAGGGCTGCACTGCAAAAATACATAAGTGCCAAGTTGTTTATGTTGTCTCTTAAAAATACATATTAATTCCATAATTTGTGTAAAAGATTATATTGTATTTGAATGCTGGGGTCCAAAAGTCCGGCCTAAGTCTTCGGCAAGAAAGACTGCAGCAGACCCAGAGTAGTAGAATGAAAGGTTTATTGCAGCTTGAACAGGTTGGGATGGATGCGTGAAACAAGAGCGTGTGTGTGTGTGTGTGTGTGTGTGGTTATCTGTGAACACACAAATGTAACATTGGAATTATTATAAAGCCTACAAAGTACACCACAACATGCATATACATTAACAATGTTTATACGAATAAAATTAAACACTATAAACAACGTACAACACAACATCAAATGAATAATTATCATTGTTGCACTTTGAAATGGCTCTGGATACAGTTTTGATGTTATTACAAAGTATGTCCACCAGAGGGCGCTAAAGTGTGCTACATGACGTAAGGCCGCAGTGGACCGCATGGTTAATGGCGATCATGCAGGAAAGTTTCCAAAGAGATGAAAACGAACTACAAACATATGCTGCTAAGTACACAATGCAAGCTAAAGACAGGACTACACAATATAATGGTGTGGACATACTCACATAGTCATTAAACGCACAACAACACGATGTGAGAAAGCTAAGAGAGAGCACGCTCTTCACTCGTTGCCCTCCTACAGCAGACTGCCCACCTGGACTCCTGTGCGCATGTCAGTGAGGGGCGAACTGTTCTTAAAGGTACAGTGTCATTGAAGCAGGGAAATTTGCACAGCCGCCCCCAAAGTCCGAAGCGACTTTGAAAAGAATTCACAAATGTCCCTGCGGTCTGGCATCAGTCCTCTGGCATCTCGGGCAGCGAGATGAGTTTGGTTACCGGCCTAGTGTAAGTAGTCCCTTTAATGTCCACATCGGCAGAGCGGATTCGACCATCGTCACTTGGGATCACCTTAGTGACCCGACCAATGGGCCAACGTGCTCTTGGCAGTTGTTGATCCACAACCATGACCACCTGATCAGTGGTGAGGTCCGGCGTGTGAGTTTGCCATTTCCTCCTCTGGTGGAGGTTAGGCAGGTAGTTCCTTGTGAACTGGGTCCAGAAATGATCGGCTAACACCTGGCTGTGTTTCCAACGACGGCGTCCAATCAAGTCACTACTGGCATAGATAGCTTGCGGCAGAGAGGCATCCCGCCGCCCCATCAAAAGAAGGTTAGGAGTAATGGGGTCTGGGTCTGCAATGTCTGAAGTGGCATATCCAAGCGGTTTTGAGTTGAGGATACCTTCCACTTCTATGAGGACGGTCAGCAAGACCTCCTCAGGGAGCACTCTGTCTTTAAGAACGACTTGGAGGGCTGCTTTAACAGATTTGATCTCCCTCTCCCAAATACCTCCGAAATGCGGTGCATACGGTGGATTGTATTTGAAGGTGATTCTCTGCTCAGCCAGCTGCTCTTTCAAGGCTGGCTCCAGTACCTCAAATGCTCTCTGCAGTTCTCCGTCGCCCCCCCGGAAGTTAGTGGCTCTGTCGCTTAGGATCTCGTAAGGCTTGCCTCGTCTGGCCACAAAACGTCGTAAGGCAAGTAGGAATGAGTCTGTGTCCATACTGCACAAGAGGTCAAGGTGCACACATCTTGTTGTCAAACATTTGAAAATTATGCCCCACCTCTTCTCTTGTCTGCGACCTATTTTGACAGAATATGGTCCAAAACAGTTGATTCCTGTGGACCAATAAGGAGGTTTATGTAAGCGAAGGCGTGCATCTGGAAGGTCTGCCATACGTGGTACAGTGGGTTTGTTGAGCCATCTTTGGCACTCTGCACAGCTGCGTTGGTGCTTCTTTACAGCTTGGCGCCCACGGAGGATCCAATATGTCCGCCTTACTTCTGCGAACACACGTTCGGGACCAGGGTGCAGCAACTCGGTGTCGTAGTGTTGTATCAGCAGCCGGGTAGCAGGATGGTCAGGCGCTAGGACAATAGGATGTATCATGTCCGGAGAGCCTTCTACCTTCCTCAACCGACCACCAACGCGCACCAAGCCCACCGCACTGTCATATTCTGGGCAAAGAGAAAGCAGACGACTGTTATTACTGAGTGGCTTACCTGTCTGCAGAGCAGCGACCTCTGCAGCGAAGCTCTCCTCCTGCGCTCGTCTGAGAACTGCAACTTCAGTCTCAATGCGGGCAGAGGCAGTCATCGGAGGAGCAGCCGCCCCGTGTAGGGACAGGTATGTCGCTTGGACCAGTTCAGACCAGGATTTATATTGAGTCGGGTCTGGAGCTGTGGGCGTGGCCGTCACAAGACCACAAAAGGTCACGTCTCGGCTCTCTTCTGGTGGAACAGAGACCGTAGCGGGCTTAACTGGCCATTCCCTGTGGGGCTGATACAGGAAACAAGGCCCACAGGTCCAGCGGCTGGGTTTTGCCAAGTCACTAAGATGTTTGCCACGCGTGGCATCATCAGCAGCATTGTCATTGGTTGGAACATAGCGCCAATTGTCCGCACCCACCAGCTCCTGAATTTCAGCAACACGAGTCCCTACAAACACTTTGTACTGCTGTGACTCTGACTGGATCCAATGGAGGACAGTAGTTGAATCTGTCCACAGTGTTGTAGTTTTCAACGGCAGCGTTAGTTCTGTTTGGATGACCTTTGCTAACTGAGCACCAGCCAGAGCGGCGCACAGTTCCAATCGAGGGATGGAGAGCTGCTTCTTTGGGGCTACTCGGGACCTGGCCAGAACAAAGGACACTTGCAATGCACCTGTAAAGTCATGCTCTGCCCTCAAATATGCAACTGCACCATATGCTCTCTCTGAGGCGTCTGTGAAGATGTGCAACTCCAGTGGCGTGTCAGCTGGGACATTTGAGAGGTAACATCGGGGTATTGTCACATGCTGCAGCTGAGGTAGTTCACTCTCCCATGCCTGCCACACCGGAAGGAGCTCATCTGTGATTGGCTCATCCCAGTCTCGGCCTTTCTTCCACAGCGCTTGAACCAGCACCTTAGCACGGGTTGTGTAGGGAATAAGAAAGCCGAGTGGGTCATATTGGCTGGCCAGCACACGGTACACATACCTCAGAGTGGGTTGAGCAAGAGGAATAGCTCTATGTCTGTAACTGAGTGCGTCTGTGCTGCAGTTCCACAGAAGGCCCAGAGTAGACTCGAGAGGGTCTTCTTTATGAGCATTGAGCCATAACTCACAGGTGGCAGACTTTGCTTCAGCTGGCAGATGAGAGACAACATCAGGTACATTGGAGGACCACTGACGCATGTCAAAGCCTCCCTGGGCAAGGAGAGCTCTGAGCCTGTCGATGAGCTGTTTGGCGTGCTCTGGAGAGGGCAATGACTGCAGGCAGTTGTCCACATACATAGATTGCAGCACTATATTAACGATATCCTCATTACCCTCACTGTAGTCCTGGACGTGGCGCTGTAGTGCATATATAGCACAACATGGGCTGCATGTCGTACCAAAGGGTAACACACGCCACTCGTAGACATCAGGACTGCGCTCTCTGTCTCCATCTCTCCACAGGAAACGAAGCAGTGGTTGATCTTGTGGGAGGAGCCTCACTTGATGGAACATGCCTCGAATATCACCGTTGATGGCCACAGTATATTCCCTGAAACGCAGAAGCACTGCAAGGAGTGAAGAACCGAGAGTCGGGCCTGGCATGAGGTTCTTATTAAGGCAGGCCTGTTGATGCACAAAAGAACAGTTAAAAACAACTCTGGATTTATTATTGTGGAAAACGAGGTGGTGTGGCAGGAACCATGACTCGTCTGAGTTGTTTACTTCTTCTGGACTGATTTTCACTGCATAACCTGATCTGACTAGTTTGTCCATTTCTTCATTGTAAATAAGCAATTGTTCAGGATTATGTGTGAGGCGGCGCTCGGTGGCTCTAAGGAGAGGCATGACTGCATTAGGTGAAGCCAATAGGTGAGATGCATTTTTCTTTCGCAGGAGGGGGACTGCATATCGATGTCTGGTAGCCTCTCTGGAGATGCTCAGGGGAACAGGATTGCTCAGCCAGATTCAACTCTAGCTGTAAAACGCGTTGTGTTAACAGTCACCTTTAATTTGACTACTTCCTGGATGAACGGCAGCAGGCAGGATAACAGTGCGCTCTCCGCCTGGGCCACATCATGCAGCACAGGAAGATGTTGTTCATCCGCAGGTAGAACAAGGCTTCTTTAATGTGCAGTTAGCTGGAGAATGTCCTCGGCCACACCTCCAACATTTCTTATTGTCCTTTATCCATGCTGCCCTGGCTGGATTTGAGAGCTTGGTGAAGTCATCACACCCGTTGAGGTAGTGCTCCTGATTGCAGCAGTAGGGACAGTATGGTTTGAATCTATCCCTCTTCTTTGCTTGCTGTGCACTAGGGGAAGCTAGGCGTGTGACTGTGGGCTGAGTTGATTCATTACTGCCAAACAATACAGCTGTAGACTTGGGCTTCTGTGTTTTGACTGCCCTCCTCTCCACACTACTGGTGTCGTATGAATGTGTCCCTATTCTACGGGATACCTGTAGGGTCTGCACTTTCCTCTCTAGCCACTCAGCTAGGTCTGGTAGCGTGTATGTCCTGTCACTGCCACTCTGAATAATACCCCTGCTGAAACAGTACTCAGCAAAGGAATCTCTTAAGTACGGGGGTAGTTTTGTGAGCAGTGTGTCAACATGGGAACCACATTGCAACTCAGATGATGATGGGCCCTGCATAGAACTTAACATGCCTACCAGTGTGCTAACAGCTGCAGAAAAATCCTCCATGCCCTGGTAATCACCTGCTTTAACTGGGGGTGCGGTCAGGATGGATTTGAGCTCTGCCTGCACTAGCTGTCTAGGCTGACCATAACGCTGCTGAAGAGCTAACATAGCACTAGAGTAAGGAGTGGAGCTGTTTATGTATCTCTTTGCTATCTGCAAAGCGGCAGGGAATTTCAAATGATCCAAGAGGACTTGGTATTTGTAATCCTCAGTTAGATGGCTGTGGGGGCTGAGCACACTGTCTAAACCTTTTTTGAGTAACAGAAAATCACTCTCCTTCCCTGAACTGAATGCAGAAAGCTTAGGCTTGGGGATGCCGTATGAGGAGGCAATAGCCATTTCCACCATGCTAGGGACATTAGCACTGACGGGGGGAGGAGCTAAATATGGCTGGCTGACAGGTGCTGTAGGCATACGAGTACTGTTTGGAGTATATGCATTGGGATACGCATACTGCTGTCTACTATGTGGATAATAGACAGGTGCACTATATGGATGTGAGGGAGCAGGTGCGCTGTAGGGCGTGCCTTGAGGAGCAACTACATGCGGTGCAACTACACTTCTGTGTGAGGTGTCGTACAGAGGGGGCAACAGAGCTGCTTGAGCGGGATCTACTGGAGGAGGAGGCGGTGGCCAGTACTCACCGGTCTCTGCTCCCTGGACTATACCTGCTGTGTAGTTTGGAGGCACTGCTGGTAGTAAAGGAGCTGTCACTGGTGCTGAAACACTAGCTTGCCCTGTCGGGGGAGGATGCTGCACAGGAGCTATGGGTGACAAAGGTACTATGGGAGAAGAATGCCCTGAACGTTCTGATGCATGCCATGACTGAAGAGGCTGGAGCTGTGGCATGCTGCTGTACTGCTGTTCCTGGGCATATCTATGCTTGGCAGGTTGGGCGCTTTGTGTCAGCCGAACGTTGCTCATTTCCGTCTGAAGTTCCCTCATTTGTCGACCGAGTGCCTGATAAGCTGACTCCAAATGCTGCATTCTGTCTTCATCATCATCATGAGAGGATGAAGTTGACCAGCTCTCGGGGCTTTGTGGTGGACGTTGGAATGAAAAGCCAACCTCATAGTCCTCCAGATGTCCGGGAATGCGACGCACTCTGCTGGGACGGGGACTGTGTAGTGGCTGCTCATCATAAAAGTCTCTGGATGCGGCCATGACGCAGCTCTTGGACATCCGGCTCGAAGGACCACTTGTAAAAGATTATATTGTATTTGAATGCTGGGGTCCAAAAGTCCGGCCTAAGTCTTCGGCAAGAAAGACTGCAGCAGACCCAGAGTAGTAGAATGAAAGGTTTATTGCAGCTTGAACAGGTTGGGATGGATGCGTGAAACAAGAGCGTGTGTGTGTGTGTGTGTGTGTGGTTATCTGTGAACACACAAATGTAACATTGGAATTATTATAAAGCCTACAAAGTACACCACAACATGCATATACATTAACAATGTTTATATGAATAAAATTAAACACTATAAACAACGTACAACACAACATCAAATGAATAATTATCATTGTTGCACTTTGAAATGGCTCTGGATACAGTTTTGATGTTATTACAAAGTATGTCCACCAGAGGGCGCTAAAGTGTGCTACATGACGTAAGGCCGCAGTGGACCGCATGGTTAATGGCGATCATGCAGGAAAGTTTCCAAAGAGATGAAAACGAACTACAAACATATGCTGCTAAGTACACAATGCAAGCTAAAGACAGGACTACACAATATAATGGTGTGGACATACTCACATAGTCATTAAACGCACAACAACACGATGTGAGAAAGCTAAGAGAGAGCACGCTCTTCACTCGTTGCCCTCCTACAGCAGACTGCCCACCTGGACTCCTGTGCGCATGTCAGTGAGGGGCGAACTGTTCTTAAAGGTACAGTGTCATTGAAGCAGGGAAATTTGCACAATTTGTATTCAATTTATTTGAGCGATATAAAATAGATCAATCAAGATATAAACAATGCGTATTTTTATATGTACATCTTTGATAACTAGAATGAGAGGAAAGCGATGTTAGGCTTGAAATAATAGGGAAGCTGCTCTTAATATTGGCAAATCTCAATCCAATCATAATAGTTTTCTTTAATTCAATTCAGAAATTCAAATCCCTGCTAAAAACCCACCAAAGGAAATATCATGGCTAACTTGTTGTCTGGTATAGAAAAAAAACACACTTTTTTGAAAACCCACCTGTTCAAAACTGCCTTCACATTACTGTTTAGTTTTTTTTATTCATTATCTTATCAACCTTTCTTTTGTAAAGTGTCTTTGAGTGTCCAATAAAAGCACTATACAAGTACGACGTTCCATGATCATTGTTATTACTATTATCCTTACTATTACTGTTTATGTTATCCCTGTTATCGCACGACGTCCCGTGGCCTCAGTTCTCGGTGTCGGAGCAGTCGGAGACGTCTGTGAGGCGCGCTTGTCTCTTTCTCACGTTCCAATGCAAACACTGAGCCAGACTCTCGAACCAGTCGTAGACCAGGTCGTAGCAGCAGATGGAAGGCACCGGGAAGCAGGACGTGGTGATCTTTATGCTGCACACAGAGGGAGAAAGAGAGGGGCAGATGAGACTGTGTTATTGGGGCAAATAAATGTCAGATCGATGTTGTTGACGTTCTAGAGCAGGCATGTCAAACTCAGGCTCGTGGGCCAAATCCTGCCCGCAAGACCATTTTTAGTGGCCCCTAAAACAGGAAAACAATTACATTTGATTTATTCTAACATTTGAACCCAACACATTATTAGAAGTTGATCCAGTTTTGGTTCAATCTATACAATACAACATATTTTGTTTAAAGAAAAATGTCAAAATACCTTCATAAATGTAAAAAAAAAGTATGAGAAAAGGAAATGCCTTCTATCCTGTCGGGCCCAACCAGTTTTGTCTTTTTATTTGGCCCCTGACCAAAATGAGTTTGACACCCCTGTTCAAGAGTTAGGACTTACTCTTGATTCCTGTGCTGTTTGTATATATTAGTGGACAAAATGTAGGCACATGGGTCATCCACCCCTTATGGACCAATGACTATGTGTTTTAATCATCGCATTTCCTGTGTGTTCAATTTTCTGTTGTTGGCAAATTGACAAAGTCCTCCAAGATAACGACTGTTGTGATTTAGGGTTATACAAAAATACATTGAATTGTTAGGCGAATGCAGAAGAGGCCAACATGAATATCTCCGTGCAATAACAAGTGCAGATGTTTTACTAAGATGGTTGCAAGCTGGACAAAGGGATCTGACTTTAAATCCATACCTAAGTCATGAGGAGAGATTTTTAAAGCACAAAATGAGGGTGAGTGTGACACAAACAGTTACTGAGCTAGAGGAGTTTACTTTTCAATGTCAGTCAATAGGAGTCAGAGCAAAACGTCCATCTATTGGGCTTCATGAAGCTAGCAGGTTAGCATCTGCCATTTATATACAGTCTTATAAGCCACTTTATAAATTTAAGGTCCCCAAACCTCCGTACAGCTCCCAACAGCAGAGATGACCCCGCCTCAGCTCACGCCTGTGTCACACCTGTGTTTGACCATATAAGCACATGACGTGACCTTATCAGTGAGATTTGTGTAAACATCAAACATGCGGCGACAACAAGAGTTTGAGTGACACAAGCAGACTCAGGGGGAGGGGCTCTGGGGGACAGCGCACACTCTGAACAGTCTGCTCCTTGCACTTTGACCCTTTCTATTATGTCTTCTTCTTTGATGCTGAGATGAACCCGTGTGTTTTTTATGCTGCTGCGCCTCCTTTTCTTTTCCCCTCACGGACAAATACAGTTTTTGATCCATCGATTAGGGGAAAGTGAACTATGCCACTGGATGATGTCTGTGATCGGCAACATGGTGTGGAACAAAGGCAGAATTTGTAAAGCTGAGACGTGCATGCTCATGTTCATAAAGTCAGACGGGTCAGTCCTGAACCAGCACATACTGACGTACGAACTGAGACTGTATAAAGATGGGCAATGCTAACCCGCTAGCTCCATGAAGCCCAATAGGGAAGTGCTCGTGGACAAAGTTTTTCTCCAAATCGCTCTAACTCCTACTGACTTGACACTGAGAAGAAAACTCCACTAGCTCAGAAATCGTTTGAGGCACACGCACCATTTTTGGCTTTTTGGAAATCCATGGCTTTACAATCCTGGTGTTTATATCTTGATATTAGCCTTTGTATATCCATAAATGAGCCATATAAGGATACACCAATCAGATGCCTTCATTCACTCCAGCTTGCCTTAGCCACAGTCAGTTGCCCATATAAGGAAATTGGCTCCAGCTAGCTTATGAGCAAAGTGACCCCTAACACTATGGTGATGTTAGCACTCGGTCAGTCCACTTCTAATGTTCTATGGTTCAGCATCAGTGTAGCCAAAATAATGATCACAACTTCTTCAATATAGAAAATACTTATTAAATGGGTAAATATATATTTTTTAAAACTGTCATATGATTATTGCTTTAGTCAATATTGTGATCCTGGCACAGACATGTTTTATATAAACAAAGGAAAGCATATGTGACCATTACCAGTCTCCGTGCTGGATCTCCTGCCTCTTCCGTCCGTCAAATGAAACCCAGGCAGTGTTTCTGGCATCAGGGGACAGAGTGATCTGGTTTGGAACAAAATCATATATTTTAAAAAGATGCAGGTGGCGGCCAGAATGAGCGGTGGAGCCACTGATGAAAAGCTTCAAACCTGGACTAATGGGTCAAAATACATTTCCCTTTCATGAATCCAAAGAAGTTCTACACATGTTGAAAGAAAATGTGGATTAAGCTTTAAATAAGATACATCATAATTTTAGTTTAAAGCAGCATTTTGATAACGGATTTGATGACTTTGTAACTGCATCCGGTTTATTTGAGCCCAAATCAATAAAAAATAAATAGAAATAGAAATGCATCAATGATATGTGTTCAGTCAAAACTGAAACAAGCAGTGTTTCAGCGGCACGGTGGCTGAGTGGATAGCACTCTCGCCTCTCAACAAGAAGGTCCTGGGTTCGAATCCCGGTTGGACCAGGGCCTTTCTGAGTGGAGTTTGCATGTTCTCCCCGTGTCTGCGTAGGTTTCCTCCGGGTGCTCCGGTTTCCCCTACCACTAAAAATATGTACAATAGGTCTGGTATGTGCCTCCTGTACTGGCAACCCCACTCCCAAAAATAACAATTGTAAACCGCTTTGAAACTCCGATGTGCAGTGAAAAGGCGGTATATATAAATAAAGATTACTTACTTACTACTTACAAGCAAATGTTATACAATATAAAATATACTACAATCCAAGATGCAAAAGTGAGTTGGCTTTTTATCAGGCTGAAAAATAACTGAAGTTTGGCATTTTCATTGAAGCCTTTTTATGAATTTGCACCAAAGTCCTTGAGCAGCTGTGTCAATGAACTGCAGGACTATGGTAGGTCCAGTCGGGCCGCCTCAGGTGGAGACTGTAAAGTGCCGAAGAACAACTTGTCCCCAAACAGTCTTCTCTGTGAAAATCTCCAGTCTGTGGAACATGTTCCCCGTTTATTTCAAATCTGAGAAAAAGTTTGACACGTTCAGAAAAGAAAATGTTGGATGGCCAGCAGCAGTGCTGCACTCATGATTAGTGTGATTTTACTGTGTATTCTATAAATGTTTCTCTGTAGTGTTCCTAACATTGTGCTAATCATGTTGTAATATTTTCCCTGTTAAAATCCTAGGCACATCTATGGACAAGTGAATGAGTCTAAGCTTTAAAGCACCAGTTTGTCTATGTGTTTTATATCCGTCTCTACTCAATTAAACCAGAGATTAAATGAATATAAAATATCATATTAGATTTTTTTACCCCTTGTGACCTTTAACTTTTAAATTTTTAAAAGGATTCATTAATCCAACTCTTCAAACACCACAGAGACACAATAAAAGCAGAAACATCGTTGTCAGCAGTGATTGATTTTGACCATGTTTCATGATATAGTCAGCGGCGATGGAGTATGTCCTGGTGGTGTGGTTCTCACCATGAGCTCGACCCCCGCGGGCACCACGATGGGCCTGAAGGAGAGCGAGTGTGGGCAGATAGGGGTCACCATTATGGCCGGGACGTTGGGGTGGATCATGGAGGCTCCGGCTGCTGCGGCGTATGCTGTGCTCCCGGTGGGCGTGGACACAATCAGTCCTGACAGAGAGAGAACAAACTGCTTTGAAACGTTTGTGGATACATCTGAAAGGAGGATGTCACGGCAGACCGATGCAGCTTTATTGTTTAATAAAGCACTTGGACCAGAATGAGAGCCGGACCTACCATCTCCCTGCACCGAGGTGATCAGGCGGCCGTCCAAGTACAAGTCCACGTTGGAGAGGTACGAGGAGGGGCCGCGGTCTACCACGACCTCATTCAGCACCTGCACACAACCAACAAAAGCTAATTTCAAGTTTATGTGTGATATCTTGTTGTATTTTTTTCCCTGTTCATGTCTGTTATGTCCGTATTTATGTTCACAATGTCAATGAGCTTATGATCAGGAATCAGTTACTGTAACTTAAAGTATTTAATTTATTATTCAAACATACATACATTCATTTTGTTTTCTACAATTTGTTTTCCTTTGTCTACTCCTGTCAAAGCTCGTAATGGAGTGGAAAGAAGTCAAACTTATAAGCTCCAACCCCATAAACCTAAATTCACCTTATACGGTTGGGCATACAAAAATAATAAAGTTTGTTTTGTGGAGACACAATCTAACTTCAAGCAGTGAAGATTATCACCCCAGTGACTGCCAGGAGGTAGAGCCCAAATGGACTGTTCCAGGAGATGGCAGATACATATAAATACTTACAGTAGGTACCTGATAGATGTTGGGGGTAAAACAACCACTTGAGGGCAGTGTCTGCTCTTAGTCTTAGTTCCAAGGTATAATCCCTGTACAGGGTGTACTCTGGACACAGAGCCAAGCCCTGACCTTAGGTTAAATACTCATATTAAGTATACAAGAATACTCTAGATATTTGTTTAAGGAAACAAATAACTTTTTTCTAAGGGGTTAGAATATTGTTTTACTAGTTTTTTCTAACATAAATGCAGAGAGCAAGTCTGAACATTGGAAAATAACTAAATACCAAATATGATGTGATACCGATTGACTGATACGCCTCTTCCTGGGAACGCTTTGGGATTACCCTGGATGAGCTGAAGGAAGTATGTGTGGATAGGGCGTCTCTGCTTGGACTACTGCCCCTGCGACCCGTCACCGGATGGAGCGGAAGAAAATGACAGGATGGATGACTCATACGCTTTAACATACGACACAATCTAAAATACCTAAGTTTTCAAAATAAAGAATACATATTAATTAATTTTAGGCATGCGTCTCCTGTACTGGCGACCCCACTCCCCACTGTGGAGTGAGAGACAAAGGCGGGATGGATGGATGGATAGATAATAGATGATAGATGATAGATGATAGATGATAGATGATAGATGATAGATAGATAGATAGATAGATAGATAGATAGATAGATAATTATATATATATTTCATTTTATTTGCCATTTGCAGTAAAAACACCACATTGGAATACATTAGCGAAAGTCACCAGTGTGCACAGACAAATACAGACATCCCAGAGATGCTTAGCACTTGCTGGCCATTCGCTTTCACTCTGTGGTCCAGCTCACCCTAAAACCATCTAGATTGGGTTCAGGTCTGCTGACTGTGGAAGCCAGGTCATCAGCACCAATCACTCTCCTTATTGGTCAAATAGCCCTTACACAGCCTGGGTGTGAATCTACATTCAATAGGTTTCCTCCGGGTGCTCCGGTTTGCTCTACCTCTAAAAACATGTACAAAAGGTCTGGCATGCGCCTCCTGTACTGGCGACCCTGCTCCTGTCTCTGTGTGGAGTGAGAGACAAATGCCCACAATTGTAAACCACTTTGTGACTCTGGTCTGTGAAAGGCGGTATATAAATGAAGATGACTTACTTACTTAATAGTAATGAAAAGAAAGGAAAGTCATATTGAATCAAACTTTTGGTCTGTCCTGTGTATATGTACGTATTACAATATATACATATTCACAGTGCACACTTACAATACACAGTATGTACAGGCTAAATGCAAGCTTCTCTGAAACTACTCAAACACCAGACAGTTATTTGCTTGTTACGTTTCACAAGGACCACACTATAAAAATCATAATATTATTCATAAGTATCTTTTAGCTGAAGTCCCTCACTGCAGGAAACACTCGTCCACACATTCATAGAGTCTTGCCCTCTTGCCCCCCCCCACACTGTGTCCCCATAGACTGTATGTAGTAGGTGAGTATGTGCACTGACTGTACAGTATATACTGTAGTGTATGTATCCCTCTACAGTCTATGATCCCACTCTAGTCTTCCCTCTGAGCCCTCTCTGTGTTTGCACACTCCGCTCTGAGAGCACGCCGCGGCACTGACGTAAACGCCCTGCGGCCAGAGACGTGATGTAATCCACGGGGTCACCCTTCGGTGCACAGTAACAGTCTGTTTCTCAGTTCGACCAATGAGAGCAGAGCCTCACTCCTCTCACAGACCTTCACTCCTCTCACTGAGCCTCACTCCTCACACTGAGCCCGCGCTCGTCCACACACCACAGCTGCTTAATATTACTGACTGACATCTCCTCTCAGTGTTTGCACAACGCTTCAGACAAAATCATCAGTCTGACGCACTGTCTCCGTGGCAACTGGATCCACAAAACTTCACAACAGAATTTACTTTTCAAGACAACTTCTGGAGTAGGATGCTTGAGTTTTTTGTCAATGTATTTACTACTAAATTAAATTCAAATTATTTCTATATCGACCTAAATCACAACAGCAGTCGACTTGTTCATAGATTAGAACATAAAACAATTAGAACACAAGAAATGCAATAATAAAGGAAACCGTTTTATAGTCTGTTTACATGTGAGTCAAGTGAAGGTCATAAAACTACACACCAAAGTTTTGCGCATTTGCTCTTTCCTTAACAAAGTTGTCCTTGTGAAAAAATAATATAATAATAAGTCGATAATAAGAATACGATTGCTATTGTCCATTACAGCTCCATTCCCTTTGTTCCTGGGTGCACACGTGACTAATTTTTAAAGTCCAAAGTTTGCTTGACACATTCTTGATTTTGGGTCCCAACAACTCGCAGACGCTCCACAATGCAAATCCAGTGTTGCATACAAGAAATGCAACTTTTATTTAGTGTCAGAGCGTAAACATCAGGTGTGCAGTAAGAAAACACCTCCAGTGTCCTTATGTGCAAAGATCCTCCATTTTCCTCTCATGTGTTGCCGTTTACCATTATCCAGTATAATCCAAAATTTACATTACACAATTAAACTTAACTTAACATAAACTAAATTAGATATTGCATCGTACTTGCTTCTGTAACACGTCATGTCTCCTGAAGCCAAAAAACTTCCAGATTTCAAAACTGTTTTCTTGTTCGCTGCTCTCATTGTCGCTCCTCTCTTTACTCGCCATATTGGGGTTTGTGCTTTGAGATGATTGCTTCTTATTGCAATGACAATATTGTTTCAAAATATTGGGCATCCCCGCAGTCTGCTATCTGCTTGTTGCCATGGAGATATTATTACGTTGGTCGGAAAAATCATTGGTTTGGAATAAAACTAAAGTGTTTTACTGCTTAAAAACCCCCTCTCCAGTTACGACCTGTACCTCAGCCTAATGTCACTTGTATTTAGGCAAACGCTGAGGCCGAGGCTGGACCCCAAGAGTAGCGTAGTGAACCTTTGTGGCACCACGTCAATGTGAAAGCCTATAGACCTCTGAAGCTAACCAGGGCAGGGCTTGGATAGTACTGTGATGGGAGACCTCTGGGAAAACCATGTGCCACAGTGGGGCGCAGTGGAGTCAGTGAAGATCCCTAAGGGTTAGGCCTTATTAGAAGCAAAATTTAAAGATGAACCTTGAAATATTGCAGTACAGTGGTCTCTTCCTATATCACAGGTTCATCTTTCGCAGCCTCGCTGTTTAGCAGGTTTTTTTTGTGTGGAGTTGTGAAAGTTTTTATACAATGAGTTTCTCATGCACTGCATATTTAACTCAAACAACATCATTGAAGTCATAAAACTGCTAGTATAAAATGACAGTTACCTTTTTCTGAATTTTGAAGAAACTTTTGTGGCTTGTGTTCACTGCTGTGATTAGTGTGACTACCGAGGTGTTCCCGTAACCCTCAGTCCTGCTCATGAGTGTGGTGTCCTCTGTAGCTATAGGCATTTATTGTATGCACGGCTTTTGACAGCTGCAGCAACATTCAGACCTACAACAAACAGGATTGATGACTCTGCAATCGCACTTCAGCAGACGTGAGTTCAGGTGGTTAGAAGTGAATAAAGTGTGTGGTGAGGGGTTTTACTATAAAAAGCTACTACCCAGATTTATGCAGGTTACTCTTAACCCCCGCGATAAACGAGGGACCCCTGTACTTGCAATCAAATCACTCTACAACTGAAAAAAAACACTAGCATTACTAATTATCAGCCATCAATTTAACTAAAGTTGCACAAAGGCCTGAAACTCCCTCCCACTTCCTTAACCACACTGTAATTCCACGTTGATTGGAGCTTTGGGTTTGCCTAACTGCATTTTGTAACTAATGAAAAGCATCTCTGCTTTGACACACACAAGCACCAAAAGAAATACCGTTAAAATCTGTGCTTCTTGTCTGTCGTCTGGAAACCATTGTCCAATAATGTGAAAAATCCAACCATCCTTCAGGTCCGTGAACGCGGCAGATTTATTATGACTGTCTCCAAGGCAACGGGCCGATGTTCATTGTACACAGTTATAAACACACCTGGGACTGAAGCGGAGCAGAGCAGCAGAGACACGATCCAGGAGCAGTGCGTCACCGCAAGGGAAGAGCCGACGCACGGGTCATAACAACATCACAGCCCTGTCTCCAACAACATCTGCAGCAACTGGAGCCACACATACATCAACTCAACCGTTCTGAGCCATTTGACGAGGAGACGATGCAAGTCAGACGGAAAATAATGTCACCATCCACCACTGCACCCGGCACGACAACAGCAAGATACTCTGAGCGTGTGACAGATTACTGAACACAAATACAAATGCAGTGCTTTTGCTTTTGCTCCCATTGATCATGGATTCAACCTAAGAATAGAAATCTCTGTATTCAATTCTACTTATTCTTGTACAGCCCTAAATCACAACAGCAGTTATATCGAAGGACTTCACAAAACCGTTGAATCTGCCGACACAGATCAGAGAATCAAGCAGTTTAAACACAAGAAATGCAATATTATATTATAGACCCATCTCTATCTCGATATTGTTCCCAAATCTGTTTCAGGGAGCACTTATACTTGGCGGATACATTCCATCCAACCTCACATGTGTGCTATATCAAGATGCATATGATTTGACAGCATCAATACTACACACTCAGGTTAGGTTGGCTCATAGACTGTATAGAGATGCTAACAATGCTAACCTGGTCGCTAAATGAAGTCCAAAATATCTGTGGTCTAGCGCTCTCCGTGATCCGGGTCCTTTTTATGTTGATATAGTCTTTGTAAATCCAGATATGAGTCATAAGGTGTGACCAATCAGATGCCTTCCTCCAAACCTCAGCTGGCCTTAGCAACCATCTTAGCAACGGTTCTGCCCCTACATGAAGCTAACAAAAGACCCATATAAAGAAATTGCTCCAGCCTCCAGCTAACTTATGTTCAAATCGGCTATACAATAGAAAACTTTCAGTATCTGGTGCAAAGTTGCTGAATATTGACAGGAACTGGAACTCGCTGTTGCATATGGTGATCCAGAGCATCCCAAATATTCTCAATAGTCTCAAATAGTAAGAGTAGTATACACGCTGCATCAGGCATTTCCAGCGGGTTTCTGTAATATATTAGTGCATTGCAGTCACTAAGGCCAAGGATAATTACTATATGTCTGAACTTTCAGATGTACTAACTGAGAAAGAGACACTAAAAAGGTTTGGTCCTCACAAAACTGCCTTTTTCAGTTGGGTAGTGACTTTGAGAAGAAATATGCTAAACATTCAAACCACTCCGGATTCTGGGCTAAGCCGAGTACACACCTATTGATTCATCAAATACATGGAGGAAACCCACTAATTATTTCCAAATGCATGATCCCAGACTTAGACTGCTTCAGTCTGCTCTGGGACGTGATCCATCCTCACACAGATGTTTTGGCTGAAAGCCTCAAACCAGGTGTGCAATACAGTCACACAATTCATATAAATGTTCATCATAGCAGTGGCAGAAAGTGCAGTCTGCAATAGATGCTCTGAGGCAACAACAACTGCTTTGTACAACATGAGACACTAATGTGTAAGCTTCTGTGTCAAAACAAAATGTGTGGCACCGTAGAGTTTGTGAACACACATCTATCCAGAGAATTCATTCATTAAAGGAGGTTTTGACCATTTTCTAACATTCACCATTTCAGGGAAAAAGGACATTCGCTTGTGAATTATACATTTCAGTATTTCTGAGAAAAATGCATTTACACAGGTTTAACACAGGGTTAATAAAGCCTCATTACTCATGTATTAAGTTCAGAAAAGGTAATTAAAAACACGTGAGAGCCCACATGGAGCTACTGCGCTGCACATTCTTGAGAAGACGCGCTGGCTCCTGTGAGCTTTAACTATAAACAGTAGCAAGTAGACGTCTGTCCATCAGTTGTTGTGGGGCAAGAGATAATACTCTGAGCAGGTGCTCACTGCAATGAATGAATGTGCAGCTTTGATTATGAGTCACTCTGTTTGTCAATACAATGTTCACTCACAAAACCTTCAGGGCTGAATGTGAAGGTCTCTGCGACTCTGCCCTCTAAACAAATATACCATTGTCAACAGCTGGAAATAAAATTAAAAAGTAGGCAATTTCTTCACCCCTAAATATTTAACAAATACAATCGTTTTTTTTCTAAATATACAATAATATAACTTTAAATTGCAATGGAAAAAAAAACTTATATTTAATTTTACAGTTTTTAATAACAGAATCTCTACCTGTGAGACATTATTACAAATATTGTCATTATGGGGGAAAGAGTTAAGGTCATTCTGTTCAAAAATTCAAATCTAGCCGGACGAAAACTTTGGATGATTTTCCCTTTTGTGGCCAAGAATATTTCACTGTAAACATAGGCTCAGAATATGGACTTCAACATGATGTCTTGTACATTTCTAAAAAGAGTCTGACCTGTAGCTGCAGAGACACCTTCCCCGTCTCGGCGCTGCTGTGTGTTTGGGGCAGGAGGCCGTTGTGGGACGGCGTGGACTGCAGCAGCTCCTTCACCACTTTCACCTTCAGACGACTGCGCAGCGTGATGGCAGCGTTCCCTACATTTACAAATAAAAGGTCAAAAGAACTGACCTTAGCGGTGGTGTTAGAAAATATCGATTCGGCAACATCACGTATCTACGGCTGTATGGGGATTTAAAAAAAACAAAAAACAAAAAATACAAATAATAAATCAATATGTTTTATTATAGGATGCAATATTGATTTTTTCATATTTGTTCTTTGATTTATTGATATTGTGTAACAGTCAGATACACTAGACATTGCAAACTGGAGCATAAAGATTTTGACCAGTCAATCTTTATTTCAATGAAATGCACCAACAGTGTTGTATTTTTACTGTAGTTTCCACTGAATTGGATTGAATCTCTTGGAAATACATTGTATCAAATGAAATGAAATTGCCCTAAATCAGGTACATTTATATCAGGTATTGTGGCTTTTATTTTGAGGTACATATCATTTTGGTAAACCCTATAAAATCAATTTCTGATGTAATGTCAAAATTATTTTTTGTACGGCACTGATACTCCTCAGAGGAAAAAATATACTCATACTGAGAAAAATCACCCTACGGCTTAATATCAGGATCATATAGTTTTGTGACACAAATCGCACAGCCACATTTTTTTTACCTTCAAAGACTTTGGCAACTTCGGTTTTGTAGGATTCAAACTTGAAAGGTGTAAGAAAGCCCAATGAGCCCAGATGGAACGCCATAACAGGAGGAACACTGCCCTAGAAAAAACAGAAATCACTTCCTTTAAAATGGTTTGATCATCTGATGATTACGGGATTTTGGTAGTAAAGGGAAGCACATAAGTTAATATTGAATAGTTTTCATGTGGCTGAACTGCCAGTCCTTTCCATTTAAACAACTTTGTCTCAACAAAGACTCAAAAGATCATTGACAAATGGAAATCATTTAAATTCCATCTGATTAAAAGCTCTAGTTAGAAATCCCAACAACAATGCCAATAAGGAAAGAACACATGCTTCCCCATTATCTATAACTGGAGGCCATTGTGTGACCTAAAAATCCTCAGGGAGTAAATAAGAGCGTAAAGTAGGTCTAAAAGTAAAATCCAAGATATTTAAGTTGCTGATGTATTTTACCTGGAAGAGGGAGGAGGCGTAAAGCAGGGTCCCATCTCCTCCCAGACAAATGATCAGGTCAATGCAGTCTGAGATGTCGTCAAAACCTGCAGTGATCAAACAGACAACTATGGAACTCAAGCTTTTCCAATCTAAGTGAGTTTCAAGTTAAGACTCCCAACGAGGTTGTAAATGCTGCAGAATACATTTCAAATGCGTACACATTATCATGTGATATTTTCCTTATAAAATCATACATATAATGGGCTTGTTCACACTAAAGGGCACAAAAGTGTGGCAAAAGGCCAAAAATTACATTTTAATAATCAGAAGATATTTTATGTTTTTCATGTTTTCAAACACCTCCTCTGTTCATTAGAAGTTGCTAGAACATAACTGTTTTATACATTAGACAAGTTTCCTATAGCGGCCCTGTTTATTTTATCTAACGGACGTGATGATTTGACGGAATGAGCTTTGTGGAAGTTTGATAGGTATTTTCAGATGTCCACATTTGATTCAGAGATTCTATTTTTTTACACAAAGTAGATGCAAAGTGATACTTTAATATTATCAAGCAATTAAATGTGAAAACAGACCAGATTTTTTTTGTTCTCAAGTTTAATTTTTAGAGAAAAGAGGACCGTCCTCATCACGTCCGTTATACATTTTTCAGGGGTCCTTTAATTAATTAATTATTTTTTATTTTTTTACGATTACTTTTTATATCAAGTGATTTCCTTCTGTTGTGTTAACCATGTAAATCTTGTGGGATTTCATCTTCTGCTTTTTCAGACTGAGGACATTTTATTTTCTATGTAACTGGCGTCACAGTAGAATGGTCCAATCAGAGGCTAATTTGGTCGTTTAAAATGTTGCTAAAAAATGTTATGTCAATCTTTCCTTTTGATTTTTTCCACACTATCTCTTCAATGTGCCTGTGTTTGAAATATTTTTTCCAATCTATGAAAGTAATTTTAGTTTTTAAGTTATAACCTTTTAAAGTCCAGATACTTCAATTGTCACTTTACTGTGAACACACTCATGATCTACATCATGTGTCCCCAGATAACAGGTCACATCATATTTGGTATTTAAGAGTCTTTCTTTACTGAAAATATATCCAACCAGAAGGCAGAATGAGGCTCTCATTTCGGTTGCCATTTTTTTAGGTGAAATTTAGCCGATATTGGCTCCATGTCTTTTTATTTTTATAACAAAACTCATATACTCAATAAAATGTGTTTAAATGAAAGCACATACAAAAATAGTCATAGATAATATACAGAGTTTGTACTGCCTCTTGCTAAATCCCAGCAGGTGGATTGCATCAGTAATCAGTTCTTAGAAGCTACATGTTGAATGTAAGTTTTGATAATATGAGTGCATTTAATGATTTCGGGGATACCACAGGAAGAATAGCCACAATAAACTAAACTAAACATGTGTCACATCCCAAGCAGTAAGATTCTGGCAAGAAAAGTTTATTTTGTTAGACCACTAACTGCAAATTTCACACACTGACAACCATAGACTGTAAATATTAACGGACGTAGTCACGTCTATCTCTGCCGTTCTAACTAATGTGCCACAACTTCCGAGGTCTATAGGCAGTTTCAAAATGGCCGTGTGGGCTGGAAAGTGTGAAAGAACACATCTGCGCACGCGTCAGCCGGCACAAGCCCCATTCATTTAACGAGTATCTTCAAAAATTCACAGCGACTCAACTAGACTGGTCCAAAAAAATTCACCCCCCTCAGCATTGACAAGCATGTGGAATGGAGCTTTGGGCCAAGAGCCAACTTTTGAACCATCCTGTAAAGACGTTTTTGAGAGGGGAGCTCAGCAAATGCTATATGTCAGCATTGGCTAATTCTTATTCCGGGTCCACCCCCATCGTCCCGGGGTGGTATTGCAAGCATGTCAGCGCACGTCATTTGGGCCACTTTTGAGCCGGGACCAGACCCCACTGGTGACAACCCACAATTTTGGTCTACAAGTTTGTTTTTGTCAAATCTATTAACAAGGCTTTTGTGATCCAAACTAAATAATAAAGTAAAGTCGACTATAATTATTACATACAGCCCTAAATTATAGATATCTGATTTCATTTTGGGCTGTGATGCAAAACCACAGATCAGCACGAGGTCCTCACCCTCTCTGAAAGTGCACAGCTGATTTCGTATTGACCCAAAAGTCTCGTCGTTTGCGAGCGTTGCATCGTCTGCCACCCGGCGCTCCACATAAACCATCATTTGCTTCTCCTGAAAGACACAGAAGGATAAAACATACGTACAGTAAGGACTCACTCAGCTGTTTTAGTTTAGACAATAGGTCCAGCTGCCTTTGACTTAGATCTAGTGTAGTCATAGAAACGTCACACATCTGACCTGCTTTAATGTGGTTTAAGTGAGTAAATGCCAAGCAATGACTAAAGCTTTCAACTTATGGTCTGACCCATAAATAAGACCAATAGTCCCAAGACTTTATGGTAGGAGGCATATAGTATTTAAAGCTGGAGCACAAATAGACTAGTCTTGTTTAAGTAACTAATTTCAGTAATTTTGTGAACAAATTAGACCACAACATGTAGTTTTTATTTTACCTACTAAGAGCTGATTGTCGGAGAGAGGGCCCTCTTTCATTGAAGAAGCCGATCCAAAGATGTGACAGTCGGATGAAATAAATGCATGCATAAATGCAAACCGTTTTGACAGCAAGGAAATGGTTGATTTTTATTACAGTTCACTTTTTGCGGTTTTAAATTTAGGTACCCCAGCTTTATTTGTTTATTTATTGTTTCCTACTTAATTTGCTGTTGTTCTACAATTTGCTGTAGCCCTATTTACTTTAAGTAATGCACTACATACAATATTGCTGTTATTAGACAGAATAATCTTTAAGGTTTGATCCTGGGGTTGGAGATTGGTTTTCATAACAAAAGCAGCAAATTAAAACAAACATAATGAACATTTTGTGATGTGAACTGAAAGAATTTATTTGATTTGATTAATCCTCTCTTATGTATGCACCTTGTTAGTTATTTTAAGTTTATCTTGTTTTTGTAAAGCCATTCAGTTAAATTATTTTTGCATAGCCCTAAATAATTACAGAAGTTGTTGATTCACCAGCAGCAGATCAAAGAATTAAGAAGAAAAACAGTTCGAAAACAGTAAATACAATTATAGCAAACACATAGGATCCCTAAATGTTTCTTAATGTCTCAGATCATCACTGTCCTTAGACCCTCCAGCTTTGACAAGGAACAACAACAACAAAAACAGTGGGAAAAAAGTGATTCACATTGAGGTCCATATTGAGAGAGTGATCTGCTCAGAGTGCTCAGCTACAGGCTAAGCACTTTGAGTTGCCTTTGTATGAATTGTGCTATACATATAAACTTGGCTTGCCATCATGTTCATTAACAGTACACTTTATTTGTAAATAGTCTTCACGCAGAGGCACACTGTTTAAATGGAATGCATTGTTTTTACTCTGATTGCTTTTTTTGTGGTAAGAAAAAAAAAATCCTGAAGCTAAATAGTTACTGCCCTACTTGGTGAGTGTTGTTAGACAAAACAGAGCAGAGAGACTCAAATCCACAGTCAGAACACGACATAAGTGAAGCCAGACTTAACACTGGCCTAAATATCTGCACCACTTCCTCAACTATTTGTGTTAGATTTGATGGTCACTCCCTCAAACTTCACGGACAATGTGTTATTCGGCGCGTCTCCTCCAGCCAAAACAAAGCCCTGATTATTACCAGACCGGGATAAGAGCGATAGAACAAAAGCACTTTGTGTCTCTTCATCAAATACACACTAAGATACAAATGAAGAATGTTTGCGTCAAAGGTGGAAGTAAAGCTGGACGACTAGAATGAACTATGGTATACTTTGTTAACTACACTACAAAAAGTGATTAAAAATAATTTGACTGCCTTGAAACAAGATTTGCCAATGGGACAAGCAGAAGTATCTTGTTTTAAAAGGATACAAGAAATGTCTCCCTTGGAATGGGAAAGTAAAGCAACAGTTTTTGAGATAAGACTAACTGGCAATCTTGTTTTAAGACAGTCTGACTGTCTTAAAACAAGATTGCCAGTACTCAAATTAAGATGAAAAAAAAAAAAGTACTTTCATGTCAACAAATATTTTGGTAATGCATTAAATAAAGTAATCCATAACTTCTACTTTCAACACAACATCCTTAAAGGAGCTATACCCGTTTCTGCAAGGTTTGAATGTTTAGCACCGCCCCTCAACTCTCTCACAGAATTCTCATTTCCACGAAGCCATCTAGTTATATCTGCGATCTGATACGTATGCAAACATTAGCATGAGCGCAACTTCTTCTGTACAGCAATCACTGATGAAATGGTACATAAGCAACGCTAACAAAATATATAACTGAAAGATTACCGCTAGTTCCGCGTCCGAATTTAGTCCGAGCACCCTGAACACACCATCCCCACCTCAGCTGTAGTTATCTGCAGTTCATCCAGAGCGATCATGGGCCTCTTGGCTGCATCTCTGATCAGTCTTCTCCTTGTTTGAGATGAAAGTTTGGAGGGACGGCCGGGTCTTGGTAGATTTGCAGTGGTCTGATTCTCCTTCCATTTCAATATAATTGCTTGCACAGTGCTCCTTGAGATGTTTAAAGCTTGGGAAATCTTTTTGTATCCAAATCCGGCTTTAAACTTCTCCACAACAGTATCCTGGACCTGCCTGGTGTGTTCCTTTGTCTTCATGGTTCTCTCTGCGCTTTAAACAGAACCCTGAGACTATCAAAGAGCAGGTGCATTTATACGGAGACTTGATTACACACAGGTGCATTCTATTTATCATCATCAGTCATTTAGGACAACATTGGATCATTCAAAGATCCTCACTGAACTTCTGGACTGAGTTTGCTGCACTGAAAGTAAAGGGGCCGAATAATATTGCACGCCCCACTTTTCAGTTTTTTATTTGTTAAAAAAGTTTAAATTATCCAATAAATTTCGTTCCACTTCACGATTGTGTCCCACTTGTTGTTGATTCATGACAAAAAAATTAAATTTTATATCTTTATGTTTGAAGACTGAAATGTGGCAAAATGTTGAAAGGTTCAAGGGGGCCGAATACTTTCGTATGTGTATGTATGTGTATGTATGTGTATACACATGTTTATATGTAGATGTGTGTCTATGTGTATCTGTTTATATGCATGTATGTATGTATGAATATATACACATATATGTGTATATATACACTTATTAAATGATAACTACTGTATCTTATGACTATCGGTCTGTAAGATACAGTAGTAAAGAGTGGGTAGGCGAATAGTGAGAGCTTGTGTGAGTGTGTGGCATGAGTGTGTGTGTGAGTGTGTTAAGTATTTGTAGTATTATCATTTTTACTTTAATTTGTTGTATTATTATTACTACTGTCTATTATTTTTTTATTGTTGTTGTTATAATGATTTTGTTTTTGTTTTATTTTTACTTGACTGTATCTACTCTGCTATCCTATGTTCTTTGGATATGATCATGAGGACCCCCCCACGAAAACGAGATGATACATCTCATGGGGTTTATCCTCCAATAAAATGTCCATAAATAAATAAATAAATAATATAAATAATATAAATAAATACATATTTTGTGAACACTATTCTATTCAACTAGTTAGCAACTGGCTTGTTGCTATACTATAACAGCCACTACAGCCACTACATTCTACTGGGTAGAATTCAGATAACTAAATGTAAACATAAATATTTGAATAACTATATTGTCAGTCACATAGATGTATGTAAAGAACATATTTGTTATGTATTTACCTCCACAAGAAAGCGACAGAGCTCCTTGAACGGCTCTGCAAGGCTTTCATCGCGGATCTTCCGGATCACCAGGACGTTCACCGGAGGCTTGTTCCAGGTGAGGCGCTGACTGGCCGGGTCCTGGATATGCCTGTAGCACAAGGTGAGATCAATCAATACAAATGAAACACAAGAACTATACAAGAGCAGAAAGGATAAAACAAACCAGTTTATCTTCATGTAAGACAGTTAACTGAGAAGTTTCCGAAGCTCCTCTTCTTGACAAATCTACAATCTGTGCTAGCAGCAGCTGTCATTGATTAACCGCGTGAGGGACAAATTCCAAAGTTGTAGCAAGAGATCAAATACATGTATGAGTGCAGAAAGATATTGTGCCGACGGAATACAAACCTTGAAAAAAACAAACAATCCAAACATTCCATTGAGAAAATTATGGGAAAAAGATTGTTTTATTTAAAAGGTCGGCATAGTTCCATTTAAAAACATTACTTTGGTAGCTCTGAAATTTGAAATGTATTTTTGCATGGCCCAATGACCAACAAAGAGGCCAACAAAATGATAGAATTGATCATTTTATTATTTCACATTTCAGGGTCAATTTCCCAATGTTTAAAACCTCTGGCAGCATTCTGCCATTCTGATTCTTAATTAAAAATAAACACTGACACTGAAACATGCATACACCGGTTTGCAGTCTTTCAAATGAGTACATTCATTTTACTGTTAAACAAAGCGTGCATCTAGTTTGCAGAAAAAGCTACGCCCTTGCCGATGACCAGTTGTGATTAGCAATAACTACATCAGTTTATTACCGCATGATCGACTGCGTTATGCCGCAAAATGAACATTGGTGAATAGAATACGTTTGAATGGATCACGTGCATAGCCGACAGCTAAAAGACCAAAACACTATGGTTCAAACGTCACAAAAAACTGGTGCTTTATATTGCTTTTGTCAAAGCAGGTTGTATTACAGCACAGACATGGAGCGTGTTTACTCCCTGCAAATGACATTTGCAGAAATGCGCTGAGTGTCATCAACCGATTATCAGTTTATAAAAACATTTAACCTTAATTTAACATTAAAAATAATTACAAGAAATCCAGAACTTCTCCAGCCCCACGTTGAGAACCACTAATGTTTTCTATATATCAAAAGGGACTTCATTTTTCTTATTCCTACCTGTTTAAAGACTGCTGATGGCAATTCACTTTTTGCTTTGTAGAAATAAATAACTGTATTATTAGGAAGGCACTGGTTCAACTTCTTCATGTCCAATAAAGTTATGATACCGAAGGTACTGGAATTAGCTTATTCCACCTAAATTACATAATTTAACATTGTCCCTAATTACTACACCAATAAAGTGCAGTATAAAGAGCTCTGCAGCGCTTACATGATTGAAGTTGGGTTGGGAAGAATACAGGCCTTGGGTCCAAAGTGAGTGGCTGGATATGGTCCATGAAGGAAGTGCGCTCTCCTGTGAGGACAGAGACACAGGATCAGTTCATGCCCATTGCTGTGACCAGCTGGTGACCCGCAGTGCAAACCTCTTAGGAGAACTTTCCGCTGTGTCGCTCTCAGATCCACAGGCCTTCAAGTGCTCGTGTTGTCCCGGTAACCCGCGGCCCTCTCGGAGCAGCTGCTGGTGACCGCCCCCCTGTCGCTGCGGCCTCTTCCCGTCACGACGTCGCCTAGGAGACCGGGTCGCGCTATCCCTCAGCACCGGGCATCGGTCCAAGTCCAACACAGGACCAGAGGGACCAGAGGGGCCGGAGGGCTGTGTCATTCCACTGTCTGCAGGGGCCAGACTGCTGTCAGTAACTTCCATGCTGAGGAAATGACATCAAATCAAGAATTAGTGGCATTAATCACACTGATAATTGTGGTTTAGCGATGACAACTTAAAAAAATACATCAAACATGAATGGTTTCATGATTTAAGCAAATACATCATGCTGTGCTGCAGGCTCACTGGAAAGTGGGTTAATTTCCCAAATACAAGTTCCTACTTGTATTTGAGTTAATAAAATTAACAGATGTAGCGTTGAATAAAAGGGCCAGTTCTAAACTATCTAGAAAACAAGGTGTTTACCACCTCAAAGCTACAGTTTGTGGGGGTTGTCATAATTGTGAAAAATCACAATTTGCCTTACGGCACGAGATAAACATCACAGTAAACTGAACTCCCAGTTCACAAGTCCACAGATAAGTCTTCATAGTTGAAACCTGATGCTTCGGATTATTTACTGTGACAGCATTATAGTCGCACAGTGGTGATCTATAATAAAGGTAGTGTACTCAATGACTGAATCATTATTTGTTTTGTGGTAAATAGCGAGCTGTCATAATCCTGAATTTGAGTAAGAAAAACAATAAAAGAAAAAATCTATAAGAAACAAAAATGGCAAAAAAGTAAACAACAATATAACAATAATAATAATACATTTCTGACACATAAGGAAATTTTAACTCACGACCCTATTATAATCAAAAGTAGAACGTCATGAATTGTATAGCTAGTTGATGTTGAACGCTATGATTCATCTAAAGCTAGTTACACGCAAGTTGCACACACTTAAGCTAACACATTAGCCCACACTTCCTGAGAGTAAAACAGATAAAGTTATTCATATGAGAACAGCGTGTTTTCCCGTCTGTCATTTACAACCATAAAATCCGATCGTTTGTTGACAGACCGTTAGTTACCGAGCAATATCTTAGCATTAGCAGCTGGGCAGAATAGATTGAATCATAGTTAAATTCTAGCACTTATAGTATCACAAAAGCAATTGGATGACGCATGTGTTATACATTTACCAACCCTTCAGAAGTCACACGTTACAGTCAAACTTTATAGGTGAAATTTTATAATAGAAACATGACCGAGACGGTGATGGGAATACTTCCGGAATGAACGCGTTTACGTCACGAGAGACGCGTATTTTTGTCCCTGAAAGCAGTTCTGGCAGACTATGTCGAAGCCGTTCCCCTACCAAACCCAAATTATTATCTCAAATTATAACTACTTAGTGTTGCATACTATACTAATTTACCAATGCAATAACATTTGTGTGGCATACACTCTAGATAAACTCGACTGTGTTGGGGAAAATAAAGTACGTTTTTCGCGGTTGGAAGATTTGCATCAGTGACGTCCGTTTTAGTGATTAGTTAGTTATTAAGAAAAGCCCAAGAATAAGAACCATTGCAACCAATATGTTTTCAGTTTGTTCATTTTTTTTATTATTATTCTATCTGCTTCATGTTTATCTTATGACTACCGGTATTGCAAGGTAAGTTAGTATATGGTTCTTCATTTGCAGTTTGTGCCTGTCTATCGATCTTTTTTTTTTTTTAAAGGGAAATTGAGAAAACTCATTTCCTCTCTTTAAGCGTGTTGCCCTTTTTTCTCAGAACTGATACATCATCTTTTGGAACTTTCACTTTCGCTCATTTAAATAAGTAATGAAGTAGAATATATCTAATATCATTGTTTATTTCTTATCGAATAAATAGGAATAGGCTAGCTAACAAGTCATCTACATTGACTGTGTTCATGGTTTTTCTTTTCATTTCATTCTATTTGTTTCTTAATAACATTACAGTCACATAAAGAGCAGGAGTAGGACGAAGACAGTCTTATTTAAACCCTTTCCCCAATTACACGAATTACATGAAGTCATAGATGTTTGTTGTCTTATTGTATTAAATTGCAATACTGTTTATCTCTTAATTTAACATAATACACTTAAATTGTAATATATTTAAACATGTTTTCAGTTCATTGTCCAAAGAGTTCCAGACTTTAGACCAGCATATGAGATTGATATTTTCTGAGTGTAGTGTAGCATTTTAAAATGAAGATTCCTTATGCTGGGGCGACAGTAGCTCAGTTGGTAGAGCATTGGCCTTTGAGCCTGAAGGTTGTGGGTTCGAGCCCACCGTAAGACCTTCTTCACGACTCCCACTGATGACTGCTGTCGTTGTGTCCTTAGGCAAGACACTTAACCCCACTTTGCCTGAAGCTCCCACTGAAAGATCTCAGCTCCTGTGGACTCACCACCTGCAGGAGGATCAGTGAGGGGCTGGTGCTCTGTGTACTGGGTGGCATCTCTGGCCACCCCCCCGACCCAGAAATGGATTAAGGGGAAGAAAATGGATGGATGGATGGATTCCTTATGCTGCTTTCATTGTTTACTGAAAGGCCGTTTGCAGGCCAGAGGGCAAAAGACAACTTTGTGGTCTGAACATAATTGCTAATATCTGTAATACAATAAAATCTTTCAGTTTTAACAGTCCTGACTTTACTAATAGTTCTGTTGTGTGTTTACTTGGAGCAGTATTGTATATTATTTGTACATTTCTTTTTTGTAGAATGACTTAAGGCATTAGATTAGTATTGTGGGAGTTACCCTAGACTTCAAGGAAAATACAAATACAAATACAAATAATATACAAATAATATCATAGAATCCATGAACAGTATAAATTGCCTTATAATTTACCAAATACTTTTCTTTGCTCAAAGCAAGCTATATAAGCAATATTTCAGAAACCCTTTCGATTTTGATATAATAAAAAATAGATAAATACAAATATATTCAAAATGTTTACTTTAACAACATTAACTTGGTTTTGCAAGAGTTTGTTGACATCAAACCATTGTTGAAGTAGGACCATTCCCCCTTCTCCATCACACCGGACCAGGTGAGGAGTGAGCTCAAGCGACTGAAGCAGAGGAAATCCGCTGGACCGGACGGGATCAGTCCCAGGCTGCTGAGGACCTGTGCAGACCAGCTCTCTGAGGTCCTCAGCTACATCTACATCTACAACCTGAGCCTCAGCCTGGAGAAGGTCCCTGTCCTGTGGAAGACCTCCTGTGTGATCCCGGTTCCTAAAATAGCGCACGCCAAGGAATTGGCTCACTACAGACCAGTCGCACTGACCTCCCACCTGATGAAGACCATGGAGCGGCTCATCCTCACCCATCTCTGCTCTGTGGTTAGCCCCACCCTGGACCCGCTGCAGTTCGCCTACAGGCCCAACATCGGAGTAGAGGACGCCGTCATCTACCTACTGCAGCGGACTCTCTCCCACCTGGAGCCCGCAGAGGGCGCTGTGAGGGTCATTTTTTTTGACTTCTTCAGTTCTTTCAACACCATCAGACCGGCACTATTGCGGGGTAAGATGGAGGACACGGAGTGGACAGTCAGGTCTCTGCATGGTGCATCTGCCACCTGCAGAAGTTGTCTGACTCCGCCATCGTGGGTTGTGTGTCTGAGGGGAACAAACTGGAATATCGGTCGGTTATCACAGACTTTGTCGACTGGTGTGAGCGCAACCACTTTGTGCTTGAACACCAGTAAGACCAAGGAGATGGTAATCGACTTCCGGAGAAAATCACTTTCCCACACGCTGCTGAACATCCAGGGGGAGGACATCGAGCTGGTGGACAGCTTCAAGTACCTGGGTGTTCACATTTAGCCTGACTCTCACCAGACCCTTGTAGTTCTGCCATGCTCCACCAGAGGCGTTTTGCTTCACACAAGGGTCTGGTGTCGAGCGCATACCAAACTCCTTCAGCAGATCAGAAAATAATCGACCAATCAGGATCGCCGGTGTTACGTCGGGTTTGCACCGCCTTCTCAAGCGTGTCTGATGCGGCAGCAAAAGCAATCCAAGATGGTGAACATGAAGTCTGTAAAAAAAAAAAAAAAAAAAAAAAGTTCAAATACGAACAAATTAAGACACGGATGTCACTTTTAATGCAATATGAGGCGAGATGTTGATGGTTGTGACATGTTGTTACAGTGCCTTGCAAAAGGTTTCACCCCCCATGGCATTTTGTGTGCATTGTTGCCTCAACCTGGAATTTACATGTATTGTTTGAGGATTTGCATCAGTTAATTTACAGAACATGCCCACAACTTATTGTGAAGCAAACAACAAATAGGACAAAATAACAGAAAAGGTCAATGTGCATAACTATTCACCCCCCTAAAGTCAATACTTTGTACAGCCACCTTTTGCAGCAATCACAGCTCCAAGTCGCTTTGGATAAGAGCTTGTTACATCTTACCACTGGGATGTTTGCCCATTCCTCCTTGCAAAACTGCTCCAGCTCCTTCAAGTTGGATGGTTTGCGCTTGTGAACAGCAATCTTTAAGGCTGACCACAGATTTTCTATTGGATTGAGGTCTGGGCTTTGACTAGGCCATTCCAACACATTTACATGTTTCCCCTTAAACCGCTGAAGTGTTGCTTTAGCAGTGTGTTTGGGGTCATTGTCCTGCTGGAAGGTGAACCTCCGTCCTAGCCTCAAATCACTTACAGAGTGGTACAGGTTTTGCTCAAGAATATCCCTGTATTTAGCACCATCCATCTTTGCCTCAACTCTGACCAGTTTCCCAGTCCCGGCTGCTGAAAAACATCCCCACAGCATGATGCTGCCACCACCATGTCCCACTGTAGGGATGGTGTTCTTTGGGTGATGTGATGTGGAGGGTTTGCGCCAGACATAGCGTTTTCCTTGATGGCCGAAAAGTTCGATTTTAGTCTCATCAGACCAGAGCACCTTCCTCCATACATTTTGGGAGTCTCCTACATGCCTTTTCGCAAACTCAAAATGTGCCATTTTGTTTTTTGCTGAAAGTAATGGCTTTCTTTTGGCCACTCTGCCATAAAGCCCAACTCTATGGAGCGTACGGCTTATTGTGGTCCTATGTACAGATACTCCAGTCTCTGCTGTGGAACTCTGCAGGTCTCTGTGATGCCTCTCTGATTAATGCCCTCCTTGCCAGGTCCGTGAGTTTTGGTGGGCGGTCGTCTCTTGGCAGGTTTGCTGTTGTGCCATGTTCTTTCCATTTGGTTATGATAGATTTGATGGTGCTCCTGGGGATCATCAGAGATTTGGATGTTTTTTTATAACCTAACCCTGACTTGTACTTCTCAACAACACTGTCCCTTACTTGTTTGGAGAGTTCCTTGGTCTTCATGCCAGTGTTTGGTTAGGGGCGCCTCTTGCTTAGGTGTTGCAGCCTCTGAGGCCTTTCAAAAAAGGTGTGTATATGTACTGACAGATCATGTGACACTTAGATTGCACACAGGTGGACATCATTTCACTATTTATGTGACTTCTGAAGGTAAGTAATGCTAATTCAAATTTCCAGTTTTTTATTTCTTAAAAATAGTTTTTTGTATATATTTTTCTCAATTCACTTCACCAACTTAGACTGTTGTTTTCTGATCTATCACATGAATTCAGATTCAGGTCTGGCGAGAGTCAGGCTAGTTCACATTGACAATAAACTGGACTGGTCCCATTACGCCCTGTACAAGAAGAGCCGAAATCGCCTCCACCTTCTTAGGAGGCTGAGGTCCTTCGGAGTGAGCAGGCCTCTGCTCAGGACTTTTTATGGCTCTGTGGTAGCTTCTGCCATATACTACGCTGCCGTGGGCTGGGCCCCGGGCAGCACAAAGTGGGACAGGAGCAGACTGAAAAAGATGGTGAGGAGGGCCACAGGAGGGTGCTAGTCAAAGTCACCTCCATCATGAACAACTCCTCCCACTGCGCAGGACTAGAGGAGCTCCTTCAGTGGAAGACTGAGACACCCTTAGTGCAAGAAGGAGCGCTACCGCAGGCCCTTCATCCCTACCGCTGTCAGACTGTACAATAAGTCACTTTAAGTCACTAATGACCTGCACTGAATAAAATGCACTCCTATAGCCACATACTACATAATATATCCTGCACAAAAGAGACCATATTTTTAACATTTAACATGTTGCATGCTTCCTCTCTTTTTGCACAATCTGAGTGATTCTATCCATGCCAAATGTGACATGTACATTTCTTCATTGTGAGATCAATAAAGTTTATCTTATCTCATCTTATTATATTGTCATCAAAATAATGTCTCATCTGCAAATAGTGCAAAATGTAATATTATGGACACATCACAAAGATATTTGTGATGTCATGTCATGTCAATGATTGTCAAACATTCTGGTTTAGTTGGATGGACTTCCCTGTGTAAACCACACCTCTAAACAAAGTGGGCTTGTGGACGAGAAACTCTGCACTTCCTTCCTGTCTCTACACGCTGCCACTCGCCTGACACACACAGGTAAGATTCTGTACGTGTAGATTTACTCTCAGAATTCTATGTCACATAGACACACAGTAGAAAAGTGTTTGTAGAAGGTTCATGTCTGAATGAGTGATTTTCTAACTGGATTTGTGTATTTCAGCAGTTGTGCAGCTTATTCTGTTTGAAACCTAATATTTACAATTGTTCATGAGATAAAGGCTGAAGAGTTCTGTTGCAGCTGTGGCAACAAACACATATGATGAAAAGTCCAAGGTAACACAATCAAGTGTTTGTTTACTAATAATAAGGGTTTACCTGCGACTCGTCGGACTCACATAAATGGAATATGATATCCACTTTAATCAAAACTTTTTTGTTCACTTTCTGTCATGGCGGACTGACAGTGTATGAAAGTACTTAAATAGGCAAGCCAAACTGAACTAGCTAAAATGTCATTCGATAAACACCACAGAACAGTTTCCTAACACATCTCCCCTCAGCCAATCAGCTCTCAGCCTAAAGCATCAAAGAGTGACTCACAAGGGTATTTCTAACAAGTATGCCAAAAATAACATGTTTTCTAATAAGATAAAGACCGCAGGCTATGAACTGATTCGTTCACAAAATGTACTCTTTCTCTGATACGCTGATATCAGGAACTTCTGGTATGAACATACAGTATAACTCCACCCCTTCTGTTTTAAAAGCTCCTGTCTCAGTCCTGTAACATCTAAAGATTTTTATTTGACATTCTCAAACATGACATGACACAGTAAATAGTCTCATTAGCCGTGTTATTGGACAAAAACACACATTTCTTCCTTAAATACAGTATATAGATATTGTCAAAGGCATCAGCTGTGGATTCTGTTGCTTTTCCAGATCTCCCAGCATGGCCGGCGTTCCCCAATAGCTCCCAGATGGACATGAGTGTACCAGTCCCCTCGCTGCTGTTGGGGCTGGGGGGAAAATGCATCCTGAACTGGGCTCTGGTCTTCCTCCAAAGGGACCACATCTGGAGCAGCTTCATCTGCGTTTTCAGCCTCTCCGTCTCCGTCATCGACACCATTCTGACCATTTTAGTAACATCCATTCACTTACTTCAAGACGTCAACATCTTGGGTTTGCGACTGGGCCAGTATCACGTGTGCATGTTGGTTCAAATCCTCGGATACACATACAACGCGCAGCATTTTGGCGTCCTTGTGTTGACATTATCGGAGCACCTTTTCACGGTTTGGAGACGAAGCCTGTGGAAAGGAACTTGGATTCTCCGTTTGTTGCTGTCTGCATCGCTCTGGTTTTGCTCTGTTTTTTACGTCGTCAAAATATCAAACGTGCAACCTTATATTGAAGATGCCGCCCGATTTCAAGATGACCATTGTTGGATTGCGAGCTCGTCAATCATATCGGAGACTGCAAATCTCGTCGGCTTTTGTTCCCTTTGTTTTGCTACATGGCAGTCGGTTAAATGTGGTGCACAGGTTGCCAAGAACCAACGCTCAAACGTCCTAGGAATTATGAAAACCCAGATCAAGACCAGGTCAATCTATATGTGCAAAGTTATAAGAGTATTTCTGGACATCTGGGTATTGTTGTTATTATTTCTATTGCTCAATGCTGTCCTTCCACTAGAGATGCCTTCCCATTTGGGTCTAAACTGCGGCTGGTTTTGCTTTTTAAACAGCCTTTTTACAGCCGTGGCTTTGTGCGTCTACGGTTCAGGCCTCGAGTTGACGGCGGTTCCTCCCGATAGCTTCTGTGACTGGAGAAATATTTGTCTCAGCACAATAAACATACACAATACATAGTGTGATTAGTGGGAAAGAGATTAAAGAAGCATTTTAAAGGTATATAGGAGGATTTTCACGAAGTTTAGGAAAGAACCACCCTCTCCACTTTTTGAACCAAACTCCCTGGTCTTATTTGACGAGCACATATCTCCAGAATGATTGACAATTGGGAGGACCACTAGTCTTGATGATCCACCCGGAAGTAGAAAGCCCTCCTATATACCTTTAACATAGGAGCTACATTTTTCTATTTCACTTTTGAAAGATTGATATGTGTAGTTACAGATGATATGACAAACACGTGACCTCGAGATGTGGTGGGGAAAAACACACAGATCCTTACTGTGAGGGCTTTTCTTTGTAGACATTATAGGAAATTGTTTGGGTATGAACAAGATATTTGTATGTGTACATTTGGACCTCTCCACCACCTACAAGCAAGGCACTTTTTTCCGGTCGAGCACCACGGCCTCGGATTCGGAGTTGCTGATCTTCATCCCATTCATGTTTATCACACGTTTTTGTTATTTTGTTTTTCTGGTCCGCAGGCTGATGTTTGTGTCAAGAGTTCTAATTATATATTTATTATTATTATTAGACCTGCTTTGGTTTTGTGTTGTTGCTATATTCCTATAGAAATATATAATTGTGTATTTTCTAGATAACCATTGTGCTGCACAATCTAGATTCCTGTTCAAAGTTCAGGTGGAAAATTCTAATTTCAGGGAAAATGAAAATCTATTTTGTTCTAAATATATATACACGACTGGGCTTGTATTTTCCAATAGCAAAACCGTAAAAATGCATGAATATGAAGAGAAATATTACCTTATTTAGGCTCATATCCGCCCATTTTTGACATTTGCAGTTATTGTTGTATTTCTACGCCTGTTTTCTAAATACAAGGATTCCCACTTTCACATAATGTGGACCAAATTCATTTTCATTGTAATAATTCAAAAAGGTCAACTGTGTCTTGAGTGTGAATGTTTTTTACTTTGCGGAACCACGAAAAATCACATCATTTTATGTTTGTGAAGGTAATGGTTCGATCTAAATAATTGTAGTATTTTCTTTTCTCTCACTTAAATAGATTTATGACTCGATTCATCTCACAGCCCGAGCTTAAACGGGAAAGTTGCAGTTTCAGTTTGCCAAAATTGTGAGACTTTTGGCTTATAAATTGCTGATGCAGACTGGCGATTTTTATCTATGGTACGTCTTACTCTATATCGTCTTTCTAATATCACTAGTTTCGGTCAAAGCAGTAGCATCATGGACCACTCTGTTACTCCGGTACTTGCTCTATTTCCGTCACTGAACGGACATGTACTTGGCCATTTCATTTGTAATAACACAATACTCAATATGTCATAGTAACGACAACATAATAGTCTGCTTTCATTTTCATATGTATTTAGGGTTAGTGAAAGGGTTATTAAAGGGGAATCAGGCTACTTTTTATGTGGCAAAATGTTGATATTTTTGCGTTTTTGACCTAGTCATGACCAGGTGTCTGTAAGAGTGGTCAGCATGGTGTCTTCACTTTGGACCAGGGTTGTGTCTACAGAGCTCCAGGATCAAGCGTTGTTGGCGCAGGGGTCTGACAGCAAAGAAAATCTCCCAAACATTTGATCCTATAGCATTTTAGAGATGAAAGTAAAGGCACCAGGCTGACCACTCATACAGCCCCACTTTTTTTCCACATAAAAAGTCGCATGAGCTCCTTTAATGGATGTGCTGGTATGTATAGATTAACCCTGCGACATAACCGTACTCAAAAATCACGAGCCACACACAAGTAATTTTGACACTACAGAGGTTTACTTGAATTTGATCCAAGTTCATTGTCTCTATACAGGGTTTTTATTTACAAGATCTGAAATCGAGGAGAGGGGAGGCGAGAAGAAGAACAGAAAAAACAAACACTAGTTTTACAACTGAGGTATTGGCTAAAAGCATTTACACGTTTGTCATTTTTACTAGTAAATATGAATAATGAGAAACACTTACAGATGCAGGTGTACTCTGCTTTTTAAAAAACATCTTTTCCATATCACAACATGAGGTAGGAGAACCGTGTCTCGATTTCATGCAAGAACAAAAGTCTCGTAGTATAAGTATTGGCAACGAACTATGCAATGGTCATATATGGACTGCACTGCAAGATAAAACAGCATCGGGGAGTTCATGAACCAATTTCCTCTGTCTAGACGTGTTCAAAATGATGCACCTAATATTAGTAAGGAAGCAGTGATCACTGATTTTGATAAGATTAAAAATTTGACAACAGCATGTAGCACCCTTAAAAGAAATCCACCTTAAGTTTAGAAAGAAATGGCTGTTAGCTGATTTCCATATATTCAAATGTACAGGGAGATCCTCATACAAGCTTCAGATTCACAACTTGTAAGTTAAAGAGAAAAGTATGCAGCATTTTTTGAACATCACACAATAAAGTTGTCAATTGAAAATATATAAAATTGGTTTTTGATAAATATTTGAGGGTTGAAGCCACTGATCACTGCGCTCAGACGTCTTCCTCATGGCAAATTTGAAACAGTGCCCTCTAGTGTGCGAGATGCGAATAACGCCCGCAAGCCAAACGCAGTATCATGATATGGATAGAGGAAATGAAATTAATACTGGTTATGTTTTGAGTGCATTTAGTGAAACACAGGTTGCAGCCACAATAATAACAATAGTCTTTCCCTTTGAGCCGCTGCGTTTGTGTCAAAATGTTAGACAAATATATTCTTCAGTCGTAGTAGGCTACATGAAAATCCATCCATCAGAATGAAAAATTACACGTCAATGTCCAAGATTCATGCACTTTCGCCATGTCGCTTGTGCGTTAAGTGGGACGTCATTTATTTTACAATAGATTTGCAAAGAGAGTGGCCCTTGTGACACAAAAAGGGGGTTAGCAAAAACATGCAAAAACATTTTTTGTCCAATGTGTCTCTTTCCAAAATACATTTTCTTAAACAAATGTCTTTCGAAAATGTTCACAAGAGCTTACATTACACATGAATCAGTCCATTACAAAGTTTAGTCAAAATTGGGGAAATGTGTGTAACAAAGCAATATTCCTATTTTCCTAGTTAGTCCTGTCTTATGGATCATGCTTTTTCAATCACTCCCCTGTTCATTCACGCAAGTCATTTCTGCAAAAAAACTAAACAAAACATAAAACAAGCCCGTCGCTTGAAGCCTTAAACTGTCCCAAATGAATTAACCTTTTGAAGATCAACAGTTAATATATTAATAAGAATGACTACGGTATTTACAAAGTGAATATAAATCTTTAGTTTTATACGTTAAATATTTTTCTTTCATAACTTTTCAACCATAGAGCGAACATATGTGGTAGTTCTGGAGTTCCGCTAGTTTCCTCCTTAGCCTGGTCTTCCTAATATGGTAAAGGGAAGTAGTAGTAATGCATCAGTGTTGTAGGGTGGAGCACAGTGGAATGTCTTTTCATTTGCATTTTCTTTGAGCAGATGCATATAAATCTTAAGCTAAGGCCCAATCCCTGTCTCTCTCTCTATCTATTTATCTATCAATCTCTCTCGCGTTCTCTCTTTTTAAAACAATTATTTACACACATTTGCAAACAGGGATCTCCTTAGTGGCAATAGAAAGAAAGCGCTTCTTAAGTCTGGCAACTGGTGCGGCCAAACGTCCCCTCCGCTCTCCTCCTCTGGCCGGACAGCAACTTGGCAACTTGGAGATAAGATTGAAGTCAAATGTATAGGGTTGCACAATATACATACAGCTATAGTTAAAATATACATAGCTTTCATTTTTCCTCTCTTTAAAACCCAAATAAAACCCTAAATACTACAAAATGACATGCAATTTTTTTGAATGTATTTTTAACATAGTCTCAGTGGCTTTGCTTTTGCTTTGATTTGGTCAGAGGTATTAAAAGATTCTTATTTGATGGATATAAACAACTAAACTATTCGTCAAGCGTTTTGATACAATTATTTCACACACTGGAGCGATTGTTGCTGGAAATGTGGTTGGACATAGTTATTCCAATCTAACAGTGCTGTCATGACTGTATTTCTGATGGATTGACTGCTATACTATTTTTCTAAAGAACAGTGATTTTCTTTCAAAACAAGTGACCCCAAACTTTTGAACCGACGTTACAAGATGACACCACTAGTCCCAACCCGATCTTATGTTTTCCTCTTTTGTGCAGCCTCCTCCATATACAGTGCATGCCAAAGCCGCATAGCCTTACAATAACAACAACAGTGTGCCCTCATTCTGACAACCCAGAACAAAGCCAGTGGGGAGAAAAAAAAAAAAAAGAGCCTCCTCCATGGTACCCCTCGCGTCCGGGCCACCCACCCAGCCCTTTGCAGCCCGTGGCCCCCCGAAAGCACCCCTCAAAATCCCTCTTCCTCTTCGGGCTATTTGTTCACTCATGCAGTAGAAGAAGTAGCAGCAGTCGCATGAAAGCTAGCAAAGCCTGGGCTAAACTGTACATGCTCCCCAATATTAAAAAAACTACAGAGAAATGTGTTTTTGGTAAGAGCTTTTCCCATTCCTGACTCCTGGTTAAGATCACATCTATATTTTACAGTCTAGTTAACCAATGAAGCCACTTTTCTTGCTCGTAACTCTCTATATTTACAATATGCTGATCCAAAATCCCACTCATCCATTAGAAAACACTACAGAACTTCTCTTCCACGGACTAGCGTTGACGTCGCCAAATGCGGTTCTATGTGCGGTCATGTAACGCTGTGTTGTGGGCTTTTCGTCTTCTTGGAAAAGCAACTGCAACTCCAGCCCAGCCCAGCTCAGACCTCGCCTCCTCCTCCTCCTCCTCCCCCCAAAGTCCAGACGCATTCCTAAAGGGGCGACTGAGACTGGCCCTATAATAAGAGCACGATGCGTTGCGTGTCTGGGGCTGGACGTGAAAACTGTGGCAAAGTGGATTTATGAGTCGATAACAAAAAAGGAAAATAGTTGCTGTATGTCGATCTATAAGGCGGCAGAATGGATTCAGCTTTTACATGGTTAAGTCCTGGCAGAATATCCATTTGTCAGTCACACAACCCATTCATATAAAAGGAGAAATATTACGCATTATTTTGGGCACTTAAAAATGATAATTAGACTATTAACTCTGTCGTTTCATGTTTTATAATGTTAAATAATATCTATCAAGGGTAAATCATGCTATCAACCTGTAACTCCTTCAGCTAGATTGGATATTATATTTTTTTAACAAATTTGAAAATTACCAGCTGCAAACACAGCCACGCTATTTTAAAATACGTCATTCCACTTTAAGTTTCTTGAGGCAGAAACTTAAAGGTAATACTTTAAAAGCTGAAAACTGAGCTCATAGTGATACAATGACATCATACAACTACAGGAGTGAGGGCGGAGCTTTTAGACGGAGTTACATGTTTGTGCCAGAAGTTCCTGGCTCAATTTCAGGCTCAAAAAATCCTCTATAATCTAGTTTTGAGCGATACATGGAGCCAATTTTGCCAATGAAAAACCATAAAAGAGAGATAGACTACGTTGAAAACAGCGTCCTCACTTGTACAGCTGTAGCTTTTGTTTTGTGCAACCCTTTTTAGCTCGAGTGAATGACATTGCTAGTAATGGATGGCACATACACAGAGGCGTGTTTCAGACGACGTTCAGAAGAGAGAGGAGGAGACCAACGTTAGCCTTGGCCAGACAGACCGTTTTGCAATAGCTACCATGTGGAACAACACATCACACTTCAAGTTCATTGTCACTATTGGCATATATTTATGAGGTTCATGACATTTGCAAAAAAAAAAAAATAATGTATACAGTTAAGGTCTATTACGTCTTCTATAATAGATTTTCTACTTTTTCTCTGTGTTTTTAGTAGCTGGTGTTTTGAGATTCCACACATGGGGGGCACAACAGTCGGCGTCTTCAGAACGTCCGTATGCGTTTGTCCGCCATCCGCTGCGCTAGGTAGTAGCATAACTTGAAGCCGCAGAAAGTCTTTTGAGCTTCGTAAGTCCACAAGTTCGTAAGCTCAGAGTGAATACAAAGTTGACGGTGGATGGGTGTGAGGGAGGGTGATAAGGGTAGAATTGGTCACGTTTCGGACCAAATTCCTGTCTTCACAAAGAAGCAGCAGCAGCAGTCAGTTCAGATAAAAACTATAAATAAAAGCAAAACAAAAAAGAAACATGCCCAAAAAATATTTAAATACTGTTATAGTAATAGGAGCAAATGATGGGTAATAATGAAAACATTTCGTAAAAGTGGGGTTAAATTACAAAAGAAAGAGTCAGTCCTACATTGAAATAAAAAGGAGGGGGTTTGGGTGGGGGGAGGGAGGGGGCAGAGTTTCTTGGCGGGAAATTGGTGAGAGGCGCCTCTCATGGGGTGGTACAGTTAAGCCCGAAATTATTCACACTGGTTGAATACTGGATGCATCTGTTGAGCCCACAGTGACTCCAGACATGGTGGAAAATACAGACTTTCAAGATATGGCAAATAGTCACGCACTTATCACGTGCCAAAGCTGTTTTTTCCAATAATTGGTCTGGTCCACGTGCTTTTGCAACTGTTTTTGGCCACGGTTTTGCATAGATTCCTTTATTCTCGAGGCTAAAATGATTTCTTTTCATTTGAATTGACCACAGAGGCTAGGGTGACCACCTGCCCCTTCCCGTTGTCCATTGTCCCACATAGAAAAAACTCTTTGAACTCATGCCTTGTGAATGATATGAAAATATATATATATATCTATATATATTTTTTATTTACACGCACAACTGTCTTGTGTTGTTATATGAAGGGACTTGATGAGTATGGTTTTATAACTGTATTTTTCTGAAGTTCTTGAGGTGGGTATTATATTGTTTTGTTTTGAATGTATACAAAATGTGACGAGAGAATAATGTTGTCAAACAAACTGAAACGATCAGTCTTTTAAAAATGCATGTAGCGTCTAAAAAACATGCATGGCTCGCTGGCACTTTTGAACACATTTGACTCATGTGTTAATTATTATTCATGTGATCATGTGAATATCTCTCACGCCTAATCACTACGTCCCACCAGCATCTTTCTGTGTTGTAATTCTATCATCTCTATAGCTCTGTCTTATGAAACATAAAAAATTATGTTTGATTTTGTATAGTATAGTATAGTATAGTAATAAAAAAACTAAAGGTTGTCCTTTGCACCAAATCTCTCTACTTTCACAAACTCAACTTTTTTTTCTACTTGAGGTGATCACCCTAACACACTTTCATGGCCTTGGTCACTTAAAGTCTTGACAAGTCGCACCCTTTCTCTGTGCTAGTTCAGAGTGTGAATAGGCTCGGGCTTGGCTGTACGGGCTGTGGCCTCTGCTCTACTTGTGGTGCTCTGAGAGGGAGGCGTTGATGGGGGACAGGGAGTGGAGAGGTCCTGTTGAGGGGGTGAGCGGAGGGGAAGGGCTGCCCCCCAGAGCAGAGCTGGAGCTATGGCTCATCTGCTGCTTGAGTTGGCTGATTGTACGCTCCAGTTTCTCGCGGGCTTCCCTCTCGCGGCGCAGCTCGTCCTGCAGCTCCTGCCGGTCAGACTCGGCACGCTCCAGACGCTGACGCAACTCGGATAACTGCGGAGAGAGGAGACAGAGGTCAACGTCAACACGGGAGGTCAACACAGGAGCCTTTACTAGGGCTAAAAAGACGACGTTGTGCTTTGGACTGCTGTTTATATAAACTGTGGTTGTGTCCTTAGGCAAGATACTTCACCCACATTGCCTAGAAAGAGTCTGGTGTGTGTGTGTGTGTGAATGGTCGGTGGTGGTCTATGGCACATCCTGGTTGCCTCGCTTCTGTCAGTGTGCCCCAGGGCAGCTGTGGCTACTGTAGTAGTTTATCACCACTGGGTTTGGAGTGAATGAATAATGACATGTGAAGTGTCTTTGAGTGTCCAAAAAGCGCTGTACAAAACCAATGAATTATTATTGTTATTTACCTTTTTAATTTCAACTGTTTGAACTTGTACTTAATATTTGTGACACCAGCTGATTGCCTATATTGATGATTGATTCTATATTTTTCAACTTTATAAATATTTGCATTGATCTTTAACACATTATTACGTAATGAATGATGATAAGTGAGAGCAAGTGATAATACTGAAGAAACTACCGTTTTGTGTTAGCATTTCTCATTTGTTTTTGCAGAGTTTTATTAGTATTATTAGTTGAGCAGTGGTCATATTTCAGTCGCTAGAACACCATACGAACCACTACAAAAAAATGAAAAACCGTGATAAGATCTGGTCACTTTATCTATTCTTACTCATGGTTCAGAACAAAATGAGCCCGGAAAGATAGATCTGGCGCTTATCAAAATACATTTTTGATGCAAACACAATCGCAAGTTGATGCTCTCAACGTGATTTTGAGTTTTGAAAGTTGATTACGGTGCCATCTACCCACTGTTGAAGCAGTCAACAAGTCAAAAACAGCACCATATACATTTGCACTCCTGAGAAAATAAGTGGTACTGGAGCATATGTGGCAGCGTGTGGCTCGTATGATGTTTAATGCCAAGAACGATGTGTTAGGAGGAGTCTAATTACACTCTGTGGGGGAGCTCTGTGGCTCAGGTCTCGAGCCAAAATATCACAAGATCAAAATCACTCAACGAACGAACGGGTTTCAAACCGCGGTGTAGTTGGTTGTGAATCTCTGCTCTGAGTTGAGGCTTTTTATAGCTCCTTTCCTGCGCCTGTTTAGGTTCAGACCAGGTTCATGCAATTCAAGATGGTAAGAGCGGTATAGAATAGATGTATTATCCTTGCTAATACTAATAAAGGTAGCACCAGAGCCTGCCAGTACCACATTCTCTAGTTTGGTATGTCCTGGTACCTGTGCAGTGTAGTGCGCCTCCTGTTGCCGCTGCGTGCCGGGCTCACACGCACAGCCCTGTTGTCGGAGCTGCTCCAGTCGGCTCTCCAGCTCGTGCTGCTCTTGTCGGGCGTGGGACAGCTGCCTGGCCTGCTCGCTGTGCACGGCCTCCAGCTCCGACCGCAGCTCTCTCTGCTCCGCACTCAGCTCCCTCAGACGGGCCGCCTCGCCTCCACGCAAGGCCTCCAACTCCTGTGCAGAGGGTGAGGGTGAGGATGCGGCAAACCGGGACATGATCTTCTTATGGACCAATGGTTCTTTGTGTTTTTGTTTTTATTATTATAATATATTATTATATTATGTTATATTATTATTATTATATATTGTATGTCTCGTGCTTGAACTGTTTGATTCTCGGATTTGTGTTGGTGATTTCAATGGTTTTGTTAAGTCCCCCGAGATAACTACTGTTGTGATTTAGGGCTATACAAGAATAAATTGGAAGATTGTATAATTCAATACAAATCATAAGCACTGTTTCCACCAACCCTTCTTAGCCCTATTCTACTCAGCCCCGATTAGGAGCGTTTCCATCAGCCCTGTTTAACCAGAGCTAGGTACTATTTTAGTACCTGCTTGGTACTAAAGTGTTCTAACGAATTGTGATTGGCCATAGTGCTGCCGTTGTTTCCAATGAATTTCTGTGGATACTAGATTGTCGTGGGTAGGTCTCTAGGCGTAACACAAGGTAGAATAGAGCGGAGTAGAGTAAGGCCAATTAGGACTCAATTTTTTTACACGAAACAGGTAGCATAGCCAGAGCTACAATAATAATGTCTTGAAAACACTCACTGTGTTAGAACAAAAGCCCAAAAGTGAATATCTGTTGTTCACAAACACACGTCTGACTGAGTTTGAGTGGTTTTGTAACAAAAAAAGGGAAACACTTTCAATCTCAAGACGTGGAAAGCTTGTTGAGTCATACCCCAAAAGGCTGCTGTGATTTTTGGTTTTAAATATATATCTAATGATATAATGTATCATTCAGTTTTCACTTTACAGTTGCCCATTACTTTGTAGTGGTCTATCAAAATAATCTAATAAATGTTTGTGGTTTTAAACCATGACAAAATGTGCAAAAGTTCTCGTTTTATAAGTAATGTCACAACACTGTTAGTGCACTGTTTTGAATCCTCATTTTGGGCTTTTGTTGACCCACTTCTACAGCGCACATTAGCATGGACATGCAGGGTTGTGTCCCGCCCACTCTCTCACCATCTCCAGCTGCAGTTGTTTGTGCAGCGTGGCGTTGAGTTTCTCCTGCTGCCTGCCGTACATCTGCATGATTTCCACCACGATCCGGTCCTTGTCGTCTTCAGGACCCCCCGCGGAGCCGCAGCCCGTTAAGTCCTTGGGCTCAGTTTGCTCCGTGTGAGGGGATGATGAAGAGGATGTGGGGGGGAGAGGAGGAGGAGCAGGAGGAGGGGAGCGGCTGGCGCTGCGCTTCTTACAACTGCTGCTGGTCTCCATGGAAACTGCTTGGGCCGCCTGGCGTTCCCTGTCTGCCGAAAAGACCTGAGACTTGCACTCGTCGGGAGACACGATCGGTGCGGGAGGCGATGCGTGCAGGTCTGAGGAGACACAAGATTAGAGAATCACTGATCACTGTAATCACAAATGAGATTTTCATGGAGACAAACAAACTTTACTATTATTCTTAAACACCAAAACAATGACTCCATCCCTCATGATTAAAAAAGTCTGTAAACATGAATATTGGCTGTACCAATAGTTATCCCTATTAAAGCTGGATTCAAACCCAGCTTTCAAACCCCAAAGAATTGAAGTAACAGCTTTCACATGCATGTCACATCATTCACACATCTGATTCTGACAGAAAAGTGAAAAGGAGGACCACCCCAAATCAGCCAATTAGCTCTCAACCCAATAGAGTCAAATAATGAGTCACAGGGTAATAATGACTCATCGTTCTATGCAAAAGATAAGCTGTTTTCTAATAAGATAAAACAGCGTGTTGTGGTCGTGTGATTTGTTCACAACAAAATACTTTTACAAGACTCTTGCTATTGTACAAACTGCATGTGTTATTTATGAGAAAGGAAAAGTTAGGTAGCCCAGCTTTAAGCAAGGTGATGCATCATACGAGTAAAAAACCCAAAGGTATCCCAAATCTTTATACGAGCATTATTTGGCGAGCGAGTTTCTGTTTTCTACTTCTTACGTCTGTTGTGTGTTGAAAGTTGACATATATAAATAGTACACACATGATTATTCAAGAAAATTCACATTTTGTCCATGATTGAATGTGCCTCATTTCCATTTCCACCGAGCTCAGAGTTCAGCCGTGAAAACTAAAGCCAAGCTGTCGCCTACGCGCGCTGACACCCGCTCACGCGCGCTCCGGCTCCGCATGGCAACAGGCAGCTCACCAAGCACCGAACATCGCCCACAAATCCTCCGTGTGGCGCAGACAGCGGAGACAGGCGTGTGGGAGCTCTCTGCGTGGGCCCAGCCTTTGTTCAAACTTTAAAGATGCAGGCAGATCAAACCGCAAAAAATCCGCTGTCGTAAGTGTGCGTTTAAAACTGGGGTACGTAACTATCAATCCATAAACAAGCAGATGTGACTTCAAATCCGTCAAACTAGTTCCTGGCTCTAAACTAGTTGGTTTCTATCACTAGGTTTCACATGTATGTTTGGACTTCTGTCACAGCCAATCAGCTCTCAAATAGCCCTGTGAGTCAAATAGTGACTTACAGGGCTATTTCCTACGCGTAAGATAGGATGAAAACAGCCTATCAAAGGTCTGGTTTGTTCACAGAATTTTTACTTTTACAAGACTATCTCGGTTGGGGGAAACAAAATGTATTATTTACTATGTGTCCCCGCTTTCAGACCGTAGACAAGCCAAGCAAACTGAAATCTATTTGAAAAAACTGAAATTGAAAGTAAATAATTACATTTATTAATTTTGTTCACTCTAAACTCTCCAAACACCATATTTTAAAGATGGTTAAAATCACTATGCAGTCTTATGTTCATTGCATGTTGTAAGTATTTTATTTTTTATCAAGTTGCATTCAGTAATGTTTATATTCTTCGCTGCTATTCTTTGCCTTTTTCATAGATGTAAATGAACTTTTTTGGGAGGAATTGATACTTTATAAGGAAGATGTTTACGATGAGGACAAAAAGTCACAGCAGCTTTCAATTCTCGTTCCTTTATCAAGACTTTAGATCCACGCAGAGACTTTGGATGAGGAAAATAACGTATTTCTTTCGACTTTATTTTAAAACAAAAGCAATGTTGCTGCGATAACGAAGCCTACGGTTGATGGTGAGAGACTGCAGCTCGTCTGGCACCAGCACAGACCCATTACTCACACATCCACCGCTCTGCACCTGCGGTAAAAATACCTTTGAGTCACAGGAAACACTCAGGCCAGAGGAAAAACAAGACGGAGGAGAGAATGGGTTTGAAAATTAGTGTGGAATAAGTGGATTCAAGTTTATGTAAAAAATAACATCATATTCAAAAATGAGACATTGTGTGAGGGATGTGTCAGATTTTACTGTACTGTATTTTAAAGAGACCCAGAAATGGATTAAGGGGAAGAAAATTCATGGATGTATGGATGGAATTTTATATAAGTCTTTATTGTTCTGTATTCAAACAACCTAGCTCTTGTTTCTGAACTAATTATTTCAATGTGACACAAAGTCCATTCTCTCAAAATCTATAGGGAACACCAAGTTGCTATTTTGGTTACTTTATTGTGTCTTTTTCATTACCGGTAGTTTGCTTTTTCTTTCACGTTACAGATACAACATCCTTTTCTTCCAAACATTTGCTTATACATGAAATATCTGACGTTTGTTAAAATATGAAATAGAATCCTTTGTCAATGGACTAAGATTCCATCAATTCAAATCAAGAACGTGGTCATAATTCTAGTCATTTTAACATATTTTGGGTGTAAATCTCTCCCTAGAGTGTGAGATTAACTGCTGGAAATCTTTGTACTCGTGCGTGAAGCCGCTCAGACTTATTTTTATGATAGAAAAAGTTCACTATTCATGCGTTTCAGATTCATGTTCAAAATTGACAATTAAAAGGTATAATTTTTTGGTTTTTCCCTTTCGCTGAGAACAGAGCGAGATTTTCATCACTTTCAAACCCATGTCAGCCCCTATTTTCAGAAACTCTAAAGAGTGCAGGAAAGCAGGTGATTTTCGAGGCTTTTAGGCAGTGATTTGGAGCATTATGGTGACAAGGCGTAATGGGTGCACCACAATCTCTCTTCTTATGCTCTGGTATAATCAGTGACGAGTTCATGTGGGCTTTCGATGCACGTAAAACCACATCCGGGAGGAGAAAGAGTGAAGAGCTCCATCAATACTGACGGCTTGAGAGTCGTTAGTTGAAGGTCACTGAATTATGAGCCGAGGACTGCAGCCTTCCATGTTAATGCTACAGTAGGAGTCCTCGTTATTCTTTATTATCAACATTTTTCTTACATGGAGTTGTCCACAGTACGTATCCACAACACTACAGAAGCTACATCTGGAGCAGCGCTCAGGAAAGACTGATTTAAATGTTTTCCCATTTCTGTTTGTTTTTTTGTACAGATTGTCATTTTCAAGGAAGGTTACACTTCTGCATTTGACCCATCCTCCAGCCTCTGTCAGGACCAGTGGTCGCCCAAGTACAGCACCCAGGAGGATTTGACTTATTATAAAGGTTTTTCAACCTACAGGCTAAGAGGTTTTATCCAAGTTCAAAAGGTGGGACCTTCTTGCTGCGACTCAGGCGGTGGCATTTTACTTGATTTTTATGTTATGGCCTGGTTGTGTTCATGCTCATGTGGTCATTTTTATTTTAAACAAATATTTTATTCTTTTAAAACAAAACAAAAAGAAAAAAACGTTGGAAAAAAATAATACAGATTTGCTAGGGCACTGAAGTCTTATTAAAATCTGAACTGAATATTAAAGACTAATAAATGACGACTAGATTAAGGGTCATTATTGGTTCTTTATTAAAATGTAATCATTGATGGAATTATCACAAGTCAGTCCTAGAGAGTGTTTTGTTTACAGATGTCTGAACAGGATACACAGCGTTCATACTTAACAAGACCCCAGGGACAACAGATGCCATCTTCTCAGGAAATTATAGCACCTAAATAATTACAGCCTTTGTGATCGGATAATTGCGAACCTTCGACGGGTAATTGCAGTCTAGGGTTGGGCAATATCTAAGAAATAATATATATAGATTTCATTTAAAAAGGTGCATTCCTCAACTGTCCACCCTTTTTGCTGAGGTCCATATGAATGTTATAAATCCATCTAAACTGTATACAGTTTGATATTTAACTTGTGACTTTTCTCAGCTAAGTTTTGGTTTCAAGATAGATTTGAAGTTTCTTAATACTTCTCAATCCATTTTGGACTTCAGGGAGCTTGCATTACTTTATGTTGAGTTTAAAAAAAGGGATATTAGCACAGTTGCACTTACATTCTGCTCTTATGTATTGAACTATACTCCACACATCCATCGACGTGTTTGGCTGCAGCCCTTTGTAGCGTGTTATAGTGATGTATGTGAGGATGTTTACTGTGAGCGCGATGTAGCTGCCTCCCACGGATCTGACCTCTGTCTCCTCCTCTCACGGCGCAGGACTTTACGGGCCGCGGTATTTATAGGAGACATGTGTCAAAACCGCAGAGGGCTTCCTGTTGTGTGGCCCTGTTCATAGGTCGAGTGCTTAAAAGAATCTTCATAAAGACTTTTATTGACGCGAGTAGAAGCCTCTCCCTTATTTGCATATGCTTCATTAGCACTAGATATGTTTGACTTATTTTACCTTTTCTTTGGGAAAGCTTTTAACGCTGGAGCACCTAACCCGTTTCTGCTCCAGGAGGAGTCTAGTTTAAGTAATACTTTACAAACACTTTTTTCTTACAGTGGAAATTAATGTTATGTTGCTGTTTAGTCCCACTTATTTTTGGAAAATGTTAAACTTTGAAATATCCTTTTTGTTAGACAGTTACTATTCGTTAGAAAGATTAGTTGAATGAGTGAATGTATGAGCCTATTTTGTACCTGTTGTTAATAAAGAAAAACAGAAAAACTTTGCAAACAAATCAGTACCACATAAACTTATTTACAAGTGAAAACTAGAGATATTAGAGAACCAAACAGATAATGGATTTGTATTAGTTATTTTTTGTATGCAGTCTCTGCTACAGATCCCCTGATATGTTTGGATAAAATTGGATATAATTATTAGGACTGTCGATCTTTAGTATCTTTAGTTCTATAGTCAATTCAAATTAGTGGCTCCAAAGTTTGTGATTTATATTACAATAAATTTAATGTAAAAACTGCAAAAAAAAAAATTAGATTTAGGGCAAAATAACTGAAGCCAACTCTTTAACTTCGATACCAGATCAAACTATCAGTTCACATGTTTATGTCTTTCACTTAGTATTTCAGTGATTGCATTAAATTGTTTTTCCATTAAATTTAAGTTTGAGAGTGCAGATTGGATCAGGTATGTAATCATATTTAGAGCCTTTTCCACGCCTCTCTTTTAGTTCATGAATCAATCTCCTGGGCTTTTGTCTGGTCGACCGAAGGCTCGTCCTGTGGTCTCAAACATGTAAATCTGCTTATTTTGTGTCATTCACTCTCTGAAGGGACTGAGCTCAGCGTCACAATAACAAATCAATGTTTAAAGATCGCACAGCGTACAACAAGTTACAGCTGGATAATCACAGGTCGTTACTGTGATGCAACTTTGGTGTTGATAAAAAGAAGGCGTTTAAACAGGAAAAGGAACATCTGTGATTATACAGCTGTAACAAGTTGTTTGCTGCGTGTTCAATAAATATACATATCGATTTTCTTTGGCCATGAGCCTCTAGAGCTAAAAAGAAAGTTACCATGATTTGTAATCCTGGAACTGTTATAAAGGCAAGTGTGTGGCAGAACCAGAAATCTGTTTATTGCCCTTATAAGTAACAGGAAGTCTCAAACTAGGAATTTGCTTTGGCTCAAGGTGCAAACAAGTTATAAAAGTAAAAATAGATATACAGCATGCATAAAAAAATCGACCAACTCCATTAAACTGCTTGTATTTTTAAGTTATTTTACACATGAATACGTTGTGTTGCTGTAGTGAGGAAAGATAAATCACAATCAAATCACATTGTTTGTCGTAGCATATAGTGAATCGCAAAGACTGTAATTTTTTAAGTTCTTTCCACAAAAATAGTAGTCTAAAGATAAGCAAAAAAATGGATGGATTTTTCTTGGTGTTTTTAAAAATAGTCTTTTGTGTGAGTTTTGCTTTAATTTTCCAATATTTTATTATTCCTCTAAAAAGCTGCCAACGCAAAGTATGTCAAGCTGCATTTACTGAACTGTGCTTTATCAATACATTTTGACTGATTTGATTGTTGACGGGCAGGAGCATGATTTTTCACAATTTACGTAAGCCTATAAGAATATGTGAAACTACACAAATTAAACTTACTTTTTTAGAACATGGAATGGAATAGAACAATCTTGCCAAAATGTTGCGGCACTTACATTGCGTGCGTTGATATTTTATATGCATTTTTTTATATGTATATTTTTCTCTTTTTTTATAACTTTTGTGCATGTGAAGTAGATCAGGCAGCTAGTGTTGTTGTAAATGGGATAAAGCTGAAGTTGATACTGACCCATAGGCGGCTCGTCGTGGCCCAGGACCCTGCGGCTGTAGTGGTGCTTCAGCAGAGCTCCTAACATCTCCGGACTCATCTCCGCCTCCCGCCGCAGAGACACGTTTGGAGCCACCATCTTATCGTAGGTGTACAAGAAGTAACTGCAGAGAACACATAAAAAACTGCAAATTAGCGCATAGATTTCTCTAACTTGTATTGTGTTCTTCAATTAGAAAACATCAATGAAACCTTGATTTAATCTTGTGTCGTCTTTTGAAGTAGTGCTTGCCAAATGGAAGGTTGAACCAATTTCACCAGTTTCATAAATGAACGTGGGCCATTGTTAAAACGAGACATGCTGCTGGCATAATGGACTCTCGGTGACATAATTTTCGGAAAACGTATTGACTTGCATTGTGCAAGGACTTCCCAAAAGCTAAATTGGATCCATTATGGGAAATTTCAACCCCATTTGCCAACAAAGAAAGTGCACAAAAGCCAAACTAATTGCCCTAGTTTACCTATTAAGGCCAAAATGTGACCCAAAATGATAGAATTTGGAGATTAAAGACATACAATGTTCAATTCGGGCGTTCTGCTCTCCCAAAATTTCATCCACTGAGCGGCGCTGTGATCAAAAAATGACACCGTTTGTTGCCCAGTTCACTTCCGGTTGATTTCATACAATGGCGAATATGGCTCACGAAAACAACAAACGATTGACAGTGCCTGAATTGCGTGAAAGGTTGAAGCGAAAGGGTATTTGCAGTGTGGGAAAACGAAAGGAGGAATTGTTGTTGCTAGTTCAACGAGCGGATGGTGTTTATGAAGATTTAGAAGAAGATGACAGCGAGCAGAGTGAACGAAAACGGCTGTGTGTGCGAGTGACAGATGGTAACAATGAGAATGAAGTTCAGCTAAGAGGGAAGAATGTGAATTGGACGGATGATTTGCGCGATATGCCACTAGTTAGAGACGGGAATGTATTTGCATACAGAAAATGACGAAAACACTCAACCATTTAGAGAAAATGCGCCGGGCAGAGAGAACCGGAAGTTGCGAAGGCAAGTGTTACCCATAATGCAACGCAAAATTCAGTCGCTCCCCCGCCCATCGGATGGAATTTTGGGAGAGCAGAACGCCCGAATTGCTGGTGCTGATGGCTCTCGACACCATGTAGTAGTCTAGTTTATTCTATTTCTATGTTGTACCTTTGATTAGTGTAGGATTAATTTGGTTTATGAATGATATTTGCATCAATATAAAGGCCATGAAATCCCACTAACACTAAATGTATTCGAATGCCAGTATTCATTTAGCATAGCCTGTACATAAAAGTAGACAATTCTAACCCCCGCTGCTGAATGATGTACAATAGGGATGAAGTTTTGCTCCAACTGACTCTGGCTCCTACCGACTTGTGTTGAAAAGTAAACTCCTCTATCTCAGGATCCGTTGGCTCCCCATTTTGGACGTAAAAACCCATGGTTTGCACTCTCTACGATCCTGGTCTTAATGTCTTTGTAAATCCCGATATGAGCCATACAAGGATTGATGATTGAGCAATGAGAGGCCTTCATTCGCAGAGAAAGCAACCATCTTAGCAACACATCTCTGCCCCTGTTACGCCCGCGAAGCTAAACCTGTCGGAACAAAAGCCCATAAGAGGAAATTGGCCCCAGCTAACTTGTGTTCAAATGGACTTCTTCCAAATTGGTAAAAGAATTTGACACATTTCTGCAACAAAACTCATTGAAATTCCAATCATTTACACAGAAAATTGCAAGGTGTACAAACAATATATATTCTAATAGTGTACTTTTCGCAGCAGGTAATGGTAGTGAGTCAAGCTTGCACAATGTAGAACATAGATTTTTGTTTGTTATCATCACTTCACAGCCCAAACAGCTTCCTGAACTTTATCGCAAAAAAAATAAATAAATAAAATCCAGGAAGAGGCTACGGCAGCAGATAGCGCCTGAAGTGATGCGCTAAAAGTCAGCCGTCCGCAAACCAGCAGCATTTATCTGCCGTTTTCCTGTGTGTGATGAAGAGGAGAGGAAAAAATAGGCTTGAAGCTCAAAGGCCCTCCCCCACCAGACAGCTGAGAGACTGCAGTGTGAACTGGGTTAAGCATGGCGGCTCAGTGGGGCTGTTCCTGCAAGACACAGCAACACCAAATCTATTTTTTCACCGCCGTTTCCCTGAAGATTGAAGCCGGGCGCTATCGGCTTCGGTGTACGAGTGTAAATCTTGACATGTTTATTGATAACGTGTCAGAGGACGCGTGAGGATCTGCAGCCGATGAATGAATGGGGGTTTGTGAACGTTCACTAGTGATGCAAGATTTGGGAAAAATGCATTATCGAGATTCATGAGATGTGCATTTGTATTTGTATTTGTGATAAAGTGTGTATTTAAACACAACAAGACGAGAAATTTAAAACAGCTAAAACACGAGAGAGCTTTTGTAGAGGTCGAAAGGTTATCATAAGAGGGTTGAGCCAAGTTTTGAAAATCAGATTATAAAACTAGCAGAAAATATTCATTAGGTTCAAAATATACAGAAATGGGACAAAAATTGACCTTTCTGAACAGTGTTAGAATTATTTTATTTGGTTTATTTGGTATGGATCCCCATTCGAGGCCACCAAAGTGACAACTAGTCTTTTTTTACTATTTCAAAAGTCAACACAGGTAAAAACATACAACACAAAAATACAAGAAATTTTGAAATTTTGACCATAATTAACATTAATATATCATAAAAGTATAAAATCATGTGGTATGGTTTAAAAAGGTCGTTTTCCCTTCACTTCTTCGTTCAAAGAGTTTTAAAAGCGACCACTGACGTTCAAAAGTTATAACGTTTATAAGCGATAATTAAATGACTATTATGTTTTCTCCTGAATCTGATAGTTTGCTGTCGGCCTAGTTTCTCGTATTATGAAGGCTATTCAAAATTTACATATTCTCAAAACTAACTAATTTTTTTTTTACATCCATCCATCCTCTTTTAACCCCATTTGACAACAATGAAAGTGCATAAAAGCTAAACTAATTGCCCTAATTTACCAATTAAGGCCATACTACGACCCAAAATGGATGCAAGTAGACGAGGTTATTGCATTTCTATGTTGTGCCTTTGATGAGTGTAGGATTAATCTGGTTTAAAATGTGTCTTTTTATGAATGATATTTGCTTCAATATAAAGGACAAATAGATAAAGGCCATGAAACCCCACTAAAAATTAACATATTTGAATACGAGTACTAATTTGTAAGCATAGACTGACATACAGTCTCGACAAAATAATCCATCCATTTTCTCCCGCTTTATCCGTTGCTGGGTCACGGGGGGCAGCAGTCTAAGCAGAGACGCTATGCTAATCCTTTTTCCGTGTTTTCAATGTAATGCCGCCCTGTATTTGTGTCTGTCACTTTAAACTGATTGAGGAGTATTGATAGTATGGGTACATTGAAATAATTCTTAAGAGCCTGTTGAATTGTCTAATTCTTCAGGCAACAGGAGACATAATTATGACAGATGCCCTACTTGACACATTCCATCTACTCGAGTGCTCGCTTGGACTTGATAATGTGACATATTAAATAAATGAAAAACAAAATGCGCTCGTAACACGCAAATGAGGAAAAGTGCAGTGAATGCCATAATGATTTCAGGTTCTAACAGACATCGGGGCTGCGGAAAAGGGGAATATCGTTGCTCTGGTCTTATACACTGTTATGTGACATCAGCTCATTAAAACTAACCATGTGGGTCGTAACATTGTCTCATGAATATTCTACCTAAATGTAATATATGTTGTAAATCTGTGGTGGTGGTAGTAGTAGTGGTAAAAACTAGTGGTCATAATAGTAGCAGTAATAGAAGTAGAATGATAGTAGTAGTAGTAATAGAAGTAGAATGGTAGTAGTAGTAGTAGTAATAATAGAAGTAGAATGGTAGTAGTAGTAGTAGTAATAGAAGTAGTAGTAGTAGTAGTAGTAGTAGTAGTAGTAGTAGTAGTAGTAGTAGCATGGTAATAACAGTAGCAGTATTGTTGTGTAGTGTTCAGCACTTTGAATTGCCTTGTGTATGAATTGTGCTATATAAATAAACTTGCCTTGCCTAGCAGTAGTAGTAGTAATATTAGTAGCAATGGTAGTAGCAACAAGTAGTCATAATAGAAGTAGTAATAGTCGTAGTGGTGGTAATAGAAGTAGTTGTAGTCTTAGCACTACAGCAGCAGTAGTACTTGGGGTAGAAGTACAGTAGTAGTAGTAGTAGTAGTAGTAGTAGTATAGCAAACATGAAAGTATAATAAGTTCTGAGTGAGAAAAGAAAGTGAAAAGACACCACCCCAAGTATTGATGAGTGAAGCAGAGGGGCCAGCCAGCTCCTTACAGGTATTGATCAAATCTTTTCATAAGATACATTCTCGGACATTTCGCCTCGAAGGAAAACGAGTCAAAGATGTGTGGGTGTTTTTAAAGTTCAGGTTAAACTATTGGAGTGATTTATTCAGAGCTTCCATATGATGTTAAAAAGCCATGTGCAAAACGCCCTTGATAAAGTCTTGAAGCATTTGTGCAGTACCTGGGATGGACGAGGGCTGGGTGTCCGGGCTCCTCCTTAATGTCATTGAAAAGTCGATTAAACACCAGCGAAGGAGGAGTAGATTTCCCCTGCAAGAAATAAAACACCAGATTATTCCGAGACATAGTTTGTGGCACGACAATTCTCAGCTGGAGTCCTGCCTCCTCAAAATGGCAGCTCTCCTTCACTTTTATCGATCGCTGCATACATTTGTTTCTAAATAGATAAATTATCGCAGCAACAGAGAAAACGCATGCGGGCGCAGAGGGGCAAACAGCGGGGAACGGAACGTGGAGACATAATCTAATAAAAGTTAATATATGCGCAGAAAGCGGGATCATCCATCAGGCATCTGCCGAGCACCAGGAGGAGAGGAGCAGGTCTGGGCCAAAGTTAATCATGATAAAGGGGCTGCTCTGCGCCGCATGTGGGCCAGGAAGATACGAGCGTCATGGGTTTTTTTACACAATGTGAAGTGTAATTTACTGTACCCAACGCAGAGACTGTGCTGTAATAAGGACATGATGGTCTGTGTGACATTTGCTCGATGAAGTCTGAGTGGAGCGCTGGTTTGTGTGCAGTAACTCCACTGATAGGGTTTTGATTAAATTGTTGGGGAAGGTCAAGTGTGTTCACTGCTTTTGTCACTCGTGGCTGTATGTCAATAAGATGATGGGATCTATTTACCCAATATTTTCTGCTTTGAATTATTATTGGATTCTGAGACAAAAGAATAAATCACTAGTGAAAGACTGATGGAAAAACAGCTAACAAGCTACATTTGTGACATTTCATAACTTAAGGGGAAATTCATAAAACTTAGAATATAGTTTTGAAAGTCTATTTACTTCTGTAATCCAACTCACAATGTGAAACTAATGGCGGCTGAATTAAAAAACTAATGGCTTGAATTTCTCCTACGGGGGATCAATAAAGTATCTATCTATCCATCTATCTATCTAATGTATTGTGGTCAGAGCAAATGCGTTCAGTTCTTCACATAATAATGTTTAGCAGTAATAGAGATATAACAGGGGTCCACAATACAAAATATGCAGGTCAGATATCACAGTATGACAGACTCATTACAAAGTGACACATATATTTGTAATAATGTTGGTGGTCGTCTCACAGCTTGCAAAAACCCCAAACAAAATAGCTCAGAACAATTGAATATTTTCATGTTAACAACATAAAAATTATGACAAAAGCTCTTTGCATACAATGATTGTATGAAATATATTGGACAAAATTGGTTCAAAAGTAAATGTATTTCTGTACTTGTGAAACCAACGATTTTGCTGGCGCAATAATTAAGGAAGACTTTCTATCAAACTATTAACACAACAGAACAAATCTTAACTGGAAACTAATGGAACAATTAACATAACATGCACTTGCGGTTATCACCCATTTTAAGGTTGTCAATGCTGTGATTGGATTTGAAATATTTCCAAGAAGAATGTTAAAAGATACCATTGTGAAACTTCAACTAATATTTAATTCAGATGCATCTCAGAACCTTAAAATGTACTTTTCGATTCAATACATCTTGCAGCCCTGGAGCTAAACTATTCCCATTTGTTGCCAAGATCAATATCTGTTCAAATGATCTCGTTTTGATAGCAGTGTTAGCATTGATTAAGATCTTTGTATCGATTGGTTTGCCATTCTGAGAGATAGATAAAGACCGGGCAACCTCAAGCTGGGTGGTTCAGTCCTCACTCTTACAAAGCCGCCATTGTGTCCTTGAGCACACACTTCACAAGCACTGTCTGTGTAATGACGTTAGCGTGACTCCGATCAGAGGTGCTGCACCAGGGTTCAAATTAGCCGCAAACAATGGCTGGAATTTTCTTCTTGTCGGATTTTGTGTTTGTGTGAATTTTCAACAACCTATTTCACAATGTGGTAAATAGGCAGAAAAGTCTTTATAACTAGTGTCCGCAAATACATCTATCCTTCTAAACATACCTAAATCTTAATTCAAGTCTCATCTTATCAAATTAGCCATTCGCAAAAAGTCAATTTTTCTTTGAAAAGAAAAAATATGTTATGTTTGGTTTGCCTAGCGCAGGGGCATCAAACTCATTAAGGTCAGGTTCAAGTTAACTACTATAACAGATTAAATTATATGGTTGTTTTTCCGGGAAACTAAGCTCTAAAAGCCATAGTAGCTCATTAACATCAATGCTGTAAGTTACTATGATTAAAGAAAATTGAAAATCGTTTCAGGGGCTACTAAGAATTATCTTGGTGGCCGGATTTGGCCCACAGGCCAGAGTTTCTCCTGCTATATTTCATATGTCTGATTTCTGAATTGTGTGTGAATGTCGTTTAGATATTTTGTAGCCCTAGTGTGACTAGATATTAGGATTGTGCCAATAATTGAAATATCGCAATCTGCTGCATAACTGTGATTGGCTACTTACTACTACTATTACCACTACTCCCACTCCCACTACTACTACTCCTACAACTACTAAATCAGAAATCTAAATTGGTCAATATGTAAGATAACATAATATAGATGATATAATATTTTTCCAGTGAAAGAACGCAAGGTGTAACAGCATGGCATTCTATAGTAGGACTAAATGCAATTAAGACCTTGTATATGGTTTTCTCATTCAAATAATGCTGTTGGTTTTGTTGCCATTGTCTTGCACTAATGGTCGGGGGAGGAGAGGTGATGCCGCGCTGTGACAGGTGAAAGAGGAGAAGCGTGTCGTTGTGAATAGATCAGACTGAATGGGTGGTGGAGGGTGGAGGGGTGAGGAAGGCAGAGTGTGGACCCTTCCTCCAGGGGTCAAAAACAAGACACTGGGAGGCTGTCAGCACAAAGGGGCGAAGCATCAGTGAAGAACCCGGGTCAGATTGGAGTGCTGCGTTCGGGGCTTGATGCAAATTGGTCTCTGTGATTATGGCACTTGAAAAGCAATTAATTATGTTTTGTTGCATGTATCTCGGGATGTGGCAAAACTCAACTTTTCTCGGTCATTATAAACGTTAAAAGTGTGATTTCTCCTAATCACGAGAAAAGGGATAAAACGGTGAATCTATTCTATTCCGCAGGCGTACAACTATCATCTATCACCAAAAATATATAAACATGGTTTTGATTTTATTGATTGATCTTAATTTTGCTTTGTCTTTGACAGGGCAAAAAAATATGTAAAACGCAAATAGGTCAATTCTCCAAAATGTTTTTATTTTTTTGCCCTTTTTTTTTTTTTAAATGGATCAAGGACGTCCTTCATCCTAAAGATTATAAGCAATGTAAAAGAAAACACGTTTAAGGACTGGAAACCTTTATATATATATTTTTTCTCTTATTTCATAATTTAACAGCAAATTTGTTTTGACATAATTCATTTGTAGTTCCACGATGATTTATGTTGGAGGTGTTGTAGTTGCGATCGCCTTTGACTGTATTTCATGGCGACAGCAGGAGTGGGTGTGGGGAGAGGAAGGGGTTGATCTCTTTGTGGCGTGGGTGTTATTGCTTTGTTTTATAATGTGATATTTTTCCGATACAAAACAACTTGGACACAAAAATAAGCCACAGAAAATGATCTAGATGTTTTAGAATTCAATAAAATAAAAAAACCACAAAAACATTGTGCGTGAGCAAACACTGGGATCTGGGAATAGGTAACAAGAAAAACAACAAAGTGAAGTGAAAGGAAGAGAATAGTCCAATATTGAGAGCCTCCAGGTGAAACTCAAAAAATTATAGTATATATAGTACAGTATAAGTTCATTCATTTACTAACATATGACGGACTCATTACAGAAAAGTGGAATAAATCAAGCTTTTATTTAAGTTATAATGTTGATCATTGGCTCACAGCTGTAAAAACCCCAAAACATAAAACATTTTCAAAAAATAGAATATTTTGAAAATGGACCATAAGCCATAATCATCAACATTATAACAAAACAGTCTTAGCATGTATGTCACGCTGCATGTAATGACAGTTTCACATTGTAGGTTGACATAACTTTAGAACGACATGTGTAAAGCCGAGTGACATATTGTTGCCCAGTGCTTCCTATTCTACCGCGATACAAAAGCGATGCCGGAAAACATTTGAAAATCAATCAATCTCATCTCATCACTCACCTTCTTCAGGTTTTCACTTTCCAATAACTTTCCGCTGGGAGGGCAGATGTCCACCGGTGGCTTCTTAATGCGACTCTCCTCCTCCTCCACCGCCTTCTGCAAACAATGGAAGACGGATACAATGGTTAAACCTGGAGCAAAGACTGTGGCCGCAACCATACATCATATTCACCGTAATGATTTCAAACACAGGGCCATGCATCACTATCATGCCACCACATTTTCTGTCTATGAAACTGTCCCCTTATATTGTCTTATTTTCCCGGCTGTTGGGCTTTCTGGGATTGCCGTAACAAATCATCTGGCTCCATCGAACCCTAGCCTGTGTATCCGCTTTGTCGTAAATCTCTGCTTCGGTCTACCTCTGGACCTTTAGGACCTCACGTTAGCTTACTTCACCCAAATACAATTTCTCAGGGGAAAAAAGGTTTTGATACAGAGTGAAAAAAAGTGACATAAGTACGACATAAATGTACCTTCACAAAACTATGGACTATCTAGGAACTCCTAAAAATGAGAGCGGCACAAGGAAATCTTAATAACCATGCTGTTATTTACATGGCTAAAGCTAACGTGTTTTGACATCTCTCTCTGTTATCAGGAATAACAATAAAAAGAATCAACAGGACCAAAACAACAGTGATGTGGGAACCGGTGTGTATAAAACGTCTGGAGGGTGCACACATTTGGACCTATTCTGAATGGTTTGGAATAGTATTGAGCAAGTTGTTGTACTATTGAAGGAAATTATCATGGTAAAAAAGTCTCCATTGAACCTAGAGTGGCTATGGCGGAAATCGACTGCTGATCGTAAAATCATGAGATCAGAAAAAGAAGCACTTGCTTCATCCATCCCCTTTTTGAACCATTTACTTGTTATTCGTCTGTTATATGTGAACATATGTGTTGTGCAAGTTCGAAAAAATGCATCTACAAGCACTTTACGTTTCGAGGAACCACTGGCCCAACCCATTCAAATCACTTTCATACATACTGTATGCCAACAGTGATGACAAGAGTCATCTACTCAAATCAATTTGAAGTTAAACAAAACATTTATACAAAGTTACAAACGCATATTAACCTTAAATGTATGATTTTGCTGTACTTTTCTAGACTTGTAAAGCAGAGTTTCCAAATGAACAAGATCCCATAAAGCACACAGTAAACATGCCTTGTCTGTTTTGCATGATTAAAGTTTCATACCAATTCTTTCTGTCGTAGATAATAGTGGTAAGAAACATCACAAGACAAAGGGTTTTTAAATTACATGAAATAAGATGGAAAGACGGGTGTCATTCCAAACTGAGATAAATTACTCGACCGTCGTTGTTACGTGTAAGAAGGCTTTGGTAATGCTGTGAAGGCCACTGCATAGGATAATGGCTCTATGAATAAAACAGTGCAAAAGCTGCATTGGAAACAGCATGCTTACTACATAGATCGACTACCAATGCCACACAGTCAATCAGCGTTAAACAGAAGCATATGGATAGAAGTCGGCTAGATTTTCACAGTTGCTCGTCAATTTGGTCACATTTCTTCCAACAAATTTGCCTTCAGTAAAAAGCCCAACAGTTGAGTGATTTGATGCTTATAGGAAACACGTAGTACAAGCAGTTGGCAGTCAAACAAGGAAAGATTCCATTAGGGATTCAAAGTATAGCAGCATGAGTGAGGAGGAGAAAGGCAGGCAAAGGTTATGCATGTAAAAACCATGAATAATTGACTTGCAAGACCCTTTAAAAGACATATATAAACGTTTGTATTAAGGCTGAGTGGATTACAAACACTCATCATCGGCTGGACTCAGGGCGCTGGATTAGGACAAAGTATCGCTCCTTTATTAAATAATTATGGCAAGTGTTTAAAAGGCCAGGAACCATGGGGCTAAATTACAGACAGCTCACGTCAAACTGACTGTCAGAGTGAGGCTTTTAGATGTGGACGTAAATTATGCATGATTTTCAATGGGTCCATTGAAGGATTACAACATATTAAAAATGCAATGTGCAACTGAGCAAGATTTGTTTAACACAAGTAAATGATCCTGTGCTAGTCATACTATTGGCATGTCAACAGTGCAGAGTGCTTCATAGACTGTAAAGGACAATGCTAACTCCCTAGCTCAATGATTCCCAATAGGGAAACGTTCATGAGCAAGGATTTTCTCCATCTTGCTCTAGCTCCTACTCACTTAAAATTAGTTAAGTTGTACTTTATTGTCCCTGTAGGGAAATTTCTCCTCTGCATTTGACCCATCCTTCTTTGCTCCTAGGGCCTTGTCAGGAGCAGTGCCCGGGGCCCACCTCCAGATGTTGTTGCTCAGTTTGGTCAGGATTATCAGAGCTGGAGGTTTTTTACTATTGTACATGTTTTTAGGGGTAGGGAGACAGGAGCACCCAGATGAAACCTAAGCAGACACAGGGAGAACATGATTTACAAGGGATCAGTGCAGATTTACATCTAAAAGTGAACTCCTCTAGCTCATTTACTGATTGCGCCACCATTTTGGGCCTAAAAAATAAGAATGTATTTTGGGCTTAAAAAAATCTGTGGTTTAGTGCTCTCTATGATCCTGGTATTTATCATATTTTGAAATTGTCTTTGTAAATCTAGATACGAGCCATATAAGGATTGATCGATCAGATGTCTTAATTCTCAGGGGAAACTTGCCTTAGCAACACGTCTGTCCCTGTCACGGCGTTAACACCATCAATTCAAATGTTTTCTACTGCTTTCAACAGTTTCAAATGCATTCCTTCAAGTCACTTTGAGCATGAGGAAAAACAGTTAAACTATCCAAACTTAAACAATAGCCAGTCTGAAAACTATTCACTCTCATTCATCCAGTATGACCAATTGAGAGGCACCATTTCACCTATATTCACGCCTTAAGATAGCAGCTAATCCCATCCTAAGCAGTGCCGCTATTATAACTACTAGTTGGTTTCTACTAACTCCATTGTTTTGGCATTTCCGCCCCCAAGACATAATTGAAGTTTTAAACCTGACTGACGTGACCTGGGTGAGTTCGAATCTTCCATCTCCACATAATGACAAACCTTCTCATAATCTCATGGCATGGATGCCAGTGGTAACACCTATTCAAGCCCGGATGCAAGTTGACAATAACAAATAAATGAGAAAAGCCCTTTGCTGCGAGTGTTGCTGATCCGACAGGCGCGTATTGATGTGTAAATAGGCTACAGGGTCGTATTTACAATGCCATGGGTGTCCAAAGCTTGTGCATGCAAATGTGAGGGGCTGCAGCCATATGTCTAACCAGGTGTGTCTGTGCCAGAGTCTGTCAGTTTACAAGAGCTTTCTTCTTTAAACGGCAGCACTGCAGCACGGAGCGAGAGGACTAGGAGGGGGGATAAAGAGAAAAACAACAATAAAAGCACTGCAGTGGACTGGAGGCCACTGCTGCTGGATTTGGGCCAATTTTAAAACTGGCCATGGGAGCTGAGATTGAAGGGCTGGTTCCAAATCAAGTTTTCCTCAAGAGTCTCTTATCAACACTCAGTTTACAGGAACGATGTGACAGATTAGAATGCACAGATGAAAGAGATCGTAAAAGCAAAGATGGATGGATACGGAAATCTCACTTTGTAGTAAGACATCACACAGTTCTGTATGGGAAGCCAGTGGTTCATTTGTAAACTTATGATTTCAGTATAGCGTTTCTTGATATTGGCATTTGTGACTGCATACATTTTCAGCTGGCACAGTAGAACAAATATCATTAGTTCATTGGTATGGACTGAAAGAAATTGTTTGGAACAGGGGTGAGAAATAATGATGGTGTGGCACTGGCAACAGAAATGTATTGATGCATGTATGCAATCTATTTACAGTATGTATGTATTTGGCTTCTGTGTTATCCACAGAAGACTTTGAAATACGTTTTAATATATACTCAATACAACTCAACAACTATAATCACAATTTTAAACAAGGTCATCAAAATTACTCTGAAGAGATGTACCAATATTATAGTCACTGCAGATTAGAATAGTGTCTTGGCGTGTTGAAATTGTACTAGAGCAGATGGTACCACTGCATTTTTGATTACACAATGATTTATGAGAGCAGAGATTGAAATATGTGGAAAGGGAAGTTTGGATACCACAATTTTTTATTTCATTTATCATCATTTCATTTAGTTCCCTCCTCTGCACCGGTTACAACATCCACCACGTGCTTCATGTCACCGCTGCGGGTCGACCCTGTTTCCTAAAACTGTGGGTCTATGATTTGAGCTGAAACAAAAGCAGAGGTCAAACTGACATTATGTCCAGGTCGATCTGCCCCCTTTTCATGTGTTTGACCCCGGCCACTGCAGCAGATGCTCTCAGCCTGACGAGACAGCTGACAGCTCATTAAAAGCTCCAGTGTTAACCCTATATATGTGTGCGTGGTGTGTGTGCGCATATGGTCCATTCTGTTTAATAGTAGCCTTGGTCCCTGCTCACTGTAATTCCAGTTTACCTGACAGTTGACAAGCTTAACACCCACCGCCCACACCACAACTCATTATCGGTCCTGCTCGGTGCTAACGAATGCAGGCGCGGGATGGACCGATGCAACACAACTGTCTCCGAAACCACTGATGCCATTCAGTCACAGTATTCATAGAGCGCTGCTTCTAATCGGCAGTAACTAAAGCACATCTCGTATATATACATGGCAGGCTCAATAGTTGATTCAAGGGCTGGGTTTTTGGTAGACTTAAACAATGCCCATTAGTGAATTTGTTTTAATAGAAAATCAAACAAAAAATCACTATGCTAAGTGCTATATAAATAACTTGCCCTGCCTTGCTGCTACTAAATACATTTTGAATAAAGTATTGTGAATGGAAATATTAATTAGACTTTGGATAATTTTCCTCCGTTGCTTCTGATAATTGTGGATTTCCCAGAGAAATCCTTGTAAATTTGTTACGTCAGCACATTTTAAGAAATAATTAAGGCCTTCTACCAATTTAAAAGATAAGAGAGTTCTGATTGTCTGCTCTGGTCTCATGTGGTCTTACGGAAGTAGAACCACTGCGCCCCAAGACCGGGAGAACCAGAGCTGGCCAGAACGCGTCACTTTTGTGTAATGTTTGGGACGTCTATGATGCGAGCGTGTGCCAATGAGCTCAGGTCTCTGATATGAATGGAGACCCAGGGCTTGTGTTAAAAAAAAAAAAGCGTATTTGAAATTTCTCTGATGGTGTTACTTCAGCTTTATCAGGGTCAAATTGAGATATTTTATCTCCGTTCTCTATTGGAAGACTTATTGTTAGGGTGAGTTTGTAACAGCACTAATGGATACGTGCATGTTCTTTTTACCAAGATTATATTAAATACAATATCAGAAAACGCAGGTTCAAGTGAAAGTTTGTTTATAGTGATTCCGCTGTACCTTTCATCTTGGATCTTCTTGTTTTTTCTATTGTCATGACTGTTTGCCATTTATGCATACTTTCAAAACAACAAGCCTATTCTGCCCATTGCCCACACATCTTTGCACCAAATCTGCAGCCACCTTCTCATATCTGTACTGGTTTGTGCTTGCGTCCAAACAGCTCTTTTGTTAAATCCAGGACTAGCCGTGCAGCTGAGTGGATTAGCATTCCTTGCACTTGCTCTGGTGAACCATGGCCTGTTTTAGCCCTAATCATTACCAGCAGCTAACCAGTCTGCTCCCGCTACTACATTCCAAAAGACAAATCAACTTTTACAATGACCCATTTTGAGGTCCCACATGGAGTAGTCAGGCCATTAGTGTACGTGACATTTACGAAGCTGAGCCATTACGAGGACAGAAAGCTTGTTTTCTCCCCCTTATGTGTGAGTGTACTGTAGTAGAGTGCTGTCAAGCCAATAATAGATCAACCACTACGTCCATGGTCAGTCTGTACTGAGGCCTTGTTTTGACTTCAATGTTTTCAAGCTCGCCAATGCTCAAGTTACATTCAGATTGCATTATTCTATTCCATTATCGATAAAGAAAATAACTGAATTTCAACAAACAGAAATTATACTAAAATACTGGGTAGCTTCTGTCAATCTGTAGTTATTTAGTCTATTAATTATTTTATTTTTATAGTCTACTAATAACTACATTTTTCAGTAGCGTGTTTTCTGAAACAGTACTTCTTCATTCAAATGTTACAGTTTGGGTCAGGTATGTAATATTCATATTCGGAACATTTGCTGTGCTGCCTTTTTGTCGACTCACAGCCAGCACGTGCCCTAAAATAAGGAGCGTGCTTGTTAATGCCGAATGGAAATGTCCAAAAGTGCTTCGTGTTTAGTTGAAAGCCAGATCTCATCCTAGTGACACAGAGGTTAAGCCGACACTGCCCCGGTCCCGGTCAGGTCACGTGGATGCTCCAGATGACTCCAGTCTCAGAGAAAACACACGCGGGCTAAAAATATCTCCACTGTCTCTGTACATGTATAATACAACACAGGAAGAGTCTGCCAGCTCCAGTGGACACGCAAAAGACTGCTACTGCTGCTGCTGATGCAAAAATGTAGGACAACCAAGGGAAAACATCTTGGAGGCAACTATGAAGGAATGCATTCAAAGAGAAATATAGGATATGATTTTAATGCACAGGTGCAGAAGGCTAATTCAAATAATGGTTAGTATTGGGTCAAGATTTTTGTTTCAAATTTCCAATACAGCAATCACAATTTTTCATCACTCGAATTATGTATTTGTAGGTCTCTGTTTAAAGTGCAGCTTCAAGAGAAAGTGCTTTTTTACAATTCAAACATGAATTCAAACACACACTAAGGGATGGGGTAGATTTATTATTATTATTATTTTATTTATTTAAGTTATGACAATTGAAATTTCCAAACTCATTTATGGGCATAACTTTTGTACTTTTGCAGAAAACTGCTTATTTTAGTGATGTAATTGTGTTACAATTAGACACAAATTAGAATAGACAGAAGGGGCAGAGTTACATGTTTGTGCCAGAAGTTCCTGATATTAGCGTGAATGGATCTAAAAACAACTCCAGGTTTGTTTTTGATGAGGAACAAAAGGTTTTACCATTGTTAAAAGCTCAAAAAAGAGTTTGCCTATTATGTCTCTTTTTAAACCTATTCTGGAACACCTAATATTGAATGGGAATTTGCCTTTATATACCCATTCATTAGCAGTCCTTGATACGCTCACATGATCTGCCCTGGTGTTTACACAGAGCAGTGCAGGTCTATGGGCAGCAGAGGTTGCAGCGACGCCTCTTTCTTCTTTATGGGGGAAGTAAACAAAGTCTTTATTTGGTTGTTCTTTCAGAAGCTGCACTTTTTTCATGCTTCATAGACTAGAGCTCAGCTACAGTTACGCCCTGTCTGCTGTGGACCGCATCCTGTTCTTCTACTGTGTCAAAGATTACGGCAGAAGATAAGCAGCCAGTGGTATAAATACTGCTTCATGGTCAGCCAAGCTAATCTGTTAAGCTAAGGCCACTCCTAGAAACACACAACTAGTTTCCGTGAACGCTTGTTTTCTTTGGACCATTGACTAATTTAGAACAAGGAAGTAAAAGATCAACTTGGAGTTGTAATTGTATTGGTTTAGTCTAGGCCCACATTTCATATTACCGTAATGTACAGAATAAGCTTGTTTTAGTGCTATAGGCTATAATGTTGCTACAGAAATGTTGTACTATATGTTACTAGTACAAACTGGTATTATTACATTTGTCAGTATTTCTGCTGTATTGCATATGATCTTGAACAATCCGATACATGCTTTTGTGTTTAAATTATAAACGGGTTTTTGTTTGTATTTATTGCTTAGAATGTGTTTTTGATGTATCTTTATTGCTTTATGAACAGGAGGAGCTCATTTGTACTGATATGGTTTTATTGTTTTGTGTGCAGCACTTTGAAAACACAGAAACTGTATGAATAGGGTGGATTGGATTTGATGGATATAAATAGTTTACTAATTATCAGTGCCATTTTTTAGCTTGTTAACAGTTGCATGTGTCATTCCTGGACACACATTGTCATGACACATAATGCATTTTTGATTGTGAACATGAAAACCCCAAAATCTATCTTTGACTAATCTAACTTTGACAAATGACAATTGGCTTGCGGGGTCTCGGTGGTCCCCATACGCAGACACAAGGACCTTCACAGTCTTAATCCAATAATCCATTTATCCAGGACGACGGCTCAGCTTCAGCCCAATCAATGAGCAGACACCAGGGACGGATACAGTCAAGTGGTGCGTTAAAAGACACAGTTCGTGCTTAACAAGATCTGATTCCTTTATGATTGAGATTATAAGGAAAAACCTCCAAAAAGTATAGTTTATTAGAATTTCATGATACATGACGTCAAAGGGCTTACATTTTGGACATTATTTTCAAAGTTTCAACCATAGGATAGTATTAATTTATTTTTAACTCATTAGATTTTTCAGTTAATGATGATTCATACATGTTTGAGTAATTATTATCCTGCATTTGTTAATCCCTACTTCATTGTTGATTACATTTTTATCATCTGTGATACATTACGATGTGATAAAAGGGACAGGCGTAAACTAGTCCATTGACTTTTAAACTTTCTGTACGCATTGGGCCAATTCTTTGTATTCTTCCCATGTCATGCTGATTACACTGTAAAATGGATAACAATACTTACTGGGAGTGTTACAGCATGTCCACAAACTTTATTGTATGGCAGAGGGCCATACAATAAATGTATGTAATCCATTGTAAGGCTTCCAGAAAATGACAAAAAAATATAATATTCAAAAAATATGACAAAGATTTGTGAATGGCAAATCCCAAAGAAAGAATTTTTTGTCATAGAGGCCGCTCTTGATTAAACGCTGCAGGCTTTCATATTGTAATGTAACATAAACCAAAAGCAAAACAAGTCCGATAGACGACTTTTTTAACACAACATGTTGTAGCAAAAGATTTAGTGACTTATATACTGGCAAATATGGTGCTAAAAGTTATGTCTACTAACATTTTCTAAAAGGTGCAGGAATTATTTATGTGTGCACTTCATGTGCAGGCTCATGTGCAGGCTCATAAGAAACTTTTTAAACATTCAGAATATTGGAAATTACAATCGCAAAGTTGGTCAGAAACATTGCAGCTCGAGAATCCTGACGCTCTACTGAACCCCATCCTTGTTTATGCAGCCGTTTCAAGTTGACCCAGAACCGTTGATCTTTGAGCTTAAAAGACAAACTGTAAATAAAACTAAAGTTGGAGCAGTTTGGCAGGTGCCCAACAGGTGACAAGACAACGCAAACACAGACAGACAGCGTGACCTTCTTTGGTTCCGTCTGTCAGACTTTATACCTCCGAGACTTTCAACAAAACCGGCTAGACGAGTTTAAGATTAGGATCAGCGCAGACACCAGACCAGTCATGCCACCGTCACATTCAAACCGACAACAACCGCGGTCTTCTTCTCCCGAAAAAAATTAAACTGGCTCTAGGCCCAGAAAGTGTCCCACATGAGCGTTCGGTCTAGACGCTCTTTATCACATGGTTTATTTCTGTTTACAAAGGTTAGGTACTTACCAGCTGCCAAGATTAGACGAAAAAAAAACAAAAACAAGAATTAGGTTGTGATAGCATGTGGAAGTAGTTTAATAGTGTCCAGGAAAGAGCTGATTCATATTATAAAAAATCCAATTTTGACATCAGTTTACTTTCTTTGACTTAGATTGTTGTGAAGATGGGAAATGGATAACATCACATTTCTCATTGATGGAATGGTAATTGGTTAAAAACAAATATCTAGTTTTATCAAAAATATTTCAGCATGAGACGTCCTCTCAGCCATTTGCCTGTTCTGTGGTTTCTAAAACTGATGGACCATTTTCAAGTGCTAAGAGACTAATAGATAGTAAATAAATAGACATTACTTTATATACTTTACTGTCCCCAGAGGAACATTTGTACATTTGACGAGTCAAGCATTGCCACTACGGCCTGTCAGGCGCAGTTTTATTCTGTTGTGTTTACATCTTTGTACATTTTTATTGTATGGTTCAGTATATGTAATATATTTCACTAAATTTTACACTAAGTTTTATTATATAGTTGTAGTTTGGTAAAGCAATTGATAATAATGTATGAAAAATGTCATTATTATTTAGACTTTTTATTCCAGGGTATGTTTTTTCCCATTAAAAAAGACATACACTAAGTGTTTTATAGCTACAAATTAAAATAGAATTTATAATATGTGATAATACATTCTAAGTATATTTTATTATATACCACGACTACTGTATACATATGTGTTTGCAAATCAATAGTATAAGTGAGTGTCTTTAAACTAAATATTTCAATATATCTTTATATCAACACCAGCGCATGGATGGCTTAATCATAATTGAGAGACTCTATAAATCGAAATGATGTCTATCAAACACACTGCAGACAGGAGCTAGAATTAGGAGTCAGCCCCACACACTAGATAAAAGAGTGCTTCTTTAAACGCGCCATGATCAATATTCCTATTCATTTCAGCCTCTGCTCTTCTCTCCTCTCATTTTACAGTCAAATCCCTGCAGACCCCCTCCCAGCCTTCCCCTCGTTCCCTGGGCTATCTCTCCGACACCCAGCCGTACACAGGCTGGCCTGCTTCTAACAACGTTACTTCATGAATGGACAAATTGTCTGACTGGGGTGTGCTGTCCAGGCCACACAGGGGAAGGTAAAAACCCACCCCCACAAAGCAAACATGCATTATCAATTCAGCGCACAAGGACCTTCACGGCCGCAGCAGCAGCCTCTGCACTCCGTCCACTACAGTCACGCATTACACACGACTATGCATTTAAAGCACTGTACAAAAAGGTTAATCTTTGAAAGTGCCGGTATTGTACAGTGGACACACACAGAAATAATACATCAGAGGGGCTTAGAGGACACACACATTCTCAATTTGTAGCATTAAAGAGCAGAGGCGCAAAAGGACTTTGAATACATATATGCACATGGTGTGTACAAGCACTTTTTGACTGGGAAATTATTAGCAGAATGTGTTTACTAATAGTAATAGTAATTTTCAAACATGATAATTGGCCCTTTAGAATACATGACATTGGCATGGGGTTATCCATTTTAGTCATATAATTTGACACGGTTGGCTGTGGCTTTGAATGAATCATGCATTAGATTCCTATGTGCTGACAAAGATACTGTAAGATAGGGCTAATAAACAAGGAGCCAAGACACGGAGTAGTAGAAGGAGTACTGAAGGAGTAGTGCAATTTCTGAATATCCGAACACAAAGTGGATCTCACACCATCTGCAGTAAAAGTGAACAGAAGTATCCAAACCGGGTTCATGCTAAGTTCAGAGAGAAGCGTCACGCCAACACAGCTATCCCACCGATACTTTCCCCAAAGCTATGTTGCTTTGCATAGAAGCCGGGGCCTATATGAAAACACGTCGCTGCTTACACGTCCACAGACGCTGGAGGGAAAGAGGGGAGTGTTTGACAAAGGCATCCATGCGCATCACTGCTTTACTGTACACACATGTGCAGCCCGACCAGCCCTGGGAATATCACTGAGTCTAGCCTTCTTAGCAAAGCAATAGGGCTGCATAATGTAGGGTGAATATGTTGCTGTAAATAGGAAGAGGAACCATCTCAGAATAAACTGTTTGGATTGCTTCTTGACACGATATATTAAAATGAGAGTCGTCAATAGAAAGACATCTATGTACAATTTTAAGAACTAAGTTTGGACCCCCAAACATATATTTTATTATTTATGAAAAGAATGAGAGAATGTCCCCCTATACCACCTTCCCCATATTATAATAATGATAAGAGTTGTGTTAAATATGAAACCATAGATGATGTGAGTAACATAAGTTGTATTTCATTTTTAAAAGAATGTACATTTCTGAGTAAGCATTTTAAGACTACAACCAGTAAGATTTGCTGGACAGTTTAACCTATGACAAGAAACCTGTAGGATATGAAATAATTTCGGCCAATCGGGAAGCTGCGGAGGTGAGCATCGGCAAATTCAAGCAGTGCTTGCAGTAAGTAACTGACTTCAATTTAATTGCATAAAGCCAATATATAGTAAACAATATTTTAACACTACACAGTTATCTGGTGCAGAAAATGTCCCATACATTTCTACCAAAAATGTGCATTTACCATCTTCAGGTGCAAGTTTAGAAAAGTTAAAATCTTTCCAATGAGGCATTATGGATTCATATGGGCTACAACTGTGTCTCTGGTGTGATTTCATTGGGAGACTAATCAGCGTCATTGCCAGCTCTTATGCTTTCCACAGATAACTTGGCCTGTCAATGCCCTGCAGGCGCCACACTGTGTATGCAAATAAAATTCTTCAATCAAACATTCTTGAAGGCGCTCCATGGCGGGTGACGTAATTTACAGCAATAAGACTGTTGAAGCACAGATGCGTGGGGAGAGGCTGCAGACACACACATTTCCCCGGGGGAAGCGGCCAGTGAGAACCAGGCCAGTGGGTTCTTGTCTTGTCTGAGGAGTAATGCACTCATATCCCAGCATGCATTTGTTGTGTGAAAAAGTACTTTACAAGGTTGAAAAATGAACTGTGCTGCACCTCTGTGGGCGCATGCTAGGGAAGGACTGCAAAAATATGTTAAACTGAATAGTGGAGATATTTCTATTGTTTCTATTGAAGCCAAAACCTTTAGTAAGTCAAAATTGGGGCACAGTAAAGGCCAATATTGAGAATACAATGGAACTAAACCAGGACTACAAGAGGATTGTCAAAAGGTCAGAACTTCATTATTCCAAGACACTGTGAGTCTAACCAGGCTTTAGTCTGGTTCTAACGGCACCAAGTCTGATTCACTTGGAGAAAAATGCTGTTAAGATCTGGTTCAGTGGTTTGCTCATATCAAGTCCACATGCTCGGCTTAAGAACTTGGGACCAAACAAAGACTAAATGCATTCAGAACCAGGAATAAACGTGACTTAAACCAGGATCCATTAAATCAAGGTTACACAAAAAAAGGCAAGTAGACCAGAGGACTAAAGAAAGACTTCATATAACCAAACACAGACTAAACCAGCTCCCTCCAAAACAGGTCAAAAACCACACTGCTTCTCACACAAAACCAGCAGTGGTGTTTTATTTGCAGCCTGCAGACTAGTGCGTGGAGACAGGGCGAGGGAGGAGAGTTGCGGAGGAGAGCGTTGCTAAGCAGACTGCGACTCCACCATCACTACTGAGAAAACACACAAAATGGAGACACTGCCTGACCCTCTGCTACAGAAGGACTTACTACAACTACTGCTACTACATTTACACAATACTGCATCACTGCAAACAGCTGCTATGGTGATGTTTACAACCGCAATGTCAAATTTGTTTTCCAAAATAAATCCTAACTACTACTGTAGAGTCCGGATGCTTCGACTTCGACGATAGATGGATCTTGAGTCCTAAACACAATGTTAAAAGCCTTTACTGGGCCTTTTGATACTTCCCTGATTTTGATCTTGCGTTGTCTGTCTTTGATTTTGCTTTGTCAACAATTCAATTCTAGAATAATATCTTTAATCCAGGAAATTGCTTGTTAATCTACAAACTATAATCTTCGCACGGCTAATTGCAGATTTGATCATAGATTATAATTGCAACATACACAGTGGCTTTGATTTATGAGTTGGAATGAGGGTCACGCATAACCAATTGCTTGTTGAACATAAGATTCTACAGGCAAATAACAGTAAATAAAACACACCATTTAAAAAAAAAAGCAAAAATCTCCAGAAAACAGTAAATGAATAACTGAGCATGTTAGAAAGTTTTCCCCTGTCACACAGCTCTATAGGACGCCACTCATCAATCAATCGTTGGTTTACTACTTGCATGTTGTTGCGTAGGGGGGTAAATGTCAACGTCTTCCAGGCCTGGTGTGCGGGCCGGGCCATGAGGAAGCAGGATGGGAGTGGTTTAGCAAACATCCAATGAAGAAAAATGTTCATAAACAAGTTGAAAACATAAGGAAACATATTTTACTCACCCTTAGCAACTTCAAAAACGCTCCAACTTCTGCTATGGCCGTTCTTGCTGGTCATTTGTAAGGCCGTGTAACGTTACAACTACAAGCTGTCTCTAGTTATAACTGCATAATGTTTCGATGACTGTAAATTGGTGAGTGGGGCCCTAGACGCATGTGAAAGACAGAAAGTTCAATTGCAGCGGTCCCTGGTCGGTTCTGCAGGGAGCTCCGGTTCATGCATATTACAGAAGGAGCATGTTTGAAGCCCCTCGTACAGCCTCCTCTGAATGGGCAACTTCTGCTCCATTGCCCCAGAGGCACCTCACCACCACCATCCTTCAACTCTGCATCTCTCACTACTCTTCACTTACACCCTGCAATCCACACACACACACACACACACACACACACAAATCTGGGAATGCTAATTTTTGTGACTGTACCCACGCACCCACGCACCCATGCACCCATAGGAGTTCCAGTGGAGTTTTGACTAGAATAAAATGCAAATGGGACAAGTTTCCAGTGGCGGTGTCAGGAGCCAGACAAGTATGAGACACGCTCTATGCACCGCTGGAATAAGCACTTCAACAAAACGCTGAATCGATGTGTTGCCCAACTGTCTCCAGGAATCAGCACAAAAAATATCATATAATAGGTCTTTAAAAGAGAAGCGATAGGAAAGTGCTGGAATGGAGCTGCTGCTACAGTTATAACGCATACAAAGGCATGGGTTTATATTAATGTCACGTAATTCTGGCGGTTTCCAACGGTTTTCTCCCCATAAACACATTTGGTTTGTCCCAACAGAAAGAAAAATATTGAGAGCAAACCAGACTACAGCATAATGTCATCTTTTGTATACTTTGTTGTTCTTCGTAAGACCCTGTGAGCCACTAGGTGATGCTTTGGGATGAGCGCTGAAAAAAAGTGATAGAGCCAACCTTTTTTCGGAGCAAGTAGAGGCATTTTTGAGATTTGAAGTATTAGGTCGAGTATCCATCAATGCAAACCACAGAATCATGTGTATACTCGACACATTTTTTAAAAAGGTCCTTCCTTTGTTAAAATGATGTATTGGCCATATATGTTCTATACTATATACTGTATATGGCCATGAGCAATAAATAAATAAAGAAAAAGAAAGAAAGCTAGATACCCCAGCTTTAATGGACTCTTCAGGTGTCTCATCTTGTACAAACTAAATCCAACAGCGATAAATGGTCAATTTCTAGTCGAGTCTTGTTTTAGTACCTTTTCATTCGCATTCACAATGCTTTGATCATTTCCATTTGGAGTAGTATGCCTAAATCTGGGTAAGATCTCACTTAAAAAAAAAAAAACGCAATTCCTCTTTCCACTTTACTTTGACATCAGGCTTCGAGAAACTTCCCCCCTCTCTCGGCTTCCATTGAATCCACCGAGTCCTTTCAAAAGCGGCTTGTAATGGAGGCAAGCAGCAGCAGCAGCAGCATGACAGAAATAAACCAGAAAAAGCCTTATAATATTAGAGAATGTCATTTTGTGTGAGTCAAAGGGCTCCACATCCACTGCACATACCTGGAAACGCATCAAAATGAGTCAGTCCTGGAAATGTATTTTTCATATTTGACAGAGAGCAGGTGAATACTATACATTCACTGCTGGTCAAGTGAACTCATAAAAAAAATAAGAAATGCATTTATTCGGATTAATAGAAAATGCCTGTGTGTGTGGTGCATTCAATGAGCGTCTGTACAAATCTGACCTAATGGCTGAACGCAACGACCGCAGACGAGGTTCAAGTGTAGGAGTGTGTCATTGAGTAATGGGAAATGGCACAATGGGACAAGATCGCGCAAGACCTGTCTGAAACATGCACACATGATTGTGTAGGAGGAGCTATTGGCAACGTCTGAAAATGATTGTGACTAACATCGATATTTAAAATTCAAACTTTTAAACTTTCCCACTAAACATCCGACGTCCACTCAACCTCCAGATCACGTCAAAATCGCGTCGGTCGGTCGTGACCTTTTATTTACGTCCAAACGACGTCTGTGCAAGGTGCGCATCTGGACGTAAAACAATGACCTCCCATATACGTGGATATGACGTTCAATCCCGACCTCCCCTAGACGTTGAAAACAGGTCATCGGCCGACCGACGCAGTACGTCTAGCAATACAATATATAGGCTGTGAAGCAACCCAAGTGTACCTGACGGTAGTGTAGTGGTTAAGCAAATGTGTGCAGCCTCGGTTACGTGAGTTCGAGCCCACGTGTGTGTATTATTATCTTTACATATTTGTTTTGATTTTTAACGAACAATTTTTTTCTGTTTGGTTAAAGACTAATAAACACTCAACATAGGATTACGTAGTGGCTGATAATAAAACTTGTGAATGTATGCATTTGTTGTGCTAACAATCTCAAGTTTGCAAATAAGGGGTGAGCACTTGAGATTTTATGCAAATGCATGGGTTCACAAGTTTTATTATTAGCCACTACATAATCTTATGTTGAGTGTTTATTCGTTTTTAACCAAACAGAAAAATTGTTTGCTAACAAGTGAAAAGTCAAAAGTTTTCCGACGGAGATTTGAACCTGCGTCGTTGCGACTGAAGTCTCATTACGCAACCGCTACACCACGGCCAGGCATGTTTCTGACTACTGTGAAAAAATAATAGATAACACCCTAAACAACCGACGCACACTTGTGCGCCGCGCGAGTATAACTTAGGCTTTACAGCCTGACACGTGAGTCGCTCGGTCGAGGACCTGTTTTCCACGTCTAAACGACGTAAGGTGTGCATCTGGACGTAAAGCAATGTCTTCCCAGACGTTGATATGACGTTGAATCTGTACCTCTGTCACTGCCCTGCTTTATTTACTTGGAATCACCCTCTCTAGTAAGTACACAGTCTGCACAGTTTTATGATATAGATGTATCATTTCCACATTGAAAAGAGTTGGAGACAGAAACTCAGTTGATTTCTCACGTATACGTGGATTTTGTTAAGTATATTTTGTATATTATCTGTATTTTGAATTGCCAGTGCATGAATCTATAATAATAACGGCTGGCACTGCTCAGCTGAAAGGGAGACACCTTTTTTTTAGTTTTTAAGTTAAAGTTTAAAATATGATATTGTTTTTCATATTTCAAACTATTTTTAACACATTAAAATTCTTAGGTTAGACTGTCCAACAAAGTATGTGTTAAAAAAGGTTAAGATTCTTGAGTTTTAAAATAATAATTCAATTCTAAAATGTAAAGTTACTGTATATTTCACAATGGTTTATAAACTGCAAAAAGACAACAGTACTTAGTAAACTAAGTTTAAAAACAGGGAGATCAGCTTTACTATTTGGGACACTCCCATCATTTAGACACCTGTGATGTCATCAGTTGGAGTTGAGTTCAGGTGTGGGACCATGTGGGACCATGTGGGACCATAGGAGCACACAGATGTTACCTGCTGCAGAAAGAGAGTTTAATGTTCATGTATTGCTTTGTTTAATAAATGGACTTAACGTCTTCCCAGGTCTTCAATGTCAGAGACTTTCACTTCTTCTCACTGTGGCGGTTTAAATGAGCCACTACAGTTGTTATTTTTGTTATTGTTAGCTGCAAATATTAAATATCCATTCATCTGCTGGTAGCAAGCTAACTAGCGCTTGCAACTCTATTCAATTTCTTACTTTTTCTTATAAACTTTAAAACCAGCCATATGTTAATTAAAATACATTTACCTTTGCTAATGCAGTCAATTATTGTGAAATCCATAGAGTATAATTTCATGATTGTTGCAATAATTAATGTTCTGTGTGTATTCCTAATGTGTCATGTGTGTTTGAGTCTTACAGGTGTCAGACTGTGTTAAAGGTGTTCAAAGGTAAGAATCACACTCTCACACATTGATTGTTGTTCTGTATTAATATGTTGTTTTTAGAATAAACCATTATTTGGTGTATTCTCTTTGAAAACATCTATCTTTTTCTCAGATTGTTCAGCAACTCACTCAAGATGAGGGAAAAGAGCAACAAGGGGAAAATGCCCCCTCGGAAATGCAACATGTGTAGAGTAATACAGGGTAAGTAGCTTTCAGGGCTCATTTGTGTCCATGTGCAAAACAAATGCATATTTGCAATTGTTTTTTACATGGAATTACTCCAATGACCAAAGCCTTATCCCAAGTTTCTCAGACTGAGTGTCTTCCAGTGTCTCGAGCTAGTGCAGTGCCAAGGATTGTATCACATGGTGATGGATCGAGTGGTTTGAGGCATTAATAGAAAGTTATGTGTTATATCACTTTGCCACATTACGTTGAAACTAAACATGTTCCACATTTTCAGGTGCTGTGCTTGGACCTTGTGATGAGAGACTGAAGACCAAGAGAGGACACATGTTGGAACATCAACATTCAATAAATGCATTCTTCTGCCTTTCAGATTGTGTTTTTACATCTGGGGAACCTAGAGTGTAGCTTGTGCCTGTTTTAATACTGATCCAAACATAGGCGCTACAATCATGTTTTTTTACTTTGGCATGAACTGTTCAGTACAGTAGTGTTCATAACACTGTGCCCTGTGTGGTTTAACTTGTACTTTGATGTAGAGAAACATGATTTTTAATGCAGCTCCATTTGCAATAATGACTGATATCCTTCTACTACAGTTGTTCTAATGATTTTTGAATGCTGTGTTTATCGTTTATTGCCCAGAGTCAGAACTAAACATGATAAAGCTGCATTTCAGATTCACAAGGCTAAAATCTGGAACGGTCTTCCTGGAAATGTGAGACAGGCTTCTTCTTTGACAATGTTAAAATCCAGGTTTAAAACACTTCTGTTTCTGCTTCAACTGAGAGATTTTATGAGAGATTTTATTTGTATCTTTTTAATTTACTGTCAATATTTATAATTGTAATGCCTTGTTTGATTGTTTCTATCTTTTGTTCAGTGCTTTGAGTTTCCTTTTGTTTTGACTGTGCTATACAAATAAACTTGCCTTGCCTATTGCAAAAAGTATGTCTCGACCAGTGAGTGATTCTGCAGAGGTTAAGTAGGTCAATTGGACTGTAAATGGACGTCATATAAACGTCAATATTTTGGTCATATAAGACGTCGAGAGGACGTCGGACCCGACCGGTTCTGTACCACATTGCAACCTTGAATGAAGTGGCCGCGACGTCATTTGAACGTCCAGATAACGTCCAGATGACGTTGAAATGACATAGTTTTGACATCTGCTTGCTTAGTTGGAACAACGGAAAACGAACGTCATATGAAGGCAATATTTTGGTCATATAAGACGTTGATAGGACGTCGGACCCGACCGGTTCTGTACCACATTGCAACCTTGAATGAACGTCCAGATGACGTTGAAATGACATAGTTTTGACATCTGCTTGCTTAGTGGGAACGACTGAAAACGAACGTCATATAAACGTCAATATTTTGGTCATATGAGACGTTGATAGGACGTCAGACCCGACCGGTTCCGTACCACATTCAAACCTTGAATTGACGTGCCATCAACGTAACATTTGGAGGTTGAGGTGACGTCGGGAAACGACGTCGAGAAAACTTTCATTCTGCACCCACCAGTGACCTATATTCTACGTCGGACAACGACGTTCAAATTACGTTGATTCAACGTTGGCTTGCTTAGTGGGTTATGCCACTGCTGCAAGTACAAAGCAAAAAATCCTTTTTATAGTTTTTATTTAATCTTTTTATTCGTCTGTTTCATTAAAAATTAGGAGCTAAAATAATAAGCAGCAGAATTAAGTCTAACTGAACCATCTCCATCTAAAAGAGAAAAAATCTCACAATTTTTACAGACGATAAATATTTAAGAACATAATGAACCTGAAACTGTAGAAACTGAAACTGAACAGTGAAACTGTAACCATAGTTACGATCCAAAATGATAGCCCGGAAAAATATGTTGATCTCAAAGTTTCATTTTTGTCGCATAAATCAAAATAGTTATCAATAGCACATGCTTTTTCTGGCCGAGGATCAGCCCAACCAACATTTTGAAGTGAAGGAATCTTGAAATCTATTAAAATGTGATTAATTAAACCAGCCTGCGTCATATCATTACAGTTAATTCAAAGTCAAGAGCAGATTTACAGCCCGGAGGCTACAAATGTGAGTCACACTTCAATGAATGGGAGTGAATGCGCCAACATCACAGCCTGGCTCCAGTGACTGAACAAAGATGAGATGACCAATAAAACGTCTCACATATTCAAACGCATCCCTCATAAAGTCTGGTTAAACTATAGCCAGATTTTAAACCAAAAGTGTTAGTCAAAGCCACGTTACAAGTGTGGATTTCATTTATTAGTGTGCGTGAGTTTTCATACTTTTGGTATTGATTTTTAGAAGGTTAACAGGGGAGTGGCTTGAATACTGACTAAAGTGACTTGAATCAAGTATACTTTTTTATTGTCTATATTTTCTATAGTAATATAATTTACATGGAAATATAATTAAGACATGCCTGGTTGGTCAAGACAGGCTTCCACTTTATATTAGAAAATACCTGGAACATCACACAAAAGCCGAGTATGATTTTTACGGTTCCTAGACTCTCTTATCATTAAGCACTTTATTCACCGATGGCTCTTCAAAAAGACTCACTTTGGCTCAAGAGTAGAGTGTAACAGTGCTATGATTGCTATTATGGTTAATTCATGGTTGTGGGTCATTGACTTCAAGAATAAGATCTGTCTATTTAGAGGTCTGTAAGGAGCAGCAGTGACCCTTGAGAATAATGATACAAGAGGCATGTAATTTTAATAATGTGTGGCGATAGGAATACTTAACAGGCATATTTCAACTTGTAATATTGTACGGCAACAGCCTATTCTTCAGGCAAGAGATACGGCATACCCAGGCCATGTTAGAAAATACTAGAGCTCTTTGTATATGTGTAAAAAAGGAAAAGCGACAACAACATACTCTTATGCATTGAGCTCATGAGATATTTTTTGCGTTTTTTTTAAAAGTCATTAACAATAATAGCCATAGCAAACACAATGTATCTTTACTGTAATAGTCAATATGTCAAAATCCACAAATAATTGGCATAACTGTTTTAAGCAGTGTTTTCTAAGCTCTGCTCTGGTTCTGTATATTACTGAGGGTGATCATTGAACTGAGACTGCAGAGTCAGGGCTTGTGAAGGCAAAGGGACGCACCAATGAGCGAGACATTTTAGGAGTTTTTAGGAGAAGATAGCTGGAGTTTGTTGTAAATGTAAAAGTTGTCCAGTGTCTGGAAGGGTTTCCTCTGGGCGCTCCGGTTTCTCCTACCAACTTAGTGTTACTTCAACTGCATTTCCTTGCGATAAAAATGTAAGGGAATATCACATTAAAAGCAAGATTATCAAGTTTGCGAACCATATCAATCCATTTCATTTGGATGGTGTCGTATAATGCCTAAGCTAATAGTAAAAAATATATCTACGCACAATCAGTACAAGTGTCTTTTATAGCAAACGTAAAGTCAGTTTTGAATCTTTGCCCCACACCTTGAGTTCAGCCTTGGCCAGATAAGGTTTTACAGATACAAAATCCACACCAACGGAAGTCTTAAGAGAAAGATTATCTTATGTTTGTGGAGAAAAGGTGAAGTGTGTAAAAGATACAACTGGACCAAAAACTATGACTCACCAGAAGCGTTACTTTAGTGCATGGGCTGCGAGGACCTTTGCTACCGCCGTCGAACATGCTTTTTATTATTGCATATGCGTGATGTGCAAAGCTTGGCTGGCTTTAAAAGGACATAAACAGGGACATGTGTGATTTATAGAGAGATTCTAAAGACTGCATCTTGGAGGTGTTGGTATTCTGGCAGCTGGTACAATACAGTTAAAGACTCGCAGAAATGACAGAAAACACAAAACATTGGCAGATACCAGACACTCATATTTTATTTACTTTTATCAATGTCATTAGTGGTAGTGTGTTGTGCAGTATTTTGGTATGTACTCGAAAGTGCGTATAATGTTATGTGCAATCAATTCAATTCAAAATATTTTTGTATAACCCTGAATCCCATCAGCAGTCGTCTCAAAGGACTTTACAAGATCAGAGAATCCAGCCGTTTGAACACATGAAATGCAATGTTTTCATAAATGTCCCTTTACTGAAGGAACATGACATTTTCTTGTGTTTTGTTTGAGAGTGGATTTGGATCATATAAGTGTGTCCTTCATTCAACCCCTTTTCCAACCATGTTATGTTATGGTATGTGAAAAAGTGATCCACACATATACATGATATTGGCCTATGCTCTACCAACTGAGCCACTGTGATATTGTGAAAGTAAATTGTTCAAAATAAATCTAATATTGTTAAACGTTTAGTTGTCCTCTATCTTATACTGAACCAGAATTGGCCCGGTTGAAGTGAACCAAACTAAAAATGTTGAGCACAGCCTTGGATAATGCATTGTCCACTACAGAGACCTGAATGTGTCCATATGTGCTCTTTTCGAGATATGAAAATGGCTGAACTTGCACTAGTGACCTCTATACAAACATGTTTTGAAGTGCATGGAATTCTTGTACCGGGTAACTCATTTCAAACTCCTCTCAAAATGTTAATGCTGCCCTATGTGTTGAAAAATGTGTCATGTGCGTAAGAAACCTTGATCAGAAATATTGCAATTATTTCCACATGTTAGCATGTGCCTTTTGAATGTTAATGTCCACACAGTCGTTCATACATAATACATCAACCAATGTACCGCTAAAGCTCTAATGGCTGCTTTATCGTTTACTACCTGCGTTTACCTGACCCTATTAGATAAAAAGCATGGGGTTTTGTGGCGTTATTCCCTTGCCTGCATACAACTACTAATACGAATATATGAAAATGACATGATCTGCCATTTCCAAACATGCAAATAAATTACCAGCAGACTTGGAAGGACGGGGATGCTTTAATGGCACACATAAGTAGTACATATAGGGCTGTTTTTTTCCTGTGCAGTTTTTTAGTGTTTTCTCCATGCATAATTGATCAGTGTGGTGGCTGGTGGCGGTGGTTTAATGCATTGTGGATATGGCCCAGCGGGAGCCGTGACGCGCCTTTGATATCCAGCGTTTATCTGGCTGTCTGGGAAACTAGGGCTCCAAAGAGAAGGGGGAAAAAACAATAAAGCACGTCTATGTCAACTTATACAATGTGTGCGGTTGGTGCGAGTCCTATATGGAGAATCCTTGTCTGCTTACATCTTCATTAATCACAGGTCCCACTGGGGAGGCGGCACAGAAGCGGCTTTCACATGCAAAAACGCAACACAACAGAGCCTCTCTACCTATAGTTTACAGTACAACCCCCATTGCATTTGCGGCTAACAAACGAAAGCACGAAGCATCTCCCAGGGAAACCAGACAGTGAACGGTTAATCTACCAAATTCAACAATAAACTAATGGGATGTTACGAGGAGCGGGGGCTGGGGGCAGGGGTGGGGGGATGCTGCTGCCAGGTTGTGTCCATTCTGCAAACATGTGGAAAATGATCTTGTAGTTCAAGGGTTTAAGGAGAAACATTGAAGCAGTAGTTTAAAACATTAATATTAAAATAAAGAGATCCTTTATTCGTCTCATAGAGGGGACGCTCAGTAGGATTGAGGAGCACGGAACACAAACTAAGATAAAATAAATACTTAATACTCACATAAGTCAACATATATCCAATGACAGCAACAAGAGAGTGTTAGGGTTAAGTTTGATACTTTAATAATTGCAAGCTAGGGGCAGATTTCTTTACAATTGTCCCTTGATTAGCTTTGAAGTATATGTAGAAATTGGCAAATTAGATGAAAGCTATAACCTTGCTAAAGGAGAGAGGGATCAAGTAAGTTATATTTAAACAAAGGCAATACTTAGTTCTTAGTTAAAAATGGCACTGTTAAAAACTGTACCACCACTGTGTCTGTCCAAAGTGCTTGTAAAGCCCTGGACAGTTGGCTTGGGAGGAGCGATTGTGTGGTCTGTCAAGCTACTGGCAGACGTGGCACAAGGGTATCAGGCATTTCTCTGAACACACAGTCTTCGAACAGCTTTGAGAAAGTACTACGCCACAAAATTACTCAAAAAACGATCAATTTGAATGACAATAAGATTGTGACAAAACATACAATAACAGAGAAGCTGCAACACAGATCTCGCCTACAACCAAACACTACTAACCAGTTAGCCTCTAGTTTTTTACAAACCACTCGACAATACAGTATGGAGTTCTCTGCCCTATGCTATCCCATAATTGTTCCGACAGTGTTTAACTTTGTCCAAATCTAGAACTAATATTTGCATAGGATTCGATCCTTTCGCCTGTCCATGTTTGTCAGTATATACGGACATAGCTTGTGCTGTCCATGAACTATTTGAACAAACCCAATGACTTGAACCCAAATCTTCAATACTGTCAGCCCATATGTTTCTGGCCTATGGAAGACCTATCAGGGGAATAAGCCTTAACACCAGACCAGAATACATTTGACAATCACAAATGAAAGATGATCTCCATTACCAAAAGCTATTACTAAATTCCACAATTTCTTTCAATATGGGATGCTGTAGAGCCAGGTTATCGCACTAATCTACTGGCATTCATTTGTCTTTTCAGCTACGTTATTCAACCACTTTCGGTGCAATCTGGCTCTGCTAACCTGTGACCCTGGATTGTGAGATTTTTAACCACTGGCTCTGGCTCAAATAAAAAAAGAAAAAAGGTTGAAAATCTGTTCACTTGAAGGAGAAAAAGGCTGTAAAGTAATGGCATTGGCATTCTTCCAGTGCGCTGCTGTGCTGTTATGGAGCAGTGATCCTGGCGCTGACCTGATGGTGACATACCAAAGGGCCCCTCAGCCTAGCTCCTCCCATCTCCCAAAGGGGCCCCGTCCAGCAATTTACAATTTACAGGAGGGGCCGGGAGCGGGAGACGAGTTGCAAAGTCTGCTTCGTTATATACTACTACAACTAGAACTACTAAGAAATTAATTTTAGAATTGCTCATAAACTTATCAACAATAAGATATTCAATATTTCTACTATGCTAAAACTAGTATTGACACAAGATACGTAGAGCTTGTAACTAAAAGTACATAAACATTCCTTAAGCATTTTTGATACATTTCAAACTATATCAGAAGAGACACCTTGCAGCCCCATGAAAAGTAGTATTTTTGTCATCTATTTTTTGACATCTATACTTGTTTTTGTTCCACTTTTAAAGCTTTAGGTTTCTCGTAATTACTGAAATACAACCTACTAAACAAGACATTCATCATTATTGTCATAGCCTCTGAGAACAAGACGACTAAGCCGTTATTATTGATCTCGTTAGTATTTGTTCAACACATTTGAACAGATGCATCCGATTGGGCCGGGGTTGCTTGCTTTGGACTTGATCGTTGAAATATCTGGCAACCCTGGGTGGAGTGAACGCAGGGCGAGACGCATAAGGAGTGCAGTCTCTCCCACACAGTCTGCCAATGTTAAAATGTGAGTGTGATGTAGGGAGGACCCAGAGGCAAGCTGTGGACGGAGAAGAAGAAGAGGAGAATTGTTCCACCTCCTGAACCGAATCCACGATACTCAATGAAATACAGTTTGAAAGTCATTACAAAAAAAATAGTGTGAATCGAAAGCCATTAAGAAAGCATTTGTGAAGAGGTTTTACATTTCATTTACTTGCAAATCGTTCACAGCGTGAGACATTGGACGAGCGAGTGATCTCTCAATTTCATTTTCTAAACATTGGCGGAAATTGGAATTCAGTGTCAGCTATAGGTTACATATCTTCCACTCATGTTGCACGTTCAAAGACAAGCAGTGTGTTGTGCATGAGTGGGTAATTGTTCTATAGTTATGCGTATGGGTGTCTTAGGGGCCAAAGAGCACGCTGGCGACCACTGTCAACGTGTAAATATCTGGCTTGTGATTGGTCAGCTGGGAGGGAGTATCCAGGCTAGACGTATGGTTCAGATGAGGACTCGCTAGGTTAATTTTCAACTCAAGGAAACAGGAGCTGAAGCGAGGGCCCCCCAGTAAAAAAAAGAAAAAAAGAAAAAAGGTTCCCCCAAGGCTGAAGACAGCAAAGAGAGTTGTTGTGTTCCAATCTCTCGCACACGCCTATCGCAGAGCTGTTTGCAGGCTGTTCCGGTCTAGCCCAAGGGAGGTATGCATCTTGACCACACTTCACCCGGGTCTGGAGTCTGCCCCGTGCGTTTTGTCTGGCGTCCTGTCTCAAAAAATCTGCAAAATAATCATTACAGGGAGCTGCAGATGTGAGGGGGGAAGTCGGGAGACGTAGCATGTCCAGACAGAGGGAGTAAACCTAAATCACAAGGGTTAATTTATGACTTAAACTACAGCTGTTTTCTCCCATAGATGTTTTATTTTGGCCTTGGAGACGTTGAAAAACATTGAGAAGAATGTAAATTTGTAAGAACGCCAGCTGAACTGAACTTAAATCATATTTGAAAAAAATATATGATTTGAAAGTATGGGTGTAAAAATGATAAGCATTCAATGTTTAAATTGGCTGGAGTTAAAGAATGTGTATGGAAGGACAAAAAGTGGACATAAATTATTCAAATCCTCCGGTAGAATAAAATTCACTCATTATTTAATTAGAATTTTTTTTTCAGCAACAATTTTAAGACAAATTTCCCAATATCTCAACATCTTCACAGTAAACTTATATTTCCCCCTGATTGCATGTACTACTAACACAAAACAAGAACTGCTGATTGAAAATGTAAGACCCGCTTCTGTAATTTTGCAAAAACTATGTTGGTTATAATTATGTTTTCCTATTCTATTAGAAATTGTATAACACTGTCGAAGGAGTATTGTAATGGCAAAAGTAAGAGACAGTGATCAAGTAGTCGTGACAAAAGCTGTCAGAACTATTTCGCTATATCTCTGAACTATGACACCACCTGTTTACAACCCTACATCCTATAGAAATTACACCAATAACAACATAAAAACTCATCACTGCTCACTGCTGCCAGTATAAGCAGCAGTACAGAGGCTTCACCCCCTCTCCCTCCACTCCCTCCGCTCCCTCCGCTCCCTCGTGTCTAGTACTACAGTGGCCCATATCCATCAGCCTCAGACGGGATCGATGGGGCCTGTCTCCCCCGTTATAGACGCACACAAGTGGTTCTTCTTGCTTATGTAACCATTGACTTATCGGCTCATTTGGCTCCTGCTTTACTCCGCTACCGTCCGCTGATTGGGGCCCGGGGCATATCGAGTGTTTACAGAGACGTCAGGACGTGGAAGTCTGGGCAGAAACAGCTCAAGCTAAAGACAATTGATGCCGGGGTTAGCAACAAGTCTATAGGTCACAAGGGGTGAGCTAAGGACGGACGAATGTTGTAGGAGCTTTGAAAATGGAAGCATGCCAACGCCGTGTCATTGACTAAGACAGACTGACCCAGCTTGCTTCTGAGATTATGAACTTGGTGGCACTGAAGGACAAAAAGTTAGTTCAAGGTTATGGAAAGATTCCATTTAGTATGACCACATGTGTTGTTAAATAAGTTATTACATGGCAAAGGCAGGAAAATGAATTACTTTTTTTCAAATACAAGTACATTGGCCAAATCGCTGCTTAAAGTCCTTTACGTTAGAAACTGTTCTGTTTACAGACTCCAAAACATGTAAATACTGAGATATGTCATTTTAAGACTCAAAAAGCAGAGTAATAGCAAAATAATAAAACAATAAATGTTTAAAGGTCTTAACTTAATCATAAAACTTTTGTCTGGACATTTTTTTTCTTCCAGCTGCTTCACTTTAAAAAGGTTTTTCGCAGGTTTAACCGATGATAAAAATATTTGTAAGTTGCAGCCCTAAATTACAGTTATTTCATCAACTGCTATGGCTTTAATAACAAAATGAAAACCGCACACTATTGGTTATCAGTTCTATCGGTTCCATTGAATAGACTTGTCATGTGGCCAGGGCCTGTGAGGAAGCATTACATTAAGTGAGTAGTAGTCAGTAGAGTCAGTTAGTCATTAGCACTGCTGCCAAAACGCAATTACAGTGGTAGTGTGGTGATGGACAGGCAGACAGAGCAGCAGACAGGAGCTGGGCAGAGTGCAGCTGTACGACTAATGAATGAAGTCACCGCTTTTCCAAAATAGAGCCAACGCCACGACGCACGAGCTGCAGCTGTCTGCAGTCTGTGCCCGGGCATGTGTCACCCAGATCTGGGACAAGACTGAGAGACAAGTAGGCCAATGCAAGACAAGAAATCTGTGCAATTAGTACGGGCCAAGACGACGTTTAGGTTTATAGATTGGCACCTTTCGACATTTGCTTCATTTACTATACACACATTTGTCATTAACTTTGAAGTTTATGAGTTTAAGGAGCAAACTGTATTATAACTGTGCTATTATCAAGATAGAGATAATTTTGTATTGCACCATAAGAAAAAACCAAGGTGAGACAAACAACTTTTAAAGTGACAACTTGTGTTTTAACTGTTGATTCTCTGATCTGTGTTGGTGATTTCAATGGTTTTGTTAAGTCCTCTGAGATGACTTCTGTTGTGATTTAGGGCTATACAAGAATACATTGTATTGTACAAGTTAACTTTAACAAAAGCCCATGTAACGATGTCGCTAGTTTTCAAACGCATGTATTTTCGCTGATCTTTGTATAATCTTTTTCAGACAGGCAGAAAAGTGAAAAAGAGAGGACCACCCCCACTCAGCCAATCAGCTCTCAGTATGTCAAAGATAACATGTTTTTTGAATAAGATAAGACAACATGACGTGGTCCGAGTTGTTCACAAAATGAAACTTAAACAAGCTTCTCTTGGGGCAAACAAAATGTATGTATGAAACCACAAAAAAACCTCGCTCTCCACATTTGAAAGAAACTGTGGTCTTCCCCTTTTTTAGGTCAGTGCTAGGTTGCCATCTGAGTAGGCTATTGCAGAGAAAAACTGTTTCAGTCTCTCAATATTGCTTCATGTTGGGCTGGGTTTTTCCCTGTTAGCATTTGCGTAATACGGATTAAGTACAATTTGTCTTGTAAAACACCGCACACTCACATAAACAAAATGTCCCTGCAGCTACCAGACAACTATTGCGTAACTTCTATCAGCTCAAAGGAATCTCTTGTCTGTCTGTTTCCACTTTCTCGCTTGTCATGAAAATAACCCAATAAAATGACGAAACATGACAGAATACTGGGAAATGTTGAGCCAGTGAAATAATTTCTCTCACATCACAACTAAAGTGTCTATTGAACAAATGGACACGATGCCAGCGGGAACCACAGCTAATAGGAAATGTCTCTGCTCTCTAGTTTTTTTTGTTTTTTTTAACCCAGCACAAACATAGGACAGGATATGGTGGTGACATGGGAGAATAAGGAAAAACAAACTTCCTCGATGTTCAGCTTGTTTGGGTCACTTCTTATGGGATCTCCCAGAGCATAAAAGTTGAAGAGAATGATAAATATAGGCTGCACTTCATATAAAAATAGTAATAATAATAATAATGTTGGTTTTGTATGGTGTTTTTCTAAAGAACTCCTAGCCATTTCAAGCACAAATATATTTCCTAACAATTCATTTGTGTCTTCCAATTGTATGAAACGTGAGAATGATACACAAACTTCCCTGATATCATTTGATGCTTTGATGCCATTTTGGACATTAAAAGTTATAAGCCATTGCTTCAAAGAATATACTTTCTAGTCTGATGCAAAAACTGAGGTTCATACAGTATGTGCTAATTGGTTGACAGATAAACCAATGGAATAAGCGTAGCCTGTCTAGCTTTTGTGACTCAATACTAAAGTGCAGTGATTCCTCAAATGAAGTGAGAAAAATATTCATCAGTGCTACAAGTTGTTCCCGGGCAAGGTCTCGTTCAAGTACTTTGTGTAGGTTATTCATTATTCCTTCCAGACTTTTATAATTGCCACATCCTGATGAAACTAGTTCTATTGATGCTACATTGAAGGTTGTTCCATCACATGACATAGGACCAAACTTTGTTCCATCTATATTTCATAATAGGGTTGTCATATGTGTTGAAAATTGTATATTAAAATTGATGCTAAAACTTGAAACAAAACTGGATAAATCAATTAAGAAAGCATTGATACCATACAATTATATAAATGGTCAGAAAGTTGACAATTCCAGAGCAGTATTGAGGGTTTTCATTAGTACCCAAATGGAGTTTTGACGTTACATCACTAGTGTCTCCGCCTTCTCCTACATCCGAGTAGGTCTCTGTGTTATTTCTTGGTAAAACGCTAGTATTCCTCTAATGCACACTCCACCTTAAAAGCCTGTGGACTTGTGGAAGTGGAAACATTGACTCACGCCGCCACAGTCTGAGTGAGAGACAAGTCCGTCTGCATGACTTCCTCTTGGGCCTACCGCACACTTTCAGTTCTCATAAAGATGCATCTCTGTGGAGCGTGAGCGAGGTCAGCCTGTCCCGTGGTCAGTGGCCTTTCACACACGCTCCACTCGGGCTCGGAGGGGCACAGGCATCCTCTTTTTTAGACCCACAATCCCCTGCTTCCTCTGGGCTTTAGGCGAAGGACCTTCCAGGAACTCGCCGCCCAAAGCAAAGACATAACCATGACACGAAAACCTCTGTGCTACAATTTGCATGGTAAACATGAATATTGGTAAATTTTTTCTATGCCTTGAATGATCAAAAATGTGCATTCCTTTATTATTCACTTTTCTGGCAGTGACCCACTTTTTATGAAATGGTCGGTTTGAAAGATGAAAGTATCCTCTCAAAAAACTACTTTGAAAACTTCTAAAACTTACACTTCAGCCAGTGGAGCCTAAAACAACTTAATTATTCATTTATTTCAGGCAATGGAAGTTGGAACAGATAAGTACAAGATTTATAATAATGTCATATAGTGCAAAAAGGAAAGGACAGAAAGTTCATGTACAGTGTATATTGCATGTAAACATGACACTTGATTCTGCCTGAAAGGGAGTGGGAAGAAGATTATTGGATATTCTACTCTCAACAATCAGAACAGGATACAAAAACTAAGTTTAAATTAGTCTGGTTGCTCTTGTAGGGTATTTCAGGATCATGAAAGTTCAAACTCCAATAATGAACCTATGTAAAAGAGAGGACCATCCTCACTCTTTCTTCTTTGGCAAAAGAGGTTTTCTAATAGATGAAGACAGCATGTTGCGGTCTTATTTTTCCCATTTTACTTTTACAAAACTCTTTCTGTTGGGACAAACAACATTTATCATTTATGAAACATAAATTCGTTACCCGAGCTTTAACTTTTCTCTGTGCTGAAATTAGTAGTCGCATAACAAGTAAACTAAACTGCATTAACAATGGAACAGCCGTCAACAAAAAAGCACAAAAAGACTAGACATTGATAATTGATGGGTATGCATGACTCCGTTTACAAGTTTACAATGCCAAGCAGACAGACTGAGCAAGTAGTTTCTATTTCAAGGTTGTGTTTTTGTACATGAGTTGTGTCTACGGTTTTGGATGTCAGACGCTTTGTGCATTTCCTCTGCGGTATTAAAACGTCTATAGTTTTGAGAAAGAATGTTGAAGTGATCCACGACTGAGGAATGCGGTCGGGACGCTAGACGAGACAGTATTTCCGCAACTTGTCAGATTTAACCGGGCCAGACATATCTTGGCGGCAATAAAATATGATAACGATTGCAAAACCATTAGTAATAGTTGGCAGATCGTTAATTTGGGAATGACAAACTGAGATTACTCAAGATCTAGACAGAACTCCTTCTAGTGCGAGAAAACCACTCAACTGCGTCAACCTCTGTGGTCAAAGCAGGTCATGAGACGTTAGGCAGTCAATAGCAATAAGCAGAAGTCAATCTTTTCACTCCAACACCCTTGCTTTGTAGAAAGGCATTAGCAGTTCATATCAGTAATGTAGTGAAGGCCTAAAAGAAATATATTTAATATGTATTTAAACAACAGGCATTTTTAACTTCATGACTTATAGCTTGATGTCCAAAATGTAATTGAATTTAACTACTTACAAACACAATACTAATTTAGCATCTCAAAATAAAGCTGACATCTTTAACACTTGTTTTAAAATAAACATTTGTGTAACATGGCTGAACAAACACTGGAGTCGTTAGCATTGTAGTGATATTGTGTTATAGTGGGAGGTCACACAGGCCGCTGCCAGAACATGCTGCTGAAGCAGAGTTAAAGCTGCCTCTGTAGCAGGCCTTTTGTCCGGCCTCATTCAGAGACCCCTGAGTGACCCCCACACAAACTACACTTCCCCTGGTCCTGCAGCTGTGATCAGAGCGGAGCAGACATGTGTCACCACCTGTTCCTCTGTAGCGTACAACCGGTCACCAACGGTTTAAGAAAACAACCCCGAGTGCTGAACAGACAAAACATAGACTGTGGTGTCTCTGAGCAGGAGGGAATATTTCATATCAGGAAGCAGCAGTTATAACACAGGACAAAGGCTCATATCTCACCTCGCCTCCTTCGACACACAGACACACACACACAAATATAAATCAATAAGCTCTTACTTTGTCTAGCGAGCGCTTGAGCTGGAAGTGGAACTTCTCCTTGACCTCGTCCAGGCGCTGCTTCAGTTTGGCCTCTTCAGATGAGCCCTGGTACTTGCGGGCCAGCTGCAGGTAGCAGGGCCACTTGGCCGAGTCAAAGCCCCAGTGGCAGGTCCTCTTGTCAGGCGACTTGTGCGAGTGCATGACAAACTTCTGTGGCGAGAAGAGCAGCTGGCACTCCACGCACTGGATGCATGGCGCCTCAGGTTGAGTGTAGAACTGGGGCACGAACAGGCCCTGGCACTTGCCCAGACACTGGTGTTCCACCTGGAAGCTGCTGTCGCTCTCTTTGAGCAGGGATTGCGCTGACAGCTTCCCACTGGGGTCTGTGGGCAGGGCAGCTCCGGGGCGCAGCAGTGCGTTGCACAGACGCTGAGCATCGGTCAGTGTGATGAGGCCGCAGGACGGAGCGTTGAAGGGCAGGATGCCCAACACTTTGAGGATATGAAGCTGCTCTGCGTCGCAGCGTGAGCAGTAGACGTAGAGCTCGTCACAGACTGTGTTGATCTGCTGCAGCGAGAAGTCGCGCAGCACTGAGTTCAGCACCTGTGGCAGACACAGGCGCTTCTCACCTCCCACAACAAAGCAAGAGATGGACTCTCCCTCCAGCACAGAGTGTGTGAGCTCTGTGGAGCTGTCACAGGGCACCAGCAGAGGGCCTCCGCCCAGCACCGGGGGCGAGGGCAGGGGGGGCATGCCTGCCGGGGAGTGCTCGTGTCCGGTGCGAGCTGAGAAGGCGGCGGGGCCTCCAAGAGAACTTTGGCTGCTCAAAGTGAACTGAGCCAGAGTGTGTTTAAGTCCAGGGCTGAGGTCAAGGGCCTTAGCTCCGCCCACATGTAGCTCTGCACGCCCTTCTAGATCGCGCTCACGTTCACGCTCGCGCTTCACTTTCGCTGGCTTCTGAAGCTGGTCAAGACTGCGCCTCTTCAGGTTCATCTCGGCCATCACACGCTTCTTTATGGGGGCATCTTCGAGACGCTCTCTGTACAGACGCTTCAGGCTGCCTTTGAAAGCACTCAGCTCTTTAAAGGGGGACTTGAGGCTGGTCTGGGTGCTGGCCATGTCAAACATAGGTGACTGTCTCTGTGTGCGCCGACGTCTTATATTCCACTGATTGAGTCTCTCAAATTCTTTTCAAATTACACAAATGTTCAGGCTCTTAAACACATGCATGGTGGCAGTAGTGTTCAATGTGCAGATCCTCTTCTCTTGTTTTACTTCTAAAAATGAGAAAGAAAAACACATTTAAAACATGCACCACTACAGATAGCATTGTTATCTGCAGTGAGCAGTTGTGTAATAAACTGAAATAATCACATGAGATGGTGTCGTGGCCCATGAAATCTCCAAGAGTTAAAATGTTTTATGGCCACTATCAGCTGAAGGCTGGAGGTCAGTGGCTGTTTGCATGGGCCACTAAACCAAATGGCTATTACCATACTTCACACAAACACACTGCTTTCTCAGACCTTGTAATTGAACCTTGGGGAAATTTGCATGTATTTTTTCACCAGGCTTCAGAGCAAACTTCCAACACAAAGTGAGAATTTTAACAAGCGAAACCAGGTGAGCAGCTTGAAAACTCCCGGCCCCTCTTTTCCATTACATTGTGAATGCTAAAGGCAGATACACAATGGTCAAAAACATGTCACTTTGCAAATGAAAGTGCCCTTCCCAACCATATTGTGCCTTCCCCTTAGGTCTGCTTACCCCACGCTGACCCCATCAGCACCGTGAAAAACAATTGATAAAAGCGTTAACAGCAGTCGTCCTCTGCTCCCAGTCCTGTCACAGCACGACACGCAGCTCTGTGGAAAGCGCAGTTTTCCCCTTTCTACTCTGTGCTCTACTGCAGCTCAGCAAGGTAAACAACACTTAACTGCCCCCAAAATTAAAGCCTAATGTAGCTGATAACGACAACTACTGCAATATGACACTGGGTCAACACCGAAATAACGCGTACCCCACAACATTGGCTGGTCTGAACCCCCTTTTTCAGAAACCACACATACGCTCAAACATCTCTCATATTTTGAAAGCTGTCAATTTGGCGCAGTGAGGCAATTTGGAGAGTCGGTTTTGATGCGTTGATCAAAAACGCTGCTCTGCGTAAAAGCAAATGGATGTAGGCGTTTTACAGCAAAAATTCGCGATAGGCTGACGCGAAAGGCAGTGGCTACACAATTACACCGCGGACCAATGGATGCGTGTCTCGCGTGATACATTAAAGGACTCCCCGCTTGTCTGCGTAAATCCACACCCGAGTTATTAAACCACGTCTTGCCTCCGATCTTGGCTTTTGGCGTGGTGGTGGCAGAGGTGGTGGTGCAGTTGTCATTCCCTGCTTTATCCCTTTATGGTGCAAGGACATACTGCTTCATCACCCCTCCTCCTTTCCCTTCCAGACTGCAAGCCTGCTCTCTCTTTTCCCCCAGTCCTGTAGCCGCTTCGCCACGACAGCGGAGGTATGCAGACAGCAATGATAATGACATTCACTGTCTGAACACTCTACTACAGTCTAGTCTGAGGGGGGGAAGGCACCACGGTCCAGTCATTACAACATCGCACTGAAGACAAGACTATACTAACATCACAAGTGGGGATATCGAATGCGTAAAAGTCTGTCTGAGAGGTTCCCCCCCAGTGTGTCTTCCCACACACAAGCTGACTCAATTGAACATTAAAGCACGTAAAGTAATAAACAAATTCATTTATTATATTTATATATGGCTACACTGATTATGTAAAATTCACTGTATTCTTCAATATGAATCAGAAAACAAAATTGTCGCGTCTGAATTATCAAATGGCTCAGCTTGCTCCACTGACCCACCGGCATATGTCTGTATAAAGCCATAAAACAGTAGTAATAACAAACACGTCAATGTAACTTAAGCTCATCCATGTCTTACCAATAACTGAAATATAAATAACAATGAGTTTTTGTCTTGTTAAACAGCGAAATAAACACACAATCCATGTCTATACTGTAGTGACGAAGGGGCTGTCCCATAGAGGTGAATATTAATGCGTGCTAACATGCTAGCCCCAGACTGCTAACACTACCCAAGCTAAAACACGCCGCATTCAAAACAAAACGGAAGACAGTCGTGCGTAAAACATCTACAAATGTCTACATACCCAAGGATATTTCCAAATGACAGTCCGAAACAGCACAGCGTTGGAGAAAAGCGCTTGCCCGTAGTGGAGGCGTATCGTCCTCTGTGCGCTGTGGTACTCCTCTCTCCGGTGAGCTCCGTGGTCTGGTCCACACTGTCTGGAAAAGCCTAGTTCTCAGCTCTCTCAGCGCACACAGACACAGCCCCAAACCGCGTCACTGCGCACAGAGAGGCGGAGACGTCACCACCGCCGTACACACATAGACACACACACACACACACGCATACGCGCACGCGCGCACACATCACAGGCGGACAGAAACTATGCGGGGGTGTCTCTGCTCGCTCTGTCTGTCTGTCTGTCTGTCTGTCTGTCTGTCTGTCTGTCTGTCTGTCTGTCTGTCTGTCTGTCTGTCGCTTTTGGCACAGTGTCTAGTGTAGGATGGTTTGTTGTCCAAGTTGCAGAGGAGGTCGGACATACGCACACGCACGCAAGCACGCACACATATACACGTACACACATACATATATATATATAATATATATATATATATATATATATATATATATATATATATATGTATGCGCGCACACATACTATATACACATCACGCATACACACACACACACACACACACAGACATGCACGCACAGACGCACACGTGTAATTCTACCCGGCAATAATAACACACGCGCACAAACACACACATTTACATTTACAAACCTATATACGCACGCAGGCACTCACACCCAGAAATATATATACACGCACACACACTTATATACCTACATGCACATGCACGCGCGCACACGTACTCAAGGACGGACAGCAGCAGCAGCAGCAGCAAAGGAAATTCTACTAATCTGAGTGAACATAGCCGACTAGTGGAAGAGAGCAGCAGTGAAAGTGTTTTAGTTTTTATAGAATTAGGAGAAGGAAATATATATATATATAGTAGAGAGACCAGAAACAGTACGGTGTTGACATTAGTGTATACATTTAAAGCTGAGGCATCTAATTTCAAACTACAAATTAATGTAATAATAAAATCCAAACTCGGAACAGTTTGGTCCTATTGCTAGCTTTCACTTGCATTGTCGGTCTCTATCACATATTTAGATTTTTTAGAGAGACAAGTGAAACCACGCTCTCAGCCAATCAGCTCTCAGCCCAAAGCATCAACCAGTGACTCATGGGGCTTTCTTAGAAGTTTGTTGAATAAGTTTCTAAAAAGAGGAAGACAGCATGTTGTGATCTGATTTGTTGACAAAATTTTACTTTTACAAGACAAACAACATTGTATATTTATGAAATAAATTAGATTTTTTCATTCACACATTGAACTACTTTTATTTCAATTTGATAAACAAAAATCCAATTTAAGTTGAATAGCTCATAAGTTGCTGACTTTAATCAAAAAACAAAATAAATATAATAAACATAATTTTTTTTTAAATTGTGATGGAAATAGGCCTTCATGTAATGCAAGTACAGTTACATGAAGTCTTATTTAACAAATACTGAGAGAGTTTAAATGTTTCCAATGTATGTTTACAATAGAACAGTGAAAATTGGAAATTTAAATTTATGTTAATATTTAACGTACAAAATATTGAGTTTCTGAGCTGCAGGACAAATAATTAGGAAAAATACCTTTTATTGCTGACCTACGAGAATAACATCGAAGAAAATAATCGCCAAAAAATCTTGATTAAAGCTTTCAATTAACAAAAAAATAACTAATGTAATAAAACCCATGTAACTATCCTGGCTCTAAAACAGTTCACTTAGTTCGCTCACTAGCCTCTGTCACATCTTTACATCAGCTTTTTCGGACAGTATAGACTCGGCCAATCAGCTCTCAGTATGTAAAAGATCAGACGTTTTTAAATAACAGGACAACAACATTTATGGAAATGTATTAACATTTATGGACATTAGTCATCTGCCCCTTATGGACCAATGGTTAAATGTGTTTTATACAAGAATAAATTGAATTGATAAAGATATTTATCTATATATATATAGTTCACACCACAATTCTCCAACACTGGGGACATGTTTAAGGGGAAATCAGAAGTTGTATTAGTGACATATTGGCTAAGTTAACAGTTACTATTTACAGTCTTGCTCTTGGTTATTGTTTCAGTGCAGGTTCAAACAGCCATCTGTCATAAGCGTTGCTCTAGTTATTCACAAATGATTGTCCTCTGCTTCATTTGACTCAGTCTGACGTATTAATATACAGTGTATGATCGAAATGCATTGGGAGCGGTGTGACAAATTAATCTGACATTGATTTTATAGTAATAACATCACTCCCTGGACTGTGGGGAGTAAATTAATCACAAATGAGCAATATTGCACTGAGCACTGACTGTTCATGAAATTTACAACAACAGGGAAAGAGCAGGTGACCATACAGCGGTCACCAGGGAGTGGACCAGACGGTTGCTAATAGGGCCACGAATAACCTGTAAAAGTACACTGTTGTTGTAATTGGCAGTATTTACTAATTTAAATCTTTTTTTATTAGCATTTTCTTATCTCCACACATACAGATATTGAGGACAGTAGATTCTAAGTCTAAATGTCACTACCATTGGTCTGATTTCCTGACTTCTAACCACCCCTCTCCCGGCCCTCCTCTCATCCCCCCTCCCTTGCCGGGAGCCTAAAAGAAAAAGATAAAAAAAGAAACAAAAGAAAATAAAACAAATTAGTAGTATAGAAAAGGGAGAAAAACAATGAGAAAAACCAATGAGGGAGTAAAAAGAAAAATAGGGAACATTTACTATGGAACTATAATGGGAGAGGAAGGAGATGATGATGGTTGCGTTCAAATTCAGCAGAAATACTTAACACTAACCCTTTCTTATTCTTCCTTGTGTTTTTATAGGATTGTAGAGCTCTAGGATTGAAATGTATAACACTTTTAAGATGTTTTTTAATACCTCAGGTAACATTTTGTGCCACAAGTGTCAATAAAATCAAAAGTAATGTCAAGGAAGGATTTAAAAAGGAGGTGTTTTTGATTGAATTCAGATGCAGCCATATGTTTTGTCCGATGTGCTTAATAACTTCCCTTATGGGGCCTGCTGATCACCACATGACTAGTTTCTACATCTGCAGAGCTGACCGAGACAACATTCTGGTCTCTGTTCCTGGTCAGTTGCCATGGATATGCTTTGAATGACACAAATATATGACAAGCTGGTGTATTAGGAAGCAATTATTGAAATAAATGTCGAAATTTCAGTTTCCCCATCATTATTTGACAGCGTCCTTATAATTCTTATATCTGACAGCCTGGCCAACATCAGGCATATGTTTTTTTTGTAATATTCACTGTTGATTTTTAGTATGTACTGACAAAGAAGAGGTTGAGTCATCATTTTTGTTTCATGTGGATTGCCCCAAGGATTACAGAGAAAAAAGCTGAAGGTTCTTCTGATGCCCTCCACAAGTTTTAACTCCAGGCTCTATGTATTGTTGTGATGTTTACTATTGTTCGCTACTTTTAGAATTATCTATTTATTTGTTTTGTTTGTGCGGATGGATGTGTTTCTGCTGCTACTGGACACCTGCATTTCTCCTACAGCGATCAACAAAGTATCTATCTATCTATCTATCTATTTATCTATTTATCTATCTATCTATCCCACATTAACTTATAAGCTGTAGAGAAAATAGGAAAAAAACGTATTAAATATGAACGTGGACTTCTTATATAGAGCCGTTAATGATAGCTTTTCACCAGTGACTTGAATACATCATAATGGTCATCCTGCTGTAGGAGGCGACGTTGGAGGGACTTTGTAATTATTTCCAAGTTATGCTGCAGCAGTGGCTCATGGGTATAGAGTACTAGAGTGTTATCCAACTAATGTTTTTAATTTGGGTTAATGGGAAACAATTAAATACATTATAATGATTCTACTAGCATGTATTTTAGATTTTGATCATTTATTTTGAGCCTCCACAACACATATTTTCACATATCTCAATATAACAGACAAATAACAAGTGCATGGTTCCAAAATCACACAAGGCACACACACACACACACACACACACATACACGTTTTTGTTACCTGGTGGGTCCCTTTGACAGGGCCGTTCAGAATGGGACCCATAGACATAATCTTTTTTTACCAAGACTTTAAGTAATACAAAACAGTCAATAGAAACCAAACAACTATTTTAAAGGAATTTTATTTTAGATTTTGTTTTCGAATTGCAGTGATTCTATTTTTGACATAGAATTTAATGCCACTCCATGTCCGATGTCTAAGGTCATCTGGTGAGGCATTAATGCAGGCCAGGCAGTGAGACTTCCCAGGGACCTTTCCAGTCTGTATGAAAGGTGTCATGGTCTTCTCCACAGCCTTCACCTCAGATGCAGACCATGGCTTTCTTACACGTTCTAGGGAGAGAAATAAAAATATATTAGCAATATACACTCCCAGGGTGAGGACCAAGCAGCCTGGCTGTAATCCCCCACCTGGTACACTTACCAGAAGGGGCACTGCCACTACCATGGGGTGCATCTGGATGAATGGTTGAAGGTTCTCCGCTTGAAGTTTCTTTTAGCCCGTCCGTTTGTGAGAGGATCTCTACTGCTCTCCCTGTCGCACAGAAAATAAAAATACAAGTGGCCTTTAGGGGAAAAAAATCATACATATTTTAATAATATCAAGAATTACCTTCAGGCTCAATTTGTATCTGGTCGAGGCTTCTTTCCTTCGAATTCCGTCACTCTTCCCTGCTCCATGGCCATCAACACTTTGCTGATTTTGGCCAGCTCCAGTGTCCCCTCTGGTAGTCTGTAATATTGCCTGTGGATGCGAATGTCATGGCCGAGGAAGTTGGCAAGTATGTCCATCTCATTCTCTTTCATATTGAGAACTGTAGACATAGTAGCTATGTGCTTTCTAAGTTTGGTTGAGGATAGCATCTCTGGATGCACCGCACCACATTCTTTGGCTACCTGGCGTAGGGAGTCTGATCCCCTGATGTGGGTGTCTGCGCCCGGGCGGGAAAAGAAGTATGGGTTATGGTCAGAGATGGAACAGGCCCTTCTGTTCTCCACCAGCACCTCCATCGAAGCAATCATTTCAGGAGTCAAAAGAACCGGCACTTTCCGACTTCTTTTCCCTTTAATTTCAATGCGTTGAAAATGCTGACACAGCTTTTTCTCAAGTTGGGACAGTCCCAGAGCAATGTCAGAATGGATCCCAGTCTTACTTCTTAAGGTAAAGGCTGTCAGTGGCATCTTTGAAACCTCACCTTCCCTTCTTCGATTGAAAATGATGACCTCACAAAGAGTCAAAACTGCCAGTTTAGACCAATGCTTAGACGTTGGCTCACTTATTAGGGTTTGCACATATTCAGGTCGACATACCTCAATATGTGCATGCATGGCTCTAACGTCCTCAGTCAGAGGGAGCAGGTCCGGAGTGTTCCACTTGGCTTGCCGGAGGGTCTGTAGGGCAGCAGAAGAAACACAGACGTCCCACCTCTTCTCAAAAAGCAGCCGGCTTCGTTGGAGGTTTTTAATAAATAGTTCATCAACACAATGCTCCATTTTTGAGTCACATTCAAGAATATCTGCTAGCTTTCTGAGGCTATGGCCGAGTTTGAGGGCCAAGGATGGAGTCTTGTATTGATTTGTTTCCTCATCATATCCAGCCACAGACCTGACTGCATCAATCACATGGTTAAAGTTGGAAGGAATAAAGAAATCCTTAATTGTTTTCAGTTTCCCTGCGGTTTTTGCTTCGTTAATTAACCTACCGACTTCTCTCATTTTCTGCCTAATGTAATCATGCTTTGTCTTATCATGCCCGTGTTTTAAGTACAGGTGCTCTCCGAGTCTCAGAATCCCCTTTTCTGCTTTGACAACACCCGTGACCTCATCCTGATGCATTGCCGAAATTAAAGACCACAGCTTTTTGCTGATGCCCTCCGGTACAGGCTGGGCTAGGGAGCAGAGGGACTGGACCCTACTTCTACCTGGTTTAGCCTGGGCATCTTTCTGTGAAAGCCGGCACCTGGCCACATGCCTCCACAGCGACTTTCGCTTAAGCAATGCCCCACAGTCTATACAGTGCAAAAACTCACTGGATTTAACTGGGGAATTTGGCTGTTTAGCTGGGACTAAAGTTCCAATGCCGGCCTTTAAAACCTCAAAATTGTGCTCACGGTTTCCACTATTCCTGATCAAATCAAACTGAAGTTTACGTGCTTTAGATTTCACAGGTAGAGCCAATGCTCTGGCTACGTCACTTTCATTTCCATGTTTTCTAGTCAAATGACGGGACATTTTGTGGCAGGACATTGAACAGTAGAGGCAGAAGTGTCTCTTGCTGTATACTCGCCCCCCATTTTTCTTCTTTTGCAGCTGCATGATAACAATCTTATTTGCCTTTGGTTCGTCACTTTCCGAGTCTTGAAGAAAAGTGTTTTTGATTTTTCTTTTTCCATACTTTTTTACAGGTTTCTTCTTGACAGTTAAATCGTCAGAATCTGAGTCGACTTCATCAATTAGGGACTCTTGACTAAGCTGCACAAACAACAAATAATTTGTAATCATTCTATATAACAATTTGAAGTCATGACTTGTAGTCAGCACTTACCAGTGGTTTGTAAGCGTGCGCTTCAGTGTGCTCCTCCATGATTTCTTGCAGCCTAATGAACCACACACTTGCACCTTTTTCTAGCCTGACACCTGATTTCCTCTGTTGTGCTGCTCCATGATTGGCTCCAGCCTGCTGGACTGAAATTGCCCCAGTGTGCCCCTCCTTGATATCCCGCAACCCACCACCAGGGTTCCGACACATAACACACTTTTTTCAGGAAAGTAAACCTCCAGGGGTCCTTTCCATATTTTTACAGAGACTGCATAAGGACCGTTAGAAAAGCATTACCCATTGATTATTAAGCTTGGACCAGTGGGGTCCGGTGTTCGGGCCCCACCACGTAAAACCAGTCCCCATGACGTGAGTGGAATCTCAGGTTATGGAACCCACCAGGAGTTGAAAACAAGTGCACACACACAATAATATCATGCAGTAGAATTCCAAATCACATACTTGTACAGTACATACAATAATACAATACTACACTACGACAGATGGTATGAGACAGGTATTCAGGAAGGAGGCGTATTATGACCGCAAGATTTGTGTGATTTCTGGAAAACTGAACAGACAAAAACTTAAGTGGGCAATTATGAAATGACAAACATGGTCCTGAAAGTGTCAGTTTCTTGACGGCAGAACATATGAGACCATGTGTGATGCATTTAATGAATTTCCTGTCAGTTCTTCTGACAGGAAATGAATTTATCTTGAGTTTATCTTGGTCTAAAACTCTTCATGTCACATATTTTGTTTGAATGCTATGCAATTACAGAAAAATGTGCATAGACTGTCTACACTGACAATCAACCTTTTCTGTATTAGGAAATAAAGGAAAGAATGAGCTCACAACAGAACTTGAACTGACAGTAAAAAGTTGCTTTGGAGAAATCAAAGCTGCTCACATGGACACTGAGGTGGGCTCTAGGTCTGCCCCACATGACAACTTATTATGTATATATTGTATGTATATATGTGTGTGAGAATATTTGTATCCATGTATTACAGAGTGAAATGTATTTTCATTGATTTTATTGTTAGTGTGAACGAACTTAATTGGGGTTATGGAATTCATGTGGTGTGAATGAGAGGGTGTGTTGTCTGTGGGATGTTGTAGATGTGTGTGTGTGTGTGTGTGTGAGCGAGAGAGGGGGTTATTGTAGGTGTAATTTCATGCAACTGAGGAGTGCAGATGGAAGCCAGTTGTGTAGCTACATACAGTGTTGGTTCACTGGTGGAGCAGATCTGTCTCTGAGCTTAATGTTGCATGTGCACTGTCCTTCTCAAATAAAAACTAAATGACTTTTGTTAAATTGACATAAATCATCTGGTCTTTACAAAGGTAGCGTTCTCTTGCTCTTAACACCTAGGCATTGGGAAAATGATATATTTCAGGAACATAATACCCTCCATTTGATCATCTATGGAGAGATTATAATTGTAATTGATTGTAATCACTTTTTCATATATCTAACTGGTTAAAGGGCATTTGATGAGTTCATTTGCAAAAAGCAGATGGCTCTATTGAAAATGTGTCAAAGAGTTGTATCCCTTCAGCTATAATCGTCAACATGTTTTATTATTGGCAGAATATTTGAAAGGATTTGCTCAAGAAATTGGATAACTTGGCACAAGAATTGTTCTGGCTTTTCAGAATAATGCACAGTAAAGAGCTAAAGACATTCTGATATTTTTCTAATGGCACTTATCTGTTTCTTATGTTGTCCACGCAATTACAGTGACATTTGCACAGACTTTTTTGTAGATTTTTTTTTTTTTTTTTAAATCACACAAAGCTGAGTGCATCTGGTTTCTTCACAGGTAGAGGTGTATTGTTCTAATGACCAATGCATTGGGAAAAGCTCAAAACATTTGTCTAAGGAGATATTAGGTCATTCACAAACACTTCATTCATATTTTTAACTGGTTTAAGGGTATACCAGCCACATTCAAACCAGTTTTTCAGCCATGCCGTTAATTATTTTCACACAGGAGCGTCTGCAGTCAAGACACCCCCACAGCAAAAGGCGCGTCCCCTCCCCCTTCTTTTATGGCCCATCTCGGAGAGGTCAGGAGGCGGTTGGAGCTGTCTGCGCTGCTGCAGTGATCATGGCGGTTCATAAAACGCACAGAGGTCAACTACAACCACTGTATTTAAATGATATGGACACAGATGTGAGCACTAAAGAGGATTCTCCAATGCTTTTAAGATTGCATTGTTTGATTATAGCAAAAACAGTGGACGGGTTGGGGTTTTAATCTTTACATATAGAGCTATTGTATAACTGTATTTATGCATGAGGAGAGTGACCGGCAGACTCTTGCAAGCCTGTTTTGGTTTTTACGTTTTCATGAATTCAGAATGACTTCTTGTTCTTTTTTCTCTGTGAGTTTTTCATGTAAATAGGCATATATCAGGACAATATTAAATACATAAAACATAAAAATATGAATTACCATTAATAGTTATCATTGTGCTTTTTGGTGTTAAAAGAACAAAAACACAAAACAGTTGTCGAAAACATCAATAAAAGGTTGCATGAAATGTGTTAAATTTTCCTTGGAGACATTTTTTACTATATCAACTTTTTTGAGCTTTTTATCAAGTCATGTGATTGTTCCCTCATCAGTGACGTAAGACCTAGAGTCGCTAACATCAGGAACATATAACTCCTCCCCTTCTGTCTAAAAGCTCTTGTCTCAGTCCTGTAATAGTATGACAGTGTTCTCTTTATACACTCATTTCACTGGCTGAGGAACTGTAAAAAAGATCCCTCAAAACGTTTTACAATTTCGGTGAACTAGTAACTCAGTGATGATAGAAGCAAGACGCCATTCATTCAATATTTTTAGTGGTAGGGGACACCGGAGCACCTGGAGGAAACCTACGAAGACACAGGGAGAACATAAAAATTCAACACAGATTCAGATTAAGAGATCATTTATTCATTCCACAGTGGGAATAAAGGATCTCTTAATCTTAATCAAAAAGGCCCTGTCTGGAAGTGGAATCGAACCCGGGACCTTCTTGCTGTGAAGTATTGTATCTAGTGCTAAACTCCGCGCCCCTTTTGCCCATAAATTAGGTCTGGCATTTTCTCAAGTGGAATGACTTTCATTACAATCATATATATTTCTCTGGAGGTAATTATCACAATTGAAAAAATAAAATTGAAAAAATAAAATTAAAAAAATCAACACATCTCCTTCTAGTGGTAGCATGGGGAGAGGGCAGGCCAATACACATTCCACTATATATTTTCTACTTAAGATTCTATTTCACATTCTAAAACATTAAATGACATAGTAAAAAGTCTCGTTACAATGTTTTATGGACAAAAGCAAAGCAAAACATTTCTTCTTTAAACAAATATCTGTACACATCAGGAGGTTTAAGATATGGTCTTTTAGATCAAAACATTACTTATTCCTTGAATCCAAAGACATTCTAGCTGCAGGTATTATAAATGTAATCACGAGCAAGTAGAGCAAGTGAAGCTAATGCAGTCATGAAATATATTGAATTATTTACAAGGTACAGTAAATGATGGTTGAATTCCAATGGCCTCAAAGACAGACGCTCCAAATCCACAATATACAACTATTGCTGTTTTTTATAGATGTTTACGTAATGGAATTTTTTAAAAAAATCTTTGCAATCTTCCATAATACAGAGCTATGAAATGCAATATAACATAGTGCATTTCATAGACAATTGTCTAATTATGCCGAATTGAAGCCAAATGTTCATTTTTAATAAAGACAAACAACAAATAATATTGTATATTTTGCTGCTCAAAAAGCCAGTATTTTAATTCAGAAAGGCGTCTGATGTAATAGGGGGGAAATCCAATATAATAATTTAAACACAAGTTACTTCCTCGTATACTTACATCATGAATGTTGAACCAGTCGCCTCTTGTCCCCTATAATACTCTGTAACGCAGTAGGGCACTTAGGTGACAGTGCGGGTAAATGAACACACCTCTCCAGATTGTAGCCTTGGGTAATTCACAAACACACACACACTCACCTCATGTAAAAACAACAGATAATTAAGCTGACTTTTTTGTTTCACAAATATTACATGTTTTTTGTCCCATCAGAAATAGCCTTGTGAAATGTTGTCCACACACCAGAAAAAAAAACAAAAAAAAGATATTTTGCACACTTGCAAGACAGAGCCCTGTGAGTCATCATTTGACTCTTGGTCTGAGAGCTGATTGGCTGAGTGAGGGTGTATCAGAATCCCTTTTTTTGCTGTTGTAAGTGAAAGGAAGTCCCAAATTGGGAACTACAATTAAATATACTTATACTGCAATTACACACAATAGACATATTCTAAATAATAAAAGCTGGACTGAGCTATAAGATTGAATTTGCAGTTCTCTAGCAGCTCACAGGAGGCTGCAATCTGAACCCCACATTTCTCAAATTTATCGAAACTAAACGACAATATTCAAGATACAAGTACACAAACCCCTTTAGTGCAATATTAAGAGTTTTTATTGTTGTAAAAATCCCTCTTTTCGCTCTCTCCTGTGTGAACGCAGCCAGCTCAGCAGTTGCATTGTGCCTGTCCGTCCCACGATAACAACAGCAGCATCGATCCACGAGGAGAGCTTCGGTGTGGGCTGCGGGGAGTGCATTAATCTCATATGTGCAATAGTAATAGAGTGAGTGCAATCATTAGAGCCGAGGCTGAGCGATAGAGTGACAGCTCAGAGGAGGAAGAGGAGGAGGAGGAGGAGGAGGAGGAGGGAGCTGTGGAATGTTGGATTTGTCGAGGATTTATTGAGTTATTGGGGAGGTTTTATTTGCTTCCGGTCAAGCACTAATTTTCTGTTCTCACCCTAACCCCCAGTGAAGGGAATGATGTGCAAAACTGTTGAAAATGCGTTATTTGGTTGTAGAATATTTGTGAGCACCCCAAAATTATATTAATTTACCTTTTTATTTTTCAAACTACTGTAATACTACTGTATATAAAATACTACAATGGAGGGTACAATGCAGGGTGATGTAAGGGGAATACCATTGTTTTTGTTAATTATTGTTATTGTTACTATTTTTTGTGTTTTTCGACCGGTGTGCTATCCAAATAAAAATGCATTATCATCATGAAACATGTGAAGTATAAACCTTTGGTCCGGCCCAAATGTGGCCCGCTGCGGCATTTTCTGTGGCCCTCTGTCGCAGAAAAACACAAAGCAGTCATTAAGGTACTTTCACAGCGTCATCCAGCCAACTTCAGCTCCACCATCGTAGTCATTATATCACTCGTTGCAATGCTCGTAACCTCTAGAATTGTTGTTTCTTTGTATAAACTGATATTTGTCACAAGAGTCCATTTACCAAATCCCATTTTAAAGACCAGAACAACCTGATTCCATTGAAAACTGTGGTACAATCCATGTTGTCGGCCCCTGGACAAGTCTGGTGCAGTAAGTAATCTTTATATACTGTATGTAGCGCGCTTTTACAGACCAGGGGGGAGTGAGTTGGAGTCTGTAGGAGTGAGCTTGAGCATCTGAGAGTCTGTTGGTGTTTAAACCCATTTCATTCTGGAAGTAATTTAGGTCTGTTTTCCTACACTGTGTGCATTTCAATGTTCACTCTTTTTGATTCTGGATGTAAATACAACCCCACACAATCAGTTTTCCGAATGAGCCAACCTTTTTCCATCATTATAAAACAAATATTTGGCCTTTACATAGAGTATAGTGGCCTCTTACTCTGCTCTAGTACAAATATATATATAAACTTACACAGTGTAAATCAGTGCAAGAATATTTGAGTAATAAGTCCTGAGAAATCCTTTAGTTTCAATGCATTACTCTACTTTCTGTATATATAGCCAATTGGACATGTTCCCTGATAAACATCACTAAAAGACCATGTGTGCACGAATAATTTGGTGAAGCACAATAGTAAAAGAGTGCTTTTTGTACGGATTCTCACAATATCACATTACAACGGGCTCGACATGTCTGACATATTGAGTAAATCGGTTGTTTCCCCATTACCTCTTTGATGTCTGTGTTAGTCAATAGATCCAGTTGTCAGAAGTGGATTGTATCGACAGGAAACTTGTAACATGACGTTTTGTGAATGTTGCCTTTGGCTTTAAACTTACACTGATTATTCCAGATAATAACAACGGTTTGACATCGAGGTGCATTTCAGCGAGAAGGCGTTTGTGGTTGTCTGTTCCACCATCAATGCATTCCATAGAAGCATAAAAGGCTCAGAAGGAATAGAAGAGCATAGATGTAGAATATGAAAACGGTGTTGCTATAGTTGTCTCTGTTAAGGATCAAAAGTTCAAGAAAGAAGCCTCATGTCGTAAAGGCACAACATAAAAGCTCAAGGTTCACCGCAAGCCTCTATTAAACCTTTCGTTATCACTAAGGGAGAGTGGATAAACACATGTGACAGGGGATTTCAGTGCAAGTATTAGAACTATCCAGAAGAGAAAGTAAAAAGTTGAAACCTTTTAATCAAATATTCACCTGTGTCTGTTTTTCACTTACCAATTTTGAAGTAATTTAAGCACATTTAAGGACATTTATGGTAATTTATGGTCATTGGTCGCCTCCCTCTTTGGGCCAATGACTCCTAATGAATGTGTTTGTTCTTATTACATTTCCTGTGTTTGAACGTTTGATTCTCTGATCTGTCGTTGAGAAATCGACAACTTTGTCCTCTTTTTTTTAACACTAAACACAAACTCATTTAGCTGAATGGAACACATTTTAAAGCTGGGTTTTCCTTACGTTTTCATAGATACATGTTTGTGCTATAAGAACTATTATGTATGCCATAGAAGCCCATATTCACAGCTTACTATCAATTATTTCAACTACCATCAGCGACACCCCCGGCCGCGTACCCCTGGTTGGGAAACACTGGCCTAATGAATTGACGAGGCTTGTATCTAGAAGAAGTCATACAATTTCTCTGGTCGCCCTATTGAGAGGATTTCTAAACCTGAGCCATAGAGCAAAGAGAAGCAGACCCCGAGTGCTTCTGCCCGGGCCTGGATCGTCCATTACGGCCTCTGACGGTTTTATTACAGTGACAGAGCTGCAGAGAGCGGCTCGTCTAGAGATGGAGGATTTAGAGCTGTTAAGCCTCTAAATACGCTCCTCTCCAACTGCTGCTTATTGCGACGTCCTGGGAGGGGGTGAAAAAGGCCATAGACCCCACATAGACCCCACTATCCTCAGCATTCAGAGGTGGCAAAAAGGTCAAAGGAATCATGAACTGCCAAAAACCATCAAAACGGATTGATTTGTGCGCACGCGACCACGCACATGCGCACTTTGTCACGGCTCACAGCACATCCAACGCCCCAAACCGCTGTATATGGTCTTAATTGAATCCTATTTGGTTCAGAATTACCCTTCGTGTATGACAAATCCTCCATTGTGAGCCATAGGACGTAGATAAATTCCTTTTGCGTGAAACGGAATTCCCAAGACGACTACTTTGACATTGTTCGCGCGTCCTCACGGTTATGGGATGGGGGTAAAAGCGCCTCCCCCACTTTGGTTGGCTTTCCATCCCCAGGCAGGACCACTCACCGCTCCTCTCCCAGGGCAGAAGTCTACCCTGGTGTAATTAACATTGCGAATTATGCAAGAGAAAGCAGTTTTCTTGAGGGACTAATTAGCATGAATAGTAGACGTACTACTAAGCGCTGGCCCTTTGTAAAACATACACTAATTTAAGGTTCTTTCCATGGCACAATTACATTTATCGTACACTTGAACGCAACACCGCTGTGATAATTGGGGTTTTCAACACCACCTCTGAGGAAACCAAGAGTCACTTCAGTGATTATAATGATATGATATAAGTGCGTTATTTGACGTTATTAATATTCACACATTACACACATGTCAAGCATTATGACCATTGGCGGGTGAAGGCTGCGGTGAGAAATTAATCTTGAGAAATGTATCTCCCAGAATTATTTATTGAATTGAATATTAATATGGCCCTACTTGCATGTGAAGGCCAAATCCCCGTCAGACCTCTGAAGCGGTGTAGGGCTGGACCTGGTTAGTACTGTGATGGGAGACCTTTGGGATCACCAGGTGCCACAATGGGGCAGCTGCAGATGCAATGTGGCAAACTGTGTTGTGTCCTTAGGCAAGACACTTCACCCACATTGCCTAGAATGAGTGAAGTGTGTTCGTGAATGGTCTGTGGTGGTCTGAGGGGCAAATGACATTTTTGTCCATAGGTGCGGATCCCTCTCTTTCTCATTTTTTCCCACTGGGTTTTTGTGAGGACTGTGGTGATGATCCAGGACACCTTAACATTCTACAACATGTATGGACATTTATCAACATTCATGGACATTGGTCTCTCCCTATGGACCAAAACATGTGTTTTTGTGTTGATTCTCTGGTCTGTGTTGGTGATTTCAATGGTTTTGTTAAGTCCTCTGAGATGACTGCTGTTGTGTTTTAGGGCTATACAAGAATAAATTGTAAAGTATTGTATTGTAGCCTCCCTTCTGTCAGTGTACCCAAGGGCAGCTGTGGCTACAGTACAGCAGCAGTTAGTCACCACCGAGTAAAGAGTGATGCCTCACATGTCATTATTCATTTTACTTATGTATTAACAGTGTAGCACTTTAGAAACAGTGTTGTTTAAAGAATTGTGTTTAAATAAATAGGATTGAATATCTGTATTGGTGCATGAGTAACATCTACAAACAAAATAAAATGTTGACTTCCCATTTCCTTTTTCTAATTTGAAAACCAAGTACCCTAGCTTTAGAATAACACTGTCATGTTTATGAACATGTCATGTTCAGAAGAAATGTCTATTTGAAACTCAATGCTGTTGTTTTCCGTTATTCAACAGAGAAATCATTACCAGAGAATAAGAAATAAAATGTTTATTTTACTGTGTTTTTTACACTAATAACAAAGGTTTGAGTCCTGTGAGCCGTGGCCAGACCCAAAATACATATTTTTATGGGCACACCCAGTAACAGCTTGTAATCAACATAATATAGAATGATTCGAATTTTTTTTTCACAAAGTAACAGAATAAGTTGATGAAAGGGCCCAAAGTTTGTTTTGAGTTTAGTTTCCAGCTTGTTAAACGCACCATCACACAAAAATGTATTTGGAAACTATTCTTCTTTGTGATGGCTTTGGACAATGATCTCAAAAACATACATGGAATGGAAACAATACAAAACATTTCAGAAAAGGCAAATTATAATAAAATAATAGAAAATAAGAATAATATATAATCGTGTGAGGACAACTTCCTTATACTGTACCTTAGAGAGTACCTTCTTTTTGGTCCTGCGTATTTGTGTAATGTGATGTAATGCATGTACACCTCCAGCCTTGGATTCACAGTCTAAATTAGCAATGCTATTGTTACAAATAGTGCTAGCTCCTTCAACAAGGGACAACCTCTGTTAGCCAGAAGGTGATCATAGTATCGCGTCTAAAACCGTCGTACGTTACTAGCACTTTTTTGGTAGTGTTAACCCACTCTGAAAATATATTGTTACCGCTTGTTAAATATACAAAATTTCATAATTATATATTCTAAACATTAGTGTGATTGCATCAACAGAAAAGGAAAGTCCAATATGATGAGATGCCTGCCCCTTTCACACATGCACAAAATACAAATCAAATAGTTATTTTTAATGATAAATATGCTCTTTACAATTTGTTTTGCATATTTATTATTTGAATATATTTCATTCATATTTTTTCAGCACACTGATTTTTGTCTGTAGACCAGAGTCTGATAGTCAAGCTAGTCCAATACAATCAATGTTACTAGTACTTCATAGAATATGACATATATTATTAAATTCATTTCCTAATGTAACTCTTAGAATAAAAATCAGAGACGCGAGTAGCACGCCCTCCACCAGAAAGTTGCACAGTTCTGCTTCAAAGAAGAAATATGATGCCTACGTTTTGGCTACTAAAAATGATGGGACTTTATCATTTCATGTTTTAGAATGTGAAAAAATATATCTTAAGTAGAAAATATACGAACAAACAAGTATGAAGGGTAAGACATCTACACTGTTACCCACGTGAGACTAGTAGAGGTTTTCAAGCATTATTGCGATGACGAACTGGCAATATTTAGCTTAAGTTCAGTATTTTTTTAGGGCAAATGTTACATTATGAAACCCGCCGTTACCTTTGGAAATTCACAGCAAGTAAAAAACAAATACGTTTGATCTGTTTTTAGTGCATGTGTGAAACTAGCAACGTACTGTTGTCTTGACTTGTACCGCGACGCTAAAAAGCCTTTTCTACCGTTCTTAATATTGTTCAATATAGCGAAATATGTACAGTTTATTTTAAAAATATGCATCGAAAATACAAGTCACCAGCTGGAAGATTGGCTCCTCAAGTCCAGGCATCGAGCATTTTCACCTCCCGCCATTTTTTCGGCAACGAGGAAGAACCGGGAGTTAGCAGCTCGGAGGCTAACCGCTCAAGAGGCCCCTATGACATGTCAGTGCAGTTTACAAGATACAAAAATAAGAATTTGAAAAAGAAGATAGTTGTTTAAGGGCAGAGTGGTTTTGCGAATGGCAGAGTGAGAGACTGGATTTGGCAAAAAACAAAAACAGACGAAAAGCAGCAGAATTGTTCGTGAGAGTCTTGTAAAAACATGCAGCGGAGTCGAGGCGTGTGGAGAGATTGTCTGTTGGCGACGGCACGGTCACACGCACTCCTCCGCCGACATCAACAGAGGGTTTATGTACTCGAAGCCTTCAAACTCAGACTGGTCGATCTTCTTCACCACATCACTGGAAAGATAAGATAAAACTTTATTACTCTCGCAGTGGGGAAATGTACATGTTACATTTGGTATCAATAAAGATCACTCGGGGTGTGAAAAGGACAGGAAATGTGCAAACGACAGGAAATGTGCAAACGTGTTAAAGTAAGACGCAGACATCGAGCACGTTAGATAAGTTTTATCAACCAATCAAGTGGTTTAATTCAAGAAACAGGCCCAAAACACTCTCCGATCCTACGCTTATCTCCCACTGCTCGCTCCAATACTTCTTCACCACTTCTCATGAATACAGTTTTGTAAAAATATTACTGTTGATATATTTGTTCCCTTTTACAAAGCACTTACAAATCATAGGAATTAGTGTATGGACTTTTGTTAATGTTTTATAAATAAAGAATGGAATTGAATTGTTTAAATGGATGTTTTGAAATCTATTGCATGGATTTATTTGACCATGTTCTGTTTTTAAAGTTAATCACAATATTTCTAAATGAGGAGATGCTAAGTTTTTAAATACAAAAAGTGGAATTGAAGAATGCATAGTTAAAGAGATTAACAATAATAATAACTCTTCTGTATACCAATGATCAAAACAAGATAATATGTAAAGCTGGGGCACCTAACTTTGAAAACACACACATTTAACTATGTATCAATGTCCACTTAAGAAGTTCCTTGCTCTCTAAACAGTTTGATTCCATCACTATGTATTCTCCAAGTATTTTTGGCTTCTGTCACGTCTTTAGAAAAACACAGCACCACCGTCTATCGGCCAATCAGCTCTGAGTATGAAACAACATGAACACGTTTTCTAATAAAGATAATTTCTGAATGTCTGTCTATCTGTCGCATTGATGTAGGTTTGTATATGTCAAATGTTTATAAAAAAAAAAAAAATCTGCTTATAAAAAACAAAAGATAATGTCAGCATGTTATGTTCGTTACTTAAACAATCAACAGATTCATGAAAGAAAACAAAAATGAGATAATCCACCTTTAAAAGCATGAATCTAAATGTGTTTTTTTTGTCCAATCCAAGAGTAACACTATGTACATACTCAGGTGCACGTCCGGGCTTTTCCATACTGTCACATTTACAGTGAAATTAAAATGTGTGTTATTAAAATATGTTATTATGAAGTTATTAACGTACTCGTCGTCCGGCGTGAGCTGGATGGGTTCGTTGGTGAACTGTGCGTCGAAGTTGTCCAGACCGAATTCTCCTGAGATGTTGGGTTTGAAGGGAGGCACCACCTGTTTATGCTCCAACTGCAAATACACAACAAAACACATTTTTCAACCAAAAACTCTATGGATCTTTTGGACTTTTATGTGAAACTGACTCATTACAACAGACGCAATAGAAGTACATTTCAACTTTCTCATCTACTGGTGATGCGGCACACGCTGATGGCCTAGCATATTTTTTTTCTTGGTATGAAACATGTTAACATTGTGAAGCTCTGGTTGTGTTGTTTGTGCTGGGAACCAACAATCAAATTCAATTCAATTTCAATTCCATGCATTCTTGTAAGAAAATTGCAAGAGTAGTTATCTCGGACGACTTTACACAACCGTTGAATTTGCCAACACAGATCAGAGAATCAAAGAAAATAACATAGAAAACATATTGGTCCAAAAGGGGCAATGTATGAACTGTGCCATACAAATAAACTTGCCTTTGAAATCTTACTTCCCTTCAATCCCTTTTGAAGACGTTTTACTGCCACTTTTGGAAAATTTCATGCCACAAAAGGTCAATAAAAATGAGAAGGAATGACAGGGGGGAGGTTTATTCCGTGTTCCCAGTTTTGTGATCTGTGATTGGTTGTGTTGTGCGATTGGTCCTCGAGGAACTGGTGACAAATGCACCCGTCTCAGCCCCTCCTACATCTGATCACAATTGTCAAATTGTAGAAGGCACTGGCTGTTCACAAAACGACAATGTGCTGCTGGTTGTATGTCTGGACAACTGCTTTATTAGTAAATGACAAAACTACATACAGCTTACATTTAATTTTGCATTCTTCGAGTTTAAGAAAGTCTAGGTATGACTCGAAAGACTCTGCATGGGCTTAAGGCTACTTACATTTCTCAAGCTACTGTAATATAATTTCAAAAGTATACGAAATTTCTTCCCCATTTTTGGATATGTCTGCTCACAGCCTCTCCAGACCGCCACAATAACACCATGCATTCCTTCCCATCGAATGTGCGTCCTCCAGGTCAGAACCGTTTTAATCCATTTAGGGCTGTGTGAACATGATGGAGAGAGAGAGAGAGAGAGGGGCAAGGGGGAAGAGGAGTGAGGGGTGTAAGCCGATCCTCCAGACGCTCCGACTGAACGACCTCCGGGTTCATGTCCCAGACCCCCCCACTCCCCCCCACTCCACCGTCCAGACTCTGAGGGACAGGTCAGATAACAAGCAGAGCAGCAGACATAACAACCAGAGGGTGAATGTCAGTCTAGGTCAAAATTATTTTAAACCGTCAGAGGAAAGAAGTAGGAGCCTGATCTGAAGATCACCCAGTGGGACTAACATTAAACTAAACCCCAGCTGCTTGTGTTCCTGGAGGTGGATAGGTTTAATACTGTGGAACATTCTCAGAAGAGTAAGAACTCCTCAAGGGAGAAAAACAGGTGGTGGATGTTTGGAACTGAATTAAAAAGAACGTTTATTTTTTCATTTTCAGGTATATACAATGAGATGTTGGTTGTGTTTACACGGAGACGCTACAAAGGTAAAACGGTAGAGTTGGGTGTCGGTTTGGCCCTCCGTTTACATGAAGACAGTGTTTCAGGGGGGTGAAAACGTAAGCGAAGAGAAACAGCCTCCAGAGTGGAACAGAGCAGATACACTGCCTGGCTGTTTCACAGTGAATTCTCTGCCTACTATGACCTCACCACTTCCTCGCACGTACATTTGGATATGCACAGTAGCCGAGAACAAACGTAAACGTTCTACTCCTTCGTTCATCCAAACAAAACCATGCAAAGCTCTAGTTTCAGTTTTCATTTTCGCTGCTGCCGTTAAATGCAGAATGATGTTGGTGCATTCTTTCACATCTTCACAGTGGCCTGAGGAGGATGTTGTTGAGGAAGTGATTATAATGCTGGGGCTCATGCGTGTAGTGCTGTAACGTTCCACTGCCCACTACTGGCCGGGTGCCAGAACTACATTGTTTTCCATTGTGGTGAAGATCGTGTGCACTTCGAAAAAGGAGCCTTTTGCTATTTGCGTCTCTGTCTAAATGGGGCTGTAATCACATTTGTGGCTAAATGATTGGGGTAAATGACTTGCATACTTTGCAGATAGGAACAAATTGGAAATTCTGATTGTAATTTCTCAAATTGATTTTTAGATAGAGATGCTTTATTGATAGGAGAAATTCAGGTGTCCAGTAGCAGCATAAACACATCCTTCCAAACAAACAAAACTAATACATACGTAATTCTATAACAATAAACAGGTGAAACTTGTAAATTCAGAATGTCACTCAAAAGTCCTTTACCTTCTGTAATTCAACTCACAAAATGATTCACAACACACTAATTACACAGCGATATAGGTCAAGTCTGTATTTGTTCTACAGCTGTAAACTGTTAAATGGTAAAAAGTAATTTATAGTTCTAATCTATCTTTCCAAGGCACCCAAAGCGATTCTTCTGTTTACACACACATTCATACACCACTGTAAGCAGATATAAGCTATAAATTAGTTTTGTAAATTTCTTAATGAAGTTCTTTACAATCACATGGCTGGATTTGTAGTCACTTAAAAAAATAAAAATAAACTAAAAACTAAAATTCAACTCCTCCCTCTGGTGGTAGCATAGGGTGAAACAGACTGAAAGCATTTTCTTTATCCATCATACCAAAATATTTTCTACTTTGTATATCATTTTACTTTCCAAAACATCAAGTAAGAAAGTAAATAGTCTCATCATTTTAATGTCCAAAATAATGCTTGTTATTTCTTCTTTAAATGCAATATGATGGAAGCTGCTTTTAAAAATCCATGACTGACATTCCCTTCGCCGTGCATATCTTCAGGATATCAATATTTAATTTCACCTTTAAACGCTCGCTCCAAACAACCTCCAGTGAACAGGAAGCATTTGGGGTCAGCGCTCGTCTACACTTCCTCAACGTCGGATCACGTGACTTCAGTGAAACCTTTGTTTTTCTGTTCCTTTAACCTTTCTCCGACTTTGCATCGAAGGCAGGAAGCCGACCACATGCACTTTTGATTTGACCCTGTGTCTACGAGAACTGAGTATTTCTTTGCTTAAAAGAAAAAACTAAAAATCAATTCATGGATTTTTGGTGACCTTTTTGGCAGCCGGCGCGCAGCACGACCGACTCTGCCCGTGTGAGATGATTAAAAATGAGAGCAGGGATGATGAATGTTGCGTATGAAAAAGCAATCAACAAGACAAAGAGAGCGCTGGTTCAAGAGAGAGCAGCTCTGACAATTCTACCAAATACAATGACTAACTAGTAATTACTTTACATGAACAGTTCATTACTCACTACATACATAAGGGTTTATGGAGCTGCGGTGTTGGGAAAATATATTTTACTCTATTACATAAAAATACAAAAACACGCCTAAAATGTTCAATGAAATTACTGTGCATATGTGCAACTAAGTATTCATTTATGGACCTTTTTATAATATATTAAAGACTAAGTATTGCCGCTCACTAATCACGTAATCAGGCACAATGTTATGGCTGATTACTGTAAATTCTTCAACCTTGCTAAGGTTTGAATCAAGCAGATTTAAAATAAACTTGTGATGTCGTTGGTGGCAGACGGACAAATAGTTATGACATTATGGAGAAGAACATTAGCCATCTGCCTTTTCCCTGTTGTGATGAGTTGGACTTTTGTGAAGTAAACTGTGACAAAAACTAAAAATAGGGGAATGTTTGTTAGTGGTAATAATTTGTGTGTCAAGTTTGACATGCTCATTATCCAAGAAAGACTCAAATAGATTTGAGTCAGGTTACTTTGTAGTAGACGTGCAACAATGCACAAATGTCAGTGTGCTAAAATAGCCCCAAAAATGGTTCCTAATGGTCTACTTTGCGCACCGTGTGACTGTCAAATGTGCACGTCATATAAATGGTATCCTGCTTATGTGCATGTGACAGCCTCAAAACCACTGTGACAGAAACATTTCTCCACTTAAAACCTTCACTAACCTCCGCTGCGCTCTGGGACAGAAAGTGGCTGAATGGAGCAAGTAAGTACACGCACGCACACACACACACACACGCACACACACACGCACACACACGTTTTGTGGATTGAAAGAATGGCTCCAGGACTGAGCGCAGTGCAAAGCAGACGGTAGCTAACAGCAAGTATCTGACAAAACCCTTTTGCCAAAGTACAGTAGAGTAGAGTCAACTAGAGTATACCTTAAACATAGCCTTTAAGAATGTAAAACTTATAGAAAACTAAAACGTTAAACTAAATGGAATACCTTGAGTGCCTTCACTTTGTTGGTCTTGCAGAATGACCTGGAATGTTACGTTACTGAGGAGATATTTCACCCAAAAGAGTCACTTACGAGGTCCCAGTCCACGTTTCTGAAGAAGGGGTGAGCCTGGATGTCTGCGAAGCCGGTCTGTGGGTGACAGCCGAGCCGCTCCTTTGGATCCTGAGAGAGATTTTATTGGTTCATTTTATCTTTGAGTAATGTTAATTTGGTTAAAGATTATATACAAAAGATGTGAAGAAAAAAAAAAATGCTAAAAATATACTCTGAAAAATTCACTTAATACTAGTTAGATTTTAGCATCCAATTTCTACAACATATTGTGTGTACAGTTCTTGCATTGCATTTTTCTTGACTATAAATAAATACAAGTGCTGCACTCATTGATGAAAAATGGCTGAGTGGACTGAGCACGCGTTGACCTCAATAGTGAAGTCATTTTCGGGGGCAGGGCCGTGGAGATGGATCGGGGCAGATTTTGACCCTCTTACCTTGTTCAGGAATCCCTTGAGGACACTTGCGGCTTTGACTGACAGCGAGCGCGGGATTCTGATCTGTTTTTCCAATATTACTGCAACACAGAAGAGAGCGAGAGATGACTGAGAGGACAGAGCAGAGGTAGAAAACCAAAGCGTGGAGCAATAGCAGCCCTGTCGCTTTGAACAATTTTGGTGAGTTAATTTTTTTCAGACATCACCCTTAAACTACTCATCCACAATAAATTAATCAATGGGTTTCAGAATGATGGAATATGAGGGCCGTTTCCATGGTGATAAGCAGTTCAAAACAAAACATATCTTTTCAATTAGAAAAAGGTCCTGAAAATGAAATGCTTTACCTGCATCAAAGCAGGTAAAGCATTCATAACCGTAAAACATGGCATGAGATAAAAAGTACAATGAATTGTAAATGTTTGATACATCTTTAGAACATTGGCTAGTCACAAAAACAAAATGTACAGATATGTTGTACTGGATATTGGGTCATAATAAAAGGTTCTGACTTCCAATAAATTTTTCTAAAGCACAGCATCTGACACTGTAAAACAGGTTTATTGCAGTAGAAATGACCACCATATTTGGTCTCAGTGTTCATCCTGGCTACCTTGTGAGGCGGGTTAAATGGAGAGTCGTCTTAACACCCCAGCCTGTGTGGCTTAATGTGTAAGATACAGGGTTTTAGGTCCGTGTACTTTTGCGTTTAATACATTTTCTATTTTTGAAAGGAAATGGAAAATCAAAAAAACTATTTTGCATTTTCAGGCACACAGCAATATACAAAAATGTATTGCTTATAAGACATATATATTATAATAACCTGATTTATTTATATGTATTTAATACATTTCGGCGTCAATCGATTACCCGGAAGTGAAACAAGTTTGTTTACTCGCACAGGATTAATATTACCTGTGGAGATTCTGCAGTGCATTCACACGGGATAAGCAATATCTGTAAAATACTATTTTCACTGACGTCTCACATAACGGCCGCACGTGCGCAGGTCTCCCGGCTTCACGCAGTTCAGAGAATCACGTCTGACCACAGCAGCCACAGAGACCATGAGGACAAACATTTGACTGCTCTACAGTTCTCTGGCCCATACCGTCTGTAATGTTTAATAATCATTTGTATGGACTACTCGTGAACGCACCAAGATAAGTGCGAGCCAACGAACAGTAACGGCTACATCAACCATAGACTATATATTCAACACGTCTGTGATATATTACCAAGTACAAATGCAACCCATCGGTCTGATCATTTAGTGTCAGTGAACACATTACACTGTCCTCTACACTTCTCAGCTGTGTTCACAGTCGCGATATGAGACTCCTGCTCATTGACAAAAAACAACGCAGAAAGTAAAGAGAAAGCGGCAATAACGATCACAATCACTGACATGCAGATTCTCGGGATTAGTATTATCACAGTCTGTGTTTGGACAAATACTGGAGGTCATTGCTAAATTATACTAAATTAGAGCAAATAGGGCTGAAGTAAACAAACTTGTTTAACTTCCGGGTAATCGATTGACGCCGAAATTTATTAAATACATATTTAAAAAAGGTTAATTATTGCATTTTCTAGTTCCCTTCAAAAATAGAAAATGTATTGAACGTAAAAGTACACGGACCGTTTTAAGTCAATAAAACATGTTTTTGCTATGTGGTAATGAGCCAACTGAAAGTATTTCCCGTTTCTCAAAATGCACTGTATCAACAAAAGGTTTAACTTGCAGGAAATAAAGAGCAGAAAGAACCTACAATTAGTATTTTTCTTTTTTTCTATTTAGAATCAGAAAATGTCGTATTGCTATTGTAAGGAACAGGAAGTCAAAAACTAGAAATTTACTTTGGTATATGGTGAAATGAATTAACATACATAAAGAAAATAGATATAAATGCATGCATAACAAGTCTTTATAAAGATTTATATATTTAAATACTAGGGCTGTCAAACGATTGTCAAACGGGTCATTCCGTACATGCGTCAGATGTGTTAATTTATTTAACGCAATAAATTAATGATTTTGTATTACCTTGCGTTAATACGATCATTTTGACAGCCCTAATAAATACACACAATAGACAGTGCAGAGTATATTTTTTTACAAAGAAAATTATGATGATCTCTGTGAAAATGATATGGCGTTTGTTCTTGTGCACCCAATGTATCTTTGTTGTTGTATAAGTTTGTAGTTGTTAGTTGTAATGTCTAATCTAGTTTGTTCTTTTATGTTCACGTTTTGTATTTGTATTATACTACTAAATAAAGAAGGAAAAAAGATGGATGAAAGAATCACCGGTGAGAAGAAAATGAAATTGGAAATAGTTAAGTTCAATAGAAGAGGGGGAAGGAGACAGAAGGCCGACTTCTGTCTGTAACAGGATGGAGTGTGTGAAGTCTGTTTATGGGCTGGAGTTAGAGGAGGGGACGCATTGATTCATGACGGTCTAACATTTCAGCCAAAAAAATTATCTATGCGACAAATCAAACAAAGTACAAGAGAATGAGTTTTTTTCATTTCAACTTATTTTATGATTGGAAACTGCGGACAGGGGTCAGAGCTGTCGTCCGCGCTCTGTGGGAAAATAGTGCTGGAGTCGAGTTGTGTTTAATATGCAGCACGTGGAGAATAAACTTGATTTATCTTGTAGATCAGCTGACCTCAGTAAACATATGGAGGACCACGAGAGGCTTCACAAACACATTTCACGCCATCTGCGTTTCCGCGAGATCAAATTAAGAGAAGGGACCCTCATTTATTAAATCTACTGCTTTGCATCGATTACACTGCACCTGCAAAAATTAGAAAGGTGACTTGGGTGAATGTTTTCAGATCCCACAATACCCGGGCTGTGTCGCACTCGGGGGGACTGACGTTGCGTTTAAAAAGGTGTGCTCAGTAACTATCCCTGTGTAAATATCTATATTGTGTTTGCCAGCGCTGTTTCCTATAGATACAACCTGTTATCATGCGGTTTTCTTTTTTGTGCGGGTGAAGCACTTTGGGCAGCTGGTGGGGCTGTAAATGTGCAATACAAATAAAGCTGACATGGAAATGATTTGGCTTTCTTGGAGATGCATGAATCTGAAGGCACAATGTATTGCAATAACACTAACATGGTGGTGCAAATAAACAAGAAAAGCGTAACAAAGCTCTTTTAAATGAGGAAATGTAGAAGTAGAGAAAATGATGAGTTTGATAATTATATTCAGTAGTATAGAGATGTTTCACACATCATTATCACACAGTACTTTTATGGTGAATATGTATTTACATGTGAGCAACGCTTCAGTAACTAGGCCTTCATCAGACCAATGGCAGGAGGAGGTACGTGATAAATAGGAGGGATTCGAGTCACAGAGAATCTACAGATGGGAGATTGTGGAAAAATACAATACTCATAACATTAGGGCTGCAGTTAAGTTATTTTAGTAATCGAGCATTATATCAATAATTTCCTCCGATTGATGGAGCAGTCCATTGACACAATTCTTTGATATGTACAATAATATGTGCTTGAATAATGTGTGCAACAAGATATATCATATTGTATTTTCACCGTGTGGAGAGAATGGAGAATGAACCAAATTGTAAAGCGCTTTGTGTGACCTTGGTGTGTGAATTGCGCTATATGAATACATACTTTATTACATAAAAAATGTTGTGATTCATCTCTGTGTTGTGTAGACCTTCACAAACATGTTCTGAAATGCTTTAAATCATTCAGTAGTTATCGGTTTTCTCTTGAACACAATTGGCAGAGCGATGGCTGAGTGAGTGCAGCAGTGTCACAGAAGGAAGGTCAGTCTTTTTTGTGTGGCGCATCATTGTTCCCCGTTTCAGGGACGGTTTTCCTCCAGGTGCTGCATTCCTCCCATCAAAACAACCAACATGCCTCCCATCAAAACAAGCAACAAAGATAAAATCCTCCTGCAAAGCTTAGAGGGATGTGTATTGTCTCTGAGTATTCTATTACCAACACAAATCTATTAAAACATCTATGACCACAAAGAAAACTACTGTACATGACTCTGGCTGTAATTAACACATATTTTTGATAATTCAGCAGTTTGTTTTATGAAACAATTAGTTGTTTAAATCCTGAAAGGTCAGTGAATATGGATTTTTAAAAATATATTTGACCTAAGCAGAGCTGCAGTGATGTCCCTGGAGAATATCTTCATAGAGATGACCGGTAACAAATTGGGTTGATTGATTAATTTTTACAAACCACATTTGTCGCATTCTGCGATTCTAGAATGATCAGAGTGGTAAAACCTTTTCTCTTCTCATCTATGTAACGTTCAAAAATCAATTCTTTGAGTACAAACTAGCTGTCAAATATTTCAAAAAATGTGTCGCAATTTAGATGACGATAACTGGCTACAGTCCTGTACGTCACAAAGCTCATGTACAGGACTGTACATGCTCCAAAATGCACAGTACTCGCTGGACAATACGAAGATTTATGTTCTTTAAGTGCTTTAAATGTATGTATTTTCATTTTGTCAGAGGAACAGATTTGAACACAGCTCTATCAGCTGTTGCTTCCAGAGCTGATTAAGAACATATTCCTGCTTCTATGTGTGTTTATGTGAACAGCAGTAAGACACAAAGTGTTGTGGAAATACACAGGACTTGTTTGTAAGTGATTAGGGCAATGGTCAGAGCGTGGCTATTGTCAAATAGATTCAAACACCTGGTTATTTCTCTGTCTTGTCTCTGTCTCTCTGTATATGGTCTGTAAATAGTGTCTCTGTATGTTCTTACTAACTTTTGTGTAACACCAACCTGCCAGGGGGTATGCAGATGGACATTAGCCCAAGGCTATAATCTGGCATATTTACATTTGTGAAAATGTTCATTAAAATGTACTGTTCCTCCTTTGTATAATAAATAAATAAATAAAACAATTGTCTCACATGACAACATGAAAACCTGCGGCTTATATATAAGTGCCGCTACATGTGGACTTTCTCTTAAAAATTAGCTGGTGAGGTTTATATACAAGTGTGCTTAATAGTCCACCAAGTACTGTATGAATACAAATACATAAATACCAAGTTAATCAAACTGTAAAGGTCATTGAACAACATGTTGGAAAGATAATGTTTGAGAGAAGCCCTGTAAAGGTTGAGTTTACATGAACGCATGTGGAGCGACAGGAAGAAAAAACAACCTTAGAAGCCAATTATACAGCAGCATCAATGCATCAAGTCAAAGTAATGGCCTTTTATATAATACACAAAACAACTATTACACTCAAAACACTAAATGTCACATGTTTAGACCGCTCAATCACTGTCAGGCATTCCCTCTAACGACATGCACAGGCAGAATGCATAACGCACACTCTCGTCCTCCACTGGGTATGGATAATAAATTCACACGTTTCTGAGAACAGATGGTGGCTGCGTGTCTGGGATTAATCAGTCGTTAAGAAAGCTGCAGAAAATGTAAGTGTTGGCTTAAACTGTGCATGTATTTATAGTTTCTTATTGTGTGCTGAAGTTACATTGATGTTTTGTATGGATACATCGTTATTTTGGCACACCTCTACCTGCCGAGGAGGCTCAGGTCTTTTGGAGCGCAGGGACCAATCCTGAAGATGTTCTATGACTCTGTAGCAGCAGCATCACAGAGAGGAAAAGGAAGAAGCCATCAGGACAATCCAAACTGACTTTGGATGATTTTCAGTGTCATCCAACCAACTTGAGGTTCACCAATATAGTCAAGCTTTACCTCATTGTTAAGCCGAGTACCTTTTGAATCCAGGCATTGACTTTATTTGTATATACGGACATTTGTTTTTGCCCTCATGTGTCTGTTGTATGAATCAAAATGGACATATCAAACCCCATTTAAAAGCTGAGAACAGCCCAAACCAAGTCAGAACAGTTTTATATTCTTTGTCGTCGGCCCCTGGACAAGTCTGGTGAACTAAAGCTCTCTGACTAGAAACTTTGGACACCCCTGCGCTATGATCTAATGAGAAGTCTTCCTTACCTTGGAAGAGGTAGTCTTCTGTGTTCTGGTCAGGGTTGTCTGAACTGCCCACGATATCAAAAGGAGATCGTCCGGCCATCATCTCGAACATGAGCACCCCCAAAGCCCACCAATCCACACTGAAGCCTGAGCCAAATGCAAACAAATACAACTCAGTCTCTATTGGAAATACAAACCCGCTCATTTTTGTACAGATTTGGTGAAGTCAAGTCAGGAAGATCATTATGCCTCTTCAAAACATAGTAGTCCCATTGCAAATGTCACATTAAATATTACGGTTATTTCTGTTGACAATCAGGCACCTCAATAATTATATTTTTGAAAGTTTTTTTTTGTGTGAAACTGTTTGAAATACTAAAATTCCATATACTGGCTTTATGGGTTGAGGTGGGCCTGCATTGAAAATCTATAACTACAATTTCTCACACAAAAAAAGAGTTGCTAATAGTCGGAGTTATTTCATTTTTTAATTGAGACATTTAGACGTGAACTTGTCTAGACAGAGCTTAATGAATCCTTTTTTCAATTTTATTTTTGTTCATATTAGTCACGAATGTCTCTAAAGTTTGAACGTCGCCCATTAAAACAAATAATACATCACTTATAACTGCTAATAGAAAATGCTAATAGTAAGAATTAATATGCATTTAATTTAGTCTGCGGTCATCTGCCTTCTTTTTCAATCCAATCAGGTCAGTACTCATTTTGTTCAGAAAAAAAAAACATTTCATAAAACTAATAATTTGTTCAAAATATTGCTTGAAGGTAAATAAAACAAATACCCACAGATACCCAAGAAAGAGCTATAAACCAAACCTGCACAAATAAAACTTGGCAGCAAGGTCTCCACATTACATTTTATAGAATTCAATTTGAAAAGTATAAATGCCCACGGCCCCTTTTTGAGCTTAGATTGACTGAAACCATCAGACCATGGGAGATTGTAACGTTAATTAAGACAAATCCGTCTCAAAGCATGTGTGGTCAAACTCCTGCCCAGGCTTGCACGGACTCTTGCTAAAGACAAAAACATACAGACCTGTAACTTTAGTCCACGGGAGGAATTCTAATCCATCAGAATATTTAGCTACATTTTTCTACATTAGATCAATACTTTTTCATATAATGTGGTAAAATGAAACTGATTGCTGACCATTAGAGATGCCTGAATTTTTTTTTTTTCCATTTAAAACATTATATTTTTTTCTGCAATTCAAAAAGTCATACATTAGACGAAATGCACTTTTTAACCATTTATTCACCTTTATGTGTCTATTTGAAATGTGATGATTGCGCAGTCATAAATTGCACTCACCATAGTCCTCTCCGCGGAGGATTTCGGGGGCGATGTAGTTAGGTGTCCCACAGAAAGTGCTGGTAGTGTCTCCAGGCCTCAAACCCTCCTGAACACGAGACCAACACACAATTTACTCTTCAAATTGTCAAACAGCAGAGTAGAAACAGATGAATTAGCTTTAAAACATGACATGATCTATTATGGCTGAAGAGCCTTCAGCTTTAGTATTTTTAGTGCTGAATGTCAACATTGAAAGCATTGTTAAATTCACAAGTCGCCGTTTTTTACATTAAAATAAACAGGCGTGAAGTTATCGTTTTCATATTTCTTACATGGGGAGTTTCTGTTTCAGTATCCTAAAAATGCAAGACAAAAATAGACTGTTTATTCAAAACTATTTACACTACAATTGTGCTGTTATTCAGGGACACAAGGTTTTCCAGAACATTTTATTTTGAACTGTCCAAACACACATGCCATTACCTTGCACATGCCATAGTCTGTGAGTTTTATGTGTCCCTCTGAGTCTAGGAGAACATTGTCCAGTTTCAGATCTCTGTAGATGATTCCTCGTTCGTGAAGGTAGTTCAGCGCCATACTGATCTCTGCCGAGTAAAACCTGGAAAAACCAACAATCGATATGTAAAAAAACTTCAGTATAACTATAACACTAATACAGGTCTAGAGCAGAACAAACCATGATCAAACCAGGACAATCGTGTGAGCTTGTTTTGATAATCTTAGTGGAGCGTTATGTTGTATAGACTATAGTGGTAGTTGTAGAATTTATTTCAAACTTATATACGCAAAAGAAAATGAAACAATACAGTGTAAAATAAGTTGGCATGAAATGTTGTAGTTTCCTAATGAATTAAGTCTTAAATAGCCTGGACAAATAACAAACAAAAAACATCTTCTGCGTACTTTTGTTTTGGGCTGATCGCTGATTGGCTGAGTGACGGTGGTCGTCTCTTTTTGACTTTTCTATCTGAATAAGCTGATCTAAACATTTGGCAGATGCCAAAAATACATGCAGAGGAAAACTAGTGATATACATAGATAGATGGATTTGAATAAATAGTAAATGTTTTGTGGTTTGAAAGTTAGGTAGCCCAGCTTGTATGCTAAATGCTTTAATGTTAATTAAATATTAAAAAGAATGAGTTTAAACAGGAAATGTTTCAGTAGTTTAGTGCCAAATCAAATCTCAATGTATAAAAGTTCTTACATTATTGGTGGCCGTAGCCTTTATCATCCATATTGTAAAAGTTACACATTTATCCTTGTACCTGGCGTGTTCTTCTGGAAGTTTCCGTTGCCTCTGCATGTGGAACATCAGGTCTCCTCCATTTACGTACTCAATAACAAAGAACAGTCTGCAAAATGACAAAGGCAGAATTCTGATTCAATATTTCCTGTTTCCTGTACATTATATAAGGCCATCCACGGTCCAGCTCCTGATAACCGCATGAAAAGCAGAGAAAAATGAAAACCACAAATCAAATAATGGGTTTTGGTCTATAATTTACTCATGCTGATTCAAGCACAAAGGAAATGAAATAAAGAGGAAGTAGACTGGCCATACATTTTGCATCGGTTGTCATGTGGTTTTGAATGATTCTAGAGAAAGGGAGAGTCAAGCCGCACTATCTTCAATGACATTATTTCAATGTTGTTGTTCTTTAGACTAAAATATAACCAGAATATTAACATTAGAAACAACTCTCTGTGTATTTGCAGCTCAGAAAGTAAGTAATAATCCAAATTATTGGCCCATTTCTAATTGTATTATAAGATGAAACTATTGCTATAAAAAGGCAATACATATTGCCTCCTTTGAGCAGGCCGTTTTGAAGGATTCTAGTGAAGGGAAGAGTGACGCTGCACTTTAATCTAATAAACGCTTTTGATTGTTTGTGAGACTAAATAATCCAGAATGTGCAAGGATGTTTGAATGGGACCCACATTTTTTTTATATTAAGAAATGGCCAAGTTAGCAAGCATTAATCAGGAGCGGCGGCCGTCATGTACCCCCTCAACGCACAAAGCTGCAATCGATACTTTTGACAAATCTGAGAAGACAGAACGCCTGCAAAATGTTTTACAAGTGTGTAGTGCAGCAAGCTGGAGATCCAATGTGTTTGTGACATTGTGTGAAATATGGGTTTATCGTAATCAGATTTTAAGAATAAAATATCATATACATTTCATGTTTTCATGTCGTATTTTGACTATCCAGGATGAACAATATTTTATGTTTTATTTGCAATGTGAGGCGACGTCAGAAACTTAGATTTTATTTCTAAAAGTATATTTGTACATATTATAAAATTATAAGTATTCAAAAAATATATATATTTAAAACTCCATAATACTCCTCTTGGCATAACTTTTCTGGAGGCTGCTCATTAAATCAATGACAAGCAGCCTCAAGGATTTGAATTAATTTCAAACAATAAGGAGGCTATGGGTTTTAGCATGGCCAGTGCGCTTAAAAAAGAATCACTCTTTTTTCACAATTTGAAAAGTAACTCAACTACGGTCATATAAATACTTAAATAAACTGTTATTATAAAACTAAACATACAAATGTAACAAAGTGAAAAAGATTGTTATCGTTGTTATTTAAAAAAAAAAAATTATATGCAGTAAACAAAAATTTTGAACACAAATCTAATTGAAGATTAGATAACATTGGACAAAGATAAAACACTAAAAGCAGCTTTATTTCTTTTTGTCCCGCAGTCCAATCTGAAAGATGTTGGTTCGTTCACGTTGTGATGAAAAGTGAATGGAATAGTACTTGTGTGTACCATGTGGATCATTACCTGCTTTCTGTCTGAAAACACGAGTGAAGGCCAACCAGGAAGGGGTGATTCGACGCCTGCTCGAAAACGTGCTTTTCTGTTTGAACCCAGTCAATGTCCTGCAAAGACACACACACACACACACACACACATACACGCACACAAACACACAGACAAAACCCAAAAGTCAATCATCTCTGACCATGTACCCTTGAACCACGGACCGCTGAACCAGCAGTGTGCCACATCTTCCCTGCAGCTCAAAGCTTGCTGGCTGCTCTTGAAACAGCCGCTGAGTTTGTGCGGCGGTCCTATTGATGCTGGATAATAATATGTCTGGACTCTGCTAACAGCAAAACACTTCTCCATTGATCGCCGGGCTCTTGTCAATTTGTCAATCATGCTAAGTGTGTCTAATCAAGGCTAACTACTGCAGGAGCGCTGGCTGTGCGGCTACATACATGCTAAAATCAATTTGCGATGACATGATGGTTTATCTACACCTTCTTAGAGAGAGTGATGGCTCAAAATACTTCATTCAAAAACAGGGGGTAAAAGACAAAGGGATAGAGCAGGCTCAATCAAGGGAGAAAAGTCAATGCCAAGAAAAACCGCTTGTGCATATTGCGCTAACTGCATTAATTAAAAGCTGCATTGACAGCAGCAGAGTGACGGCTTCAGCACTAAAACCAACTCTCTGCGTCTGAACGGAGGTGTTACGCTGCTGTCACAATGTATAGACTAATCACGGTGGAAATCTCCACTCTTGTTTTAGATGTACATCTGCTAATTACTTTTTGACACATCAAGAACAGAGCTGACAATTAGAATGCATGTCATGATAGATGTGTATGGAATTATGAAGATGTTAAAGCAAGCAGTCTGACTAGTAGATTACGTTCTGAAGTGAAATCAACAATGTCACAATAATAACTGTATCAGCATGTTATTCAAGAGCAAAAAGTTGGTGGTACCTAACTTAATTGTCTCATAAATTATTCATGTCCAACTATCAACAGAATCAAAAAAGTGCCTTGCAAAAGCATTCCGCCGCATTTCAGGCTTCAAACATAAAGATATAAAATTTAAATGTTTTGTCATGAATCAACAAGTGGGACACAATCGTAAAGTGGAACGAAATTTATTGGATAATTTAAACTTTTTTAACAAATAAAAAACGGAAAAGTGGGGCGTGCAATATTATTCGGCCCCTTTACTTTCAGTGCAGCAAACTCACTCCAGAAGTTCAGTGAGGATCTTTGAATGATCCAATGTTGTCCTAAATGACTGATGATGATAAATAGAATGCACCTGTGTGTAATCAAGTCTCCGTATAAATGCACCTGCTCTTTGATAGTGAGAGAACCATGAAGACAAAGGAACACACAGGGCAGGTCCAAGATACTGTTGTGGAGAAGTTTAAAGCCGGATTTGGATACAAAAATATTTCCCAAGCTTTAAACATCTCAAGGAGCACTGTGCAAGCAATTATATTGAAATGGAAGGAGTATCAGACCACTGCAAATCTACCAAGACCCGGACGTCCCTCCAAACTTTCATCTCAAACAAGGAGCAGACTGATCAGAGATGTAGCCAAGAGGCCCATGATCACTCTGGATGAACTGCAGATAACTACAGCTGAGGTGGGAGAGTCTGTCCATAGGACAACAATCAGTCGTGCACTGCACAAATCTGGCCTTTATGGAAGAGTGGCAAGAAGAAAGCCATTTCTCAAAGATATCCATGAAAAGTCTCGTTTAAAGTTTGCCACAAGCCACCTGGGAGACACACCAAACATGTGGAAGAAGGTGCTCTGGTCAGATGAAACCAAAATCGAACTTTTTGGCCACAATGCAAAACGATGTTTGGCGTAAAAGCAACACAACTCATCACCCTGAACACACCATCCCCACTGTCAAACATGGTGGTGGCAGCATCATGGTTTGGGCCTGCTTTTCTTCAGCAGGGACAGGGAAGATGGCTAAAATTGATGGGAAGATGGATGGAGCCAAATACAGGACCATTCTGGAAGAAAACCTGTTGGAGTCTGCAAAAGACCTGAGACTGGGACGGAGATTTATCTTCCAACAGGACAATGATCCAAAACATAAAGCCAAATCTACAATGGAATGGTTCACAAATAGACGTATCCAGGTGTTAGAATGGCCAAGTCAAAGTCCAGACCTGAATCCAATCGAGAATCTGTGGAAAGAGCTGAAGACTGCTGTTCACAAACGCTCTCCATCCAACCTCACCGAGCTCGAGCTGTTTTGCAAGGAAGAATGGGCAAGAATTCCAGTCTCTCGATGTGCAAAACTGATAGAGACATACCCCAAGCGACTTGGGCTGTAATTGCAGCAAAAGGTGGCGTACAAAATATTAGCGCAAGGGGGCCGAATAATATTGCACGCCCCACTTTTCAGTTTATTTGTTAAAAAAGTTTGAATTATCCAATAAATGTTGTTCCACTTCACGATGGTGTCCTACTTGTTGTTGATTCTTGACAAAAAATTAAATTTTTATATCTTTGTGTGTGAAGCCTAAAATGTGGCAAAATGTTGAAAGGTTCAAGGGGGCTGAATACTTTCGCAAGGCACTGTGCGTGCGTGTGAAAACTATAGACAGAAACAAAGTGTTTTGAGAGTGAGGAATTGTATAATGTAGTTAAATTATTGTGGTTTGAAAGTTCTATAGACCCTTTTTCCATCCATGGCAACATTTTAATCTCCAGAGAACGTCTTCAGAAAACATCTTTTGCAAAAAAGAGTCAGTATTTGATGCTTTGATGATGAGAGATGATTGGCTCTCTGCCCATTTATCGGTCTTACAAAGCTGATCAAAAGATGTGACAGAGGATGAAAAAATACATATAAACGGAAACTAATGATAGATCCAAACTGTTTTTAGTGCAGGTAACTAGTTGGATAGATTTTATTACATAGAAAAATGAATATGGTTGGCAAGCTTTACCTGTGATGTAAAGGCTTATTAACACTATTAAGCTTGATAGATGGCTTTATTAACCATTTTTATCATTTCAATCTCCAGGGATAGTCTAAATAGCCATTACCTCGTCATCATTGACCAGCTCCTTCTTCACCACCTTCATGGCATAGATCCTCTCTGTCTTCTTCAGTTGCACCAGAAGCACTTTTGCGTAGCTGCCTCTCCCGATCACCCTCAGCAGGTCGAAATCCGCTAGGCCTAAACTGGACGGTGACTTCCCAGTGTCTCTGCTGCTGCGGGCCTGAACAAATGTCAAATTAAAAACTCAATATGTGGAGAGAAGTATTGAGCCTGCACTTATTAAATCCATGCAGAAACAATATTTTGTCCCTGAACCTTCTTCAAGTACATTTAAAGGTGATTTGGCTGACCAGTGATTTCCTTAGGGTGACTCCCAAATTAAACTCTTGCTTTATTGTAAGAAGTATATCACTGTAATGACCGGCTTGGCCTTATTAGATCCAACGAACGGTGAGAGTTTTGATTAAAAGCAGCCGTATTCAGTCTTTAGCGTTGATGACACCTTTACAGTTCGCTCACCGATCACCCCCCTCGCCCTTCCGCTCACAAGTAATTTGTTCTGTAGTGAACCAATACCAGGAGCAATCCATCTAAAGCCCGCGTTCGTGACAGCACACGTCCCAGGAGTCCCGCACTGAACCTGGGATAACATCATCAGACCAGAGCCCACTTATCCAAACCGATCTATGGACCATATCTACCTGTGTTCAGCACTTTATCAATCTTGTTCACATTGAGGAAGTATGGATTGCAACACACACTGCTATTAAGTGACTGATGTTAAAACCGGGACTAGACTAAAGTATTCCTCAAATCGGCCAAACCCAAAATCATTAGAAAACCAGGTTGAAACCAGATCGAAACCACTTTTAGCCATGTATCTTCTTTTAACTCACAGTTCACTGTACAAAAACTATTTTCTCTTGTTACCCTAGGTTTTATCAAAAGCCTGCACATGGTTTAGTCCAAGCAAGTCCAAACTAAGACCCGCGGCCCTCTGCGTCGTTTTACTTGGCCCTCTGGTGCTAACCCAAATGTTATTTCTGTGTGTTTGAAGTTGATGTAAAATTCAACATGAAACATGCAGTAATTTAACATTTGACATGGATAACCTAATGTAACTATTAGAACATGCCATTAGACATGTTTATTTTTTATCAATCAGGTAATGGTTGTAAATGAGAATTAGCTCCTCAAAAGGGACCTATTCTTATTTGGTTGGTATATTGTGGGGTTTTTTTGTGTTAAATAAAATTAATTTTGACAGATAATTTCACCCTTAGCGGTTTCAATCAATAATTATCATGCAAAAAGAAATTCGCGGAGACATTTCCGAGACCGGATGTGACGTACACGTAGGGGTCTTTGGGCTTTGTGGATATACATTTGTAAGCCATAACGTTGTATACGGACATTTTAAACAGACATTTGTTGTTCAGTGATGGACAATACAAGTCAGGGGTTTTTATTTATGAGCCCTTGCGTTATTGTTATGACAGTAATTCTGATTTTGAGGACTCTGACAGATGAGGCGCAATCTTCAAGAACTCAACATTTGCAAACATTAGGGCCATTTCCATGGGCTGAAGTCATGGATCTATGGTCCGACCCGTCTCGACCCGGTTTGCGGATGCGGCCAGTTTGAGCTCGATGGTGCCACCCGAGTGAGTGTAAACGAGTGTTAGCGAAGGTAGCGCTAGGGACGAACGAATGGATATCAGGACATCGCAGTGCAGAGAAAAAAAAATTAAGAAGCGTAAAAGTGACTACTGTGAAATGAAAGATCCCAGCCGTAAAAGTGGATAGAACTGAAAAGTCTGGAGGTGGTTTGAGAAGATGGATTATTTTTACGGACACCAGCTAACACACTAACACATCAATACCCGCAACACCAAGAGAGAAGCCTCAACTCTATGTCCCAGCTCCAGATGTTGAGTTTGAGAGAAATGGTGAGTGTCTTCAATCAAATGCAAACATATGGTCTTATTCTGAACGTGTGTCTGTGGTTCTAATGTCTAAAACATGATGGTATGTGTCATATCTATATCTTTTACTAAACGTAGTTAGAGTGAAACATGGATTCATGGTTCAATGACAGTTGTTGCATTTTCTGCTGAATACTGGGTTGAAACTCGTAAAATTGGTTTTAGTTGGAGCTTAAAAGTAAAGTAAAATACATGTATGTTCACTAAGGAGGTGACATCCACGACGATTCAGAAGAAAGGGGACAAACGTCAGCCTTACTAGTGAACGCCTTACTGTTTGAGGAGCTGAAAAGCATATTGGGAAAGAGCCAGTAGCTTTAGTAGCAGCCGTGTCCTAATCACGCTGAGGTCCCAGATCAATTAGTAGATGCTCACATTGTTTTGTGAATTGAGTGGAGCTTATCCATGGTAACCACGACCGGCTTTAGAGCAAATTACAGCAAACACGAGTGCCGATCGAAGACTCGATCACGACGAGTCTGGATGAGTCCTGGGGTTAGGTTTATCTCACCTGGAGATCATGTTTAATCACACAAAAACACTTGATAACAACGTATTTGTAATGTTACATGCCAGATTACAGGAAATATATTACAGTGCAAAATATTTTAATTTAAGGTAGCACTACAGTATGTAAGATTTTCATGTCAAGTCCTCATTAACTGGCCCTAATAAGTCAAAAGCTCCTCTTTGTCAAAAACGGGAGCCCGTGGGGAGTAGAGCCACCACATCTTTGCCAGCAATGAAATCTGCACTAAACATTCCTCTTGCTCTGGCTTCCATTTCTTGATTCCAACAAGAACGGATTACTTAACTATCATATTCGCCGCCATTGCCAAACTACAACCAACAAATTTTGCGCAAACTCTTGGCATCACCGACACCTACCAAAAACTCCCACCTCACCCGCTCGCTGAAAGGTTGGATGCCGAGGTAACTGCAGACACTGGGAGCAGACCCAGACATACATGTGGGGAAATAATAACTGACCAGAGTTTACGGATGGCCAAGACCAGGCTAGTGTTGTGCTGTACCAGTCTCATTAATGATGTAGCTGTCTTTTAAAAGCTTTTCTGCATTTTTTAATGCAAGTCGTGTCTATTAGTGTGTGTTTCTTGTTCTCATGTGGACTTTAGAGTCTGAACAAAGAAATGATCAATAAATAATTTTGACTAAGAAAACAATGAGAGACCTTGCCCTTTCGTGTGACATGTGTTATAATTATATATAGATCAGGAATTCAATTATCTAGATTTTCCTCAACATTATTTGATATGGTGAGGATTCCTATAAGCCACCTATGTACAAGTAAGGAAATTAGCCTGGTATTGCTGTAATACTAAAGGCAGTACATCTGGTCTGCCCAATGTAACTGTTGTGTTCATATTAAACAAATAAAATACATTGGATGAAATTATATAGAGAAATATCAGAACACTGGGTAATAGGTTTATACAGAAGTTTATCTTACGCAACCATTTACACTGCACCAGAGGATTCTTTGCCGTCACATCTAGTGATCTATGACAGCATTTAAGAGCCTTCTAATCCAATCTAATCTTTTCAATAAAGTCATGGGCATGTACAATATCTCCTTAAGCGCTCTTGGGGAAAATATCAGGATCAAAAAGAGGCGTTTAGGTGCAGATATGGCCCTCAGCCTTTCATGCCACTGCATCTAAAGGCAGAGTCTATCTGAGAGCATCCATCAGCCGCGGGTGTTAAGAGCTGTGATAAAAGGTTACTTTATTAGCCCCGCCAACGGAAATCAATACCACACAACTGCAATGGTGCCTACGTCTGCATGGCCGCTATATCACGGGGCCCAGCAGGTGGACATGGCCATTCGGATAGATAGTAGACAAATCTGCACAATATGGTTAAGGCACGTGGGTTACTATGGAAATATAAATGGCCGGGGCGTGAAGGGAAAGCAGGGGTCGTTGCTCAGGTGAAATAATACATTGTAGTATTGCAGTATTTCAAGGTTGGGTACCCGGTATTAGAATAATGTGAACGCGGGAAAAATCTGGAGTCTCTGATCAACTTGTATAGAGATAGGACTTTTTATGCCGCTTCTGGACGGTCTAAGGACAGTGGTGATCCCTGAAATAGTTAAATTGTGTTTGACCATAGAGCATGAAGGAAATGGTAATGTTATCTTTGTAAACATCCTACATCAGCACAAAGCCAACGTTCATCTCCTTTGTTTAAGTAGTTTTAAATTAATATCAACTCTGGTTTGCACCAGCTCTACTCGGCCTGGTTGTGTTTCCATTATGCTTTAGCAACCTACTAGTATCCGAGCAAATTGGTAACCATGGCTACCAGCAGGACACTGGTTAATATCTGTAAGTTAGAACACTTTTATTTCAGCTCAGCCTTAGACCAGGGCCAAGCAGGTACTAAAAACTACCTGGTTCCGGTTAAACAGGGCCGGTGGAAACACTCTCATTCATTCATTCATTCATTTTCAAGCCCTTTATTGTCCATTTCTGGGTCAGGGGGGTGGCAATGAGAGCTGCCACCCAATGCTCATAGCACCAGTCCCTCGCTGATCCTCTGCAGGGGGTGAGTCCACAGGAAGATGGCTGCTCTGTCAGTGGTGAAACAGCCTTGGTCTTTCAGCGGGGGCTTCAGGCAACGTGGGGTTAAGTGTCTTGCCCAAGGACACAACGACAGTAGACATCAGTGGGAGCAGATGGAGTAGGTCCCATGGTGGGAAACACTCTCAATCGGGGTAAAGTAGAGCCAAATAGAGTAGAGTAGAGCTAAATAGTGGAGAGTAGGGCCAAGTAGGGCTGGTGGAAATGGGGCTTTAGATAGACTGGAACCCATGCTGAGTATTGACTAAATCCACAGAATGTTATTGCGATAAGTTTCAGGCAGCTGTTCTTTCCCCTACATTACAACCACAGCTTGCATGTTTTCATTCACAGCGTTTACGGCACTACGCCATCCTTCCCCTATACCCAGATCTCCATGTAATTATGCAGGGCACACTTCTCTCCACATGTGACAGGTCTGACAGGGACAGCGGCATGTCAAAACTGGCGTCTCACCTCTTTCTCTTCGCCGTCGTAAGTCAGGCTTTCTCTGGAGTCTTTGTGCGCGCCTTCAGGGAGTGACAGACAGTGCCGTACGCCACAGAAGGAGAGTGGGAGGAGAGAAAAAAAGACATTAAAAAAACCATGTGAGATCCGAGTGTGAGACGGTAACAGGCTTTGTTCACAGCTCAGACAGCGTCATCTTCTGTCGCCTAGTTAAGAGTGAAGACACAAAAAGGTTATGAAAGTGATATTTTTTCTTCTGTCAATGTTATTTTTACTGAGTTTGCAATTCATGATGTTATTCGTGGGAGCTGGGATCAGACGGCATGCAGTTTACAAGTAATAAATGCGACCACAAAATAACACTATTGTATGACGGTATAGGGTTCCCAAAGTTTTTAAGCCAGGAACCCACCCAAATATGCATGAAAAACAAATAGTGAAGGTTAAAAATTAGCAAAGTATTGTAATGTAGTTTTGATTAGAGGGCGACTGATTATCGGCACCAATATTGATAAGTCCAGCCCAGTGGCTGTAACAATGATGTAACTAACACAAGGATTTATTAGTGTAGTTACTAGTTTTGTCGAATAAGCATACTTAGGCATTTAAGCAAATATCAATATTTGTATTGTTCCAAATTTTAACACCAATATTTTCAAATTTACTGCAAAAAATAAAAATCAGCTCTAATATATATATAATAAATATGTATCTCTGTTATCTGTCTCCTTGACTACTAATGCAAAAACCACTAAAACTAGGGGTTGACCAATATAGTTGGCTAGTTTATTGCTACTTGAGCTAATTTCATAAAAATATTCTAAGTATCAACAATGTTCATAAATATAATGCAGAAATGATCTGTCCTACAACATTTAATTCATTTTGATGACTACCTCTAGAAGACCTTCATCACAGGTATATACTTTCCCTGGGGCTGCAGTCTGCTTGAGTTATGACAAAAAATATGATACTTTCTCATAATTGTATTATATAAATGTTACTATGTCGGAGGTAACTATCATCACATGAGGCTTTTAGCTATTTTACATTTCTCCTGTTGTGTTTAAGTCATTATTTTTAATAAGGCCACAGTGAAGTAGAGACGGCTTAACAAAGACATACCCAAAACTATTTTTGACTATAAAAATAAAGAGGCTTTCTACTCAGATAAGCACAAACTATTTGAGGGCCCTTTTCACATTGCCAAGTTGGAGGTCTGGCCAAAATACTCATGTTTGTGCAAGCCGATTTATGTGAAAAGCAGTGTTTATAGTGTTTTAAGCACATTCTAAAAAGCATTCGTAAAGAAAGATTCAGTTTGACAAAGAGTTTTGAGTTTGAAAGATCAGGAAACATTTAGATGAAATATTTTACACAGTTGAGTGATGAGCGGCTAAGCATAAAAACGCATGGATTTTAGAATAACATTTGGATATTTGATAATTCTAGTATTAATTTAGTGTTCATTATTTTAAAGATACAGAGGTACTCATAAGTTTACATATCCTGGATTTTTTGCCAATTTTTTTCTATGGACTTTTCTGCTCCCATTCAAACCTGTCTGTGTCAACTTTCCTAATATCCTCAGAGTATGTAAATTTCTGATTTTGATCATTTGGGCATGCTCTATAAGGATTTTTTTTGCAAAATGCATTTGTCTGAAAAAAAAAAACAGCTTCCATAATGTTTCTGAAAGATGAATCTTCTTTGAAAAATGAAAGCATGCATTTTGCTTATGTACATAACGTTATTTTGAGCAAACCTGTCATTATGTGTAAATGACAAAACTTTTGTGCAATATCCCAAGAAAACTCGATCTGTTATTTTATAAAAATATATAAAAGATTATATAAATAGATTATAGCATTTTCACATGTTTCCATGTTGATTTATAAGATTCACATGTTTCCTTTGTTGATTTATAACATTTAGCTTTCCTAAAGCTTGTTCTTACGTCAGAAACTTGAGCAGTCTTAAACACCAAAATGTAAATATAGCCCAACACACAATGGCTATCCTCATTTCTTCTTTGTGCGTTGTAGTTTTTTCAACTACTTTTCTAACAATAGCAACACAATCCTTAGCTCTGGTCCCAAACACCTGACTGGACTTATGTCTGGGGCCGAGGGAGAACACAGCTGCTGCACTAATCTATTGCACGGCTTCTGTAAAAGTATAAAAAAAACTGTAAAATGCTCAGAAATATTCAATGTTTCCAAAACGGCAGCGTGTCGTTGTAATGTCATTGTTTTGGGGGATGTTATTGCTTGACACTGATGCTATTAATTTTCAGTAAACATATTCTAATTGTTACTGTTGACAACAGCCTAAAATCTCAAATCATCCCAACAGGGGAATAATGAAGATCCCCAGAGCAGCCTTTTGGAAAAGTTCATAAGCAGTCTTTGACCCCCAGCATCCCTCGATACATGCACTTAGTCATACTGCCAAACAATCCAAAATCTGAGGCTTTGTGCATCAAATTGTATTGGTCTCCTTAAATTCGCAATTATTGGACAATTCTTAAACGTTGTCACCTTCATAAAAAAATATTTGTAATGAACATAATTATCTAAATCCTCTCCTCATGATGCTGGCCACTTATGGTAGAAAGACCTACACCCTCTGTGGAACAGATCATGTGATATACAGCTTTAGGCCTTTGACATGATGAATGTGGGAGTGTAATAGTTTCCTGCCAAAATGTGGAAAATGTGACATAAGTTTTTATTTTAAGGAGGGTGACAATGTTGAAGATGCATTTCAATTGAAAAGTGTCACAATATTTTGAGTTTTACAATAATAAAATTAGGTGTATACAAATCTAACTAGGGCCACAAACAAAAAGTGACTGTGGTCCTAGTTACATTTATTCTCGTTTATTTTTGTTTTGGACGCTCTTCTTAAGTCTAATAAACCAACAACACATAAAAACCCCAAACAAATCAAAGCGTTTTTACCTGGCTGTTCCGTTTGATCTAATTGACTGGATGTTGGGCCTTGCATGATTGGCTCCTGGACCAAACAACCACAGAAATATGCGTGTTAAAATAGAGCATTTTTGTGGGGTGAATGAACCAGGCTTTGCACAGAGCACTGACCTGTAACATGGGTCTGCCACACTCCACCGTGACCATTTTGTGGCATTTTTTGTGAACCAATAGTTTGCAGTTGATGCATTTGTATCCCTGTCGGCCCAGACCCCAGATCCTGTCTGTACAGATGGCACAGTGTGCTCGCTGCTCAAACAGAGAAGAGGAAAATGGCTGGAATAATTATACACATAATTATAGTCATCATGTTCATAGTATGTCTAATTAAGAATAACTCCACTTTCAAATTTTGTTCAGAAAAGGTCAAATATGACGTGAATATATTTGTGGCCTCTATGTGCGCGCAACACGACAACTTGTATGTAGTATATTATTATGGACTGTAACAATTTTATAGTTAGTGAATTCATATGATGTGAATGAGAGGATGTATTGCTTGCTTGTGTGAGGTGTGTGTGTGTGGCTGTGTGTTTGTGTGTGTACAATGAGGTAAATATGAGGTAACAGTGACTTGAATTGAGTTTTATTTGAGTACTCATGACTGTCTTAAAACAAGACGTGGCAATGGGACTGGCTATTGAATCCTATGGAATTCTTGCTTTATTTTCACATTCCAAGGGAGACATTTCTTGTATATTTTCAAAACAAAATCATTTTGCTTGTCCCATTGGCAAATCTTTATGTGCTTAAATTAAGATACATTTAGCCAAATTTGAGCAATTTCAGACTTCTTTTTCATCACTTTTTGCAGTGTATGTGAATCATTATACAGTATGCTACTGCACTTTCCTATTGTTGCAATTTGATTGTTTGTTATTGTATTGTTTATTTCATGTAACCGGGGACTGCAGATGGCAATTAGCCGTGTAGCTGTAATCTGGTGCAGAACATATCTGTCTTTGAGCTTAATGTTACTGAGCACCGTCACTTTGAAAAATAAAGACCAAAAGAAACTACATGACTGTAATTAAAAATGAAAATAGTACGAATAGAGTCTGTAGCTTTAAGATAATTCTGCGATACAACATTGTATTTGATGGTAGTGTTGTGGCGGCCCTGATTTTCTCACCCTGTTGAAGCGTTTTGCCTGAAAAGCATGGCCACTTGCGTAGTAGAGTTTCCTCCAGCGTCTGGCGCCACGTCGATATATAGACTCTAGAGAAAGCCAAGACATTTGTCAAAAGTCCGAACAGTACGACTACAAGTTTAAAAATAAACATATTAAAGCAGGTTTCACTCACTGTCTTCTCCTGGACATGGCAACCCGGGCTTCTCTGGAATATTAGGAAACACTGAGGACAAAACATAATTTGTTTTTAAAATGAGGCAGGAGGAATGACAGCTAGGTTTGAGGTTTATTATACATTATAATTATATCACACAAAAGGTACAAGGTTTAAACACATCCGCGAACACTTTAAAGCACACTCAAATATTCACTGCTATATTGATACAAGAATCCCATGCATTTTAATACATATTTGCAGAGGTTTAAGAGCAGGAAACGGGAAGAAGTTTGCTTCAATCGTGAATAGTCAATTGCCTTCATAGTTGTAATTATATTTTATGTTAAACTAATTTATGGGAAAGGGCATTTAATGACAAAGCTAAAAAAATGTACAAATCCAAAATAAGTAAATACATATTTGGCAACAGATAAAGCTGAAGAGAATGGATGTGTTTTATTTGTTATGTCTTTAAGCCGTCATTCATCAGTTTTCAATTTTACTCACAGAATTTTTTTTTACAATTAAAACTTTAAAATAATAGCTGACTTGTACTGTCACACAAGTGAAACTGGGGAAAGTAGAATATCGTTCATATAATTTTGAAATAAAACTCAAAATGTGAAATCAATACACGATAGACTCATGAAAGACAGACATCTATTTTTGATGAATATGGCTTACAGCAGGGGTTAAAGCAAAAAAAAAAGATTTGACTGAAAATTTTTGCATGGAAATTTATCACATGTAAATCACAGTAATATGCAGGACCAAGTTATATTTTTTATTACAATATATTATTGTATAATAGATTGTATATTGAATACAGCTCAAATGAATTCTTCAAAGATATACAGTGTATTTTGATATGAAATATAAGTGGATCAAGCAACGAGTAAACTTTTTGACAGAATATTAGTGAGAGTAGCTTTACTTGAGGCGATATGGAGCGTCAACACTTTGGCTCTGTCCTCGTCAAAATATTGCAAAAGGACGATAAAATTCTGTCCACATTTGTTTGTGGACACGTCAATATTTAAGAAAAAGGTTTCCCTATCAAGTTTGAGTGCACAGTGCACTTCGATCAACTGCAAATGATTTAAATAAATCTACCAGCGGTAGTGATATTCTGAACGTTATTTTCTGCGATAAAGCCACAGACACGGTCCGCCAGAGCAAGCCTAGTGTCAGTTGTTGCTGATGCACCAGGTAAAGATGAAGTGTGGGAAAGTGCACAAACAGCTGCCTTGTGCGCAGTTTTGAGCTGGTGGCGAATCAAAACTTTTTTCTCATTACTCCCATATGCAATTTTTTATGGCAAAGTACGCACAAGCACCGGCCACTCTCATCTTTTCGCACCATGACTCATTGATTGGCTCTTTTACATCACGCTGAGTTTTGCAAGAAGATCGCAAACAAGAGCTCACCAAGACATGTTTGTCCCCATTCCCAGTTGCAGCAAAGTCCGTTTTGTACATTCCGTTAAGTAAAATAGCATTGCGTTTGGTAAACTCTAATTACCTTTCCTCTATTACGCGCCCAGCTTACCAGTCCGCGGATCTGCTGCTGTTATTCAATTTTCCTCCTCTTCTCCTTTTCAAAAGCTCCGTGCAGTTTCCAGAAACTTTCACCTCCGTGTTACCAATGCTAACTTCATCGCGTCTTCATTTGCGCGTGAGCTCAGCTACGTCCCATTGCCTTGATTCATTTGCGGAGCGCTCATGTGGCCACGGCACGTTCAAGGCCCACTCGTCATTATATTACTTATTATTTCTATATACATATAAATACAATTATATTCAAATTATTATTATACATCGATATATAAATATATATATATATATATATATATATATATAATTATATATATATATATATAACAGATTCACACGTATATGTATTACTATATATTATTTTTATAATCAATCATTTCATTGTGTGTATTATTATCATTATATTATATATATATATTTTTTTTTCCAGACCAATTCCATTTGACGGAAATCCGTCACCTAGACGGAACTCTTTAATCCCTGGCTTACAGTCCATTTTCAAAGTATTCAGATTTTCCGAGGATGTTTAACGAGTTTTTACAAGCTGCCAATAATGTCAACATCGTAACAAAGAAAGGCTCGATATATCTCACTTTGCTGTAATGGATCATAAAATAATTTTGCTTTGCAAGTTAAAAAACAGGAGTAAATTAAATTTTTGAATGAGTTTCTAATTTTCCAAGTTTGTTAGTTGCTGCTATGCAGTTGGCTATTTGTAACATTCAAATGGGATTTCAACTGCGAGTAACCTCTCTGCCTTTTTATTTGCTGTGTGTGTGCCATTGTCCACGGTTGCCATAGAGCAGGTAAACAGCTGTATTCAGGATGCTTGAGCAGATGGAGCTCTCAAGGTGAGCCGCAGCCGCCTCACTGCAGAGACTTGTTCATTCTTCATTCCTGGAGTGAGATGTTTATCTGCTAATTACTTTGATTCATGCGCCTGAATGCGATGGGGAACTATTCTTCATATGCACTGCTGGATATGCAAAACGGAGAAAAACCGTCATGGATTTTCCCCTTCATATTTGTAATCCTATGCATGTGTTTCCACTCATTTATCTTACCAGTATTACCATAAAAAGTATATAGAGCAGGGGTCTCCAACTAGTAGCAAACCACTCCTTCAAAGAATAGGTCCCCAGAGGATTTAGAAATTACTTTATCTTTGTGCACTAATAAATGGCACACAGAACGTTTTGTGTGCATTTAACTGTATCCCATCTTAGGCTGGCTTACTATAAATTGTAGTTTTCACCCCTTAGCAGCCCGTCTTGTCCCAAAAAAGGAGCTCAGTCACAAAAGGTGGAGCTCAGAGTAGAGCTGCTGCTTCTCCACCTTTAGAGGAACCAGTTGAGGTGGCTCAGGCATCGCTTCCTGAACGCCTCCCTGGAGAGGTGTTCCGGGCATGTCCCGCCAGGAGAGACCCCGGGACAGACCCAGGAAACGCTGAAGGGACTACATCTCTCTGTATAGTTATCTGCAGTTCATCCAGAGTGATCATGGGCCTCTTGTCTGCATCTCTGATCAGTCTTCTCCTTGTTTGAGATGAAAGTTTGGAGGGACGGCCGGGTCTTTGTAGATTTGCAGTGGTCTGATACTCCTTCCATTTCAATATAATTGCTTGCACAGTGCTCCTTGAGATGTTTAAAGCTTGGGAAATCTTTTTGTATCCAAATCCGGCTTTAAACTTCTCCACAACATTATCTCGGACCTGCCTGGTGTGTTCCTTTGTCTTCATGGTTCTCTCTGCGCTTTAAACAGAACCCTGAGACTATCAAAGAGCAGGTGCATTTATACACAGACTTGATTACACACAGGTGCATTCTATTTATCATCGTCAGTCATTTAGGACAACATTGGATCATTCAAAGATCCTCACTGAACTTCTGGAGTGAGTTTGCTGCACTGAAAGTAAAGGGGCCGAATAATATTGCACACCCTACTTTTCAGTTTTTTATTTGTTAAAAAAGTTTGAAGCCTGAAATGTGGTGAAATGTTGAAAGGTTCAAGGGGGCCGAATACTTTCGCAAGGCACTGTATATTGTAGACAATAATATCGCGAAAGTGAATTTGAAGATATGCTTTTTTGCGTTTTCGTATATAAAAAAAAACCCAATTAGAGCAGGCAAGATACCCATTCGTGAAATGCATGCCTAAAAAGCCAATCACTGCTTTATTTGAACATTTCAGTAAATATTGAGCAAGCCTTTTTGGATGTGTTCTTCCCGTGTTACTTGAATTTTATTTTTAATAGGAACATATGTTTGTGCATATTTTGCAAAGATGTGTAAAGCACTTTACAAATAAAAAGCTGCTATTTTGTTCTACACTGTCTCCATCTATAGATGCCCTGGTAAGAAAAATATTGCATATCATTTTGTGTAAAAATGATTGATTTTAAAGATATCGTGACAATATATCTTATCAGGAGTTGGGGGAAAAAAAATTTAGATATTTATTTTTGTCCATATTGCCCACCCCTACTCACAGCTTGTAAAAACACAGTAAATTAGACTACTCTGAAAATGGACTACAAGCCATAACCTTGAACATTATAACAAAGACTTGGCATATGAGTTTGCAATGAGACTATACCATGTATTGGTCTCACATTTAGGTTGAAATAAAGGAACTTTTTGTATGCTATTCTAATCTCCTGAGTTTCATATTGAGAAATATTAACCATTCTGAAACATTAACCCTTCTTTCTCTTAACATTTTCAGCTATGTCCTTGTAAAATGTGTTGGCCTGCATTCAAACAGCCGATCCTCCAGCAATCCACTGTTCTGTTCTTTACTATGCATTTGTTCTCGCAAATTTGATCCAATGACAATCACAGTGACATGATTGACAGTGACAGCATTTTATGAACATTGATGGTTCACTTGGAATGTTTTAGGTGTGTATTCAAAAGATTGAACAACGTCTCTATGATACATTCTTGCCTTCTGTATAACAAGCGTATAAACTACTATATGCCGATGCCAGAGTGGCTGCAAAGACCAGTATTTTCACAGACGATGTGAGCGTTATAGTGCTGATGTAGACACAGCTCTAGACTTGGGGGCACGGTGTGAGTCAGAGTTGAGGCGTGGGCTTAGCGTCGTCGAGCTTGTTAGTGTGCAGATCTGGCAACCCCCCACAGCACTGTCAACATCCCTGCTCCCTCCATACATCCACTCTTCACTTTCCAAAGACCCCTCACCCTTCTGGATATGAATAAAACTTTATGAAAAAAAAACCAGCAAGCTCAAAACCTCGAATATCAACTGGCGGAGGATTGGAGACGGCGTTTGCTAGCAGAGACATAAAAGATTGGCTTAATGCAATTCATAAAAAGCCTCAGCTAAGAACAGGAAGTAGTCTACAGCCCAGGGGTTCGACTGCAAACGTCAGCAGCAGAAGCTCTTTCACAGGTCAACGCATCTTTCAGCGTATGTTAGAGCAAGTCTGTGTCATGGACGTGGACGTAATGTCTTTATAAATAAGACGGAAAAGCGATTAGAGAGAGAAATAAAACGTGTCAGTGAACCGGAATATGATCTTTACTGTCTGGCACGGTTCAAAAGACAGAGTTTTGTCGGAGAAAGATGTTCAAAGGTTTGGACTGGTATTTGTGTACATTAATGGTGAAAACGAGTAAGAAATTCATAACGAGAAATTGGCTAAAAAGTGATCTTCTGACACTGAATCAATGGAGAGACATTGTGGGAGAAATGTACCAGTATGTGATGGAAGAAATGACCTTTCACCAGAGACTGACCGCTGGCAAAATTGAAAAATATTGGTCAAAGTGGATTCAATAGATTCAAGCTATAGTCATTTTACCTTACCCCACAGACTGTATGTTCTCTGCTGTTTTTGATATGTGTTCAATTTTGAAAAGTTATGAATTAGTGCTGTCCAACGATTAAAATGTTTAATCGCGATTAATCGCATGAATTTCATAGTTAACTCGTGATTAATCGCAAATTAGTCACACATTTGCGTGCTGTGTGCAATTGCTTTTTTTTATTGAAAACAAGGTGTAGTGTTATATTACACACTAACATTTGATGCAAAATCATCAATAAATGGATGACAAAATAAATAATTGGTAACAAAAAGCCCCTTCAATGTGTGTGTGTGGGTGTGTGTGTGTATGTGTGGGTATAGACCATAGACTGTATAGAAACATCATGGTGTCATTATGATGATGATAAACAATCTGTAAATATTTTGTAAATTTGTTCATGTGAATACTCTATGCTGTTTCTGTTTACCTTCGGTATATCTATGACTGTATACTGTTTGGCTACTATGTGCCCTTCTGGGTTTCTTCTTTGGCCCCCTGTATCTCCAACTACATATTGTTTGTAATCTCTGTCTACAATGTATCTGAACTAGTCCTTTTCTTTGTTTCTATTTTTTTTTCTGTATATGTGTTTGTCTGCAATAAAAAGTAAAAAAAAAAAAAAAAAAAATTTTTTTTTTTTATCGCGCGATAAAAAAAATGACGGCGTTAATATTGATTTGCGTTAACGCGTTAATAACGCGCTATTTTGGACAGCCCTATTATGAATAAAATAAATACATAAATAAGTAAGACAATAGTGGCGTTTCCCATACAGATATTTACTATGGCAATCTTTTCGGCTTGTCCTTGAAACGTTACGTCATTGATTGTTCCTCAGCATGGCATTCATATCATCAATCTCCAAGCTAAAGCAATAGAAAATCTATAGAGGCAAGCAATGCCAACAAAACCTTTGAAACAGGTTATATAAACAATATAGATCCTCAAATACTTGTCAATAATGCTGACATTTTGGTCTGAAATATTCTTTCTTTTGAAGGAATTATGTACTAAGACATAAGCAATAAAGCAAGAATTGAGGCTGAAAATGTACAATACATGACTTCAGCAAGTTTGCCTCCAATATTTTGTTTGATAACATTTATTTTAGCTTCACTATTCTAGCTTCACTCAATTATGAAGCTATTATAAAAAGTATTTTTTAATAAATTGATACAACACATATTTTGTCCAGTAGTGGTTAATGATAGAAAGGGTTTCAGACGTCAACTTTGACAACAAAAACTCTTTACTTTTCCCTGAGATTACATCTGTCTGATCTTGTTCTTTGGTTCGGTGCTTGAGACCATTAGCAGGGTCAGCGTTGGGACTCACCGTGGATAATGAGCTCGGAGTCTTTGTTGAGTTCATAGAGACGCAGCGCCTCCTCCAGCTCCAGCTGTGACGACACCGTGCACGGATCACCTGTAGCCAACACACTCACATCAGTCAGACAGCAGAGAATAGAGTTTATTTATACAGCACAGTTCATACACAAGGCAAGAAAAAGAGACAAGGTATTCAAAAAGAGTGAAGATTCAATCCTTCAGTTGTATGCACAGCTAAACAGAACTGGATTTGAACATTGTCAGAGTAAATGCCTGTCTCACATGTTCTCAAAGACTGTTACAGATTTTAGCTGCATAAATCTGAAACTCTGCCTCCCCATGTTTAGTCTTGACTCTGGGCACCAGCAGGACCATAAGTCTGTCAGCAGAGGACAATATCTCTAGACCATACATCCAAAAGTTCAACCCAGGTTTGGATTACAAAAAGATAACCTTACGTGAGGGGTGAAAAGGGGTGATGTCCAAGGCATTCTGATGTATCAAGAGTCATTCATTCAAGATCAGGAGCAGAGGAGGCCAATATGCTTTGGTCTGAGGCATGCTACTTTATTTAGTTATTACATTTGAGCGCTTGAGTGTAGGGGTGTGACGATATATCGATTTTTCGATATATCGCGATACTTTCTCCCGCGATTCGATTATCGATATGCATTTGCCAAGTATCAATATCCATTTTGATTTATTTATTTTTTTACATTTTTTTAATGAAAATAGTATGGCTACATTACGCATCTCCATTCTATTTGTCATGAAATAAAGAGTATTTTTTCTTTTATTTATGCCATAAATTGGCATATTGTATATTTCTAACCAATATATCAATAATCGTCATATCGTGATAAAATCGTTATTGTGATATCGTTATCGTGAGCTTTGTATCGTGTTTCGTATCGTATCGTGAGGTACCCTTAGGTTGCCACCCCTAGTTGAGTGTCAAAGTTTACAAGAAATAACAAATTATGTCTATATATCAAGTACATTACCCAATTGCTTCCCTTGCTCTTAAATAAAAGAACTACTAAAGCCCAACGCACACCGAAACGCCTTGACGCGCGGCAAAAGAGCCGCCTCCTTTATTTTCTATGAGAGAACGCACACCAAGGTTGCAGTGACGCGCGGCGACGCTGGACCGGGCGTCACGATTCAGTTTTGTTGAATCCAGACGCGGCGCCGCGGCTGAAACTGTCCCTCCAAGCACCCGTAGTTTTCTTCTTCTGCGCTTCTTATCACGTAGCTGTGAGCGCGGTCTCAAATTTACACACTTGTCGGCGCTATTGCTCAAGTAAACCGGTCACAATGGACGAGGAAAGCTTGATAACCCAAGTACAGCGTTACCCAGAGCTAGTTATTAGCCTGTTTAAAAAATGGGTCCAAATAGTCTTTTCTTGTAATATTTGCCAGCATAATTTCACGTAAATACTTTGTTTCCTCCCCCAAAATATTAGTAGAAACTTCCAAACGTCACTCACCCATTTCATCTGCGATCAGCTGGAAAAGGACGCTAGCCAAGGCGTTCCGGTGTAATTTGACACATGTCATGAACGCGCGTCAAATGACGCGCCGCGAGGCGCTGCGTTTCGGTGTGCGGTGAGCTTAATACATCATAGGGTCTGAAATATGAGCCTTTTTTTTTTTACTACAAACTCAAATGTAAATGTATGTATGAGTATTTTAGTGTTATGGATGAGGTTGGATTTTATATTTACATTGTTGAACAGTAGCAAAACAAACACATTCATGTTGAGGTTTTCCTACAGTTAAAACAAACTAGTGCAGGGGACTTGTGGTATATATATTTATAACATGTTGTTTGGTACATTGACCAGTCAATATCCAATTTCCAACTCCCCAAAGCTATAAAGTTCATTGTTGATATATGGTGGAACGTGGTGGAACGCCTTGTTGATTTGTGCAATTGATCTTGAGTAAAGTAAAGGAAATGTTAATAATACAATCTTTAGTATACTTGTATCAACATCGTTCATAAAACCAGGACTATCTTCTTGTCAAAAGCCTGGTGCCTGGTCTCTGTGGATAAAATACCAGAGGTCTCAATAAAACACTTGTTACATACTTTGCAAACTAAATCCAATCTCACATTTACAAGCCCATATAGCGCTTCCATTTGTCATCAATAAACAATTACTTCAACTGGAGCTTTGACAACTAGACCCACAGCCACAGCTACACTCTGCTGATGCCAGGGCAGGAATGTGAAAAGGTGAACTTCCAATAAAGCAGCCTGACATTTAAAACTATGTTCATCTCTGCTCAAGGTGTGAGGCTAATTGTAACACATGAACTTTGAAGGAACAAAGAAACTATAGGGGGAAATGAAAAGATGGACTAATCAGTGTTGCCGATCTATGTTTAAATTCTATAGCTGTTTGCGTAATTATTTAGGTCAATAACCAAAATACGAACAATAATGAGCCAATTTTTATTTTGTATCTTTAATAAGTGAAGTCAAAGGATTAAAAATGTATATAGATTTTATTTCAATCAAGTAGGAAAGTTGAAAAACAAAACACATTTCTTTCAGAAATGGTCACAGACGGGAAAAGAGATCAAATGAAAACACTTCCGCCTTAAGGACTTGACTGTCTAATTTCGTGCACTGTAATCGGCGGTGTTGTCAGGGTTAAGGTTTCCTTAATATATGTAGTGTTCGCTAATTATAATAAGCATTTGAAAATAAGATTGTTGCGCTCCCTTTGAAAGCTGGTGGATCTAACTATTTTTGATTAATAATGTTGTTTGTAAAAGTAAAATGTTGTGAAAAAAATGTGAAAACTAGTGACAGAACCAAACTGTTTTAAAGCCAGGAACTACGTAGATAAATGGATTTTGATGCATAGTTCCTGTTTTGTAGTTTGAAAGTCATGCACTACTCCACTTTTAATCTAATAATAGAACTTTTTGCGCTGAGCTGATTGGCTGTGCACTTGGACTCCACCAAGCTAACTTAACTTTTTTTGTTTGTTATTTAAATTCACTATGCTATCCCTCAACACAACATATATACACCTGCAAGTGTTCCCAATCTTTACCACTGTCCTTAAAATATTAACAAAAACTTCTAGATTATAGACATAATCGATTCAAACGCGAGACATCCATGCTACAAACTAAAGTTGATTCTCATTATTTTCCGTGTGCACTTCTTGGAGCAGAGGGTCACATGTCCGCCCTCCCCCCGCTGGCCATTGACCCCAGTCACATCATTACTATCAGCTCCTGTTGTTTCTATGGGGGGCGCACGAGCATTGGTGGATTTCTCTAACCACGGCGCTTCGTTGAGGGCATCAGTGGCTTTTATCAGACGCGGTAATGACTGGAGTAATGGTGCGTGGGCGCAGGGGCCCAGGTGAGCGGGCGATAATGACTCCCGAGCGGCTGACCTGGTCCTGACAGTTCCCAGCGAATCGCCTCGCAGCCCGAAAGTGACGGGTAAGAGGCTACTGTGAGCTACTATAAGGAGGAAGTAGAGGAAGAGTTGGAGTGGGTTTACGACATACACAGATAATCAAAATATGAATAGTACACTAATTTATCTTTAGGATAGTACACTAGGGGGGTGTAATCACATGTCAAATCAATATGTTTTGTTATTTTCAGTAAATTCAAAAGAATTAGCACAAGAATGGGTGAAACTGTATTTGTATGGCACTAAAATATATCTGGCTTTTCAAAAAAACTACTTGGTAAAGAACAAATTGTGAGATTTTCAAAAAATAATTCTTATGTCACTATTACTAATCAACCATTATAAACTATATATATATTTTGTGTTAATATTTTGGCTTTAATAACAATTAATCTAAAAAAAAAAAATGAAATACAAACGCATCAATAGTGTATTTTTGGGGATAAGGAGCCAAAAAGGTTTAGATTTTTTACTGAATAAAAATCTTAGTATTCTAGAAATGATAAACCTTATTCCCACGTCCCCAGTATAGAGACACATATTATAGTGGGAGGCTTTGAAAGATACCCAGCTCTGATGTAGCTAGACACTAGCACAAACACCCTGACCCCACACCTCTCAATCACTTGCTCGGTGCTGAAGGCATCACTCTTGTTCCTCCACGCAATTCTTGAAAGGAAGTAACTACACATTCAAATATAGGAAATCATTTGAGAGTCAGTTTCAGTTACAGTGCGTTTGATATTTAACACATTTTTGTGCTATACTTAAATTCACTTGTGTTGCGTGCTCCTCATTCCTACTGTTCTATAACTCGTGATGCGACACGAGGGGTGACGAATAAAAGATCTCTTAAGCCTAGTGTATACTCGCACGGCGCTGGTTACGGTTGCGCTGGACCTACGCAGCCACAGTTAGTGCTGGACTCCACCGGCCGCGCCTCCGTTTACGCACGTAGGCTGCTGCCCGTCAGACATCCGTAAAACGGAATAGTGGCCACACCGGCTTCAGCAGCGTGCAGCTCTGGCTGTGCGTGTATCAGCCCTGTGAGGCTTTGTTTTAAATAGAAGCGGTGTGTGATTTGCATGAGCTGTGGCTATGAACAATGCAAAGCACGGCATGTTGAAGCATCGCGGACGTTGCGATGGATGAGGAAAAACTTATTGAAAGCAATTGGAAAAAGGGGAGAGAAAAGAACTCCAACATATCCAGGCTTTTTTGAAAGCAAATCAATATTAACATTACGCGATAGATTTACAATCAGGAAACAATTATTTCAATTTAATACATGAAAATAAATTATACACATTTGTTAATAATCATTGTTAATGACAATAGGGGTGGGAACCTAAGGGTACCTGATGATACGATACGATACACAGCTCACGATAACGATAATATCACGATAACAATATTACGATAACAATTTTATCACGATATGACGATTATTGGTCAGAAATATACAATATGCCAATTTTAGGCATAAATAAAAGAAAAAATACTCTTTATTTCATGATAAATAGAATGGAGATGCGTAATGTAGCCATATATTAAGTATTGATACCAATTCCAAAAAATATATATATATATATATTAGTGCTGTCCAAAATATCGCGTTATTAACGCGTTAACGCAAATCAATATTAACGGCGTCATTTTTTTTATCGCCATTAATTTTTTTTATAATTATTTAAAAAAAAAAAAATTTTTTTTTTTTTTTTTTACTTTTTATTGCAGACAAACACATATACAGAAAAAAATAGACACAAAGAAAAGGACTAGTTAAGATACATTGTAGACAGAGATTACAAACAATATGTAGTTGGAGATACAGGGGGCCAAAGAAGAAACCCAGAAGGGCACATAGGAGGGGGGGGACATGAAGTGGGAGATGGGGGGGAGGGGTTAATAAAAAAGGCAATACAAGCAAACAGTATACAGTCATAGATATACCGAAAGTAAACAGAGAAACAGCATAGAGTATTTACATGAACAAATTTACAAAAAAATTGTTTATCATCATCATAATGACACCATGATGTTTCTATACAGTCTATGGTCTATACCCACACATACACACACACACCCACACCCATAAACACACACACTCCACACACACATTGAAGGGGCTTTTTGTTACCAATTATTTATTTTGTCATCCATTTATTGATGATTTTGCATCAAATGTTAGTGTGTAATATAACACTACACATTGTTTTCAATAAAAAAAGCAATTGCACACAGCACGCAAATGGGTGACTAATTTGCGATTAATCGCGAGTTAACTATGAAATTCATGCGATTAATCGCGATTAAATATTTTAATCGTTGGACAGCACTAATATATATATTTTTTTTACAAAATTGATATTGATACTTGGCAAATGCATATCGATAATCGAATCGCGGGAGAAAGTATCGTGATATATCGAAAAATCGATATATCGTCAGACCCCTAATTAACAAACACTTACAACCAAGGACGACAGCATATATCAATACATGTATAATCATGTGGTAAATATATTTTTCCATTGTATTTCCAATGGAAAACGGACCAGACACGCGTCGATGTACGTAAAAAATGCTCCCTACGCGCGTTATACGGACGCATGTCGCGGGCAGTGGCGCCACTTCCATTCACCCTCACGGAGAAAACGGAAACGGAGATGAAACGGACAGGTTTGGACGGATACGTAGTACGTTTTACGCAGCCGGTGGAGTCGGGGTCTTACTGGTACACTTGCGCGTTCCCCTTGTGGAGTTTTGAAGATAATGTTGTAATCCCACACTCAACCACATGATGGCGATCTCACAGGAGTTGCCTGGGAAACCAAAGCGGTCCCATTTACACTAGATACTTTCTCCTCTTCAGAACAAAAACCTTAGCAAACCAAGCTGTTTGAGCTCATTACATGTATATCTAGTGCAGGTTTATGTGATAGTTCTATGGACACATTTAACTGTGAATAAAGACAGTTCTTGTTGGAAACAATAAGTGATACATATCCAAGACCAAACATTTTTACAGAACTTACAAGTACAGGAGGAATGCAAAAGACGCAAAAAGACTACGAGTGCAGATCCAAACAAAGACAGGAACAGTGCAAAAGTGACGACTGCACAGTTTATAAGTTGGATATGCAACGGAACTGAACAGTCCACAGTCTCCGCGGACTCCACAGGCTCTGAGCCGTGAACCCAAACTACTTTTCCTTCGGTTCCTTCAAAGCACAATCTGCTCCAAAATGCCTCATCCATTTTCCCTGCAGCCACTCCATGCTTTCGTCCAAAAAAAAACACAAGGACCAATCACAGTGGAGCTTCTCTACGGCGTCAGCTGCGTAGTTAGACAATTTCGAGGGTGCGCGGCAGGCTACACAAGGGTCACGTCACCACCATAAGCTCCATGCTGCACGAATATACACAAGGCTTTAATCTTAACACTAAATAGCATATAGATTGTTCATCAGAAATGTCGATTAAGCAATATTTTCACCCCAAAATGTTATTTTATAATCAAAATCCGAGTGAAGCAAAACCATGAATGCTCAAAGATCCATACCATCTGTTTTTTCCTCTCATCTTAGGAGTAGTAAAATGTGCTGTATGATTAGTTATTTCTCATTTTAATAATGCATCCTTACATCCTTACATTTAATAATGCATCCTTACACGTACCAACTTCACACTTCTTGGAACAATAATAGCCTCTATTAAGTAGTGTCATTTTGAAGGACACATTACATTATAATATATCTACATTGTATGAGCAAAATAGATTTTTCCTCCGCTTCTGTGAGTTTGCATGTTCTCCCTGTGTGTGTGCTCTCTCGGTGTTTTTCCTCTGGGTGCTCCGGTTTCCCCTACCACTAAAATTATGTACAATAGGTCTCTCACTCTATCTCTGTGTGGAGTGAGAGACAAATGCCCACAGCAATTGTAAAGCGATTCGTGACTCTGGTCTGTGAAAGGCGCTATGTAAATAAAGATTACTTACTTACTTAGGCAAGTACATTAAGCTAATATTAGTTCTTGTTTTAAACCACAGAGGAAACCATGGAATCCCCTTTATACATTAAAATTAGGGCTGGGCAATATGGCAAAAAAAGTAAAATATCGTTTTTATTTCCGATTTTATTTCCGATTTTTATTTTTTGATCTTTCCGCTCAATATTCAAGTTTCAAAACTATTTTTAATTTGTTTCACCCAATATGTGTCATAAAAGTCTTGTACAGACTGCTGATATCGCAAGTACAATTCATTTGCTGCTGAAAGTCACAATATCCTTCATTCGATTTCACAATTTTCAAATTTTTCACAAATTGTTTTTTTTCAAAAAGCCAATTAATTGCCTACATTTGATTTATTGCCCAGCCCCAACTAAAATGTGAATTAATTAAATAACAAAAATAAAACAACAGTGGGTATGCATCGGTCTATGTGTGAGGTGTGTATTCTCCAGGTCTTTTCTGTAACATCAAAAACATCGATACCTTCCTCATCGATCCACTTCATGGTGAAGAGCTGGTCATTGTCCATGGAGCACATGTCCCGCACCTCTCCGTACAGACCCTCGAACGAGATGGACGGCTCGAAGTGAGTGATCATGATGTCCCTGAGGAGACAGCAGGGACACGTTTATAGACGACAATATAGGGACCAAATATTATATCGTATACTGGCTGAACTTTAAATATTTTTGTCCAATTTTTTGTGTGTAAAAGTACAAGTCAAGTCAAGCCTACTGGTCGTCAACAGCACAACACAACTCTTAGTGTTGACTTTACATTTTCATTATATTTGCCCAAACAATCTTAAGTTTATCTCAGTCAAAATTAAGTTAAATAACAGGACATTTGGATAAAATCTCATTTTATCCAAATAAAAGGGCTCCCATCACAGTACTAACCAGACCCAGCCCTGCTTAGTTTCAAAAATCTGACAGGATCTGGTCTCTAATGCAGGTGTCCCCACTGTAATGGTGAATACATTAAGGGGGTTTCCGATTAGTTGGAGTAAAAATTACCGAATTAACATGTCAAAGAGGCATTCTTCACATGAACGAGAAGAGAGTGGAAATATTTGGCGCGGTATCAACTGTATATGAGCACCGCCTCCAACCACACACACATTTTTTTCACAAAAAGTTATCCATCTCATTTCATATAAATCAACCTGGAGTAAATTTCTCCATTGTGAGCTCAATAAAGCTTATCTTATCTTATATAAGAACAGGTTCGTTTGGCCCCATCTAAAAGTATCAGTTTATTGAAGTCTAAAGGTTTTGGACTATAGAGCCCTTATAGAGGCTTTTACTGACTCTTGTGCAAAGCCAGCTCTTCAGAACACAAGGAGAGTGAAAAATAATGTGTTTTTTTTCCCCCCAACACTGCTGCAGTGAGTCACAGTCTGCCAGTCTGTCACATCCTGTGTGCACTCAGCGTCACTGGTCTTTTGTAGAACAGAAAACAGAGGAGAGGGGCGAGACGGAGCTAAAATGTGGACTCCGGTCAAATCAAGTGCATCAGAGCTCACTGCGTTCTACTGCTGTTGGTGCGTCTGTGGAGGATGAAAGTAGGACTGGGCAATAAATCGAATTTAGGCAATTATTCGGCTTTTGCAAAAATCAAATCAATCAGCACAGTCTGTACAAGACTTTTATAATACGTATTGGGGGAAACAAATTATAGATAGATTTGAAACTTTAGTATATCGAGCGGAAAGATCAACAAATATTTTTAAGGGCAAAGTCTGTCTTCGGTGAAAATCGGTTTTTAAATCGAAATTGGGCAAAGCAGGAAATAAAATCGAGATTACTTTTTTGCCATATCGTAAAGACAAATATGTCTATTTTTGCTTTTAAAAGTGCAATACAATTAACAAGATTTTTTTTTTTTTAAATGGACAATCATACATGCATACAGTACCTTTCAACATTTCGCCACATTTCAGGCTTCAAACATAAAGATATAAAAATTAAATTTTTTGTCAAGAATCAACAACAAGTGGGACACAATCGTGGAGTGGAACGAAATTTATTGGATAATTTAAACTTTTTTAGGCAAGGCAAGTTTATTTATATAGCACAATTCATACACAAGGCAATTCAAAGTGCTGAACAAAACAAGAAAGCATTAAAATCATAAATTATCACAGAACATTAAAAAGAAAGATAAAAATATAAAATCCCTCAGTTGTATGCACAGTTAAACAGAACTGTCTTTAACCTGGTTTTAAACATTGTCAGAGAGGAGGCCTGTCTCACATCTTCAGGAAGACTGTTCCAGATTTTAGCAGCATGAGTCTGAAAAGCAGCCTCCCCATGTTTAGTTCTGACTCTGGGCACTAACAGGAGTCCAGTCCCTGTGCTCCTCAGAGTCCGGGCTGGTTCATATGGGACTAACATGTCACTAATATATTTTGGTGCGAGGCCATGGAGAGATTTGTACACAAGCAGAGCTGTTTTAAAGTCTATTCTCTGAGCCACAGGAAGCCAGTGCAGAGACCTGAGAACTGGACTAATGTGGTCGTACTTCCTGGTTCTAGTCAGGACTCGAGCTGCTGCATTTTGAATGTACTGCAGCTGTTTTACAGCCTGTTTGGACAGACCTGTGAGCAGGCCATTGCAGTAGTCTAACCTACTGGAGACAAATGCATGGATAAGAATCTCCAGGTCTGCTTTAGACAGACCTGGAGATTCTTTTAACAAATAAAAAACTGAAAAGTGGGGCGTGCAATATTATTCGGCCCCCTTGCGCTAATACTTTGTAGCGCCACCTTTTGCTGCAATTACAGCTGCAAGTTGCTTGGGGTATGTCTCTATCAGTTTTGCACATCGAGAGACTGGAATTCTTGCCCATTCTTCCTTGCAAAACAGCTCGAGCTCAGTGAGGTTGGATGGAGAGCGTTTGTGAACAGCAGTCTTCAGCTCTTTCCACAGATTCTCGATTGGATTCAGGTCTGGACATTGACTTGGCCTATCTAACACCTGGATACGTCTATTTGTGAACCATTCCATTGTAGATTTGGCTTTATGTTTTGGATCATTGTCCTGTTGGAAGATAAATCTCCGTCCCAGTCTCAGGTCTTTTGCAGACTCCAACAGGTTTTCTTCCAGAATGGTCCTGTATTTGGCTCCATCCATCTTCCCATCCATTTTAGCCATCTTCCCTGTCCCTGCTGAAGAAAAGCGGGCCCAAACCATGATGCTGCCACCACCATGTTTGACAGTGGGGATGGTGTGTTCAGGGTGATGAGCTGTGTTGTTTTTACGCCAAACATATCGTTTTGCATTGTGGCCAAAAAGTTCGATTTTGGTTTCATCTGACCAGAGCACCTTCTTCCACATGTTTGGTGTGTCTCCCAGGTGGCTTGTGGCAAACTTTAAACGAGACTTTTTATGGATATCTTTGAGAAATGGCTTTCTTCTTGCCACTCTTCCATAAAGGCCAGATTTGTGCAGTGCACGACTGATTGCTGTCCTATGGACAGACTCTCCCACCTCAGCTGTAGTTATCTGCAGTTCATCCAGAGTGATCATGGGCCTCTTGTATGCATCTCCTGACTATCCCTGAGACTATCAAAGAGCAGGTGCATTTATACGGAGACTTGATTACACACAGGTGCATTCTATTTATCATCATCAGTCATTTAGGACAACATTGGATCATTCAAAGATCCTCACTGAACTTCTGGAGTGAGTTTGCTGCACTGAAAGTAAAGGGGCCGAATAATATTGCACGCCCCACTTTTCAGTTTTTTATATGTTAAAAAAGTTTAAATTATCCAATAAATGTCGTTCCACTTGACGATTGTGCCCCACTTGCTAATTCATGACAAAAAATATTTTTTTTATATCTTTATGTTTGAAGCCTGAAATGTGGCAAAATGTTGAAAGGTTCAAGGGGGCCGAATACTTTCGCAAGGCACTGTATACACACAGAGAAGTGCACACATAAAGATCTTATTATCCCTGTAGGCAAGAAAAGTTTATTTGTATTGCACAATTCATAGACAAAGCAACTCAAAGTGCTGAACAAAACAAGATAAGATTGTACAATGTAACCACTGCAGTAATGTAAAAATATATATTTTTGTTCATTAATCGCGTTAAATAAATTAACGCATTTGATGCATGTGCCGAATGACCAACCCATGCGTCCCATAATAACACTCAGAATGCCGCAGACACATGCGTGTGTAAGATGGCGACAGAGCAGGTAGGTCCTCTGGGAGTTCAAGCTTAAAAAGAATATGCACGGGGCACTTGCCGTTTTCTGTATGAACTAGAACGGATTCCACATCCTCCGTGGCCGCAGTATTCTGACCCGGGGCAGCTGCAGCCGCTCTGGACAGCGGTTCCCACCTTCAGCGGCTGTGAGCCGCTTTGACAACAACACGGCGAACGGCGCCGCCGTAACGTGATCATATCCATGACCATACACGCCACGGAACTGTTCTCTGCTTGTTGTGTTCATGTCTTTGCGTAACCTGTGCATGCAATAAATACACCGCTGACGCTGAACTATGGAGCCTAAGGAAGTGTCCGTGTATTCTCCCGAAGCGCATTTAAACTTGCTGAATTAAAGCTGGGGTACCAAATTTTTCCCTTGCACTACCAGGTCATGTTGGTTATGCCCAAAAGTAAAATGTTGTAGCAAATCAAACAGATTTAATGACATTCTGCATTTCAGACTTTTTTGAAATGTCACTCATCCCTGTAACAAACAATAGTTTTGAGTCTTCCTCAGTCTGTGCAGTGAAATGTTTATCACTCTCTTGTAACATAGACTACTGCACTTTATTTTAATTGTTGAAACTACATACTCGGCACGGTGGCTGAGTGGATAGCACTCTCGCCTCTCAGCAAGAAGGTCCTGGGTTCGAATCCCGGTCGGACCAGGGCCTTTCTGAGTGGAGTTTGCATGTTCTCCCCGTGTCTGCGTAGGTTTCCTCCAGGTACTCCGGTTTCCCCTACCACTAAAAATATGTCCAATAATTCTGGCATGCGCCTCCTGTACTGGCGACCCCGCTCCCATCTCTGTGTGGAGTGAGAGACAAATGCCCAAAATTAACAATTGTAAACCGCTTTGAGACTCAGATCTGCAGTGAAAAGGCGGTATATAAATAAAAATAAAAAAACTTACTACATACATCCTCTACAGGATGTGCTTCCACATACCATATAAATAACCTTGAAAGGTTTTTTAGTCCCAGTCCAGGCCTGGACTGATTAGCATAGTTGAAGCCCTCGACAAGCCACCACCAGGAGGCACAATAATGAATAGGATCCAAAAATGAAAAAAATACTGTAATACAAAAATAATCTTAATAATTGTATGTGGATTTATTGTTGTTTTAATAAACAAATACAGTACATATGTACACCATGTTGTCATTTATCTTTCCATTCAAACAACCATTTACAGAAAAATATGGCATAATTTTGCAGATTCGAAATGCAATTATGATTATTTAATTTTTAAACTGTAATTAACTCGATTAAAAAATGTAATTGTTTGACAGCCCTATTTTGCATTTGCAATAATAGTCTTCTAGTTTAATGCATTCTGAAGTCTCGTTGATTTATTGTTGTATTGAAGGAGCTTGCATCTTTTTCCAGTTTAATAAAGCAATAGCTCACCTGGCATGCAAAGTTTGGAAGAAAAGTTTAAAAACCAGAAATGCAATATATCTGAACACTCCCAGACACAGTTTACTTGGCTTGGTGTCTGTAGTCAGGGGACTGAGGGGAGAGCAATGGCGGCATGCATATATTGTTAAAATAACTCAAACGTGTATGAAAACAGCTTCGGATGTTGCCAATGACAACAACAGGCCCTTGGTTTTTGGTTATGTCCCCTTTAATACGGGCTTCATTAATCGGTTGACTGCTTCCTTGAATACAACCCTGACAAAAACATATCGATCGCTCTTGAAAATCAATGAGCAAATTAATTCCATATCATTTCATACAAGCAAAGTCATTCCATATACATATGTATTTTCTTAAAAAGGCTACTAAAGAAACAGATGGATATATATTTTAAAGAAATCTGGCTTGAAACTTTCTGTTTGAGAACACATTTTCCGGCACTCTTCCCTCCACTGGTCGTGCGACTTTCTCCATTCAACCCCTTCAACATCAGTGCCTGCTCTCTCCAGTCACCGAGGTTACCCTTTTCATCTGCCTCTCATTGTGGATTTTTACGCTTCAAAATTAAATGAGCTAAGAACCAATCGCGCGCCTCGATCAAAAAGGCAGAATAAACACACTGGGCAATGTCATTTTAAACACAGACCGTTTAACAGAAACCATTACAGTTGCAGCGGCTATAATTTACTCCAGTGGAATCGGATGCCATAAAAGGGGAAAGGTCGTATTGCCCGTAGCTTGAATTCTACCTGATCCTAACCGAGTCATATGGCAGAATATGAAGTCTATGTTTTATGTAATAGTCCTCATCCTGAACCACACAAAAGGTCCTGCATTCTAGGGCTGTCGGCCTTTAGTTGATTTGCCGATTAATTTATCAAAAAGTAGTTGACAAATAATAAAAGGGGCATTATGCAACTTTTTATGTATCTTTGCCTATATGACCTGTCACCCAGCAGCTCTATGGGTGGTCAGCATGGTGCCTTTAGTTTCTATCACTGGGTTCTCTTTCTAGGATGCTGTTGGATCAATGGTTTGAAAGGTTTTCTTACAGCCACTGGGTCACTTCAAAATCAAATACGCAAAAGTAGAATACAAAAAAATAAAACTCCTTAAAAAGTCGCATAATGCATCTTTAAATGATTGTGCCAAGCCTCAAAAAGGTCCGGTGTTTCTGTCAAAGCAAGTAAAAAAGCAACCATCTAAAGGGTGACACAGCGGGGTAGTGGTCCCACAACAAGAAGGTTTGATTCCAACTCTAGACTGGGCCTTTCTGTGTGGAGTTTGCATGTTCTCCTCGTATCTGGGTAGGTTTCCTTCGGGTGCTCCGGATTTCCCTACCGCTAAAATGTGAGGCGAGGGTGTGAGTGACTGTGGGTTACATCTGATGGAAATTAGCTACAAAGCTCAAATCTGGTGTATTTACTGTTCATAAATACACACAGTCCCTTCCAAATAAAACAAATATATTAAATAAATAGGCAGTCTGTAATTGTCTCAATATGCCACCCCATGTTAAAAAAGTTTGCACTGGGATGTGAAAACAAAACATTGTTATTTGTAAGCCAATATTCATGTTTGAATTTTTTTTGGAGACACACAGTAACAACACCCACCATGAAAACGATTCCAGTAAAAGAAAAAAGCTAGTTTCCCAACAGGAGTAAACAATGCTTGTCTCAATAGCGGATGTGAGAAGTCCAAGGACATGAATGTGGACAAGGCCAAAGGAGCCAGGACAGCCCAGAGCAGCTGTACAGCACACCACACTGACACACAAGCACTATAGCTTAAGGCAATGACGCAGACAGAGAGTGAAAGGGGAATAAACATGAATAACAATGAAACTAGAACAACTTGCTATCGTTCATTCAAGTTGGATCAAACTCCGGGGACAAAGAAACCTAAAAAAGATTTCATATACATTATACAGGTGAAACTCAGAATGTTAGAATATTGTTCAAAAGATTATTCTCTTTCTTTCTTTCTTTCTTTATTCTTTATTCTTTACATGTGTTTAACGATATACCAAACAATACATCAAAGGATCGAAATATACAGTTCACATGTCAGAATAGGAGCATGTTGAAGACCGAGTCTTATTGTTCATGCCCCTAAAGCAAAAAAGAAAAAAAAATAACACTTATTTTGATGATGATGAGCGCCTCAAAAAAATAAATAAAAATACAATCTACACACATTTGCTTATATACAATATACACACATTTAGTTTCCTCACAGTATAATTACTATTGTTATTATTCTCTTTTTTTTTTTTTTCTAAATTGTTTTTTGAAATATGTATTGGTCAATGATTAACACACATTTTACTTTATTTTAACCTCCAATTCCAAATATTTTGTACATGCATATACACACACACACAAATATGCACACATCAAAGTATGTACGCATACACACACCCACACACAGGCATGCACATATCAAAGTATGTACGCATACACACACCCACACACAGGCATGCACATATCAAAGTATGTACACATACACACACACAGGCATGCACATATCAAAGTATGTACATACTTTGCACATATCAAAGTATGTACACGTACACACACACACACACACGCACACAGGCATGCACATATCAAAGTATGTACACATATGCACATAAATCTACATACAAATACATTCATATCCATACATATTCATCTACACATATCTATATTTGTCCATTAAGTATAAAGTATACATGCGTTTCATTTGGTCTATGGTGTGATGTGATTGAAGATCGTTGCCCAAACTGTTCCAGAGCCTGATTCCAGAAACAACAAAGCCTCTTTGTTTTAGTGACGTGCGGGTAAATGGTACACAAAAGTTTCCTTTCCTCCTGCTGTCTTCAGTGATTAAAATGAATTTCCTGTAAATGTGCTCAGGAACCAATTGATTTCTGATTTTCCACATGGCTAATATAGTTTTTAACTGAAAAAGATCTGAAAATTTTAAGGTGTTATGTTTAATGAAAAGATTATTTATAATTTATTCTCTCAATTCAACATAAAATTTGAACCTGATAATGATATAGACATGCAAAATGACATATGACAAGCCTTTTCTTATCATTTTGATGATTATGGCTTAAAGTCTATTTTCAAAATATTCACATTTTTGACATTATGACAACATCAGATTCACTTTGTGAGTTGTATAACAGAAGAAAATTGACTTTTAAACAATATTCTAATTTTCCGAGTTTCACGAAAGCAATTTAGACCAGAGGTGTCAAACTTTACCAGAAAGGACTAGTGTGACTGCAGATTTTCACTCCAACTAAGCAGGGGCAGACAGAAAAGTGGATCACCGGGACAAGAAATAAGGAGTTGACCAAAGTACTTCAGTCAGACAGTTCAATTCAATTCAATATATTCTTGTATATCCCTAAATCACAACACTAGTTATCTCAGAGGACTTAACAAAACCGTTGATTTCAGATCAGAGAATCAAACAGTTCAAACATTGGTCCATAGGGGGCAGATGACCAATGTCCATAAATGTTGATAAATGTCCATAGATGTTGTTGAATGTTGAGTGTCCTGGATCATCACCCCTGTCCTTTTAGTTAGAATCCGACAAGGGTCCAACAGACCTTCCCACATGTGCAGTGAAAAACTCTAGTGTTCCTTTTTGAAAAGAAGGAAAATGTCTGCTTCCTGCCAATGTGATTATGCAAGTCCGTTTTATCATCTGCCATGTCAATAAAGATTGTAGAGATTAGTCTCAGGAACCATCCATCTAATCAGAGACTATCAGTGTATATCTGAGCCAAAACCATCAAGTGATAACCAAAACCTCTTCAAGAACAACTTAGCATGATAAAGGAAATGATCAACGAGTCAAAAATGTACATCTGAATGGCGTTTTGCTGACACATACACTGTAGCATCATAGCGATCATTGCTGGACGTACTGTCAGCTCTCATGAACATATCTCGGGGCTGAGTCATTAGGTCGTATCACAGCTCACCAGCAGGACGCCGCTGCTCGGTCTGCGGAGAGGAACAGAGCTCCGGGTTTCAGCTCCAAGACGGAGACTGAGGCTGATGAGTAACCAGGCCACACAGGAGTTCAAACATTCCACCCTACTGAAATATCCTCAAAGGAAACAGGATGTGAGCCTTTATTTACATGACTAAACCGATCTAAAACACAGATTTTTCACAATTCTACAACTACTATTCACCTACCGACTCAGTTACAGAAATTGACAACTTTATGTTACAAAGTATTACAAAATCAGTGAAAGTCTTGTTAAAGAAAGCAATATGCAGGTCACTTCGCAAATATTCTCTAGATGATCCATGGAAAGAATCCCATTTTTGAATCCCTTTTTATTTCCACAGTTAGAAACAGGAAGTCACAAACTAAGAATTCAGTTTGGGATAAATTACAGTAAAAAAAAAAAAAAAAAAGCAATGAAAATCTTAATCCAATTCCAATATATAAATACATACAATAGAAGGCATGTGGATCGGACTATGTATTTTTTTGCAAGGAGAAATGTGTGAATATCCTTTATAATGGATAATATGTGAGAGGAAATGTTTGGTAATGGTGAAATCCATGAAATTTGTATGATGACGAAGCACTAGTTTATAAACCTGACCAATAAATGAGAAAAGAACATTTGAAAAGCAATTAGATATTTTTTACTGAATTACAAAAACATTGTTGTAAAGAAGATAGGTTATTTGTGGTAAAATCACATCCTGGGTTTATTACTCAGACTCAGTAAAACTCCAAATGTTTCTCTTTCAGTGGGTTTTTATAGCACACTTTTGGGACATGTAGGATGAACAGTAAATTGGGGAATAATCCTAATCCCGCAGCAGAAATGCATCGACCTACACTTTAACAGGATACACACATTCCGGTGAGTGGTGCGCAGCAGGAGCTCGGAGCCCCCCATCGAAACACAAGGTCAACGAAGCGAAGGACTCACAAGGACACACACTGCCCTCCGCTGACTGCACCACTGAGAATACACAACTGCAGGAATACTGTGCAAGAGAAAAGACCGGCCTGGTTCTCTTGCCTTTTATTTTAGTTCAAGCATTGATCCTGATCATAAATCCAGGTTCTGTTTTGCCTGTGCATACAACTTTTTAATTCATGCATTGCTGTATTTTCTTATTGTAATTCCTAATGTGATTTTAATGTTTTACTGTTTTTAATTAACTGTGTAATTTAATTTGTATTTTTAATGGTGATTTTGGTATTTATGTTTTATGATTTGTGCCTTGTGTGATGTGGACTGAGAAGCGCTTTGTGTAATCCTGTGTAAGAAAAGCTCTACAAAAAAAGATTGATTTGGTTGGTAATGGTTCAATCAATTAATCAATCCGACTTTGACGCTTGTTTAAATCCAAACCCTGAACCAGGACCGCGCTGCCAGATCATGCTATAGAAGTACAGATATATTAACGTTATTGATTGTTCATTTTAGGGCTCACATTTCTCAGTCGTACTCAGCTGTTGGTACAAAGTGAGGTCCAGGATGATTGAAAGAAATGACGAATGCAATAATAATGCAAGAAAACATACAAGGTTACAAGTAAAACTAAGGTATGTCAAACGCTACCTGAACAATGCTTGATGACATGAATATTGTTTTGATTGAAACTACTTTGTGGTAATCAATATGAAGAACTATTTTTTCTCAAGCTTTCCATTTCTTTTTCTTTATTATTATTCCTAATTTTAATGATTCAGTTGTTCTGTTCAATGGTATCTTCTTAGTTATTTGTATTTAAATTAACAGAATGTCTGAAGAAAATTCTATTTGAAAAAAAGATGGAGCTAAACACCTGAAAGTCAGATCAAACTCTTAATATGTTATTAATCAAATAATTTAAGTGAGTTTATAGTCCAACAAGGTTCATGTGGTACTCTGAAAGATACAAGATTAAGAGATGCTTTATGGGCCTCTGTGGGACAACCACAGAGGGGACATTTCACAGGGGAAATGACAGACCAGAGTGGGTTTTTTGTATCTGACAGTACACAAAAATACTATCAGATCAGTAAGTGATTTTAGGCCTAAAAAACTTTTTTTTTTACAGATTATGAATAAGTTCACTTCAAGTCAAGTACATATTTTTGAGCTTTTTATTCAAAATTTTTGTCGACCAGGAATTTTTTTGGTCACCTACAACTAGAGCCGCAACTAACGATTATTTTGTAATCGATTAATCTATCGATTATTTTTACGATTAATCGAGTAATCGCTTGGCTGTGAATTGTGTAGAAAAAAAATATTTTTTAATCACAAAAAGCTAAAGTGGCAACACTCGAGGACGTATTGATGGCGTAAACTTAAAGTAAATGTTTGTAACAGGCTCTTTGTGCTAATTCTGCTCTGATTGGATGAGACAGACAGATATTCATGAAATTATAAAAACAAAGTCGGTTTTAATCAAAAATACTACATTTTCATGTCATTTTTGCTCTGTTTGAGTCCGTGTGAACCAGAAAACGATTAATCGATTACTAAAATAGTTGTCGACTATTTCAATAATCGATTAGTCGTCGATTAATCGATTAGTTGTTTCAGCCCTACCTACAACGCAAATGTGTCTGTAACCAGTCCCCATAGTGAGACGTTTTTTTTTGTGTGTAAATATCTGCCATCCAAGAGCAAACTATATCAGTGCAGTCCATTCATTTCTAAATATCTAGTTTGGTCTGGTCAAAGCTTGCATTTCTCCATGGGTGGGATGAGGGAAGACTCGGGAGCTCGAGATGCTTCAGGGACTTTCTGTGAATAAAGCGTACGTATAAAGAGTAGTAGAAACGCTTCCTGTATTTTGAACAAAGACGAGCCTCAGAGCAGTGAAGCGGCTGGAAGTCTGTGGAAGACACTGACAAAGAGGAGCTCTGCCGGGCCACTGTAATCTCTTTTTCCTGTCAAATACAACACGGAAGAACAACACGAGATCCAGCAGGCTTCAGGGAGTCTGTGAAAAGGGAAGCAGCACCAGCAGATACAAGGATACGGTGCGTTTTGTGGAAAGGCAACAGCGGTTTTGACTGTAACTAAAGTTTTAACACTGTCAGAAACAAAAAGCAGAGCAGTGCGGTCTCCTAGTCCAAGTCGTGTAGTGTTTTGTTTCATTGTCATTCTACCTCATCAGTTATTAATGCATTTCCTGTGTTCGAATTGTTTGATTTTCTGATCTGTGAAATTTCACAAAGATGAGAACTGTACAAAAATGAATTGAATTGAATTTAGGACTGAAGGCAAATTGCCATAGAATGAATTGCACTGGTGAAATTGTGAAAATTGCATACACTGTGCATTTAAAGCTGGGGTGCCTAATTTTCATAACAAAAAATGTATGTAATAGAATCCATCAGAAGAATTTCTCGCTCTCAAAACTAGTTTTCACAAGCATGCATCTTTGGCCTACATCACATTCTTAGATCCGCTTTTCCAACAGATAAATGAAAGAAAGAGGACCACCCTCACACAGCCAATCAGCTCTCTGCCCAAGCCCCAAGCGTCGCACGGCTCTCTGTTACAGGTGTGCAAACAGATGTAAATAATAGGATGAAGACAGAAAGTTGCAGTCTGATTTGTTCACAACATTTTACATTTACAAGACGCATTCTTTTGGGACAAACAACTTTATTCATGAAACAAAAAAGTTTAGAATCCCAGCTTTAAGTATCATTCACTGATGTATAAAACTTGCTCACACATTTCTGAACTTCCCTCTACCTGACTATTATGAACAGGCCATTCATTCAGTCTCGTCCCAAGCGCGACATTCCCTCCATGTGTATAAAACAGGCTTGGCAATAATTCATAATTGCCACTCAGAACAGAATATGTTAACTTCAAAGAAAACGCTTTAAAACTCCACACGTTTTCTCTCCATGTTCGTGACCAAAAAGGAACCGAATCCCCAGAGAAGGTCGGGGCTGATGTGCTGACTGAAGCTAACAGAGTAACGGAGAGCTCCAGGTCTATATCAGCCACAGCACAGAACAATGGGGACTTGTATTAACTGTGTTTACTTTGGATGTTTTTCTAAAGCAGTCAGCTCAAAGTCAAAACTACTCAGACGATTGTGACCTGCAAATAGTACGGATGACTGGAAAATCATAAAATAGATCCTTATGTACAAGAAATAAAAGCCCAACTCAAGGTGTGTGGAAACTTGGTCACGATGTTCAATTGGTGTTATGTTAATTAGTTATTTGTGCTGAAACTTTTTTAATTGTGCAAGTGTTTAGTAGAGCCATCATGAAACTTCAATCAATAAAATGTGCTTCAAACATAATAAAATAAATCTAAATCTTTAATAATGTCCCTGTAAAAGTGTTTATTTATTGGTCAGAGCTTGTGACTGAGAAGCAATTACTTCAGAGGCAAAAATGTAAAAATGTTAAGTTAAAAATGTTAAAAGATACAAGATATACAATGTTATATCAATCCAACTGATACTTTTACAGTATCTCTTCAAGTCCAAAAGTTGTGAACAAAAGAGCCTAAACATATCCATAAGTTGCTGTCATTTTCATTTTTAACACAGTTTGTACAGCTTTGTTAACTAAACAACATATACAAAAAAATATTTCATGTCTTCAAAAGCATCAGTCACATTATATTGATTAGTTAAACTTTCCACTAATCTGTCCACCTCCAGTCAACAAAGATTACGTTACACAATAATTTTTCAGGGCCAAAAAGCATGTATCCATCATCAACCATATACGCCCTCCATATTTGTAATTAATCAAAGCAGTAATGATGAATATACATTTTTGATACTGTCGCTTTTCCTACACACACACACCACAGAAGTACGTTTTCTGTGGTGGTGTGTGGAGTAGAACAGATGTATTGACAGACAGAGAAGGCTACAGGCTGACACCAAGCTCTGATACTGAAACTATGATGTCTGCAGAGAGAGACGTCACAATCAGCTGGGACACAAAACAGAGATACCACACAGAACAGATAGCAAACACGAGCACTTGATAACAGGGAGCATGGCAGAACAATGACAAAGAGAACAGTGTGAAAGTGTACGTAAGACAGCATTGAGATTTGGTGTTCTGTTGCAGTGAATAAGGGGTCCGGCATTAGTTAAATGCCAAAATGCAAACAAAAGCAATTAAGGAGTCTACGGGAATATTGAATAAACAAACTCCAATCGGCTCAGCTAAAACAAAACATTTACAGCATGAAAGCAATAGTCAACTTTAAAACCTTTTACAATTAAGATCCCATCTTTCATATATAAATATGGCAACAACTCAAATTATCTCGGCCAAAGCGCAAAATAATTTCACAAAATGCTCATTCAATTTATTTAAAGCAACCTGATATTAGCAAAGCAGACATTCTTTAGCAGAGAGCTCATAAATATTTCAGATGTTTGGTTTTGTAGGATGTCATCGACAATCGGCACAGAACACAGGCGTGTCAGAGGCACAAACACAACAGGTCCAGCGACTCGCACTTCACGTTTTTCAAGTCAATCTCCAGTGGAAGTGACAGCATCACACATAAAGGTGGTTGAGACAAAAATTAAAACGTTATTCAGGGATTTTCTGGGCACAAAGAGCACTCTTACATCTACTACTACAACTACTACTGACATCATTTACGTAGAAAACCATTAGATGTAATTCTGTACTTTGGCAGTAACTTTGGCTTGTTTAAGTTGTTAACACAGACATACATTTATTGAATAGTGTTCTCTACCATAGAAGCAACCACACTAATGTCTTTAGCCATTTATTATTATGATTCTTATGGTAATAATTTAAAATTCAATTTAGATATTCATGATCAAACTAAATATCTATTTGAATACCACAGATTTAAAAATGCTTTATGCTTTAAAAAGCACTGAACACAAATTCAGTGTGTTAAAATAGTTTGTAATTCATGAATTAAAAATACAAAATCATTCATAGTAGCTTTAAGGTATGCATGTTTTTGTAATATTTTCACAGTATTACAGTATCAAGTTCTTCAGAGTTATGTTTTGTAAGTTACCATTCTTATTCAATGTGGAATATGTATTGTACTAATACTTGCTTAATTGAGTAACTTTAATGTCTTATTTTGACAAATCAATTTCCTACCAATTCTTGAGTTGAATCTGAGACAAAAGGGTAACCCACACCTTCATCTAATGTTATTACTATAGTATTATACCAAAGGATTTTTCTTTTCAATGAAGCAATGTCATACAAATATACACATTTGTGTATACACTAAGTAAAACATATTACATATGTTGTTACATGTTAACCCTAAATCATAATGAAAGCATATCAGATTCGATTTTCCTAAAACAAAAAACTATATACTTCTACTAAGCCCATGTACGTGTACACATAAGATACTTGAGATGTTGATGTCATTCAGTGGTACTGCTGTATGAACAAACTACAGGGAAATCATCAATGTTCCACAAAAGAATGATAACAGAATTGCTAGCATCTCTAATAGCTTTGACAGAAACCAAAGTCCCAAGACATCTATAACTAAGCTTTCACTCCACAACATGAACATAAACAGTATGCTAAAAGACTAGACTAGTCCCACACTTGTCGAGCATTTCTGAAATACCCACAAATCCAGGATAGAAGCAATGTCAACAAGAATCTGGTCAGTTTCACTTGTGGTAGGCTTGACAAGTTTATACAAACCTAAACACCCAGTGTTAGCCAATGCTAGCGAACTTAGCTCATGTTAGCCTTCTACTTAGCCAGACTTCTAAGGGTTAAACTGCTACAAATGGCTTATTTCTGCGGCTGTGATGGTAGCGATAGCACAGAGGACTACTCACCCTTTATAATAGGCTTTTACGCGGACTTGATTTGGATTTTCGCTGGAGTGGGACATGGTGCTGTCCCGTAAAGTCGGCATCATGAGCTCCCTCAGCAGCGGGGGATAGCAGCCCTCTTCCTTCTTTGGCTTTCAAGTTACGTACCACGCCCAAAACTCTCAAAATTACCGGCCAGTGTCCCCCGTGGGAAGCATCGAGGTCATTAAGAACCAAAAACTATTCAACATAAAGTCCAAAGAAAAGCAAAAATTACATGTAAAGTAGTGGAAAACTTAAGAGCTCTGTGTGTCCAACTCCCTACTGCAAAGGCCTGGAGACGGACCAGCCCATTGTGGGAATGTGGGGGTGTATAGGCTTAGCATCACACAGAAAATCATAATAACATTTTAATTTTTACAGACTATTCCAGCTCTCATTTTACAAGAATGCGTTGCTAAATTTACAACAAATAATCTGTGAAGAAAACCTGTGATGACATAAAATACATGCATCGTTAATTCCGTGTGCATTCCGACTGTACCAACTCAACTTTGTGTAGGTTATGTGCAGCATTCAAAGAAGTGCAGCCCCTCCAGTCATGACATTCAAGTGCGCTGATTTGTAAACTATTATTATACATCCTTGTCTATTCGTTTAACTCAGACTAAAAATAACCACAAATAGAATAGCTATGTGCAATGTACTAAAGGTCCATTTTGTGATCTAATTGTGTCTTTATATGAATATTTTCCTTGTATTATTAATCAAATACTGCTTGCCTTTCCATTATATTGTTGCTAAATATTCATTATCTTTTCCAGAGGGACGGCGCCCCCTTACAGTTTTTCTCAATCGCTTTGGTGCATTTCTCGGATCAAACTTAAAGTTCTCAAAACTATTAGTTCAACCTCCACAACATTGAGTCATTGGTGCACATCATCATGGCAGTTTCTCATTCCTATGAACAATTTACAAATGCTTTTGGACATGTATCAGTTACTTTCATACAATTCTCTGATGTTTTTTAACATTATCATTTGCTTCTGTTCTGTCAGTCAAAATGAAACATTCTTATGACTTCTAAATAGTCATTCACTATCAAACGAAAGTCCTCATTTCATCGCTTTGGTCATCACATACAAAATTGTTGAACTAGTTCTCAAAATCATTTTTGTCAAGCTAATTTCATACATTGATTTTTATCTTTTTTCCCCTGTAAATCTTTTCTGAATTTAACAATGTCTCTCAAGTGAATTTCAGCTTTACTCATGAGGAGGTGTGTGTTTTATTGTTTACATTTTTCACAGTTCTACCATAATGATATTTCTTGTATGTTTGTTCTATGTATGTACTTGAATGTGACTGTATTTTTGTTGCACAATGCTGTAGAATTGCAAAGAGCATTTGTAGCAAATATGTGAAATACATGAAGTACACATACACACATACATGCATACATACAGTACACAGACATACATACATACATACAGTACACAGACATGTACATACAGTACATACACACATACATGCATACATACATAGAGACATACATACAGTACACATACATACATACAGTGCATACATACATACACACATACATACATATATGTCAGTTACCTCTCTAAATACAGTCTTTGTGTAACTTTACTGTAGTTTTTACTGTAAATGGCTGTATAGGTCGTATGTAGTGTGCTCATAGCCGTGCTCAAGTGTCACCAAGATCTGACTTTTTTACATTACAGTTTTTCTCAGTCGCTTTGGTGCATTTCTCACATCAGACTTAAAGTTCTCAAAACTATTAGTTCAACCTCCACAACATTGGGTCATTGGTGCACATCATCATGGCAGTTTCTCATCCCTCTGAACACATTTCAAATGCTTTTGTTCATGTATCAATAACTTTCATACAATTCTCAGCGTTTTTTTAACCTTATCATTTGCTTCTGTCCTGTCAGTCAAAATGAAACATACTTATCACTTCTGAATAGTCATTCACTATAAAACTAACTGTCCTCATTTCATCGCTTTGGTCATCACATACAAAATAGTTGAACTAGTTCTCAAAATCATAACTGTCAAGCTAATTTCATACATTCCTTCAACTTTTTTTCCTGTAAATCTTTCCTAAATTGAACAATTTATCTCAGGTGAATATCAACTTCACTCATGAGGTGTGCTTTATTGATTATTTTTGTCACAGTTCTACCATAATGATATTTCTTGTATGTTTGTTCTATGTATATACTGTACATGTACAGTATGTGCCTGCAATTCTACAGCATTGTGCAACAAAAATACAAAGAGCATATGCAGTACACATACATACATATACATACAGTACATACATACATAGATATACACATACATACATATACATACAGTACATACATACATAGATATACACATACATACATATACATACAGTGCATACATACATAGATACACACATACATACATATACATACAGTGCATACATACATAGATACACACATACATACATACATACACATATACATAAATGTTACAGAATGTCAGTTACGTCTCTAAATACAGTCTTTGTGTAACTTTACTGTAGTTTTTACTCTAAATGGCCGTATAGGTCGTGTATAGTGTGCTCATAGTCGTGCTCAAGTGTTACCAAGATCTGACTTTTGATCTGACACTGAAAACACAGAGAGAGTGAAGTGTCACAATGAAAACATGACTAAGTCATTTGACTGTGATGTTCATACTCAATGTTGTTAGGACATATTATTTAGACGACATAGACAGTTTCATTGACGTTTGGACTTGCTTTTGAGGAATAAACTTTTAATTTTGAGAAAGTGACGCACTTTTGCAGGTTTTCCACAAGGTTCTGCAGTTTGCACTAATTGTTCTGAGAAATGCACCAACAGTTGTGCAAATGTGAAGAATGATGTGAAAAATGCACCAAAGCGACTGATAAAAACTGTAAAAACACACAGAGAGAAAACTTTCACAATGAAAACGTGACTAAGTCATGTGATGGTGTTGTTCATACTCAATGTTGTTAGGACTTATTATTTTGACGACACAGACAGTTTCATTGACATGAAGACTTGCTTTTGAGGAATTACTTTTAATTTTGTGAAAGTGACGCACTTTTGCAGGTTATCCACAAGGTTTTGCAGTTTGAACTAATTGTTCTGAGAAATGCACCAACAGTTTTGCAAATGTGAAGAGTGGTGTGAAAAAAGCACCAAAGCGACTGAGAAAAACTGTAACTTTTCATTTTGAGAAGGTGATGCACTTTTGCAGGTAATCCACGAGGTTTTGCAGTTTGCACATATTGTTCTGAGAAATGCACTAACAGTTGTGCAAATGTGAAGAATGATGTGAGAAATGCACCAAAGCGACTGAGAGAAACTGTAAAAAGACTGCTGACCTGTAACCTGGCAGTCACAATTTTCTTGGAGTAGACGCTTGGTTCTGACCATTTTCTCTGCTTAAGTCCAAAGCAAAAAGCTAAATGCTTCATTAGCATTTTTCAAGTGGATGTTCACCTGATCCACTTGGTTCGGACCATGAATCCTCTCTGTTCCGATCTTGACCAGTGTAAAACCATGAACAATGTACTGCAACAACATCTCAGGTAGAAAAAAGCAATAAAACTATAAATTGTAAAGCACAAAAACAACAACCTGCAGGAAAAGACGCTAAGTAAGATATTTACATCAATATTATCACGATTCTATGACCTTCCCATAGAAAGGATTAACAATAGATACAGTATTTGTCTTTGGTTGGTTTCACACTCCAATTGCATGGTGAATGATAAATCACATACATTTGGACTGTGGACAGAGAGGCATGTCCAGCAGCAGTGAGGCCTGAAGGGGCTGAAGAGAGAGACATCGCAGGGGGAGAGGGCAAGACGGTCATCCATGAGACTGCCACACACCACAGGGGCAAGAGTCATGGATAACACGCACCAACAAGCTCTGCCTTCTCTGATATAATTTGAGAATTTGAGAATTGAAGTATTACTTTAAATTGTGTCTTGTTTCTTGTTAATATGAGTTTATGTTGCTGTTGCAGTAAACTAATATGATCCTGAGATTGTTTTAAATGGAACACCTCGAACACCTTTGATGCCCAAGGACACAACGACAGCAGACCTCAGTGGGAGTCGGTGGAGAAGGTCTCGTGTTGGGCTCGAACCCAAGACCTTCAGGCTCAAAGGCCAATGTTCTACCAACTGAGCCACTGTCACCTGAGTCCAAGCCACCCCAAGAAGAGGGGGAAATCGAAGCACCTGGAGGAAACCTATAGGAAAACATACGAACACAGGACCCAGGACTGAGAGGAGAGAACACAGTACCAAGACACAGAGCCACAGCCTCCGCCTCGGAGCAAACGTGTCCCAGAGCAGCCTGATTAAGCTGTGTTTGCACTTTTTTGTTGTTGATTCAAGCTAATGTCGATGATAGCATAAGCATGTCAGAATGTACATAATACAAATCAGTTCAAAGCTTACTTCTTTGTCCGGTATATCTGGTATAAGCTTCACCAGCGACTGACGACCATCATGTATCTCTGAAGAAAGCAAAAATTACTTTATTTGAAATCTATAACCACCATTGATTGGGAGAAATGGGAAGGACTTCCAGAAAAACAGTGTTAAACAGGACTCTAAAGCAAACGTCTGTCGGAGTGGATGAAACAACTAGAGAGTTTTGTTGTATTTTTAACTGAAGAAGATTACACTCAAATATGCTCCAATTTAAATTGAATGGTAACCAAATGAAAACGAGTCCGGCCCTCTACAATGTACCAATATCCGAACAATAACTACCCTCCCCTGATTTAGGCTATATCTACTGTCTGCTGGGAACACCAGCCACAGTGGGGCGGCTGCGGCTGTAAAGTGCCAAACTGCCGTTGTGTCCTCAGGCAAGACACTTCACTCCCATTGCCTAGAATGAGTCTGGTGTGTGTTTGAATGGTTGGTGGTGGTCGGAGGGGCCGAAGCCACACACTGGTTGCCTCGCTTCTGTCAGTGTGCCCCAGGGCAGCTGTGGCTACAGGAGTAGTTTATCACCACCATGTATGGAGTGAAAGAATAATTATATGTAAAGCGTCTTTGAATGTCCAAAAAAGCACTATATAAAACCGATGCGTTATTATTATTATTATTATCAAATATGATGCCACATGAACGCTACCTATTGTGAGCATTGTCTGATATGAAAAGGGTTTGAACCTTACCATTTTGTTCATATTTTTATCTATTTGTTTCTTGGACTAATGCTGGTTATTGGACGTTCCAACAGTCGTCTCATGTGACTGGAGATGGGTTTGTGAAACAGGTCTGTCTGTCTCTCTGTCTGTCACATAGTCTGTCAGGCGTCAGTACCCCAGAGCATGTTGGGAAATCAGCAGCTCTGCAGGGGTCAGTGCAGGGCCACTCTCTGGAGGATGGACGCATTCAAATGTGACAACACAGGACTGACTTCCTGCAGCTGGAATAATGTGGAATATTTTGGATTCTCTATAGCAAAAACTGTTACATTTCACACAAATAAAGTGTTAAATAATAGGGCATTGTATTTGTCTCATTCCTATCCATTAGAAGGCTATGTCTGCCCTGCGGCAAACTGACACAACCATGGCAACAATGGAGGCTTTTTGGCCTCACTGTTCACAGGCATATAAGACTACATTGGTTATTTGCTAAATTATAGGGTGACAAAATGTCTAAATGCAGAGGTGGCAAAAGTATTAGTCTTAGGTAAACTCAGGTCAACTTAGAGCTTACATATAATAGAAAAATGTATATACTGTATAAACTATAAATTACATCATTGTGTATGTGCTTAAAGGGACCGTTTGTAATTTGCACTCATAGTGGGCTAATAAAGTCATTATAATTTACAATCCCACTTTTGTTGCCAGAATCTAATCTGCCTGTGACATTTGAGATCCACCTACTGGACTCCCGAGACCAGACAAACAACCAACACCCAAACCTCAACTAATCAGTCAAAAACACACTCACCGGATAGTGTGTTCATTGTGTCTTTATTCAAACATTTGTTCAGAATGTGATTTCTACATGTTGACACATCGAGATAATGTAGCATTTTATAATCAAAACGTGACACACTGTCCATTCAAGTAATAAAGTACATTATGTCAATGGTCAAAGGCTGTATTTGCTTTTTTGAAAATGTGATTTTTTGAAAACTTGGTGGAAATATTAATCCAAGCTTTTTTGTGCACAATCACTTTTTAAGGTATTGTTTTTACTTGTGTTGTATACGGTTGTTACCTGTATGTTACCTGTTTTTGAAAAGCTAATTTGGCCATTCTATTTATTAATTCTTTGCACAACCTGCTGTCACTTTGCTTCTGCCCAGGATGAGAATGAGCTTGTAACTATGTCTGATCTGAGCAATACCTTTATTGTGCAATGTCCCTATCAAACAAACAAACAAAAAAATAAACTTAATAGAAAAACTATACATGAATTTCACTAAGACCAATGTCATACTGTGCTCGTCCCATCACAGGAGGGAGAGGAAAACCCTACACTAATGAAAATTACATGCTCACAACTGAGTCTGAAAATCTGAATGGAAAAAAAAGTGTCAACGTGAATTCCAGAATAATGTAGTGTGTGTTCATCAGCGGTTATGAATGTTGTTATGGGTTCATGGATTGTCAGTAAACTAAACAACCACCAGAGGGCAGTGCAAGTCTTCTCAGGATTCTGTCTTCTATGGCGTCCAATGATTTTTGTTTACCATAAGCCTATACATCATATTTATGCTAGAGATTCAGTTCATGACGACTAGGTTTTAATTAATTGTAAATCTCCCAATACATGCAACACTTTGGTAATCTTGGAAGTTGTTCTATATCAGTAACATGCAGAGATACAATGAATATGATCCATGCAGGAATGTGTGTAATAGTTTAATTTATAATTCACTTATTCTTGTCCATATGCTTCTCTTGTCTGAACATACACAGTCAATATTGTACATAATAGTAACTCTTAATACCTTTAACATTTTGCTGTGTACTGTACTCTATTTGTTATTTAGTGCCACTTGAACTGTCAGTTAGATTCTATAGCCCTAAATCACAACAGCAGGCATCTCAGACGACTTTACAAAGTTGTCGATTTGGTTGTCGCCAAAAACAGATCTAAGAATCGCTGATATTCACCTTTATATGCTATAATATAAAATATGTTATGTGATCCAACCTGATTAGCTTGCTCCTACCTCCATCAAAAAATAAAAAAGCATGTATTTAATTCACTTATGTTTATTTGAAACAAGCCAAAACATTTGTAGCTCTACATAACAGCTCAGTAAAATACAGTTTATTCTTTTGCATACATTTCTCAGATGAAAACTCCCCTTCATGCCCGCTCCTCTCTGTATAGGGAATGTGCTGTCTGAATGTAAAGTCAATGGAATGTCAATGTCTAAAGTCTACAACGTTTTCACACTTTGTCTCGAGTAAAAAAAAAATATTAACATGAAAAGCAAACATAGTCTCAACATATAGATTTTCCATGCACACTTTTTGGTATTGCAAGGCTGTTGTGCAAATGTTGGAAGGATGAGCATGTGGTGACAGAGGCATTAGGTTGAACCATTGAGAGGCACTGTACTGATTTTACCTTATTGCAAGTTTTTAGTGCAATGATTTTCTACTGATGAAGTGGGAAGAGTGAGTTTTCCCCTACACAACAAAACTATTACACAAATCATGTTCAGAACACAATAAAAAATGTATTGAAAAATGTACATATGTATATTTCAGTATGTTGTGTAGTGTGCAGCACCTTTCTGCAGAGAGGAAATTCCTTAAACATAGTGCCTCCTGAAAGTACATAATACATCTTGCACACAAACAACCATAAGCAAAGATGTATTTATTTATTTTTACTAAAAAAGGTTTACATACAACTAACAGACAACAGTGAAGTAAAAGAAAATTGATAAATGATGATTATTTTAACCTTTAATTGACCCCTATCCTCAGGTCAAATGGACCCACCACAGTGATTACAAATACCCTAAATACCCTTTTCTTTAAGGGCAGATTTCTGATTACTTAGCTTGACCAACCCTGGGTCATAAAGACCCTTTTAAGACCCTTCTTCTGATCATCTGTGGCAGGTCATTTTGACCCAAGGGTAGCACAAGGGTCAAAAAGTGGGGCATTAAAATGAGTGGATTAAAAATTAATAGCTTTAAAACATTCCAAAGGTCCTGAATGTACACACCTTACAATAATAATCAAATAGAGCTGTGTGTAGTATGACAGCTGGTCCGAGAGGGCCTTAAAGTGTATTGGTCACTTTAGAGCATCATGAAGGCCATAGAGTACACCAGAGAGGTCAGGAATGAAGTTTGAAACAGCTAAGTTATGGGGCAAATACTAATCATACACTACACAAACCTGGCCTTTATGAACAAGAGGTCGATAAAGGGGCAGTGTTGAAATAAAGATGAGACTAACATTTAACCCTTTGGTCCAAATGCAAAATGATGTTCATGACTCACAGCTAACTGCTCATCTCCCTCAGTGCACCAGCCCCAGAGTCAAATATGGGGGCGGCCACATCATTTTATGGGGCTTTTTTTCATCCGGGACACTGAAGAGTGAGAGTTGATGGAGGATGGAGAAAAATACATTATTGGACGAGGAGCTGGGGATTCCACTCAGTATTTACTCACGCTGCATGAATGCTCTACAGGCCTTATTTTTTTGAAAAAGGACAATCATATTTCATTTTGCTTTCACAACACAGTTTTTTGTTACTTGTGTGAACTTTCAATAGTAAAAAAACAAAACAAAAATCAAAACACCCTTTACATTTATGATTGTAAACATACCAAAAGTTCATGGTGTATTAGTACTTTCAAGAGGCACAAGAAAAAACTTTGGCTGACCTTGAACATAAAAGATATATTAAAGAGACTTTAATTTTACATTTGTGATTGCTACATTTTCTTATACATATGAATCACATGTCTTATAATTACCACATACATTTAATGTCTGTGGTAAAAAAAAAAAATCATAAGTGCTAACCTCACCCATAAGTTCAATTTCTTTAGAATTCTTTTTCCCCCAAATCATTTGACAGCATTTATTGCACAAGGCATTTGCAATTAATTTAATTCTTTTAATGTTTTATTGTTTGAACCTTTTCTTCATATCAGCTGGAAATCACTGCAACATTCAGTCTCAGACGCTATACACGTTAAATATAGAATATTATATATATTTATATGTACACACACACTATAGAATACTCTACCCCTGAAAAATGGAAACCTGTCAACTAAGAGCCAAAATATCAGAAAATAAGTGTGGATTTATGATTACAAAATACAACATAATTTTAACTAATTGCTACTTTACAGTACATAAAAATCTTTTAAAAATCATAAATAAGTTATAAAATAGGAATGACTTTTCAAAGGCATTGCGCTGGTCTCTGAAATAGGAAAGGGATGCAGTGATTCTGAATAGACAGCGGCATAGCTTAAATGTTACAGAACCGGTGTGACTGGCAACAAGTGGATATGGGGCTTGTACTGGAAGATTTGCATTGAAATTGGTTGAAAAGATTATTATTATTTGCAGAAAAATAAGCCAAAATAGAATGCCAATATATACATATACTAGACTACTTTCTGATCTTCATTCTCAGCCTCCTCTTTTTCCCCCCCATTTTCTCACTACAACAACCTACAACTACAACTATATTCGCCAATCTCTTCTTTGGCCATCCTCCCATAATCCTCCAATTACCATTTACAAATCAACTTGTTAATAAAATATTTTTTTCTGAATTCAAAATGACAACAGAAAGAATAAGTTTAAGTTTTAGACAGTGATAAGAGCAATAAATACCATTACAAGAATGCTCATTTTGTCTAATTGACTCCTTAAGCTCTTGTTGAAACTAACTATCTCAACCAGTAGTCGTCTTTCAACAAAAACTTATGCAGTAAAAATGAAAAATGAATGAATGAATAGCTAAGTGACAGAAAACATAGCTAAGACATGGTAAAATGATATTAAGACTGCAAGACTGTAGATTTGAATTCAGTCTGCAAAGTATTTCTAACTTATGGAATGCTGTGGTTACATGCGATCTGAGGGCGTGGTCACACCTGTTGGTCGGGTTCAGTTTATCAGTTAATGCTCTGTAAATTGTGTCCAGTAGTCTTAAAACATACAGTATGCTTCACAGATGTTTTTCTCGACTTGACCTGTGAACCAGACTTTGTAAAGTTAAAGTGAACCAGATCAAGAAGAGTAAACATGCACTCATAATGTGAGAAAACACAGCCAATTATCAAATACACTTTCTTTCTCTATCCACTATTTGCACCAACTTAACAAGTTTAATCAATCCCTCCATTAGAGATTCCATTCCGAAAAAAACAAACAAAAACATCCAAATCTTGTTTTACAAGCCCCAATTGCGACGCGGGTCGGCGAATACTTGATGCAAATGTCTATTACAATATCATTCTTACGTTGCGTCTATGCCATGCTGCTTGAACTCCCCTTCTCTGCCGCGATAGACTTGACCAGCTCCTCCACCCAGCGCACTTCGGACGCCACCTGCTCGGCCAGTGCCTCGTAGTGGTTTTCCAGCCGGCTGAACTTGCGCTTGAGGATACTGGTGGACTGCATGGCGAGACGGGCCTCCTCTTGGCTCTTCTTGCGCTGGGCCTGGGTGCGCTGTAGCTCTTGGCGGATGTGGTTGAGGTCAGAGGAAATGCTCAGGTTCTCCTCCTTGTACCAGCTCTCCTTCTCGTCGTAGATGGAGCGCAGCGCGGCCACGTCGTCTCGGCAGGACTTCTGGTTGCGCTCCAGGTCTTGTAAGCCCTCCTCGGCCGCCGCGATCTCCTCCAGGACTTGGGAGAAGCGCTCGAAGTTGATGTAGGTGTTGTTGGGAGGCATGCTGGAGTGGGACTTGATGGTGTACTCCTTAAGGCGGGTGGTTTTCAGGCGCCTGCGCTCGGTCTTAGTGTCACGCTCCTCCTGCCGGACGTTTCTCCTCTTTATGACCTATGAAAGTGACATAGATTTTATCAGCTGCTTTTTGTGTAGTGAGATAAGCTTATGTAGTATCATCCATGCATCGCCTTTCACTTGATGCACTGCCAGGTCTAGGGGGCAGCCGTCTGAGCAGAGATGCCCAGACCCCACCCTAACCATGCACACTTTCAGTCATGCATCGTTTTTAGTTATGGCAAAAAAAAAAAAAAAAATTAATATAATAATTTGGACCAACAAAGTGGTTTTGATTCATTATTTTGACGACAAAGAATACATTAATATAATGAATGTCCACAATAATTAATTATTAAGAACACTACAAAGTCTAAGATTTCAAAATAAATCTAATATAATATGCATTTTGTGCTAAAAACTAAAACATAACAAATTATAATACATTTTCTGTCTGCATTTATTCATCTATGAATTACTTATTTGGACAGTTGGTCCTCCATACTGAAAATTGAAAATTCTAAAATGAAAAGTCTGATCTAAAAATAGCTCCACAACATGATTAGCAAAATTACCTTAATCCATGGGTGTTCCAGACTATCATCTATCGTCATCCTCTTCCTGAAAAACAAGCAGCAAAATTCAGATTAACCACAGGCCGGTTCACAAGAGGTCTCTGGTGTTTTCAGAGCGAGCATGAGCTCAGACTCATACTTGGGATCTTTGACCAACAGGCGGCGGATGAAGTCCTTGGCGAGCTCACTTGTGTTACTGAAATACTCTTCGTCAAAGTCATAGTTCACACCAGAGATGTTCGTCAGCGTCTCCTGCTTTGTTTCTCCCAAAAATGGAGATGCTCCACTCAATCTGACAGAGACAAGAGCATTCATATGTCGTTAGTTAGATCTGTGTTTATCAATAACATGTATTTATAGCAATAGACGATGAATGCCATTAAATAGTGATTATGTATATGTGTTTAAGTGCCTCACAAACCAAAAGTTACAAACACATACAAAGCATATCAAAATGTCAATAAACATATTAGAAATACAATAAAATGGTAATTCAAACTTGGTCATATGCACAGCATAAGTAAGACTGTTTCAGATTCTAGCTGCATTAGATACTATTATACATTTTTACCTATAATTTATGTCTACTAGGATTGAACTTGTCAAGTCCATATAGAATTGTACATATTAATAAAAAAAAAAATGTTGTTAGGCACATAAGCATCCAATTAATAGCAAGTACGTGTTTTTGAATTACGTGAAATGCAAAAAACTGGTTATATTTAATATAATCCTTCATATCAATTATCTGCAAAGTTTAGTCACAAATTAAAATGAATAAAATCTCCAACAAAACTTACAAGATGTATGTAATTACGCCAATGCTCCTGTGAAAAATAAACACAAAAATGAATGGAAAAAGCCACAAACTGGGCACAGCCATGGACACTAAAGCCAGCGTAAAGTCTCACCACATGTCGGCCTCCAATCCCAGTGGCTCATAGTTCACTATTTCTGGAGCTGCAAAGAACAAAGGAGTTGGCCATTTTAATTTGAACCACATGTCCACAGCCCCGGTGGACTTTTCTGCTTCCAAGCATAGAGCAAACTTACCAACAAACTCTGGTGTCCCAAAAATGTTCTTGAACTCATTGCCAGCTTTGATAGGATGAGCAATCCCAAAGTCAATGAGTTTTATTCTGGGATTGGGGACATTTTTATCCAACAACATAATGTTTTCAGGCTGTGAAGAAGAAACAAAAAAGATACAAAAGAAAAAGGCCATTACTAAAAGGTGTAACCAAACATATTGAACCAGTAAACCAGTGGTGTATTCCTAATACTGTAATAATAATAATCATCATTACTATTAATGACATCCCTCAAAAGTCCATCATTTTGAAACAAATCACAACAAATCGATTAGTGTTTTTGGACACATGATAAAACCATTATGTCAAAAGAAAAAGAGGAAAAGTCTCAGTCATTGTTTTTGCTTATAAAGCCTACTCTGTCTGGACAATGTTGTTCATTTAAGTTATGCAAGTGTGTAACCGATTTGGTAGTATGCTTCATGTTGCGTTTTAAACCTGGGGTCTCTAACATTTCATTTTCCCATGAATAATACAAATGTGTGTCCCATCAGAGAGAGTAGAGGTATTATTTAACATTTTAATTTTACACAACATGCCGTCTTCATTTTGAGAGCATTTTAACACTTTTGCATACTGGCAAGAAAGAGCCTTGCGAGTCACTTGATTTGACGCTTTGGCCTGGTCCTTTTCCACTGTTCTGAATGTGCTAATCTAAAAAGGTGTGACAGAGGTCAAAAAATAAATAGAGCTATAACCAAACTGTTTCGAGAGCGAGGAACCAAAAATAATACACCGGTTTTATACAGCGTTTTTCAAACACTCAAAGACGCATCACAATTCAGGACACACACACATACACATTCAGACAGACACACAAAACTAAAAAAACTAAAAGCCGGAAAGAAGAGTACAATGGGCCTCATTCACGAACGGTTCTTAGGAACAGATTTGTACGTAAATCCTACTTACGCGGTTTTTACGAAGAAAGTGGCATTCACGAATATTTCTCGTAACCAGAATTTCTCTTGGGCAAGTACAAATCCTACGAGTCCTCAGGAGCACTCGTACGCATTCAGTGCCGACATGTTCACACGCCGGGGTTGTCCTCTTTGGTGAAGTTGAATAAAAATACAACATTCCAGTGATATGTCCGTCATATTGATGTATGTATTTATTTATTTGTAGTAATCTTTATTAGTAATCTTTATTTATATACCGCCTTTTTCACTGCAGATCTGGCCTACTTTTTAATTCATTTTGAAATGAAATGTGCCAACGCTTTATCAAATACATTGGAAATCTTGCCGTGTATTAGTGACCCCTTCCTATTTATAGGGGGCATTTCTTTATCCACGGGCCACAGAACAACGGCATATATACTGCTGCTGCAGGAGGTTACTGGGTCCGCGCTGAGTCTCTGCGCTGGTCTCTCCTATGGATCTATACGGGTCTGCACTGGTCTCTCCCATGGATCTATACGGGTCTGCACTGGTCTCTCAAGTCTGGTCTATGCGGTCTCTCTTCGGTCCGCGCTGGTCTCTGCGCACCGGTCTCTCCAGTCAGGTCACTCCAGTCTATGCGGTCTCTCCTATAGGTCCGCGCTGGTTTCTGTGTGCTGGACACTCCAGTCTCTCCTCGGGTCTGCATTGGTCTCAGCGCTGGTCCGCGCTGGATCTCCTCCCAGGGTCCAAAATATTTTGAGATTAATCTCAAAACATTTTGAGATTCATCTTTAAAATAATACATAATATATTTTTAAATTAAGCTCATAACATTTTGAGATTAATCTCATCATATTCTTAGATTAATCTCATAGTTTTGCTAGTTCGACTTTATTATCATAATATTTCAACATTTTATAACTTTATTCTCAGTCTGGGTGACTCTTTTGCTCCGTGTAAAGGCCTGTTGCTGTTTCCTCAGCCGTCTGCACACGGCCCTGCAGTCCCTTATATGGGCATTAGTGGGCGGTTACTTATGCTAAGTACCTATGCTAATGAAGCACCTGGCACGCGCGCTGTACTTACGAGGAAATGGGATTCATCAATCTGAGAGAACAGCTGCGAACAATTCAGCGGCTTACGAGTGCGTTGATGAATCCCACGTGGGGACTTCTTAGAAATCTACTTAAGGACAACTTGAGAAGAAAGTTGAGTAGTTTCTTACGAAGTTATTCGTGAATGAGGCCCAATGTTGATAGTAAGAGGTGTATGCTTGGAGGAAGAGAGGAGTTTTTAACTGTTTTTTGAAGGAGTTTAGTGAGTCCGATTTTCTAAGACGGGAGTTCCAGAGGGTGGGAGCAGAGATGACGAAAGCTCGGTCCCCCAAGGGTTGTAGGTGATGAGGAGGATTTTGAAATGGATGCACTGTTTGATGGGGAGCCGGTGGAGTTTTTGAAGGACAGGGTTTATGTGTTCTCTGGAGGGGGTTTGAGTGATGAGGCGGGCGGCAGAGTTTTGGACATATGCAGTTTTTGGAGATCTGATGAAAGAAGGCCTTATAAAAGACAGTTGCAGAAGTCGAGTCTGGAGGATATGAATGCATGGATCAGGATTACAGCGGCAATGGAGGATAAAGATGAACAAAAACGGGCAATGTTTTTAAAATGAAAGAAGGCAGTTTTGGTGATGTTGCGGAGGTGGGGCTTGAAAGAAAGGGTGGGGTCAAAGATAATTCTGAGGTTTCTGATCTGTGCCGACTGCGAGATGGTGTGGCTGTCGACGGAGAGTGTGAAGTTCTGGGTATTGCAAAGGAGGGACTTGTGGCTGATAATAATTATTTCAGATTTTTTGCAGTTGAGTTTTGAGGAAATTGGTGGACATCCAAGATTTTGTTGCGGATATGCAGTTTGAGATGGAGGAGATTGTTGCAGGGGTTATGGATTTGGCTGAGAGGTATAGTTGAGTGTTGTCTGCGTAGATGCGAAATTTGAATCTGTGGTGGTGAATGATGGGGCCAAGGGGGAGGATGTAGAGAATGAAAAGGAGGGGACCAAGCACCGAGCCTTGAGGTACTCTGTGGGTGACCAGGATGAGCAGTTGTTGATAGTGACGTAGTGAGATCTGTTGGAGTAGTAGGATGAAAACCAGGAGGGTGCAGAGCTGGTATAGCAGTGGTGAACTGGAGACGGTGGAGGAGGATGGAGATGGGGTTTTGATAGGAGCCCGGGGCGTCTAAACAGGGTGTGTTGTAGTATGTTACCAGGTCAGGAGTGTTTGTGGGAGAGGTGAAGTTGATAAGTTTTGGGATGTGTGGGTTTAGAGGATGTTGGGACAGAGGGAATTGAGGTTGCGAAATGAGAAAGTGCGGGTTTGCTTGATGTGGGGGTTGGGAATGTTGATGTGAAATGATAGGGCCAGGTGGTTTGATATTGCAAGGTCTGTGGAGCATAGACCTTGTATGTATAGAACATACATACCATATGTAGGTCAGTGGAGCAGATCAGGTCCGAAATGAGTCCGCAGGAGTGGGAGGGAAAGTCGACGTGTGTGAAATTGAAATTTTGCACAACGTCCAGGAAGTCTGTGGATGTCGTGTTGTGTGCAGAGTCAATGTGTATGTTGAAGTCCCCAAGAAGTGGGGACTTCCCAAGACGAGATCGTGCAAAGGTGTGGGATGAATTCCGATAGTTCTGGATGAAAGGATGGATTTTGTTGTGTAGGGGTCAGGGCGGAGTTGATGACAGTTTGTATTGTTGAGATGTTTTCAGAAGTGAAGTTGTAAATTAACTTTTTGTCATGTCTTGCCGTAATGTCAGATGGGGGCAACAAGCAGTGGGTTAGCCGGTGGAGCTGGAAGGAGGAGTAGCGGAGAGCCATGGTGGATATATGTGAACAGATTCAAACACAACTAGCTGTCTTATCTTATTCGAAAATATTGTATCTTCTACATACCGAGAAAGTGCCTGTAAAGATGTGACAGAGGCAAAAAAAATATGTAAATATGCGTGAAAACTAGTGAACCAGAATGTTTTGAGAGCGAAGAAGTAGTTACATGGACTTTACTATTTAGTATTTTTTTTTTTTTTTAAACGTTGGATCCTCCAGCTTTAAAGGAAGGGAAAAAATTGCAATTTTTTGATGACATGTATAAAACCCACAAAGACAAGTTAAAAAAAACAGACAAAATATAACACACCTTGAGGTCAAAGTGTGCGATGCGTTTGGAGTGTAGATAGTGAACTCCGTCCAGGATCTGTTTGAGAAACCCAGTGGCCTCCTCCTCAGTCAGCGACTCCTTCTCAGCCAAAAAGTCAAACAGCTCCCCTCCGGACACGAGCTCCAGGATCAGGATCACGTCGGTTTTGTTTTCAAAGATGTCGTGCAGCGTGATGATGTTACTGTGCTGGATTTCCCGGAGGATATTGACTTCTCTTTCGATCTCCTCGCGGCTCACTCCTCTCCGACTGGACGAGAGACGGCGTTTCTTTATGAACTTAGCTGCATATTCATCCCCTGAGCATCTCTCCTTACACTTGCGAACAATAGCAAACTGTCCACTGTGGGAATAAGAAGCCAAAAAGAAGCTTGGTCAAAGTTATATCGTTCCGTCTTTGTCACATACAGTGAAGTGTCTTTCCCAAGAATGCTGCAATGCTTCTAAGATTGACAAATGCAAAGGCTGCATATGGAAAGACCAACAAAGCATGGAGCTAATTCAGGATCATGTATGACTAACAGCTAGTAGACTTTAAGCGCAGGACCTTGATAAGCAGTTATTTGTATTGTATTTATTAAAAGATATGGACAATAGAAATGAGCAGTAAGAAGTTGTTTTTAGAGATGTGCGCCACATGAAATCCAATGGGCAAAAATGATAGTTCTGATAACCACATTTGGCTTGTGGGCCTTAGTTTGGACATCCCGGGTCTAATGAGTACACTAGTAATTTCGAGGCGCTTCAAACATTTTTTTTTAGATACTTACAACATACAACATAATAAAAAAATATTCCATATTCAAAAACTTTTCTCTAGTGTTTGTTCTAAGCCTACAAACACCAGCAGAGGTAGCACAGAGGGCTGTGATGTCAGCAACTTTGGTGCATTACTGCAGACAAAAACACCTTGGGACAGAGTCAAGTTTTCACCTCTGCTACAGAGCAGACATGTTGAGGAGGTTGCATATAAATGTGTTTCACTGCATAGTGATTAATGAAAAACATTTATAAACAAAACCCAAATCAATATCTACAGGATCAAGATAAGATAGATATAAATGAGCCGAATACTATTTCTGCATAACAGGATTTAGGTTCAGTTCATGGTCCTTTTGTGACATTCTGAATATATTTTCAGTCATAAACTATTACCGTTGTTACAACCAAATCATTATATTTATTTATTTTTTATTCTATTTTTTGTGTACTTTTTTGTGCAGCACTTTGGAACTGTTCTGTTGTTTAAATGTGCTATAGAAATAAAGTGGATTGGATTGGATTGGATACACCCATACACCATGTTGTATGGGTGTTGATGTTAAAAAAAAAAGAATAATGTGAGAAAATCAGAAAGACTTATTTGTGCTTTACATTATTTCAGCTAGTGGTGTGCCATGAGATTGTTTTCAATGGTCCTCAAAAAGATTGAGGACCATTGCCTTACATAACATGTTTTAGGGCATAGTGTTCAGGATAGACAACGTAAGCAAGTCTGAATTCACTGTTGAAAGTTCAGATAAATCCATTCAAAACATACCTGCCCAACTCCTCTCCCATGTCATAGAACTGCTCCACATCCTCCTGTCTGAAACCAGCCATGGCTTTGATAAAGGGATGACGGGAGTCCACGTTTTACTATAGCAGAAATTTACAAATCATTGGAAAACAGTTCAATGTAATAGAAACCTATCCTTTACAGTTACACACAGTCAACACATATTCACAGAGAGTTTACTCCTTATTTGGCTTGAACAAAGTGAGAGTAGTTTTCTTGACTTTGGTCTGATGTCAGAGCTGTGTGCATACCAGCCGCACTACATCATCGCCTCAGCCATCTCCACAATTAAAAGAGTCTGGAGTAGAAGCTCAGTGAGATAAAGAAAGAACAAAACACGTGTTAGACAATATGGTTTGGCTTTTGGGGAAGTAGATATACACAAGGTACGTAAAAGCAACACATAGTTACTTTTAAAGATGAACCCCCCTCTCCTCTCACCAACGCAGAATGCGCATAAAAGCAATAACACAAAAAGATGGATGGATCACACAATCACCGGGAAATAAACAACACAGCACACCACACACACAACCTGAAGTCAGAACTGAAGATTTTAACATGACTAAAATCATGCCACTGTTAGCTTAGCTTTCTGACAACAACTCAGCTAACATTCACAACACAACTATTAAGCTAGCACTCGTTCTAGAAAAATGAGATGTGACAGAAATAAACACATAATCACTAAACTTAATATATACGAGCTGTTTGGAAAAGTAAGAAAAGGTGGAGGAAACTTACATTGCGGCTGGCTACGAGTGCTGCATTCCGGTGTGAGGGAATGCTCGTGTACTTTACAAAATGGAGTCAAACCAGCGTCAGTATGACAGACTATTTCCGGTTTAAATATATATTGCGATAATTTTTAAGTGAAGATTCATAAAAGATTTGTTTTAAACCTAAAATATTACTGGAGATACTATGAAAAAGCAAATATACATGAATGTTTACAGATGAGATAAGATAAGAGTAAGAGTAAAATAGCATATTTTTTTCTAAAGAGTTTATTGTGAAAGGGTAATTTGACGGATAAAGCTTAGATCATTTGGCAGAAGGACAGGCATATGGAGTGAGCTCACCATGATTCGAGCCGCTGTATACGTCAGTGATAACAAGATGCAACATGCTGAGCAGAGATTATAGTTTACTACCAACAAGCCCCAGGTAACATCAAAACAGACCTCATCAACAAAGTATTGGGCTAATGAAACAGATAAGAGATGAACGACAAGCATGCTAGGCCACTCTGAAAACATTAAAGAGATCCTGCAGAGGGGAAACGTCAGTGTTGTATCACAAGTTACAGAACAGAAGGAATGAGGAGCACACTACACAAGTGAATATTAAGTAAAGCACATTTTGGAGCCATGCATCCCTCTCTGTCATAGCCCCTTCATTTCGGTAACAAAGTAAGTTGACGAGAAGCGACCTCTGGTCTGCTCTGCCACCTGGTGAGTGGTCAGACATTATGGTTGCGGTTGGCCCAAGGCCATTGGGCTGTACCTGTGGTGGTGCCTGATATGTTTGAGACGCCGAGATCCCTGAGTGGCTGACCCAGTGTTTTTCAACCAGTGTGCCTTGGCAATGATCCAATATCACCTTCTTGGTCAAAATAATAAAAACAAGAATTACAAGATTAGAAATACTCTTATGCACTTCTTTGATCTTCTATATTATATATTTGGATGATGATTACTTACTTTGTTTAGTTAAGAAAGGCTGTAGAATAACATCAGTTTGTATCAGTTTCAGCTGGTGGTGTGCAATATGATTGTTTTAAGGAAGAGGGTTTGCCACGGCTCAAAAAGGTTGGGGAACACTGGGCTAACCGATGTATTGGCCACCTCAAGGGGGCGCCTCGATTTGGTCAAAAGTGTGACTAACGCACCTTTGGCCATTTTCGACTGGCCAAAATAATGTTTGCGTCTTTTCGAGTGTTTTACCAGGATTTACAGAGATTCCTCACAAATATACTGATTAGTAGTGCACTTTTCAAACATTGTTTTATTTTATTTTTTATTCTTTTTTTTAAAACTTAGAAAACACTTTCACTCCACACTACTGTGGATAATACAAGAAAATGGGGGTCAAAGTGTGCAATATTGATCCAAAATGCACTTTGGTTTTTTTGTCTTAAAAAAAAAAATATGTTAAAAAGTGCATTTTGGATAAACATTGCACACTTTGACCAACTTTGGTTAGTCCTGTGAGGAACTGACTACTCCGTGGGTCATGAACATCTCCCTCGCCTGCAGTGCCTTTCATTGTTGGCATCCATCCTCCCGGCACCTGGAAGTGAGTCATCTCCCTGCACTACAGTTCCTCTCAGGACTCTGACCTGAACAGACACCCTCAGGAAATAGTGGAGACCATATGTGGCCTTGAAACACTTCTCCACCACTTCTGGCCAGATCTCAAAGTCCCGACAAAACATCCTCCACTGCAAAGACAAAATCCCAAACGCATCTTTTACCACCAGCCTACCCTTGTAGTTGAAGTAGAGGGAACCAGAGCTGGGGGGTGCCTTCATGTTGATATGCCTCCCATCTATAGCACCACAGCAAAGAGGGAAGTTCCAACGCTCCTCAAACTCCATAGCCATCAATCTCCACTCCTCTTCTCCAGGCACAGGCCTAAACTCCTACCAGGCCGTCCCAGATGGCTGCCTCCACATCTGGGATGATGTTGCTGCTGGAGATACCCACCCTGAATCTACTTGCTATGTTCCTGAAGGAGTCCCCAAGAGCAAGAAACCTACAATGATACAAATACTTATTTGACAAAAAAAAAATGTTAATGATGTTAATCATTGTAAGCAAAACAAAATGTACTTTCTATGAATGACAGTTATCTAACCAATCAGAAGTGAGTGTTGGTTTTCTTGCCTTCATAACAGCCAATCACAGTGCTCCTCGAGTAAGAGGGCGGGTTCACGCAAACAGCTGGTGGGAGTCCACCGCACTGAGCCGAGCTGAGGTCTATGGAGAAACAACAACAAGCTAGGCATCATGAGGCTTCCTAAACCACTGCTATGGGCCGCTTTACTCATCCACAAGGTGAGCAGCCTTTCCGCTGTCACTTAAACATCACTATATTTATCTCGGACAACAGCACTCGTGCAGAGAAAAGTAGTTTCCCCGGAGCATTAGCTGGAGTTAGCTAGAGCAGCTACAGCTGCATTAGCTTGCGGGTTCTAGAGTCACGGACCAGGCTTCAAACTTCCACTCGCATCCTGCGTGACCATGCGTACACACGCCAGCTCGATCGTTTAAATCTATTATAATGTTTTTTGTTTTGAGGTTTCAGTTGATGTAACCGCTAGTTATTCCGAACGCAATTTTCCATTTAACTATAACATCACATGTTTTTAATTACAAGTAATAGGTTAAGTCAAAAGCCATAAGCCCGTAGGTTAGGTCACTGTTATCATAATTATTATTATTAGAGTCAATGTCCAGTCTACATTGGTTGACATATAGCGTTAGCTACAACAAATGACATTATTTAATACATTTTATGTTTGTTTGTCCAATTTCGTCAAATTGCTCAAATATTACAATTATTACTATATCAGCAAAGTGTTTTATGTTATTGATATAACTTACCTAAAAATAAAACAAGGAGTGGGTTTGAACTTACAATAACCTTGATCAGGGGTTACCAACCTTTTTCAATCGGAGAGCTTGTATACAACAAGAGACAGAGAGCTAGTTACTAATTTTTGCAGTCATAATAAGATTTTTTTTTTTTTATCACAAAACATGGAAAACGCATGTAAAATATACCATAATACTACACAGTCACCCTATATTTACACTCTCTAGCAACTTTATTAGGTACATTCCTCAGAGAGTTTGGTTTAGTTTGATAGCAACATGCAGTTTCTGCAGATTTGTCGGCTGCACATCCATGATGTGAATCTCCTGTTCCATCACATCCCAAAGTTGCTCTATTGAATTGAGATCTAGTGACTGTGGAGGCCATTACAGTACAGTGAACTTATTGTCATGTTCAAGAAACCAGTCAGATGATTAGAGCTTTAGGACAAGGTGTTTTATCTTGCTGGAAGTATCCATCAGAAGATGGGATTCACTGTGGTCATAAAGGGATGGACATGGTCAGCAACAATACTCAGGTGGGCTGTGGCGTGGCAAAAATGCTCAATTGGTACTAAGGGTCTCAAAGAGTGCCAAGAAAATATCCCCCACACCATTACACCCCCACCACCAGCCTGAACCGTTGATCATGTTGTTGACTCCAAATTCTGACTCTACCATCCGAGTGTTGCAGCAGAAATCGAGACTCATCAGACCAGGCAACTTTTTCTAATCTTCTATTGTCCAATTTCGGTAAGCCTGTGCAATTTGTAGGTTTTTAGCTGACCGTAGTGGCACCCGGTGTGGTCTTCTGCAGTTGCAGCCCATCTGCCCTAAGGTTTGACGTTTTCTGTGTTCAGAGAGGCTCTGTTGCATATCTTTGTTGTAACAAGTGGTTATTTGAGTTACTGTTGCCTTTCTATCAGCTCGAACCAGTCTGGCCATTCACCTCTTACCTCTGGCATCAACTAGGCATTTTCGCCCTCCGAACTGCGGCTCACTGGATATTTTCTCTTTTTCAGACCATTCTCTGTAAACCCTAGAGATGGTTGTGTGTGAATCTCAGTAGATCAGATGTTTCTAAAATACTCGGACTCTGGCACCAACAACCATGCTACGTTCGAACTTCAAAGTCACTTAAGTCACTTTTCTTCCCCATTTTGACGCTCAGTTTGAGTCCTCTCAGAGAGCTCCTGACTTGACCTAAAAACTCCTTGCTAGGAAAATTCTCAGAGAACTCTGAGCAAGCCATGGACTGAAAGATGTATAAGGTATTAAGGAAACAACAGTATAAACATATCATGCATACACTGTACAAATAAATTGTATATTATTGTGAATGTATGCAGTGTTGGGTGTAACGCGTAACACCAAACACAAATTTTTGTTTACTAAGTAACGTGTTACTGTAACAAAAGTACAATTTAATTAACGTAGTAGTGTAACGCATTATTATGAAAATAGTAATACGTTTAATTATATTACAGTTACTACCTAAATACTTGGTTACCGGCGGCACCGGCCTCGGAAAAGCAGGGGAAAACTGCACTGGTGAGTTTGTTTGTAAAGCACATGTAAAGCTCATGGCTGAGCCAGAGGAGAGGAATTAGTTTTACCGATGGAGATATGCACACTATTTTAACTATATCAGTCAAAAAGCGATTGCTCCGTTCACATTATTCCAGCGGCTGTAGATGCTCCGGCCGTGCTCTGTGCACTGTATTTTCCCTCCTTCTGGTCTGTCAGGCGCGAGGGCTACGTATGAGGGAACTAATTATTTTAAAATAGTCTTTCAATTGCAAGTTTTATAATGCGTTTTGTTTGATCAATGGATAAAAGTAAATGCAATGTAATTTAGGAGTGTGACGATATATTGTGATACTTTCTACCGCGATTGATTATCGATATGCATTTGCCAAGTATCGATTTTGGGAAAAAACAAAAACTACATTACGCATCTCCATTCCATTTATCATGAAATAAATTGTATTTTTTCACTTACATTATTCTTTCATTTATGCCATAAATTGGCATATGGTATATTTCTGACCAATATATCGTGATATAATCGTTATCGTAAGCTTTGTATCGCGTATCGTATCGTGAGGTACCCTGAGGTTCCCACCCCTAATGTAATTTAAATGGGACCTTGGCCTGTCTTATTATTACTTGTGTGCCTTGCAGGACAGTTCCTTTTACAAACATACAGTGGGGCAAAAAAGTATTTAATCAGCCACCGATTGTGCAAGTTCTACGACTTAAAATAATGAGAGGTCTGTAATGTTCATCATAGTTGAGAGACAGAATGTGAAAAAAAAAAAATCCAGGAATTTACATTGTAGGATTTTTAAAGTATGTATTTGTAAATTATGGTGGAAAATAAGTATTTGGTCAATAACAGATTCAACTCAATACTTTGTAATATAACCTTTGTTGGCAATAAACAGAGGTCAAACGATTACTATAGGTCTTTACCAGAATTGCACACACAGTAGCTGGTATTTTGGCCCATTCCTCCATGCAGATCTTCTCGAGAGCAGTCATGTTTTGGGGCTGTCGCCGAGCAACACAGATTTTCAATGGGGTTGAGGTCTGGAGACTGGTTAGGCCACTCCAGGACTTTCAAATGCTTCTTACGGAGCCACTCCTTCGTTGCCCGGGCGGTGTGTTTGGGATCATTGTCATGCTGGAAGACCCAGCCACGTTTCATCTTCAAAGCTCTCACTGATGGAAGGAGGTTTTGGCTCAAAATCTCACGATACATGGCCTCATTCATTCTTTCCTTAACACGGATAAGTCGTCCTGTCCCCTTAGCAGAAAAACAGCCCCAAAGCATGACGTTTCCACCCCCATGCTTCACAGTAGGTATGGTGTTCTTGGGATGCAACTCAGTATTCTTCCAAACACGACGAGTTGAGTTTATACCATACAGTTCTACTTTGGTTTCATCTGACCACATGACATTCTCCCAATCCTCTGCTGTATCATCCATGTGCTCTCTGGCAAACTTCAGACGGGCCTGGCACTGCAGGATTTGATTCCCTGTCGTTGTAGTGTGTTGTTGATGGTAACCTTTGTTACAATACACAATACAATTCAATTTATTCTTGTATAGCCCTAGGTCACAACAGAAGTAATCTCAGAGGACTTAACAAAACCATTGGAATCACCAACACAGGTCAGAGAATCAACAGTTAAAACACATGAAAAATATAAAGCACACACAGAAGAAAATGTCCATACATGTTGTAGAATGCTAAAGTGTCCTGATCATCACCAATCCTTTCTGTTGGACACTAACTGTCCAACAAGACCCTCCTGCATCGACAAGGAAAAACTCTTAAAAAAACCCAGTGGGAAAAAGTGAGAAACCTTGGGGAGAACTAGGGAAACCCACAGGGAGAAAGACCCATTTGAGAAAGGGATCCGCTCCTCCGGACGGACAGGCTAATGATCTAGGACCTAAGCTAGCTACAGAACGTGGACCAGTGGCCGCTGAACGTGGACAGGTCCGGTGCAGGACTGAAGCACTCCCAGGCGGGTCGGGCAGGGCAGTCCGCAGGTGTAGATGGAGGAGGCCAGGCTCAGAGATCCCGTCATCGTACCATGAAACAGACAATGGGACAACGGGTGAATAGCAATGAACAAACTACAGTCAAAATCCTAATAATGCTAAACAGATAAAGTAGGAAGGAGGAGAGGATAGTGCTCAAGTTACCATACTTCTCCCAGCAAACTGACTCCCTATGCAGCTTGACTGACAGTCTGAGGAGTTTAGCCTTCCCTGAGTCTTACCTTCCTAGCCATATGCTAAACTAAAGAGGACTGTTTTAAACCTAGCCTTGAATAAAGAGAGCGTATCTGAAAGGAGGTGAGACAGCAGCAGCCACGGCTAGGCTAGCCTAGGTTACAGCACCAAGATTCATGGATTGCACACCAGGTGTGCAAACCTAATTATATATCATATATATCACATATACCATACATATTTTATATACAGTGCCTTGCGAAAGTATTCGGCCCCCTTGAACCTTTCAACATTTCGCCACCTTTCAGGCTTCAAACATAAAGATATAAAATTTAAATTTTTTGTCATGAATCAACAACAAGTGGGACACAATCGTGAACTGGAACGAAATTTATTGGATAATTTAAACTTTTTTAACAAATAAAAAACTGAAAAGTGGAGCGTGCAATATTATTCGGCCCCTTTACTTTCTAGTAATTAAATTGAAATCGAACTTTTTGGCCACAATGCAAAACGATATGTTTGGCGTAAAAGCAACACAGCTCATCACCTGAACACACCATCCCCACTGTCAAACATGGTGGTGGCAGCATCATGGTTTGGGCCTGCTTTTCTTCAGCAGGGACAGGGAAGATGGCTAAAATTGATGGGAAGATGGATGGAGCCAAATACAGGACCATTCTGGAAGAAAACCTGTTGGAGTCTGCAAAAGACCTGAGACTGGGACGGAGATTTATCTTCCAACAGGACAATGATCCAAAACATAAAGCCAAATCTACAATGGAATGGTTCACAAATAGACGTATCCAGGTGTTAGAATGGCCAAGTCAAAGTCCAGACCTGAATCCAATCGAGAATCTGTGGAAAGAGCTGAAGACTGCTGTTCACAAACGCTCTCCATCCAACCTCACTGAGCTCGAGCTGTTTTGCAAGGAAGAATGGGAAAGAATTCCAGTCTCTCGATGTGCAAAACTGATAGAGACATACCCCAAGCGACTTGCAGCTGTAATTGCAGCAAAAGGTGGCGCTACAAAGTATTAGCGCAAGGGGGCCGAATAATATTGCATGCCCCACTTTTCAGTTTTTTATTTGTTAAAAAAAGTTTAAATTATCCAATAAATTTCGTTCCACTTCACGATTGTGTCCCACTTGTTGTGGATTCTTGACAAAAAAATAAATGTTTATATCTTTATGTTTGAAGCCTGAAATGTGGCGAAATGTTGAAAGGTTCAATACTTTCGCAAGGCACTGTATTATATACAATACATAACATAACATACAGCATAATATATAACATAATATACAACATAACACAATACACAACATAATATTGTATAATATATAACATAATAAATAACATAATACAGCATATATATATAATACATACACCATATATTATATATTACCTAATTATGCTAAATTAAAGTAGAGTGCTTTAAGCCTGGCCTTGAACGTGGAGACCGTATCTGCTTCCTTAACATGAATGGGAAGCAGATTCCACAGTAAAGGAGCTTGGTAGCTAAATGCTCTGCCGCCAACAGTTATTTTTGAGACCGTGTTACTTTGGTCCCAGCTCTCTGCAGGTCATTCACCAGGTCCCCCCGTGTGGTTCTGGGATTTTTGATCACCGTTCATTTTTACCCCACGGGATGAGATCTTGCGTGAAGCCCCAGATCGAGGGAGATTATCAGTGGTCTTGTATGTCTTCCATTTTTTGATAATTGCTCCCACAGTTGATTTGTTCACACCAAGCTGCTTGCCTATTGTAGATTCACTCTTCCCAGTCTGGTGCAGGTCTACAATTCTTTTCCTGGTGTCCTTCGACAGCTCTTTGGTCTTGGCCATAGTGGAGTTAGGAGTCTGACTGTTTGAGGCTGTGGACAGGTGTCTTTTATACAGATAACAAGTTCAAACAGGTGCTATTAATACAGGTAACGAGTGGAGGACAGAAGAGTTTCTTAAAGAAGAAGTTACAGGTCTGTGAGAGCCAGAGATCTTCCTTGTTTGAAGTGACCAAATACTTATTTTCCACCATAATTTACAAATAAATTCTTTAAAAATCTTTAAAGAAAAAAAGATTTTTTTTTCACATTTTGTCTCTCACAGTTGAAGTGTACCTATGATGAAAATTACAGACCTCGGTCATTGTTTTAAATGGGAGCACTTTCACAATGGGTGGGTGACTAAATACTTTTTTGCCCCACTGTATACTAATACTAAAATAGGGTGGCGTTGTTGCAACAATTAATCTACTTAGAAGTTATCCTAGATTACTAGCAGCTAAAGCTCGGTACAACGACAAATGAAAAAGTAACGCAATAGTTACTTTTACTGGTAACTAGTTACTCAGTAACTCAGTTTTTGGGAGAAGTAACTAGTAACTCAGTTTTTGGGAGAAGTAACTAGTAACTATAACTAATTACTTTTTCAAAGTAACGTACCCAACTCTGAATGTACGTCACTGTTCCATAACTGAAAATATACCACTGACTAATACATCGAGGATTTTTGTGAATGAAACAAAACATACTGTATATTTGTATATCATCATGTATTGTGTCTTTTTCTATTCCGTTGTTGTTTTTGTTTGTTGTTGTCATTCATTCATACAGAATGTGTGAAAACTTAGGCCCACTTGCACAGTATTAACACAGTGATAGTTATATTTATTTGCTTATATTAATTGCCATGCTGGTCATTTTTTCTCTTTCAACTTTTACCATTTCTACTCACTTTGGTGTAACGACTTCTAGCTCAATCCAATCTGTAGCATTTCACTAATTCACTGTCATCCATTGTTTCCTCCGCAGCCTAAAGCCCGGTTAAAGTGTGCCAGGGCCCGCTTTGTAGTTTGATCCGGGCTTTAGGTGCAATGTGACCGCGGCATTCGCGCCGCGCTGTTCAAAACTGCGGCCAGGGCCTGCTTCCCAGCGCAGATGAGGGGGGTCAGTGTCGCGGGGAGTGGGGGATGAGGTGTGGTTAGGACTTGATATTGTGCGTCACATTATGTCTTCCTGTGACACGCACTTTTGTATTCTCCGCTTGTGTTAAACCTTTCATATAAACCCATGTACTGTGCTGGAGGGGCGCTGGGGGAGTGTCTCTGCAGAGCCAAAGAAAAGCGTTTCCTATAGCTCTCTTCTGTCCTGACCGTTATTATTATAGATCCATGGTCCTGACCCTCGCTCTCAGTGTGGTGCTATTGCAATAACACTTCAGACATTCAAGAATCAGTCTTTATTTAATCACCAGAACACACACACACACTTGTAACCTCCCTGTCTGCGGTCGATATGCTCGTACTACACACTTTTCATTCTCATTCATTAATTTCTCAGGCTGCGCTCTTATGCTCGTTGCTAAAGTGTGTGTGTGTGTCCGCGGCGCGCACACACACGTGTGCATTCACGTTACCCACAGGTTACCCACACGTTACCCACACGTTACCCACACGTTACCCACTGAACTGCTGCACTTTTCATCAGAGCAATTTGGACAAGTGTGAGATGTATCTTTCCCTAAACAACGCGATCCGTACTGAGCTGTTAGCTACTGTAGCTGTTAGCTACAGTAGCTGAATGTAAACAGGAAAATAAACATTTCATTTTATATGTACCTGGCGTCACAGTAGAATGATCAAATCAGAGGCTCATTTGGTCGTTTTAAAATGTCGCCAAAAATGTGTTTTTGTCAATCTTTGCTTTTTTCCACACTATCTCTTTGATATGTCTGTTGAAATATTTTTTCCAATCTATGATAGTCATTTTAGATTTTGAGTTATAACCTTTTAAAGTCCAGATTCTTTGACACTTTCCCCTGTTCATGACTTGACCTTTTATTTCATAATCGATGAATAAGTTGCATCTGTTTGTGTTGTTCAGGTCGTTGCAGAATATGGCATGGCTCACATCAGTGACAAGGATAAAAGCAAAGGAAAAGATTACTGCATTTTCTTTAACTCCCAGTGGGCACGACTTCCGCAGGACCTCAACAAAGCTGTGAGTAACACGTTCACAAACATGGACAAAAGAAACCACTTGGACATGCACTACAATAATTGTAAAACACATCATTAAAAACACTTCTAAAAATAAATCAAACGGCCACAAAAGTCATAGATATGCTCTTTAGAAATAAGTTTTTCCGAGTCCTATTTATGATCTTGACACCCACAGATTCAAATGTTTACATATATATTTAAATCATCTCGACTTCTGCAATACCTCAAACATACAGCACGGGGCTCGTTTGTGGTATTAGAAACCACAAACTAGCAATTTGAAAGTTTTTCCTTTTACCAACTGCCATTTTTAGGATAATCCCATAAAAACATTGTTAAATATTATTTGTGGTGGGGTGTTTGCAAATGATGGATATTTTGGCAATACAAAATGACAATGAGACTATAGTTTTTACTTCTTATGTCATCCCATGTTTTAGAATGTGAAATCATCTCAAGTAGAAAATGTACAGTGAAACAAATATGACGAGTCAAAAAGTCTTTCCACTTGTAACTCCCAGGAGTCGAATATTTTTATTTTTTTCCAAACTTGATAATAACAGGCTAAAACACAGCCATGCGATTGTAAAGAATATATGTTTATTATTAAATCTGCACTTGCCCCAAAACAGTTGATCTTGTGACTCTGCTCAGTGAAAGGAAAGATGACTTACTTGTGCATTGCATCCTCAAAATATTTACAAAGAATACAATGTTATATACTAACTTTTCTCTGATATCTTGCAGTCGCGCCTGCAGATCTATGACCTGACGAGCTCCGTGCTGTGCTCAGCCTCTGAGGTGCCAGAGGGGGGCTTCCCAAACTGTATCCCCATGGTGCTGAGGGGAAACTGCACCTTCTATGAAAAGGTCAGACTGGCTCAGATCAATGGAGCCAAGGGTCTGCTCATCGCCAGCAAAGAGAGACTGGTAATCCTTCCATTACCTCCACTACAACAACTGGAATTAACAGTAAGTGATAAAAGTGTTTGAATTGTCTTCTTCTGTTGTGTGCAGACACCGCCAGCGGGGAATAGAACTCAATATGAAGAGATCGACATCCCTGTTGCACTGCTCAGTTATGCAGACATGCTGGATATAAGCAGCGTAAGTTCTTATTATAATTAATATTGTACACAGAGAGTCAAAAAATACTTCAGCTACATTATCTTTTGTTTTCAGTGACAATAACTGTATTGCATCTTAATTTAGGAAAACAGCTTTTCATTAAAAAAAGCAACATTAAGCTCTTTACTTAAAAAATAAAATAAAAATCCCACATGCCCATGACCCATAACTCCAACACTCAACAGACCCACTCCAAATCACACTCACACAAACACGCACACAGCACACAGCCCCAGGGGCAGAGAGCCGCCTGCAGCCACAGGGGGACGATGCAGGAGTCTTGTTAACATGAGGCAAAAAAAATCTGCTTTATTGATATTTACACCAGGAAAAGAACAGGACCAGCCAAGTCAACACATCTTGTCTAAATGTCACCAAACCAGGAAAAGAGCTCTTGAGATCTCAAACAACAACATGATCCAGCACTTGTTTTCTTTCAGAGTTTTGGAAAAGGGCAGCTGGTGGCTATGTATGCTCCCAACGAGCCTGTGCTGGACTACAACATGGTCATTATCTTTTTAATGGCAGTTGGGACTGTGGCCATCGGTGGATACTGGGCCGGCAGCAGAGACAATAAGAAGTAAGTCTTAAAATCCCTGTAAGATGTATCGCCCATTTCAACCACACAAAGTAGGTTTTGGTCTATTTTTACTGAATTTAAAGTCAAGGATATTAAGTATGCTCCATTTCTATAGCAACACGTACCACAGTCACTCTTTACACTGTGGTTGTACTTTCTGTATGTAGCTCAACCCCTTCCTTACAAACCATTCTAATTGATGAAAATAAGAGGGTTTTTCTGAGCTGTATCTGGAGCAAATTCATCAATTCATGATGTCCTATTGTTTTAGACGTTCACTACCTCATAACGCCATGTTTGTTTGACTGACTCACGCTTTCAGAGGTGACAGTGGTCTTTGACTCACTCGGGAAAATCTACTCCAGTATTTACTGACTACATATTTGTGGCTTTAAAAGGAAAAAATCCAGTTCTGCTCCTTCATTAAAGCATGTTTTTTGTACAGAACTATTTTCTGAAGTCTGCATAGTGTAGGCCTGGGCCAACTTTTCCTCCTCAGAGCTACATTAGAGTATTAGCCTGGGGGTCTTTTTCTCAGGCATAATTATTTACAATTACAACATATTTTTAAATATATATTGTAATAAATATATTCTTCAGCAGAGTGAGCAGTGCAACTGTGGCTCCAGATCTCTGCATGCGGCACAGAGGGATTTTTTAGTGCAATGATAATAATGGTGAACTTCCTTCAATCAAACAAACACATAGGAGCCATTGGTCCATTGAGAGTGGGATGACCAATGTTCATAATGTTATTAAATGCCCCGGATCATCACTGTCCTTAGACCCTCCTGTATCAACAAGAAACCACTCCTTAGGTAGGGAGAAACCTCGGGGAGGCACACATTGAGACAAGTACTTGCTCCCACGGACGGACAGGCTATAGATCTAGGACTCCGGCCCCGTTTATACGGAGGCGCTGCGCAGACGTTACAAAGCAAATAACAGAAACGACTAGGCTTCTGCACAGTGTTTAGATGGCACGTGAAGACAAAGTAGTTCTAGCGCCCGGCCAGTAGTGGGCAGTGGAACTTTATAACACGACACATGCAACAGCAGTATACATAGTTCCTACATGACGTCACTACATACGGGGATTTGCCGACCCGGCGCCATTTGTGTTGGCATTCTGTGGGCAAAACAATAGAAAAAGAAGCTGAAACGTGTTAATGTCGTGATAAAGTTGAAAATGGTCATCTCCTGCTGGGTCAATGGATGTTCAAATCGTGCCGGAGGTTCCGTTAAACTTGGATTTTACAGTATACCCATCATTAGACTTCATGAATGTGAGAAGACTAAGCTTTTGTCAGAACAACCACGGAGGTTATGGCTTGCGAAGATAAACAGGCAAGAAACTCCCTCAAAACACGCAAGAATATGCTCGGAGCACTTTGTGTCAGGTGCGTATCGTATCTTATAATGTGTTGACAGACGTAATTTACTCAGTACTAACTTGTGTATGCTGATAGCTGGTAACTTGAGAGTTTCATTATTTAGCGTTAGATTACTTTATTATGAGGAGGATCGGTGTCGCGTCCGAGGCTCTCAAAGGCAACGTAAATGTATTAAATAGATAATAATAGTTCTATGGTGGGCTAAAACAATGTTCACAAACAGCATTGCTTCTGTAAAAAGATCTGTGTCATAAAATAAACTGCTCTTTACGCCTGGAAAAATCAGTTGCCCACCATTCACCAAAACATACGGTCAAAAACGCGGAAATAAACAATAACAGCAATCCAGAGTGTCCGTGTGGCATTAGCATTAATTAAATTAATTGTTAATATAATTAAAATAATTAAATGGAGCTCCAACTGGTATTAAATCTAAAGTTTTTGAGAAATTTTTGCATTGCTTGTTAATTCTTGCTGCATAATTTGATCAAATATGTAAAACATGTCCGTAGCACGTTAAACTGTGGTGCCATTGTATTAATATACAATTATTTGCTCAAAAGTTGCCCTTTTTTTCCAATTTGCGTTTGAATATCTACATTTATTCTCATTCTTCTGTTTAATGGAATGCACAAACACAGCAGCGTGCCATCAAAGATGGCGTCTCCGAGGAGGTCATGTGACATTCATTGGTCTGTGGGAACTATGTATATTCACTTCCTCAACAACATCCTCCTCAGGCCACCGCAAAGACGTGAAAGAATGCACCATCATCATTCTGCATTTAAGAGCAGCAACAAAAATGGATACTGAAACTAGAGCTATGAAACTAGAGTAGAACCATGACAGATAAAGTGGGAAGAGGAGAGGATAGTGCTCAAGTGATGATACTTCTCCCAGTGTGACAATCTGTGTGTTTTAGATTTAAGGTTGTATTTCTAAGTCTCACCTACTGAGCCATATGCTCAATTAAAGAGGAAAGTTTTGATCTACAGTGTTGTTGTTGATCAGTCTCTGTGTGTGTGTTCCAGACGTTACATGAAGCACAAGCGAGACGATGGCGCAGACAAACAGGCAGAGGACATGGTGGACGTCACTCCCATTATGATCTGTGTGTTTGTGGTCATGTGCTGCAGCATGCTGGTGTTGCTCTACTTCTACTACGACTACCTCGGTACTACAGTACACACCTGAACTAATACTAGTGTACATTTACCACATGTATAAGTCCATATGTCTGTTGCAGCGTTTTGGGTGATTGCCGTCTTCTGCCTGGCATCCTCTGTGGGGCTCTACAGCTGCCTCTGGCCCTTCATACGCAGACTACCTTTTTGTAAATGCAGGTATGTCTCTGTAGCATATGATATAGCATTGGCATAGGAAGGCAAGTTTATTTGTATTGCACAATTCATAAACAAGCTTCACAAAACTACAAAGAAACGATGATACAAGGAATTAAAAATAAACAGAAATAATCACACAGAGCAAAGATACAATCGTACAGTTGTTTGCACAGCTCAACAGAACTTTTTAAAACCCGGAGTTGATTATTGTCAGAAGCCTGTCTCACTTTCTCAGAAAGACTTTTCCAGATTTTTGCTGCATGTTAGGATGTTTCATCCTGACTCTGGGCACCAGGAGGAGGCCAGTCCCTGTGCTCCTCACAATCCTAACCCTAACCTATGTCTTATATGACATGTTGGTGTTACATATCTATGTGTTCATAAAATAAGTCATGATTTTGCCTATAATATGAGTAAACATATGATCGCAATGTCTCCTTAAGTCGACACAATTTGGTTGTACTCTGCAAATGTACCAATGTCACCAAAAACAGACTTGTGCCGTGTCTTTTTCATTGCTGCTCTGTCCTTGAACCCTTTTGGTCTCCTTTGTGACCTTTTGGGCCCAGCGACAGTGCCATAGCAACGGCTTGTTTGTAACTGGGGCACTCTCAGACTGCTCTTTTAAAAGCCAGTCACATAAAAACAGTCACTACTTTCTGAAATAAAAAGATGTTTGTGCTCTTTTAAACGTGGCCCTGAGCTTGTGTCTCTCTACGAGTTCTCGCTGTACAACTGCATTGGAAGCTGCATGAGTGAAAGTGTATTTTTTTCAGGATCCCGGAGAACAACCTGCCGTACTTGCACAAGCGGCCTCAGATCCGGATGCTGCTGCTGTCGGCCTTCTGCGTCGCAGTCAGCCTCACGTGGATGGTTTTCCGCAACGAGGACCAGTGAGTGAATGGTATATTACATGTGATGGAACAAAATGTAAGGCAAACAGGGTGTGCTGATGTGGAGGAGGTCAGACAGGTGTGGAGGAGGTCAGACAGGTGTGGAGAGAAGGATTTTAAAGTTTGTTTTATGGGAAGCCTGTCTAACTGTTGGAGCTGAAGTTTCTGGAGGGATTTGTTGGGGATACCAAAGAGGAGGGACTTGTCGTAGTCAATACGGGACGTAACAAGACTGGACAAGAATGGCTGTGGTTTGAGGGGTGAGTGAGGGGCGGAGACGGAGTGAAATAAGACAGAGCGGGTGATGTTATTGATGTGAGCGTGGAACGAAAGTGTGTTGTCGAGGATGATACTGGCGATGTCGACATAAAATGTAAGTAATTTTAAAAAGGCCTAAACAGCCCTGTTTCCACCACCCCCCACCTGGTCCTGCTGAGTCCTACTTGACTCCTCCCTACCATGATTGGGAGTGTTTCCACAGACCCTGTTTAACTGGTACCAGGTACTTTTTATTACCTACATGGCCCTGGTTCTATCCAGGATGCGTGTCGAGTAGAGTAGTGCCAAGTAGTATTAATGGGGCATTCTGCAACTTTTTTTGTTTTTTTTTTGGGAATAACCAAAAAAGTTAATAAGTTTTATTTGTCTCTTGTTCAGGTGGGCCTGGGTGTTACAAGACACACTGGGAATCACCTTCTGCCTCTACATGCTCAAAACAGTGCGACTCTCTACATTTAAGGTACAATTACAATATTTCCATTGCATTCTTTTCCTCATAAATTCACAAAAGTAAATGCATTCCCTCCTTCAGGCCTGCACGATACTGCTGTCAGTACTGTTTGTCTACGACGTCTTCTTTGTTTTCATCACACCATTCTTCACAAAGGTACTTCCACGTTTCCCAATTCAAAGCCAGTTGCGGTCTTGTTTTTTTACTGTGCATTTTCCGCCTTCTTCAGAGCGGCGAGAGCATCATGGTGGAGGTGGCAGCTGGTCCGTCAGACTCGTTCACACATGAAAAGGTCAGATGTTTCTCCAGACGCTGCCTTTCTCTTGTAAAACTTAATGTACGTCTGTGTTTTATTCTGTATGTATGCCATGTTTGTGTGCGCCACAGCTGCCCATGGTGCTCAAAGTGCCACGGCTAAACTTCTCTCCTCTGGCTCTCTGTGACCGGCCCTTCTCTCTGCTGGGATTTGGGGACGTCTTAGTACCAGGTAATGTTCAAAATTACAACTCAGGTTTGCATTAAAAAAAAAAAAAATCTCTGTACTGTTTTGGTGAATCGACAAATTTAAATATAAAGTCCTCCGAGGTGACTGCTGTAGTGATTTAGGGCTGTACACAAATGAATTGAATTGAATTGAATTGAAAAAACGACTCAATCAAGTCAAGTCATTATAGTTGAAAGGGCTCGTTTTGCAAGAATAGATTTTCTATTTTTATACATTTGAAAACCACTGAATGATTATACACTGCTCACAAAAACTTAGGGCACACTCAAAAATCACAACGTAACTCCAAGTCAGTCAAATTTCTGGGATATCAGACTGTCCAGTTAAGAAGCCACATGTTGTGGAAATTAAACAGACAACAGGTGGAAATCAGAGGCAATTAGCAAGATCACTCCAAAAGAGGAATGGTTTTGTCCATTAGCATTTCCCTGTCTTCATCCTTTGCACCACATTTTTGGAACACTTTTGCATTTGTCCAGTGTTCTCACCAATAGAGGTATTATGAGGAGGCATCTACAACCCACAAAAGTTGCCCAGGGAGTGATGCTCATCCAAAATGGCATGTCCAATCGTGCTGTGGCAAGGTTTGCTGTGTCTCCCAGCGCAGTGTCCAGAGCATGGAGGAGATACCAGGAGACCTGGAGGGGGCCAACCGTGGTCAACAACCCAGCAGCAGGACCGCTATCTGCTCATTTGTGCACAAAGAAACAGGAGAAGCACTGCCCGAGCCCTAGAAAATGACCTCCAGAGGGCCACAAATGTGCATGTTGGTACTGAAACATGCACTCAAACATGCACAACCAACTCCAAGAGGGTGGTATGAGAGCCCGACGTCCACAAGTTGGGCCTGTGCTTACTGCCCAACACCGTGCAGCCCGATTGGCATTTGCCCGAGAACACAGCGTTTTTCAGATTGTCCAATGGTGCCCTGTGCTCTTCACGGATGAGAGAAGGTTCACCCTGAGCACATGTGACAGAGTCTGGAGAACGTTCTGCTGCAACATCATCCAGCATGACCGGTTTGGTGGTGGGTCAGTGATGGTCTGGGGACGCATTTCATTGGAGGGCCGCACAGCCCTCCATGGGCTGGCCAGAGGTTCCCTGACTGGCATTGGGTACCGGGATGAGATCCTCAGACCATTTGCTGGTCCTGTGGGTCCTGGGTTCCTTCTGATGCATGATAATGCCTGGCCACATGTGACAAGAGTGGGTCATCAGTTCCTGCATGATGAAGGTATTGATGTTTTGGACTGGCCCCCAGGTTCCCCAGACTTAAATCCAATAGAGCACATCTGGAACATCATGTCTCGGTCCATCCATCAATGCCACGTCGCACCACAGACTGTCCAGGAGCTGACTGATGCTCTAATCTAGGTCTGGGAGGAGAGCATGCCCAGGCGTTGTAGGGAGTGCATTCAGGCACGTGGAGGCCACACACACTACTGGCGATCATAAAGACTCATTTTGAGGAAGTTCTACAGAATTTGGATCAACCAGTTACCTCATTTGTCACTTTGATTTTGACTATAATTTTGGATTCAGACCTCCAGGGGCTGAGAATTTGATTTCCATTTATCATTCTTATGTTATTTGGTTCTCAACACACTATAAATAAAGATTTTCATCCAAAAAAATCGAATTGATTGACATCTAGGATGTGTTTTTTGAGTGTTCCCGAAGTTTTTGTGAGCAGTGTAGTTTTGGTATGTCTCAAAAGCATTTTTTCAGACCAACAGTGATTCATTTTTTGCGAGCGAAGTTTGAAGTAAAGGACTGAAATCATCTACAGATGTAAGAAATGTAACTTTATACTTTTAATTAGAAAGTTTAGTTTTGCTCTTTTTGTAGCATTTCATGTTCTTAACCAGAGGTGTCAAACATTTTGGTTGGAGGTACAAAGTATAAAAGTCAATTTTTTTGTGTGATTTTTCAACTATAAGCGGCTACTTTCTTCAAGTTTGTTAAACTCCGCAGTCTGTAATGCGATGCGGCCAATGTATGTCTTTTATTGTGGCAGAGAATGTCTGAGTTTGGACACCGCTCTCATCAGGTTTATGTTTATGTGAACAGTAGAGTAGACAGAAGGAGATGCATGAAATGCAAGGAACTAGGACAGATTAGGGCTGTTGTCAGAGCAGAGTTTATGGACTTCTAACTTTGACTCCTCCAGGTTTAGTAGGTAAAGAGTCGCGACATGGAAGCTAACACATGTTCAGTTAAAATAGTCGTCTGTCATCTTTTTTTTGCTCCATCAGCTGTTGATTAAGTTACATAAGTATAACATGAAAATACAGCTTATTTTCAAGTGTGGCCTGTATGTGGAGAGAATGTACTTTCTCTTACATTTTAGCTGAAGAGATGGAAGGGGACAGTTATAGTGTGTTTGTGTCTCCTGGGATTATAATCTGTGGTAAATCCATGTTGTTGCAGGTCTGCTGGTGGCCTACTGTCACAGGTTCGACATCTTAATGCAAACCTCCAGGATCTACTTTGTGGCGTGTACCATCGGTGAGTTTAGACAGAATATTTGGTCATCATGGCAGAATAACAACACTTGAATACGGCTTTAGTCCAGTGCAGGGTGGTCAAACAGATCAACTATCATATAATAATCAATCATGAAGCTCGTATATAAAGTAAATACTAATTTTAGAGAGTATCAAAGCAAATGTTATTTTTTTTTAAACGTCTAAATTGAAAAACGTTTCTAACCTTCACAGCATTATAAAACCTTGTAGAACCATTAAAATAACATTAATGTTTAGTTGTGTTAAAAATGGTATATTTTTGTGGAATAAATTTATGTAATTTAGATTATCACCATGGCATCGAAGATACTCCCTCTAACCTCTCTCTACCGCTCTCCCTCCAGCCTACGGCGTGGGGCTCCTCATCACCTTCGTGGCCCTGGCCCTCATGCAGATGGGGCAGCCCGCTCTGCTCTACCTGGTGCCTTGTACTCTGCTCACCAGCCTCACTGTGGCGCTGTGGCGCAAGGAGCTGCCACAGTTCTGGACAGGAAATGGATTTGTGGTGAATACCAGTTTGATATGACCAACTACTTCTGCTATGGAAGAACAAAAGCACAAGAGCCCAAAACACTCTTAGATTAAATAGTTGAGTAAAACCTTTATACATTTATTTATATATATATATATATTACGTTATGTTCCGTTCTAACGCCTTCTACTGTCTTGTGGGTGTTACTGCTGCTGTTGTGCAGAGCTTTCAACATGACTACAGACACACTTTCAGATCACGACATCAGAATCACATGTCCACAGACCTGACTGGGTGTAAAATACAAATAATGTATTATACTGTTAGAGGACTGACTGTAGCGGTCTGTGGTTACCAAGACGACTTTGTGTCCAGAGAAAAGATAATACGTCAACATACTAATATTCACTTATCTCTTAGTCTGGAATTCAGAATGTTGAGATACATGGTAGTTTACATGTAGAGATACATGAGTTTACAATAACAATGATTATTGAGACTATGATTATTTATAAATGATGATGATAATAATAAAAGTTCATGATGATAACTCCATAATTATTCAGTTTTATCTTTTGCTGGACAGCCAAATCCGCTTCTCTGAGCCCTGTCCCACTTAGCTGCTGGTTTGCACTGAATATGGGCGCTGAAGGAACATGGACATAAACCTGAGCTCTTTGTGGAGGTCGTGGTTTTGTTCTTTCTAAGCGACTTTGGAGATTGTTGTGGTTTTATCACTTCTTTTTAGAGAAATATAGCACAAAAACACATGAAACACTGGACAGGAACATCAAAGTTAAAACATATCAACTATATTTCAAGTTCAGGAAAGTAAGAAGCATAAACATCCGAACAGAGTCTGGAGTTGATCACACTGTGAGACGAGGGACTGAGACTTGAGCTGCAGAAACTGTACTTTCAGACCAGGAACGCTGTACTCTCACAGTCTTTGTAGGAATTGTGATTGTTGACTGTAAATTGCACATCTCTATAAAGTCTTTTTGTCCCTTGCAGCCCGCCATAGCACTGGCCCCCATTACCTGCACTCAGACCGCAGTGGCCGCAGCAGCAGAGACCGAGGCTTCCACCAGTCCTCACGAGAACACTCACGCGGACCACCCCTCACCCACACAGGAGGACCCCGCGAACACCACAGAGCAGCTGCCAGAGAACCAGAGCAAATCCAACTAAAGAACACTAGTCCCACTGATGTCAGTCTGATCCAAGCAGCAGCAACGGACACTTCTCATTGGTGCAAAGGGAAGACTGAAAGGTTTTTAATTTTTATTACTGCTGCTGATGTGTTTAAGCTTAAAGATGTTCAGTCATTTCAGTGTGTGTCCTTGTTCTCCCCACACTACAGTGTTACGTGACAAAGCAGTTCATTCTCTTCCAAAACATTTCACTTAACTCAACATGAGCATCTGCCGTCTGGAGCCACCGAATTTTATTATTCATATTGTCAGTAATAACTGGGAGGTAACCAAAGTGTGTAAGGGGTGTTTCATATTTTACAAATGATATGTGCGATAAGCAGTTATGAAAAGATGAATTATGATCGGTTGTGTTTTCATTAGATAGAATATTGGACCAAAACATCAGGTTTTTCCCCAAGTTGAGTCCAGGTGTCTCTGATAAAAGAATAAGTCATTTCTGTTTGGTTTTCTCAAGAATAACAGACAAATGGTCCTGAAATTACACATTTTGTAAAGCAAGCCACAAATATCCATACGTTTTCTTCCGCTCTATCCGTGGCCCGGACACAGGGGCAGCAGTCTAAGCAGAGACACCCAGACTTCCCTCTGCGGCGTTCCCAGGCCAGCTGAGAGACCTCGTCCCTCCAGTGTGTCCTGGGTCTTCCTCATGGCCTCTAGAACACCTCCAGAGCCAGAATATCTGAACAAATAGTTCAGCTGAGAAAAAAAAGAGCAAAAGTTATTTATTCTTCAAAATTGACCTTGTTTTTTTGTTTTAATAGAAATCACACTCCACCTCTATTTTGCCCGTTCATTTGCCTTGGATCTTACGTCTGCACGACAACGTTTTCACACTGAGGCGAAATACATTAAGAACATAGTTACTTTATTTGTGCATGGTTTGGACTTGGCCTGTTTTGTCATTAAACTCCTAAATCTAAGTGGAGAAATATGGGCCCTGTAAACTTTTGGTTCTGATTGCGAAGAGTTTATACTGGAGTCGCTGCATTTGGATTCTAACAAGACAAAATGTATTTATATTTTTAAGAAATTCTGAATTCAAGTCCAGGTCAGAAAATCTTTTGCTTAAGAAAAAGCTAGACCCTGATCCTAGTGTTCATTGCCGACTACAAATACAGCAAACAAGGCTTTTAATGTTGCGTTAAAAATAAATGTTAAGCAAATGTTACGTATATTTTTCTGTTCTGTCAAACTTTATACATGCGCAGTAGGAGCTCACTATTCTCTCATCTGAAACCCTGCTTTAGCGCAGGGCATGGATCACAGTGTCTTAAGTTAAATTGGGCCTTAACAGAATCTAACAGGAGCTGAATGTTGAGCTGTCTTTCTATTTGCTGCATTTGTGTCACAACTGTTTTGTTTATGATGAAGTCTGATGTTTGTGGAGCGACCGATGAAACCAATGTTAGACTAGTGTGGAACATTTTGCACAATATTTTTTCAAAAGGACTATTTTAAACTGAGTCCCTTGGTGTAAGACGTTTCTGTGCAGTATTTTGGTGGAACACAACGAGCCGTGGAGATTAAGTGGTTAATGTTAATTTTTGTTTGTCACCAAGTGTTTTAAACGCTTCTGTTACAGAAGTTTATGAAATATTAAAATAAAGGAACATTGTATTTAAGATTTGAGTATTTCTGCATCCATTTCTAACCCTGTGAACTATAAAGAGTACATCAGTCAGTTAAGTCAATCACACTTTCGCTGCCAGAATCATCCAGTTTATGACACAGGTAGTTAACTCTTAAGCACAGATTACTGATGCAATCCACCTGCTGGGGTTCAATAGAAACTAAAACATGACACTAATTTTTGTACCTGCTTTCATACATTTTTTTCATAATTATTACATTAAACTTCACCTAACAAATTGACAACCCAAATGTCAATTGGCTTCAAACCCATTGTATTTTTAATACAAAAATGCCTCCATTTGACAAAAGGACCAATATTATGTAATTTAAAATAAAATGACATACCCCTATAAAAACTCTTGTTAATTTATAGCTTAAACACGTTAGCTTAAACAATTTCTCGAAGAGCAATTATGAAATGTTTTCTATCTGAGGGGTCTTGTCTAATCCATGATTGAACCCTAACCAATAAATGACGGTATCCTGAGAATAAAATCACATTAAACAAACCAGTTGTGTAGAAAGCAGGGTCCATAGATACAACTGCAATCCTTTAAACACAGTTGTAACGTTTGCTTCAACACAAGAACATATTAAATGTACTTTCAAGTCAAATGAGAGCTCTGAAAGTTTCCAGTGTTTAATGTGCAGATGCATCAAGCACAAGGCGGCAGTAAGAACCTTTAACACACAGGGCTCAATTAAAACATAACTAAAAATATCTAGATTTTAAATACATGTTTAAAACCCATTAGCAGCACCACTCTCCATTAGTTATCACATGATGAATATCACAATCTTTACAGCAGCACCAAGCTCAGGCTCCACCACTTGTTTTGAATAAAAAAAACAAAAACATTTCTAACCATCTGCCATGAGAGTTATGTTATCAATAAATTTACATTTTTTTTTTTTTAAACAGTGAAACTATTAATGTGTCAGTGAATGGGAGTCAAAAGTACCAGCAGCAAAACAAGGGTCCCTTAAAAGAGCTTTAAAATAAAAGTAAAAGTCCAAATGAAATCACATATTTTTACATGATCTTTTTACATCTATAATAAAAACTAAAATGTTTCAGACAGACTAAAACGATGGTCCACAAAATATCCTTCTAAAAAGCCAAAAGACAAATCTTTTCAGTTCATAATATTTGCCTCCATCGTTCCCATGTTTTTGGAGCTACCTCTGGTCCATAAGGTGCAAATGTGGAAGAATCCGTGGCTGTGGTCGAAGGCGATCAGAGGAAGATCTCCTTGGGGAGCAGAGGGTCCAGGTCTTTGGGGAAGGGGGGAGGAGCAGGGGGCGGAGCTTCTCTCTCGCGGGTGTGAGACGCGAAGGACGGAGACGGCTTTATGTTCTGGGAGGGTCCGGGCGGAGTGAACAGGTCTGAGGACAGAAAAGACGGTTACTATGGACACGAATGGTTCTAGAAACACACCCTCACTACAGCGCTTGTGATTCGCAGCAAGAAGGTCCTGGGTTTGATTCCTGGGCCAAGCTCTTCATCACTGGAGTTTGCATGTTCTCTTCGTTTTCCCCAGGTGCACATAGAATCTAGTTGTAGAATATAGGCCAAACTAAAAATATGTTAAGAAATGTAATATTTGCATTAACCCAAACCCATAACTCATTGAACACACTGTTTGCTCAGGTTGATTTGAACTGATATGCAGTATATACATTTATTCATAACAGAAATGAAAGAGGTAATCCGTTTAAGCTGTCCTCAAGTCTGATGAAGGTCAGTGGGACCCAAACATGTTCAAATCAGACGAGAGAGAGATCAGGATGTGCAGGAGCTTTTTTTTTTTACATACAGTTTTAAAAAAGGCAGAAAATCACTCTGAACGCCAGGGTAAGGATTCACCGCAGTTTGAGATAGGAGTGTTTAGACAGAAGGGACGGAGCGATGGGTTTGTGCCTGAAGATCCTGATGCTAACGTGGATGGAACTAAAGGAAACATATAATGAGGGAAACAGTTTTGACTAGAGACCATTTGGGAAACATGTCTACTTTAACACGTGTAGATACATGATGAGACGCACTGGGGCATTTAGTGCATAGTCTAAATAGTGGAAAGATGCACTTTTGACAACAATATATCCTGTGAACCCCAGGAAGACGCGCGACCTCTTGTGGAAGCTAATGGGCATCCAAATAAATGAATACATACATCTAATAAATTAAGTTTTTTTTTTTTGAATCTGTTCATGTTGTTGGGTCTTGCTTATATTGCAAACCCAATCAAAAGCAGACGTGGGGTTGAGCTGGACTGGACTGGACAGGACAGTACCGGTCTTGTAGATCCGTTGGGGGCTGGACGTCCTGTGCGCCCTCAGACTTCCTCCCTCTTTCCCGGACGCTCGGATTGGCACCAACTCCCGCACGTCTATGTTTGCTGCAGCGAGAGAAAGACATTTTTTGTTCACCGATTTATACAAGAGAAACTAAACAAATCCACATAATAATTTCTGCATTGTCTTAAATGTGATGTAGATGAGTAAGCAACAAACTACATTTTACTCCTTTGTATTTACTGATGTCTTCTGACGGCATCTTCACACACAAGATGACGGTTGAAAACGAGCTTTGGAGGCAAAATTGGCATTGTTTTTTTGAGTTGAGAAAATAAATATCTAACAAGTAAACTAGACCTTTTATAGATGGAGGTTCGAGAGTTCCCTAAAGCCGCTGCGATCCTATGACCCTCGCTGTTGAATTTGAGGAAGAGGAGGAGGAACACAGCGACCCTGCGACTCAATGTCTGCCATATTTAAAAGCATGTACACATGATGCATGCACCTTCCCGAAGTTACCATAGCAACGTCAAACATCACAGCTCTCTGTTGTCCAAAATGCGCACACTTTACATATTGGTAATACAATCTGGGGTACCCAACTTTCAAACCACAAAAAAAGAAATGCTGCTGCAGCTGATTTGCTAACTGGATCAAATCCAGCTAGCAAATCAGAAACAGTTTGATTCTATGCCTAATGTTCACATGCATGTATATTTGGCCTCTTTCAGAAAAAGATGATGCAAAGATGTGTCAGAGAAGTGAAATTACACAAGCCTGACTCTCGCCAAACCCTTGTAGTTCCGCCATGCTCCACCAGAGGACGCCAATGCAAACTGACACGGAGGTCACTTAATGCAATATGAGACGAGAGGTTGATGGTTCCACGTTGTTATCTTACAGTATGTTATGTGTGTTTTAAGAGTTAAATGGTTGTGTAAAGTTTGGTTTAAGTACTAGTTTAAAAGTGTTCATCACAACACTACGCACCAGGGTTGCCAGGTTGGGTGGTTTTCCGCATACTTTTTTCCAAGCGACGTGTAGATAATAAATAAAAGACACAAAACAAAATCATCTAAAAATCACGTTTTTAGCCAAAAAATCCTTTTGGGTGTTTTTTTGGGGCCTTTGGCAACTCATGGGAGTCGTGTGCTGAATCGTGTGCTTTGATGTGAGTGATTGAAGGAACATGTCATTCAAGATAACAGACAAGTGGTTTATCCCAATAAATACTCCGCTGCAGGAAACAGTTCGCGTCTCCTCTCTCCTCTCGAAGCGCGACTAAACTCCCTAAATTAAAGCTTGGGTACCTACATTTTCCATTGCATTAAAAGTTCATGTTGGTCCCAAAGGAAAAATGTTGAGAACAAATCACAGATTTAGAGCCAGCCAGTGGCAAAAAATTATTCATTTCAGACTTTTTTGCCCAATTCTCATCCCTGTGATAGAAAATAGTGTTGTCTGTGTCCATGTTTATTACTCTTTTGTAATGTAGACTAATGCACTTTATTTTATTGTTGAAACTGCATACATCCTGATTCTAGTCTACAGTATTTGCTTCCACATATTGTATAAAGAAACTAAAAAAAAACCCACTTCTGGGCCGTCAAGAAGGCAAGAAGACAGTTTTTTGGTCCCAGTCCAGCCCTGTACAAGGCTCTGGATAGAGTCAGGCAGAGGACCACCCTCACTCAGTTCATCAGTTCTTAGCTCTAAACATCAAATCCCAGGGCTTTTTCTGAAAAGTATGCAAAATAAAACTTACATTTTACTTCCCTAAGAGTCTTTCTCTTAGTCAAACAACAAGGATTTAGTAACAAAAGTTAGGTACCCCAGCTTTAATTTGGAGTCAGACTGAACCAGCTGTCAGCTAACCCTAACCCTTCCTAAACAACACTTTTGTTCAGGAAGTTTTTCAGAACAGTACCTGCACTGTTGGTTCTCTTGTGCGAGGGTTTGGTCTTGGGCTTCTTGCTGCTGACCTCCAGTTTGGTGGGAATGACCTGCTCGATAGTGCCCCCTGGCCGGAGGACAGGGCTGGCATTGTTGGTGGTGCTGCGCAGTTGGATGGGCACATAGGGCTTGGAGGGTTTGGGGCTGATGCTCTCTCCTCGGGGGGGAACTTTTGGAGGAAACTCTTTGGGCTCCGCCTTTGATAGTTTAACATACGGCGCCGCAGTGATGTTTCCCACAGAGCTGGCCGTGCTCCTGAAGGACGAGTAACTAAGCAGACTCTGGAAGAGACGCAGATGGACGATGTCAAGCGGGGCATGACAAGTTTAGAGAGGACCTGACATGCAACATGGACTCTTGACCATGCTATAGCTATGCAGTAAATTATATAAAGTACTTATATATACTTTATTTATATATTTTTTATTAGTAATTTGTGTTTATTTTGTATCCTGTTTGTTATATTCTCCTTTATGGGAGACCACCTAGGCGCCTAGGGACCTAGCTTTTGAAAACCAAGCCTTTTTTCTGAAAGATAAATCATCATACAAAAAAATCATTGTTTATTGGAAATTTAATTTTACTGTTTAAATATATTTTGAAATAGACAAAAGGTGACACCATGTATCAGAATAGGAGATAGTGGACTATCTTTAATTAATAACATAAAAAATAGAAGAAAATGATGCAAGAAAAATGTAGGGAGTTCTTGAAAGGACAGTTGAGGTATAAATAGTGTTTGGGTTCTTACTTTGGGGTCGTCCACGTTGAGGGAGGGGTTGGCCAAACTCATGTGTCTCTTCAGCTTCTCCACCTTCTTCTTCTCCTGCTCGTGCCGGTCGCGATCCCTCTCCAGACTCTTGAGGCTCTCGCGCAGTCGCTCCAGGTCTTGTTGGTAATGGTCCCTGTGCGTCTCCAGCTCCGTGCGCTCCTCCTTCAGCCGCTCCTCCCTGCGTCTACACTCATCCTCCTTCTTCTGCACCTCCTCCTGCAGCACCTCCAGCTGAACCATCTGCCTCTCACGCTCCCTCTCCCAGCGCTGTTGCTCCTCCCGCTGCTGCTCCTGCATCTTGTGCAGGTTGGACAGCTCCTGTTTCTGCCGCTCCAGGTTGCGCTGGTTCTCCTGCTCCAACAGAGCGCTTCCTCGAGCTGAACGTTTGCTCTTGGACTGAGAGGCGCGCAGCAACTCCACCTCGCTGCTGTGCCGCAAAAACACTACCTGCAAACACACAGGTACTTACTCCAAGGGACGCCTTTTTATACCCAGTACCAGGATTATTGTTTTTGAGGCCTCAACTAGGGCAGTTAACTAATTTGATCATCGATTAGTTTGTCGAGTATTCTTTCCATCAATCAATTAGATGTTTAGATCCTGAAAAGTCAGAAAGTATGGGATTTTTTATATTATTATTATTATTACTATCTTTATTTATCAGACTCGAAGTCCATAAAAAACAAACAAACACATCACAAACACAACAGACAAACAGTTATAAAAGAAAACTGTACCAGAGCTTCCACAGAGCTGACTGGTAGCGCACAGAACTCATACTGGGGTTCACCAGAGACCGCACAAAATAGTTCTCACTGACATTCAGACGGCATATAAACCTGTACATCATATTTCGCATGAGAGCATGGAAAGAGTTCACACGACTCTGACAGAACAGCAGACTAGCACTACTGGACCTGGGCTTTTTCAGCAGAATCCTGAAAGCATCATTATATGGAACTTTGAGCTTCTGTAGTGCAGCCTTCTTATATCTGCTCTACAGTGGAGCTGTATACAGAGGTGAACAGTACATTTTAAACAGTTTAATTTTAACATCGACTGTGCACATGTGAAATTTCCGCACTAAGGTGTTGGCTTGAGCGTACAGTTTACGACACTGGCGATTAATGTCATCATCATCACAGAGTCGGTCAGTTATGATGTGACCCAAGTATTTAATTTTGCTGCAAACACCCAGCTTTTGACCAGATAAGTAAAAGTCTGGAAAACAAAGATGTTTGTCCCCTTTGGTGCGGCTGATTAGTACAGCGCTCTTTTTGGCATTATATTGAATATCATGCTTGACCCCATAATCAGAGCATACATTCAAAAGCTGCTGAAAGCCAGCACTACTCGGGGAAAGAATGGCCAAATCATCGGCGTACATGAAATGGTTGACCAGTGTGTCACCGATCATGCAACCAGTTCTACAGCCATTCAAACACTGGGACAGGTCATCCATGTACAGGTTAAATAGGAGCAACAGCCCGCCCTGACGCACTCCGTTACTGACGCCAAAGGCAGCTGAGATGGTATTACCCCACTTCACCTGCATCTGCCGATTAGAATACCAGGAGGTCAATATTCTTATTATGCTATCAGGCACATTCCTCTCTTTGAGTTTTCCAAAAAGCCTACAGTGGTTCACGCAATCAAATGCCTTGGATGCGTCAATGAACCCTAATAACACAGAAGAGTTTTGTCTTAAATATGACTGTGCAGTCTCCTTAAGACAGGGGTTAAAGCAAAAAAAAAAGATTTGACTGAAAATTTTCGCATGGAAATTTATCACATGTAAATCACAGTAATATGCAGGACCAAGTTATATTTTTTATTACAATATATTATTGTATAATAGATTGTATATTGAATACAGCTCAAATGAATTCTTCAAAGATATACAGTGTATTTTGATATGAAATATAAGTGGATCAAGCAACGAGTAAACTTTTTGACAGAATATTAGTGAGAGTAGCTTTACTTGAGGCGATATGGAGCGTCAACACTTTGGCTCTGTCCTCGTCAAAATATTGCAAAAGGACGATAAAATTCTGTCCACATTTGTTTGTGGACACGTCAATATTTAAGAAAAAGGTTTCCCTATCAAGTTTGAGTGCACAGTGCACTTCGATCAACTGCAAATGATTTAAATAAATCTACCAGCGGTAGTGATATTCTGAACGTTATTTTCTGCGATAAAGCCACAGACACGGTCCGCCAGAGCAAGCCTAGTGTCAGTTGTTGCTGATGCACCAGGTAAAGATGAAGTGTGGGAAAGTGCACAAACAGCTGCCTTGTGCGCAGTTTTGAGCTGGTGGCGAATCAAAACTTTTTTCTCATTACTCCCATACATGCAATTTTTTATGGCAAAGTACGCACAAGCACCGGCCACTTTCATCTTTTCGCACCATGACTCATTGATTGGCTCTTTTACATCACGCTGAGTTTTGCAAGAAGATCGCAAACAAGACAATATCAAAAGCTCACCAAGACATGTTTGTCCCCATTCCCAGTTGCAGCAAAGTCCGTTTTGTACATTCCGTTAAGTAAAATAGCATTGCGTTTGGTAAACGTTAATTACCTTTCCTCTATTACGCGCCCAGCTTACCAGTCCGCGGATCTGCTGCTGTTATTCAATTTTCCTCCTCTTCTCCTTTTCAAAAGCTCCGTGCAGTTTCCAGAAACTTTCACCTCCGTGTTACCAATGCTAACTTCATCGCGTCTTCATTTGCGCGTGAGCTCAGCTACGTCCCATTGCCTTGATTCATTTGCGGAGCGCTCATGTGGCCACGGCACGTTCAAGGCCCACTCGTGATTATATTACGTATTATTGATTGACTGCGGAACCTTCCGCAGTCAACCATTGGTTTTGTATTTCTTTATTCCGTCATTTTTTTTGACACGTTTCACAGCTTTCACATTTTCAACAATTTCCACAAGTTATACATCAAAACGTTCCACATGTTTGGGAGATTATTGCTATTACTTTTGGGACTTCAGCGATTTCCGGTTTTTCCGCAATCGGACAAAAATCTGCATTGAGAATTCTGCAATGCATTTTAATAGGCCCATGCATTTTAATAGGACTTCAGCTCTTTCAGACATTTCTACAGTTTCAATGATTCAACAGTTTCAAGGATTCAACAGTTTCAAGGATTTCAGCAGTTTCAAGATTTCAAGAGTTTCAAGGACTTCAACAGTTTCAAGGACTTCAACAGTTTCAAGGACTTCAGCAGTTTCAAGGACTTCAGCAGTTTCAAGGACTTCAGCAGTTTCAAGGACTTCAGTGTAATCATGCAACCTAATAGGGATTTTTCCATGTAAACCAGTATAATGCAACTTAATAGGGATTTTTCCATGTAAACCAGTATAATGCAACTTAATAGGGATTTTTCCATGTAAACCAGTATAATGCAACTTAATAGGGTTTTTTCATGTAAACCAGTATAATGCAACTTAATAGGGTTTTTCATTCATGTAAACCAGTATAATGCAACTTAATGGGGATTTTTCCATGTAAACCAGTATAATGCAACTTAATAGGGGTTTTTACATGTAAACCAGTATAATGCAACTTAATAGGGTTTTTTCCATGTAAACCAGTATAATGCAACTTAATAGGGTTTTTTCCATGTAAACCAGTACAATGCAACTTAATAGGGATTTTTCCATGTAAACCAGTATAATGCAACTTAATGGGGATTTTTCCATGTAAACCAGTATAATGCAACTTAATGGGGATTTTTCCATGTAAACCAGTATTATGCAACTTAATAGGGGATTTTTCCATGTAAACCAGTATAATGCAACTTAATAGGGATTTTTCCATGTAAACCAGTATAATGCAACTTAATGGGGATTTTTCCATGTAAACCAGTATTATGCAACTTAATAGGGATTTTTCCATGTAAACCAGTATAATGCAACTTAATAGGGTTTTTTTCATGTAAACCAGTATAATGCAACTTAATAGGGTTTTTACATGTAAACCAGTATAATGGAACTTAATAGGGGTTTTTACATGTAAACCAGTATAATGGAACTTAATAGGGGTTTTTACATGTAAACCAGTATAATGCAACTTAATAAGGATTTTTACATGTAAACCACTATAATGTAACCTAATAGGGGTTTTTACATGTAAACCAGTATAAAGCAACTTAATAGGGATTTGTACATGTAAACCAGTATAATGCAACCTAATAGGGATTTTTCCATGTAAACCAGTATAATGCAACTTAATAGGGATTTTTCCATGTAAACCAGTATAATGCAACTTAATAGGGATTTTTCCATGTAAACCAGTATAATGCAACTTAATAGGGTTTTTTCATGTAAACCAGTATAATGCAACTTAATAGGGTTTTTCATGTAAACCAGTATAATGCAACTTAATAGGGGTTTTTTCCATGTAAACCAGTATAATGCAACTTAATAGGGGTTTTTTACATGTAAACCAGTATAATGCAACTTAATAGGGTTTTTCCATGTAAACCAGTATAATGCAACTTAATAGGGTTTTTTTCATGTTAACCAGTATAATGCAACTTAATAGGGTTTTTTTCATGTAAACCAGTATAATGCAACTTAATAGGGTTTTTTCATGTATAATGCAACCTAATAGGTTGCATTATACCACCAGACCAAGACCCAAACGAAGACTCAGACCACCACCAGATAATGACCACAGACCAGGTTTCCTTAGTTACAGGAACCAAATTGTTTCAGCGGTGAGGGGATTTTTCAGTTTCAAGGACACTTTCAATACATTCAGTAGTTTCAAGGATTTCAGCTGTTTAAGAATTTAACCAGTTTCAAGGATATCAGGAGGTTCAAGGATTTCAGGAGTTTCCACACTTTCAACAGTTTCCAGGTTTAAAAAAGTTTCAAGGATTTCAGGAGTTTCAATGTTTCAACAGTTTCAAGGATTTCAGGAGTTTAAAGGTTTCAACAATTTCAAGGACTTCAGGAGTTTCAAATATCTATCAAGTATTTTAACAGTTTCAAGGCTTTTTAAAGGATTTCAAGGATTTTTTTTAGCAGATTTCCACATTAGATCTGTTCCGCAGTCAATCGCAATGGCTTCAGCCATTGCAAGTTTCTAGTTTCTATATACATATAAATACAATTATATTCAAATTATTATTATACATCGATATATATAACAGATTCACAAGTATATGTATTACTATATATTATTTTTATAATCAATCATTTCATTGTGTGTATTATTATCATTATATATATATATATATATATTTTCCCAGACCAATTTCATTTGACGGAAATCCGTCACCTAGACGGAACTCTTTGATCCCTGCCTTAAGACTAAAAATGCATAGATCTGTCCCCAACTTGAATTTAAATCCAAATTGGTTGTCTGTTGTTCTTATGCAGTGACTCAAGCGACCCATCAGTATCTTCTCAAGGACTTTAGATATCACACTAGCTAAAGCTATCGGCCTGTAGTTATCCAAACTCCCAACTTTGCCAGCCTTATCCTTAATGACAGGCACTAGAGTGACAGACAGTAACGAGTCAGGAAGAAGCCCATGGGTCATGAACCCGGTGAAGCATAATGCCAGCAGTACAGCAACTCTTGGACTGGCATATTTCAGGTGTTCTGCTGTGATTTTGTCAAGGCCAGTAGCCTTGTTGTCAGACAGTTGAGCAATTGTTTCCTGGACTTCTCGTGGTGTAATAGTCACTACATCCCGATCATCCAGATTACCCACTTTATAGGGATCACTTTGCACACAATTGAAAAGTGCAGAGTAGTGCTGTCTCCATAGTTCAGCTATGCCTTCATCCCCAGACACTCCCTCTACAGCACTGGGCAGTTGCGTGTTAACTCTGTTTAGAGCTCGGACTTCATTCCAAAAACCAGCAACGTTGTTGGAAAGTAATTTTTCAGCCATAGAGTCTGCTCTCATGTTCTGTTCACATTTTGTTACATGGCGAATGGCATATTTATACCGTGCGTTGGTTAACCTTTTATACTCCAGGGCAGGCCCTGCTCTGGGTTTGCCAGATTGTGCCCATGCCTTATGTGCTTTTTCGGCCTCTGCATGATGGACTGCAACATATTTGTTCCAGCCTGGCTTAATGTTTCCCCTTTTCACACCTGTAAGGTAGGGACCACTGCTCTTGTAAACAGCATCAACAATACATTCATACGTACATCACACAAAGGTCTTTACAGTGGGAAGTATCCTTACAGTTAACATCTGTGCACATTGCAGCATGATTAGGGAAATGTATATTGCTTAGAGCAGCGTCAGTTCTCAACCAATGTCCTGATATCATACATTTGACCAAAACAAAACTCAAGTGATGATCCTGATAAACCTCCTCTGAGAGATGACATTGACATATTGGGTCATTAGACTGCTTTTTGAGTCACAAAAACTCTTCTCAGCGTAACCCCAAGTTTTTGGAAGGTTCAACAAATGAATAGTGGAGTTTTGAAATAGATGTCACCTAGTTTAGTCATGGATTACTCACAAATAAGCACTTGATACAGTTACAGCCTCAACCATTTGAGGTGATTATTTTTTAACTGGATCGCTCACAAAGCAGCGAAGATGCTAAAAGTGCTTAAAACAAAAACCTGACATTTATTACAGAAAATACAGATTTCTTTAAAAAAAACCTGTTCTGTAGTTGTGGTCCTTAACTGTGATGTAAACTACTTGTATTTAATTTGTCAAAAAATGCATTTGTTTGACCATGTCCAGTAAATATTAAACAAATATTTATAACAGTCCCTTTCAAGGGTACTCAAGGATTTGAATGAATTTTGACCAATCAGGAAGCTGCAGGGGGTGACTGGGCAGGTCTACCCAGTCCCCGTCTTCAAAATGTTTCAGTCCATCTTCACAATCTGAAAAGTAACTGACATCCAGTTTATGCGAGAGCCATTGTAGATTATTATAGAACTCTTTTCAGACTCAGGGCCAGTCATTTATGCGTTTCTAAAATCACACCTCTATAAACATGCCAGAGGAAAAGTTAAAGCTCAATTACCTGTAAACTGTTCAGTCTTTGAGCCAGAAGCACAGTCCTCTCATAGACCTAGCAGACAAAATGCACAAACCACATATTACCTTGACACGCTGACAACTGACTTTACAGAACTCACTCATTCAGCTCCTGAATAAGAAGCATCGATTGTTCGCTCACCAAGTGTGTGTCTTCTTCTGGCAAAGGTTCTTTAGTGATCGAGCTCTGTGGCACTCCTGTATCATCCCCATCAGCCTGAAAGTAAAAACAAGATGTACAACAAATGAATACATGAATATTACATATATTGTACAATTATTAATACTATACAATCATGTTCTTACTCACCGACAGTTCAAGACCTTCGGAGTAGACGGTTTCCTCAAATGGAAGGTCTGTCGGGGGCTCAGGGTCATAGACAACATCTCCATCTAAATACAGAAAAGACAAATATGAAGTTACAAGACAAAGCCTATATGTACATCTTTTTTTACTTGTTATTGATCATATATGGTGCAAATTACACTTATCTACAAAACAGAATTCTGACAATGTCAGCACAGTTAGTAGCATAATGTCAAAGATGATTTTGTTGTTCAAATAAATACACAATAATGAAATCAACAAAAAAGTCTGAACTAAAGACCATTTATCTGTAAATACGTTTTTTTTTTATTTGCAGTTGAGCTGTTATTTGTTCAATCTGATATAAGTCCCTTAACCTGCTTTTCCACTGGTGGGGGTCTGTGGAGACTTATCATTTTCTTCAGAAGCAGCCATTTCAGCAATAAAAAATAAATAAATAAATAATAATAATAATAATAATAATAATAATAATATAATAATAAAATAATATATATATGATTTTGGATGCCCAGACAGTTTTTAATTTCACTTTCTTTCCAAAAAAGTCCCAGAATATATGTGTATGGCCTCCGACAAGACCACAGTCTCTATGGATACATCTTTAGCCCCATTTCCACCAATCCTACTTAGCCCTTCACTCCACTCTACTAGGCTATACTCTTCCCTGTTTAAATGGTACCAGATACTTTTAGTACCTGCTTGGTCTTGGTTCCATCCAGGTCAAGCTGATATTAAAGTGTTCTAGCTGACAATGATTGACCAGAGTGCAGCTGGAAGCCATGGTTGTCAAGGAATTGAATACGGTTAAGATACGGTACTAAAATAAAATGTAATGGAAACACAGTAGAGTAGGGCCAAGTAGGGCTGGTGGAAACAGGGCTTCAGACTAAAATAAACAGCAGAGTGAAATGTCTAAATAATTGTTATCAGATCTGTATAATGTAAATAAAGAAAGGAAAATTGTTGCCAGAACTTTTTCTTACTTGAATTGGGAGTGCAGTCGTCGTTGATGTCGCCAAAAGAGTCCAATTTTTCACTTTGCTTCTGATTGATCTTCATCATGAGCAGGTTCTGCAGACTCTCCACTGAAAGACACCAACATGTTTCAGAATGCAGTGGTTCCAAACTTAAAGTAGCAATATATGCAAGATTTTCATGTCAAGTCATCATTAAATGGCCCTAATGTGTCAAAACCAGTGGGGGCGGGTCCCAGCTTAAAAGTGGCCAAAATGACGTTCGCTGACATGCTTGCAATACCACCCCCTGCCGATGAGGGTGGACGCGGAATAAGAATTAGCCAATGCTAACATATAGCATTAGGTGACCTCTCAAAAACGTCTTTACAAAATACGTTCCAAAAGGAGGCTCTTGGCCCAAAGCTCATTGAGCGGCCCAAAAAATTCACTCCCCTCCACATGTGTGTCAGGGGGACACACATGTGGAGGGGAGTGAATTTTTTTGGACCAGTCTAGATTAACCGCGGTGAATTTTTGAAGGCACTTGTTTAAATGAATGGGGCTCCTGCCGGCTGACACATGTGCAGATGCGTATTTTCACTTTCTCCAGCCTCCGCGGCCATTTTGAATCACTCCATGAAAGCCCAATTTTTGGCCCATTAGTTAGAACGGCGGAGATAGGCGTGACTATGTCCGTTAATATATACAGTCTATAGTCAAAAGGCATTAATACAACTGACAGTGGCTCAGTTGGTAGAGCAGTGGCCTTTGAGCCTGAAGGTCGTGGGTCCGAGCCCACCATAACACCTACTTCACGACTCCCACTGATGACTGCTGTTGTTGTGTCCTTGGGCAAGACACTTAACCCCACTTTGCCTGAAGCCCCCGCTGTAAGATCTCAGCTCCTGTGGACTCACCACCTGCAGGAGGATCAGTGAGGGGCTGGTGCTAAGTGTACTGGGTGCAGCTCTGACTGCCACCCCCCCCGACCCAGAAATGGATTAAGGGGAAGAAAATGGATGGATGGATGGCATTAATAAACCATGCTTTTTTTTTGCATCTTTAACTGATGACAGTAGTTCAGCCAATATATTTGAATTTCAAAATCATTTTTACAGCCCCTAAATCTTATTGTTTTAATTTCAATGTCCCGTCCTCCATCGTTTTACCAATCAGAAAGTCTATGATCCGGGTTGCCAGAACTCACAGCATTGAGCTAATTTCACTGGTAAAGTACAGTAATGTGTCCGCAGTTAAAAAAGGTCTTGTTATGATTCTCAAATCATTAATAACAAAACAAAGAATAAAACAAGGATTTCTATCGAAGCCTTTGTGAATTTGTGGATTTTTCTGCATATCTGAAAACTGGAGTCAGGGAGAGTGGGAGAGGTTGCAGTACCACTTTTGTCCAGATTTTTAGGATTTAAGAACTTGAATGAATCTTTATTTGGATAATGTAAAACACAAAGAAAAAAAAAACAAGAGTAAGTGTCATTAAGTAAGAACATTTCAAAAGAACTGAAATGACAGGAGTAAAAAAAAGAAAAGAAATGAACAGCGTGGAGCAGTGACAGAAGAATCCACCACAAATTACAATATACTGGTACATAAATACACTGCATCAACAAACTTGCAAAAAAAAAAAAAAAAAAAATAGCGCTTCAAAACGTTTTAAGAGTTCCATTGTTCCTCTGGGTATAAGACTGTACAATATATGCCTCATGCTGCGAATGTACAGATGTAAACATACTGCTGCTAATGTACAGATGTAAACATACTGCTGCTAATGTACAGATGTAAACATACTGCTGCTGATCTAGAGTTAGAGATTTTGTTTTATTTGAATTAAGATAAGATATGCTTTATTTATCTCACAAGGAGAAATGTACATGTCACGTTTGGTATGGATAGAACACTCAGATTGTGCAAAAGGAGGAAATGTGTAAACATGTTACATGCAGGATATATATGTACAATAAAAGTAGCAATTTAAAGTGGCAATCAGATATAGTGTCAATAGTAGTGCAGGTTTTTTTTTTTTCAGTCTTATACAGTGACTTATTGTACAGTCTGACAGCGGTGGGGATAAAGGCCCTGCAGTAGCGCTCCTTCCTACACTGAGGGTGCCTCAGTCTTCCACTGAAGGAGCTCCTCAGCTCCTCTACAGTCCTGTGCAGTGGGTGGGAGGTATTAGTATAGCTTTTGCTCACTTGTTGTGTGCTGTGTGCTCCTCATTACTACTGTTCTATAACTTGTGATGCAACACTGAAATTTCCCCGCTGTGGGACGAATAAAGGATGTCCTAATCTCTTAACTCATTGATTGCCAGCCTCGTTTCAACAGCTTGGGTCTAGAATGCCAGGAATTATGTCAATTTTTCCTGATATTTGCAAAGCCACAGCGTATTCTGTGTTACTGTCATAAACACATGCTAAAACGCGTCTGAAAGGTGAGGCTTTGAACTTTCAGGTGGTGAAAACCTTCAGTTTCTTCCAGCTTTTGCCCCCGAGATATCCTAAGCAAAAGATTGGAAACCTTCATGAAAATTGCTGTGAATTTCCTAGAAAGCGAGATAGAGACCCTTTTATGATATATGATTTTTTGAGGGTTTTGTTGTTCTGACACATACATTTCTGGGTCTACGGACATTAATAAGATAGATATATCTTATAGGCGTGGGGTAGGCTACAAAAAACGTATTTAAAAAGGAATAATTCAATCTATTAATATTTATACCTCCTTTACAATGAACACTGGAGATGAAATTTGATCCATATGAAGATTTATGGCAACAGCAATAACAACAATACGAATGTACAATTAGAATACAAATGTTTATGTGTAGGAATATAATAAAAAATAAAATGAAAACATAAAAAGATCCTCCTCCGCTTGCTCACAGACAGCGGCAGGAATACGCAACCGCTTATACGCGTGACTCGATTGGTCCTGGTTGGTCCCTATCTCTCATTATTCCGCTCAAATCAGCCCGTGGTCATCTCTGAGCCTGAGCACCGCCTTCTGTGCGCCTCCCTTCACCTTCCTACAGAGAAACTCCCTCTGAGCACCTTCCTCCTGTGCACGAGTCCCTGAAGTTAACTCACTTTTTCAATGTAAAAAGCGCTCATCACGCGTGCGCAAAGACTTGTTTTTCTAACACTGCATCAGTGTGATGTTTCCGCTAAAGGATGAATCAAGACTGCCACCTAGTGACAAACTCACGTAAATATCTTTTTTGACTTTGACCAGCACCAGTGATTGCCGCTTTGCCTCAAAGGCAAACCACTCAAAGCTGCGTTATGAACAATAAATAACGCATGTTGAAGTGTTTAATGAGTTTTAGATTGTGATATAAGCAGTTACATTTATATTAGCATTCCCAAATGTACACACAACGTGGGTCAGGGTGTCTGCTTTCAAAATGAAAAAAAAAGCCTTTTCGTAAAATTACGTTTGTGGCACTCAATGAGTTAATATCTGAGTTTAACATTACTCTATTAGAATTGTTTGGATGACAGTGTTTCTGCTGCTGGACACCTGAATTTTTCCTACAGGGGATCAATAATCTAATCAATATCTATCTATGTGCACCTGTGTACAAACTGCACCAGCTATATTTGAAGAGACAGCCATTTTTCTCCACTTATAGGCCACACTTGAATATAATCCGCAGGATTTTATGTTGAAATGTAAGACCTAATCGGTGGTGATGGAGCGTACAGACCCTTCCTGTTCTCCAGTGGTGCTCTAACCAAATACATTGGCCACATCACTACATAAACTGCAGAGTTAGAAGAACAAAGTACTATATTTAGCCCCACTCCTTTTTCTACCTTTCAGTTTAACAAATAAATATAAACTCTTTCAACTGTCATTGTTCCATTGGTTTTCCTAAACTTTGAGAATAGACCCTAAAGTTAAAAATATGTTACGTAATTTATCAGTTTTGTCTTTTTAAAACCCCACTATCTACTTATATTGACATGAATAACCCTGATTGTTGATCCAATAATCTTCAAGTAAAGTAACCCCGAGCTCACCTTCACTGATGGCTTCTTGGAGCAGTGTCTCCCCCTGCTGGAGGTCTGTGGCATCAGCTCTCAGTAACAGCCCCGTGTGTGGACACTCGTGCCCCGTCACAGCCTCAAACTGAGACACACAGATCTGCTGCTTCATCTCCACGATCTGACGCAGCTTCTCATCGCACTCCTTCAGATTTCCTGCGGAAACAGATCAACTGTAAGTGCACTTGGAGATTTATTCTATAATAAAAATAGGGCATGTATATCATTGCTGAACTTTGGACAATATAATAAAAAAAAATGCTAATTTAAGGCTATCCCATACTACAAGGAGGTTTCAAATAAGGCCTCACTTCCAAATGACCTGATCCAGCGTGCTGGGTTCAAAAGAGTGAAAAATAAGAAAAAAAGAGAAAAGCGATGGTATCCTATTCCAGACTATCGTATGTATTGTATCATACCTAAATACCTTTAACATCAGACTTTATATATTTGATAATTAAAATAAGTGTTCAATTGTAACATTTTAAGAAGTATTTGTTTTCAAAACTTTCTCCATGAGAACTCCCGGACTTGATGGAGCTGAGGGGTGAGCATTGTCATGTTCATATGTCTATGGTCAGAGAATAGGTGCAGCAAAAAAGCTAATACTAAATCAAATTGAGTCGCTAGTTTTCTTAGACGGATCCGTTTGTACAATATCTATTGAAAATTTCTCCTGTTGAATGGCTTACTTTGAAATTTTTGTAATTGCACTGTTTCTTCACCGTATAACTCCTCTTCATCGATGAAGCTGCAAAAAAAAGCAATCGTTTTAGTTGATGCAACACAAAAGTCAGCAACAAGGGCTTTTAAAAGAGAGAAATTATATTCTCATTAATTGATTTAACAATCAGTAAAAAAGCAACGCTAAACCAAGAAATCTAAAACTTAGAGAAGAAATGTTATGCATCATATTCTCAGATTTTATACAAATGAAATTAAAATAGGTTTACAAAGTATTTTAATCCAACTATGAAGTTGTTCTCCAGAGAATGCTGGAGATTTGTTTTGGTCAAATGTATAAAAATCCCATATTCATTGAGCTTTCAGAAATCCTAAAGGATTCCTGACTCCCCAATGTAAAACCTATTCATACAAGAGTCCTATCTGTAAGAACATTCACATACATGACCTGAAGGACTAATCATGATAAACATTTACTCAGTCATAGGCCCATCCTGTCACACACGTTATCCCTGCAGCTGTAGCGTCACAAACTATTACCAACAACAACAAACTAAGACTGTACTTTTGTGGGACCATATTTATTCATGTTTTTCAAAACTTTTTTTCCAGACCTCAAAAAAAACTGCATGAAAAGTAATGCATGTCTATGATTTGTGTAATCATAGACATGCATTATTTTGTAAGTAAATATGTAATCTTTATTTTAATTACTGACCAGAGCCACAAAAGCACTCCACACAGAAATGGGAGCGGGGTCGCCAGTGTAAGAGGCCTATTGTACGTATTTTTAGTGGTAGGGGAAACCAGACCACTTGGAGGAAACCTACGTAGACACAGGGAGAACATGCAAACTCCACACAGAAGAGTTTAAACATTACAACTTGCATCATGGACAAAGACCTTAACCTTTTAGATGCCAAAGTTTGTTTCTTTGCATGTCTATGATTTGTGGAATCATAGACATGCATTATTTAGGGGAAATGGGTTGATGCCATATAGTACTTCTTTACCACCCATCATCAACGATGTTGGTTCAACATCACCTTGTTAGGACCAGGGGGCATGCCTTGAATGTATGTTTTTAGTGTGTGTGTTTTCGGGGGGTAGCAGGGAGTACGCTAGGTAGTATTCATTTACCATCCATCATCAACCGTGGGCCCCCTTACTGGAGGAGGTATTTTTGTTTTTTAAATTTTTAAATACTGTATGTTTGTGATGTTGGTTCAACACCAATCCTGTTTCGTATGTGGCGTTTTATTCTAAAGAACCTCTGTTTTCAGAAATTTTTTTGCTTTAAATGTTCTGACTCCTTGTTTAAATGTTTTGTTTTGTGTGTTTTGTTTTTTTCTGGGATGGGGCAGAGATGGGGAAGGACATTTGTTTTTTAATTTTTTAGTATGTGCGTAATTTTGGGAGGCAGCAGAAATGATGCCAGGTAGTAATTTTTTACCACCCACCATCAACGGTATACTGCCCCCCCATTGGAGATAAGGAATTCAATTGTTTAAGCCTTAAGGCCTGGGGGAATGCGTCCCCTGGGGATAACGACACCTATATAATGTTATCTGTAGATGTGTTGCCTAGTTTTGTTTTTTGGTTGAGGGGAGGAGGAAGAAAGAGGAGAGGGGGCGGGGGTTGGTCAATACTGGGCTTACATTATTGACATAAAAATCTTGTCATCTTCCTCCTCATCAGGCATTTCAAACCAGTCCTTATCACTGGCCTTATCACTGCTTTCACACCGGATCATGCGTTGCGTCGACTTTCAATGCAAAGGCAAAGGTGATGTGCGTTTGAGCGTGGAACTGCAGGTGCGTCTCAGGATGCACGCACACTGCGCGGTAGAGACGCACGGACTGCGCGACAAAGGCGCGGCAGAGGTGCAGGAGCGGAAAATCAACGCACGCAGGAGATATAAATATTGCTGAGCGTTTCCTCCGGATGCTCGTGCAGCGACCAATCAGTGAGCCGCAAAGTGGTCACGGGGACAATAGTGGTCTGAGCGAGCAGACTGAACATACTCGTAAACAGCCAAAATACAAGCTACACCAGGACTAAACCAGGACTAAACCAGGACTGAACCAGGACCAAACCAGGACTAAACCAGGACTAAACCAGGACTAAACCAGGGTTGACAATGGAGACTCTGTGCTTGTGAACATACAGTGCCATGCGAAAGTATTCGGCCCCCTTGAACCTTTCAACATTTTGCCACATTTCAGGCTTCAAACATAAAGATATAAAATTTTAATTTGTTGTCGTGAATCAACAACAAGTGGGACACAATCGTGAAGTGGAACGAAATGTATTGGATAATTTAAACTTTTTTAACAAATAAAAACTGAAAAGTGGGGCGTGCAATATTATTCGGCCCCTTTACTTTCAGTGCAGCAAACTCAGTCCAGAAGTTCAGTGAGGATCTTTGAATGATCCAATGTTGTCCTAAATGACTGATCATGATAAATAGAATGCACCTGTGTGTAATCAAGTCTCCGTATAAATGCACCTGCTCTTTGATAGTCTCAGGGTTCTGTTTAAAGCGCAGAGAGAACCATGAAGACAAAGGAACACACCAGGCAGGTCCGAGATACTGTTGTGGAGAAGTTTAAAGCCGGATTTGGATACAAAAAGATTTCCCAAGCTTTAAACAGTGCAACAGTGTTGTGCCAGTTCACAGCTTTTCTGAACTAGTTCAAGTTCAGTTCATACATGCTCAAAGTGAACAGTTCACGTTCAAAGTTCACATTTTTAATTCTGAACTAGTTCAAAGTTCAGTTCATTTTACTTTTTTCGTGAGATACTTAAATATTTTTTTCACACTACGAGCTATATATATCTGCTGTACACCCACAGGAGGAGAGCCTTTTGACTACAAAACAGACAAGATTTATATGGTTTTCAATGGGAGCCAAACGGAGTTGTTCCATCTCTGCTCATAAACAACAGACAGTAATGCGCTGCAGTGCGTGTGTCTATACTTTATGTCAAATGTAAACGGTGTAAACTTTGTCGCTAACTCACCCTGTGTTTTCATCACGACTCGGGCACATGTGAAAAGCACCAGCTCACAGCGCCGCACCGCAACACAGAGTGGGGGTGCGTTCACAGACGGTGGAAACCGTAGGAATTTTTAGATTTCGGCGGAAAAAGTGCGAGAATACAGGAGGGAGGAACTTTCTCTCGTTGCGTTTCAAAAGAGAAAACAGATTCCAACGTTCAGTGATGTCTGCCGTTCATGACACGTAAAATTAACTAATTCACGTTCAAGTTCTTTTAAAAAAAATGTGTTCCGTTCAGTTCAACGTTCACGAAAAAATGAGCGTGTTCAATGAACGCGTTCTTTTGAACTCGTTCACGCACAACACTGCTGTGCAAGCAATTATATTGAAATGGAAGGAGTATCAAACCACTGCAAATCTACCAAGACCCGGCCGTCCCTCCAAACTTTCATCTCAAACAAGGAGAAGACTGATCAGAGAGGCCCATGATCACTCTGGATGAACTGCAGATAACTACAGCTGAGGTAGGAGAGTCTGTCCATAGGACAACAATCAGTCGTGCACTGCACAAATCTGGCCTTTATGGAAGAGTGGCAAGAAGAAAGCCATTTCTCAAAGATATCCATAAAAAGTCTTGTTTAAAGTTTGCCACAAGCCACCTGGGAGACACACCAAACATGTGGAAGAAGGTGCTCTGGTCAGATGAAACCAAAATCGAACTTTTTGGCCACAATGCAAAACGATATGTTTGGCGTAAAAGCAACACAGCTCATCACCCTGAACACACCATCCCCACTGTCAAACATGGTGGTGGCAGCATCATGCTTTGGGCCTGCTTTTCTTCAGCAGGGACAGGGAAGATGGCTAAAATTGATGGGAAGATGGATGGAGCCAAATACAGGACCATTCTGGAAGAAAACCTGTTGGAGTCTGCAAAAGACCTGAGACTGGGACGGAGATTTATCTTCCAACAGGACAATGATCCAAAACACAAAGCCAAATCTACAATGGAATGGTTCACAAATTGACTTGGCCATTCTAACACCTGGATACGTCTAAGTCCAGACCTGAATCCAATCGAGAATCTGTGGAAAGAGCTGAAGACTGCTGTTCACAAACGCTCTCCATCCAACCTCACTGAGCTCCAGCTGTTTTGCAAGGAAGAATGGGCAAGAATTCCAGTCTTTCGATGTGCAAAACTGATAGAGACATACCCCAAGCGACTTGCAGCAAAAGGTGGCGCTACAAAGTATTAGCGCAAGGGGGCCAAATAATATTGCACGCCCCACTTTTCAGTTTATTTGTTAAAAAAGTTTAAATTATCCAATAAGTTTTGTTCCACTTCACGATTGTGTCCCACTTGTTGATTCTTGACAAAAAAATTTTCTTTGAATCTTTATGTTTGAAGCCTGAAATGTGGCGAAATGTTGAAAGGTTCAAGGGGGCCGAATACTTTCGCAAGGCACTGTATGCTTTTTCATGCTCCCATGACTTTATGCAACTGCTTCGAGTGTGTTCGCCGATGCGGAAGTACCGTTTAATAATAAAATGAACGTATGGTGCACCTCCGTGAACACATACTACTGGTCTCTGGACACAGAAGCTGCAGAGCTGCATTATTGGAGATGAACTTTACACAAAAAGCCGCTAGCTTAACTCTGTTAGCGTCAAAGTCCTCCCGCTACTTCCGCCACTTCCGGCGCGCGACACTGCAGGCCAGGACTTCTGGTGTGAAGACCCCTGCGTCTGAAAATTAGGGAATGTGCGTCTGGTGCACGAGGCGTCTGGAACGCTGACGCCTTCCTCTGCGCTTTATGAGGCTCAGAAGGAGACACCTCAATTTTAAGTTGTTGCTTTGTTAAAATAGGCAAATGTTTAGCCCCTATTGGTTGTTCAGTCCTGACCTTCCCTTTTAAAGATCTATTGTCAGGAGCGGATCTCGGAGCCCCCTGTGATTTGGGGACGTTCTTCTGTCTCGAGTTGGATGTGTGTTCCCTGTGAGTGGGAGGGGCCTGGTCTTGGTGCTTCCCATTACATCCCCGAATGTTTGATGTTACTGGAAATAAGAGGATCTTTAATTTTATCACATTTCCAGGAAGTTTTTGGTAATAGTTTATCAATTTTCTGACAAATTAGCAGCTCACAATTTGCATAGATGCATTATAATAGCGTTAGGATGAATCATTTTTTAAGTGAGTCTGAAACGGATCCATTGGGCAGTGATTATGAGGTGTTTCAATCAAACCAGGATAAAACATGCCTCTTCGCACTATTGCTTGCTTGCAATCACGTGACGCATAAACTTCCGGTTGACGGAGTGGTGGTCAGGCCAGCAAGAGTTGCTGCTGATATATGAAGAAAACGCGACTCTTCAGAGTATTTTTTGCTTTTTTGGATATTTCATGACACTTTGAAGCTACTGTGGTGAACGTTCCAACTCATCATTCTAACAATATGCACAAGGCAGAATTTTTCCACTACATGTTTTGGTAATATCAAGGTTGAAGCTACTGGCACAGCGGTAAATGCTAATATGCTAATATGCTTATAAGTCTCCATTCCTCAGCTGTATGTCACTTACATTCCGTAACGTCTTTGTTTATGCTGCCTCTACCATCGACAATAAAAAATGTCTTCTGTCTGAATTAAAGACAAGATCCTAGACTGTCTTTTTATTCACTTTAGATTCTAATCCACAGCTAGTGTTACAATCAAGCTTTTGCACTGCTAAACAACTGAAGGTTTGGATAAACACAGATACTGCAACTTTTCTGTCTGTCTGTGGGTTTAAGAACTCAGAGTTGAGGTCCTGAAGGACACATCCTGCATCGTACAGAGCCGTGTAAGTAAGGATTGGTATGAACTTATCATTCTCAACAAAACATTGCGTCTGTGGCTGTGTTCTTTTCAGGTCAAACATTCACAGTGTTTATTTAAAACGCCGACTCATACCTCACAATGAAGGAAATAAAGATGGGGATGTAATAACTGCGCATTGTGACTGCATGGCTGGGTAAATAAATAATCCTTAGAGGTAAAAGCGTCTGCTAGTGAAATGTTAGCGAGCCACTTTTCCTGCGTGTTTTTGTAAAGTCCTTAGTGCGAGGCTCTTTAGGATTCCTTGTGAAGAGATGAATAAAGTATCCATTAAAGGTTTCACGATTTGATCGGTTAGAAAACTTAAAACAACACATACAAAAGGCTGCTCTAGTGAACAATTAGCTCGGCTGACCACCACTTTGTGATACGCATATGTAATGAGGCGGACGTGACGTCAATTGCAAGCAAGCAATTGAATAGTCCAACCACAGTATATATTGGATAGCAGTATATTTGTAGAAGTTGTGTAAAACGCATACAGAATGCAGTCATCGTGTGTCTGTACCTGTTAACGGCCTCCCGGATGTGGTGGATCCAGACGTCGCGCTCCTTATTGGAGCTGGTGTGGATTTCGTACATGTTGGAGGTGCAGGAGCAGATGAGGTACATGCCTTTGTCCGTCAGAGCCACCTCTCGCACAATCAGGCCCCGAAGAGAGATCACCGGAGGAGTCTTATCCTGGAGGCCACAACACCTGTCATTAAAGGGGACATCACCTGATTCTTTTCTCTGTAATATGCTAGCTCCCATGGGCCAGGTGTGGCTCCCGAACAAATCCTCTGGCGCCACATAGTCCCGCTACTTTGAGGAAGTGTCAGTGAGACATGGACATATCTCCGCCGCATACAATATATATTTTCTTTCTCTGAGCAAAACGAGGTGCGTTGATCCTCCTCATGTCACAGGCTCAGAAAAAAAAATTGCCAAAGAAAGTAGGGGCTGGATGTTGGAAGTCAGAGGACTGAGGGGAGAGGACTGAGGGGAGAGGACAAGTGGCGTGGTATTTGAGGACATATGATAAATAAAAAAATGGCATCAATTGTGCTAAAAACAGCTTTTAAAAAATTACGAGGGAAAACAATTATAACATGGATTTTTAGGTTGTTTCCACTGAATGAACAACAATGAACACATCTCTCCTCTTGACATGGTATTAGACATAAACTGAACTCACCATAGTTGCAAACACATATTTCTGATCCTTCTCCTGTAAAAGGATGAGAACATCTGACAGCAACACGGCATGGATCTCTGTAAAAGAAACGTTTCAAACAGACTTGCCCTCAGAGACATTGCATGATTTTTTTTATTGTTATTCTTGATGCAGATGATGATCAGCTCATGGCTCATACCTTTCTGTCTTCCAGGGGTTCTCCACACCACGGCACCCTCGTGGAGCAGGCTCCTGTTGTTCAGCATGAGGTCTTCCCGTCTGAAGACTCGCTCCTCTGACACTCGGCCCTGGGACTTGGGCTCCAGTCTGGAGCAGATCTCCCGCAGCCTCAGCACCTGCTCATAATCCCTCACCTGAGAGTTCACCTGCTCGATGGTGTCTTTGATCAGAGACAGTCCGTGCACCAGAGACTTGTGCTCGTCTGAGTCAGCTGGAGAGACAAACCAAATTTTATCCATGCCACAGTCTTACTCATCATAACCCAACTCAATATCTAACTTTCTCTGTTTCATAAATACAACAAATAAAATGGTCCAAACAAAAGAGTCTTGTGTATGATATATTATGTAAACATATCTTTTTTTATTACTGGAAAGCTTATTTTACTGTTACATACAGAGGGCTGATTGACTGTGAAGGCTGCCATTATCCATTGAGTTCCGTTAACAGGTGTGAGGGGTTCCCACCTCTGCACCTTCTCCACCGACTCCCACTGATGACTGCTGTCGTTGTGTCCTTGGGCAAGACACTTAACCCCACTTTGCCCAAAGCCCCCACTGAAAGATCAAGGCTATGCTCACACTCAGAGAGCAGCCGCCCTCCTGTGGACTCACCACCTGCAGAGGGTCAGTGAGGGGCTGGTGCTATGAGACTTAGGTGGCATCTCTGACTGCCACCCCCCTGACCCAGAAATGGAAAAAAGGGTAGAAAATGGATGGATGGATGGAAATGGATGGATGGATGGTGTGAGGGGTTAACTTTTGCAGATTGAAACAATTGGATCAGAGTTTGCTGAGACGTATTTAATGAGCCCGAGTGTGTGAGGAATTAAGCATTTAGTATTTAGCCTAGCCATCTCCTTTGCCACTGACGGAGCGCGTGGGGAGTAGAGCCACAACATCATTGCCAACAATTACATTTGCTAAACAAACCTCTTGCTCCGGTTTCAATTTCTTGATATTTGGAGCCGGACCAGAACGAATTACTTTACTATCGCATTCACCGCCATTGCAAAACTATAACCAGCAGATTCGGCGCAAACTCTTGACGTCTCAGACACCTACCTACAACGCCTTGCTGATTGGTTGGATGGGATACAACCGAGGTAACCGCAGCCACTAGGATCAGACCTACACGTACATGTAGGGAAATAATATTTGACCACAGTTTACAGACGGCTAAGGCCAGGCTAATTTTGGTTTCCGCCTGATCAATTAAATAATAAACTCCCAGAGCCGCCAATCAATTCCTAAAAGCATTTTTTTTTTTTAACAATCCTGCATCCATATGTTTTCTGTCCAAATCCCCCCAAAACCTAGTTATGTTGCACATAGACAAAAAGAAAAACAAAGAGTCAAACGCTGATGATCACTTCACTTTCTAAGTTTGGAGGGGTTGTATATATTAAAACAGTCATAAAGTCATAGCTCCTTACCTTCAGTGTTTTTGATGAGCCTCTCGATCAGTACAGGATATTTTGTAATTCTCTGTGTCACCAACAGAAAACACTCGGGAATTCCCTTTCTCCGCACTACGGGCAGCTGTCCGATTTTCTGTTTGATCAAAAATATGCAAATCAATAAACTAGTATCAAATAAATGGTTAATGATTAAAATAGTATCCATTTATCTTACCTTTATGTGGTTATGAAACTTTTTGCTGTTCTGAAGTTGCTCTTTGTAAAACTTGGTAGCATCGTTCTGGTGACCGCAAAAGATGCTGTAGCACTGCTTCATCCCCTCTCCCACAGAACCAGAAAACTAAAAAAGAAAAGATAAGATTCAATATACCTAAAATGCATATTCAATACAAAAATAATCTCTTCCTCTAGTCCACGGTGTTCCTCAAGGTTTAGTTCTTGGACAATTTCTATTCAAACTACACCCGCAGACAAAGTTGCTACCATGGCCTTGAATACTACTATTTTTCAATAAACATCCACTAATTCTGATCTCAGCTCAAATATTTTCTCAATTGCAACAAAAGCGAAACAATGGTTGACCCCCAAAGCCATGGAACATCCACATATTAAACCAGTCAACAAAGACAAAATGAACATTTCTCATTCTTATTTCTAGCTCATAAGAAGTCTGTAAGACTGCCACCTGCAGAAATTGTATACTATTTCAAACATACCCAGCATAGCTCTGGCACTGGGGCAACTCACAAGGGAAAGGGGAAAACAAAGTGAACAAAATTATCTATTTAATGACAATCAATGCAGAAAGTGTCCAAGTGGCAACAGCAACAACAGCAAATCAATCAACAGCTTCTTATGCTTGTCTCACAAACACACATTTACATTGAATAAAAACATACTGCTGCATTCAAATACACAAGCTCATAATGGTGAGTCATGTGGACAATCACCTTCAGATTTGTATACTTTCTGTAAATGGTCTAATTTGAAAAGGTAAGAAAAAAAGACTTTTCACACACTGCATGTAGACTTGACATTTCCACACTGTAAAAAGGTGCAACAGAACTGCTTCTCAATTTTCAACCCAGACGTCAGTGGGCTTGTTGTTTTCATATCAGAGATTTAAATGTTCACAATATATAAATGATCCACGAGTGTCCACAGGTGATTATAACATAAGACTAAATCACATGCTCTTGGACAGATATAGTCACCTGTGTGATTATGATATCTCCGAGCTGAGTGATCTGGTAGTTGTTGTTGTCTCCCTCCATCTCTTGGCTCTGTCTTTGTCTCCTCTTCAGTCCATCAAGGAAGTGTTGGTGATGAGAGAGCAGTGCATCCACGGCTGGAAACAGCCGCTCGAGCCGCTGGTCGTCCACCAGCCCTGACTGTTTGAGCTCGTACATGTAAACGTACAAGAGGATCTTCAGTGTGTGGACATGGTGCATCTCTGTCTGCATCAGCTCTGTGAGGGAGAGGAGGGAGATGAGGTTTTAAACAGGTGCCTTCTCCAGATTGGACACATGTCTGTGAATCCAATTATCAATGTATTGATGATTGCTGTATGTGGACAGAAGTGTCTGAGCCGTTAAATCAATCATCCCCTCCTTCTCCTTGTGTGGCTGCTCCTGTCGGTGTGTACATCTTATCTGTAACTTCAACCCTCCTGTTTAGGGCTGTAACAGGTGTGATCAAAAATTTCCCTTAGACTTGGTTGTGTGAATTTACCATAGATGACCTCCTGTCTCTTCACTGCCTCTTTGCTGAGGTCCTTGATGTAGCTCTGGTCCACAGCCAGACTCCAGGTCTCGACCTCTAGGTTCAGAGCATCACTCTCCAGCTCTTGCTGCAGTTGTGTGTAGTGAGAGTCTGAAAATAACAGCACAAATGTACACATAATTCATTCTTAAAGGCCTTGTCAGAACAATTAGTCGAATTTTAATCATTTCAATTAGACTGACCTTGGTCGTTGATTGAATCAGATTCGTCAAAAGAGAACCTTTGACGTCCATGGACGTCGAACTCGTCCATTTGTGTCTCTCCAGACTTGAGGAACACAACAGCACACAAACCTAACAAACAATATCCACACAAAAAAAATGTGTCTAATCATCACAGTAGGTCTACAGTTTATTCCTCTCAGAAGAACATGACTTCACAATTGAAGTGTCTGGACATCGAGACTTTATGGTGAGAGGTCAGACAGAGACAGCCACAGAGACACAGACACAGAGACAGAGACAGAGACACATAGACAAAGATACAGACACAGAGACACAGACACAGACAAAGACACAGAGACACACCTTGGGCGTGAGTTTGAATCCTTAGATATTTTGGGGGAAACAGTCATCACTGAATTGAAGCCATCAGAGACCAGAGCTTCGTCTTGACTCTAGACACTGATGAGTCTGCAAACACAACAGCAGAGACTTTATATGACAAACATATACATGGTGCCACCAAAGGCTTAGGAATCAGGTGATGTAGCAAGATGTTTGTTGCTGCTCTTTTGGAGAATTTACAGCGAGTTAAGAAACATTCACAGCCACAGGCCACTTTGTAACACTTGTTTATGACTTCCAAAACATAAGAAGCCCAGCTTTGTTTACAACTGGAGGGGCACAGCAGATAGCTAATGTTGGGTCATGTAACTGAATGTCCCCATTAGGATGTTGGAAGCCATCCATCCATTTTCATCCCCTTAATCAATTTCTGGGTCGGGGAGGGTGGCAGTCAGAGCAGCACCCAGTACACATAGCACTAGCCCCTCACTGATCCTCCTGCAGGTGGTGAGTCCACAGTAGCCTTGATTAATCAGCAGGGGCTTCAGGCAAAGTGGGGTTAAGTGTCTTTCTCAAGGACACAACGACAGCAGTCATCAGTGGGAGTTGTAAAGTAGGTCTTGTGGTGGGCTCAAACCCACAACCTTCAGGCTCAAAAGCCCATGCTCTACCAACTGAGCCACTGTCGGCCCATGTTGGAAGCCAAGTTACAATTTTTTTAACTAGCTCTGCCTGTGTGCAAGACTCTCCATGGCCTTGCATCAAAGTACATTGGTGACATGCTAGTGCCATATGAACCAACTTAGACTGAGGCGCACAGGGACTGGACTCCTGCTGGTGCCCAAAGTCAGGACTAAACATGGGGAGGCAGCATTCTAGGTTGCACCTAGAATCTGGAACAGTCTTCTTAAAGTTGTTGAGAGGCTTCATCTCTGTCATTGTTTAAGTCCAGGCTGAACACTGTTCTATTTAGTGTTTAAAACACTGACTTTTAATTCTGGCATTGAGTGTATATATCTTATTATTGTTCTATAATGTCTGCATAGCACAAAAACATAAAATCATACATTTAGTATGATGCATGAATTGTGCTTTATAAATATAACTTGATAAGTTATTTTGGGGGTTCTGGTTTGGAACACTGAACTCAATGACATAACTGTACACTAGGTTTTACATAATATTTACAAGACGCAAAATGCATAGAAGAGCACAATACTAGTAAGCAAACAAATGCTACTAACATTATTACTAAAGTAAAAGCTACATGTTGCAGAGGAGCACCTGACAATAGTCGTTTTCAAAAACGACCGTCAACCTGTGGAAACAAGTTCAATGTCTCATAGTGAAAAGTTAAAACAATGACGAGGTTTTAAACTTCTTTGCCTCAAAAAAAGAAACTGGTTTGTCCATAACGCCCATCATTCAGCTTCTCTGTATTTAACTTGAGTTTGTGGCAAAATCCTAATCCTAAATAGTCTAAACGTTTGAAAAACTAACGCTAGCGATAGTTGAAAATGACAGTGAAGAGAAACAAGAACAATACTAACCTCTTCATACAGTAGACTTCAGCTGTCTGGTTCTCCATTGTACTTCCTCCATGACACAAAAAGCAGAGGAAGGAAATATCATGTTAATCATCTGTGACAAAATAAGAAACAATACAGAAGCTGCTGCCGGTTATTGGTCCGGAAACTAAGAGACAAAATACAGCATAATTAGGCCCGAGCCCCAACCGGGGAAAGGGCCTATTGCTTTTCCAACGAGTAATGCCTGGGCGAAGCCCAGGCATTACTCGTTGAACTGTTTTAAGTCACAATCTCCGGGCGCAGCCCGGAGATTGTGACCTGCACGCGACGGCACGTGCCCAAGCACTGATAAATCCGTGCCGGAGGCACGGAATGGCTTTGTTCCTGCTGTAGTACACAGTGAAATGATTGAAGTCCTATTAAAGGGGGGTTCCTTCAACTGTTTTATGGACGAATGTCCGGGCGAAGCCCGGACATTCGTCCCCCAAGCCCGACGGCGCGTGCCCAGACACTGACAAAACAGTGCCGGAGGCACTGAATGGCTTTGCTCCTGCTGTAGTACACACTGTAATCAATGGGGTCCTATGGGGGGGGTGGGTGACCTCATGATGGCGAGGTAATTGACGAGCGCGTCAGCGCTCGTCAATCACCGAGAACCCAATAGTTGCGTTCGTCTGGTCGTTCGCTTTAAAACGACGTATCATTTGTATTATAGATTACTATGGAAACCTATATTGTTTTTGCTCGAAGAATTAAAAAAAAAAATTCCTTATTTATTATTTCTTTTTTCTTCTGCACTTTGAACCTTAATTTGACCCCCTGAACATTGATGAAAAGTTGTGAAATTTTGCCCAAAATTCAGAACCGGCGAAAAATTAATTTTTTTGGTGTTTATTTTTATGGGACTAAAAAAATGACCGAACAGCGCCCCCTACAAAAGTCAGTTTACATTGCGCCTATGGGAGGGGGTCAGAGGTCAAGTTTGTCGTAGAGCCACGAAACTCGGTACACATGTTCCTCATGTCAAGACATGAAAAAAAAGTTATTATGGCTCCGCCCCCTGACAAACAGGGAGCTCATTAATTTCAATGGAAAATGGAAAAATGAAAATAGATATTTTTCACACATGTCGGCTGGAAATTATCTCCTCCTCGGCCGTTTCACTGATTTGTCTCAAAATCGCTCCACATGATCTAAACCCATGTCCCATCTATTATTGAATATAGAATTTGGATCAGTTAAACGTTGTCCGAGCAGCGGAGCGGCAAAATGTGACATTTTTTTGGGGATTTTTGACAAAAGTAAATTTGCTCCCGCTTGCACAAACAAAGCCGGATTTGCACCAAATTTTAATCCATTATTTAGCGCCAGGGTCTAGGTCATCTGAAAGTGGAAATATTGAAATTGGCTCATTAGCGCCCCCTACAGACTATGTTAAAGTTTTACATGGGCTTTTTAAAATTTAGTTTTGTCAAAATGTTTGAAATTTTGCACATAATTCTGTTTTGTCATCTGGATTAAAAAAGTCAATGACAACATATGATTTTTTTTTACCCTGTTGCCGTGGCGACGACAAACACTCCCCTGTCTGTGTCTATGAGAAAATCGTTAAATCTCTTAAAAGTACACCTCGCTCAAACATCAAACCAGCCGCGGCCGTTTCACTAATTATTCTGAAAATCGCTCCACATCGTCTCAACACATGGACCATCAATAGTTGCATATAGAGTTTTAATTAGTCAAACGGTCTGAGCGTGACAGACCCCCAAAGTGTGGTCATTTTCATAGAGAGGTGTGAAGTTCCCATGTTATCCAATGGAGACTGTATGGACACACTCACAGATTGTATGAACAAACAGGAGCACATTTACAAACTCAGCACTAAACTTGACTTTGTTGTTCAACTCCTGGGCCTAGGTCACATGACTGTGTGAACAATGACATTGGCCCATTAGCGCCCCCTACAGGCTGAGTAAAGGTTTACATGGGGATAAAGGTATTTAGGTTTTCAGTTGTTTGATCTCATATTTGACCCACTGAACAAACACGAAAACTCACCAAACTTTGCCACAAGTTTTTTTCAAGCATAAAGTGTATTATTTTGGTGTTCTTTGGTATAACACTAAAACATTTTAGATGTAGGGGGCGCTGTTGTACAACATTAAATGCCACCATTTGCACATACAAAGTCCGATTTGCACAAAATTTGAATTGATTGTTCAACTCTCTGGTTTGGGTAAACTGAAAGTGTTAAAGACAAAATTGCAGAAATAGCGCCCCCTACAGACGGAGTCAAGTATTACATGGGGAGAATCAAGTTTACCTTTTCAATAGACACACACAATCACTAATCATAGGTTCAAAACACACAGTGTCGCTCCCATCAGGGCTGCAGGAAAATGGCGCGTCAGCGCCACCTCCTTTGCGCGGTGCGGCGAGGGCCGTTAGATGCCGCTTGCGGCTTTAATTTAATTTGATTTTGAACATTATTTTACAATTCTCAATAATCTGAAATCAGCGATGGTTTTGACAATATTCAGCGAGCGACTATGCTGGTAATGAACACATGCTCTTGGTCAGAGTTACAGTTCCTTGCGAAAGTATTCGGCCCCCTTGAGCCTTTCAACATTTCGCCACATTTCAGGCTTCAAACATAAAGTTATTAAGATAAAATGTTTTGAGGTCCGATACCCCAGAAAAAAAATAAAATAAAAAATAAAATCACACGTTTATTGCAGTAATTTTTGTTAATATTTTTCACGAGGAGTTAGTGGACATGTGTGCCTTTAATATGAGCGGCCTTTGTGGGAATGGTTATATTTAAAGTATTAGAGTAAAATGAGTTTGTACAACACCTGCGGCGCAGCGACGCGAAGCAGGAGCCGTAGTTCTGAGCGGAGCCAGAGCAGAGCCAGAGGTCTCCAGAGATCAGAGAAGTATTTGGTACTGGCTCACTCAGATTCAGAGGAGGAAGACACGCAGGTGTCCAGTGAAGCAGACACAGACATTATTAGTGACAGGAGTCTGCGCCATAACAGTCCACAGTCAGCCACAGTTTACGTCCTCCGTGTGGCCCCGTGGTAAAGAGGCCCGGGCTTTTGGGAGTCAGCGGTAAAGCGGTCCGCACATTAAAAGCGGATAGCCGCCATGGACGTCGGAACTATTTTCTGAGAGGGGGGGCGGGTTTTTGTTGGGAGAGTCGAGGGAGAGACTCATACTTGGATTACACTAGATAATAACATACCATCTTAATTGTTAAGAAAAACTAAAAAATAAACAATATATATCAAGCAAGTCACTTATCAAACTGAACTTTTTTTTTTTTCAATACGCATTCATGCGTCAGTCTCTCCGGTGGCTTCATTGTGTTGTGTAGCCCAGTGACGTGCGGTCAGATGAGGCAGGTAAGGCCCTCACCTAAGATCATAGAAAGAAAAGTAATATAATGGATACAATAATGTTTGGTCACTTTATCAAGTGATTTGTGCTGTGCCTTATTTAATTTATTTATACCTTGAAATCGCAGATTTGACAGAGCGGTGCTGTGAGGCAAGCCTCTCTTGGGAGACGTAAAAAGCAACAGCTCACAGGGAGAGTCCTGTGAGGTGCTATCAAACTGTTTTCTCTGTTTATCACAGTTTAAAAAGTTCAAAAATATTTAATTTACAATCAACATGTTTACATTTAAGTTTAAATTGTGTTTTTGAAGCAAATACGGGTCTTAATCGCGCTCAACCACAGCTTGTAAGTGAGGAAAGCCTCAAGTGGGCGCTTGTGAGCCCAAACGTTGGCTGCATCCAATTCCATCAGAAAGCTCCTTTCTTGTTCTTTTCTGCTAAGGGCAGCTACAGGTTTGGCTAACATACCTATAATACATTTTAAGATAATTTAAAATGCACTTAGAGTAATGTTTTGCTTCCAATGATGATATGAATCATAAGAAAAGGAGGTGAAGGGTAAGGTTGAATTTAGAAATTGGATTTACCCGGGAGTCGGCTGCAGCAAAACTCGCAGTTTACGGAGGAGACACCCGTTTTTTTTACTTTTTAAAACTCATTGAACTTATTTCCAAATGGAGGATACATGTCTGTGCTCAAACTATTATCTGGACTTAAACATGAAACTGGTCCTAACTGAAGTGGTCTGTGCTGTTCATTAATACCTAAGGTATAGGCCCATAACACACTTTGTACTTTTTACAAACGTTTGCGTTTTTTATGAGAAAACTATGCAGACATTAAATCATATTCTGCTGTAGCCAAACAAATTGTGTATAAGCCGCTCCTGTTCCTGTAGGTCCTGTTGGTTTATATGATGTATAATCATATGAACACATGATTGATCCCCCACCGCACGTCACTGGTGTAGCCAGGTCTCTAATCTGCGCAAGGCTGAGAAAGAGCGCTCAGAGGCTGCGACAGATATTAGCCAGACAGAGCTTCATAAGCACCTCCGACAGCATGGAGCGGGTTTTGGGCTGCAAGGAACGCAGGATAGTGATAACTTCTCGCTCCCGGCACACGCGGAGGGGGTGCGGCCGCACCCCCCGCACCCCTAGTTCCGACGTCTATGATAGCCGCTTTATGCTGTTAATTACAGTAACATTGGAAAGAGAAGCCGCGGGGATGAGCCGCCACAATGCACTTTTTAACATAAAGCGGCCACCCGCTTTTAATGTGCGGACCTCTTTACCGCTGACTCCGAAAACCCGGGCCTCTTTACCGCGGTGTGTGGCCGCAGTGGAAACATTCTGCGAACGCCAGGCAGGGGTGGTGAAGGGGAGAGGGGGGTCATAACACCGGGCATGTGGGTGAATGCAGCGGGGATAAACAACCGCGGGGAACGCGGGAGACGTGGCAGAAGCCGCGGAAGAAAACACACCGCTAATCTGCCTTTACGGACGGCGATGATGATGATTAAGGCAGAGAGGAAGAAAATCCATAAAAGTGGATCAGAAGTGTTGAAGAGCCTGTTGTTTATTGTTGAGACAATCTGACAAGTTCTGAGCCCATTCATTTAATCGCTCTGTTTCTAAACGATGAATTCTGGAGCCGCATTTCCACTGAGATAAACTGTATGCCACCAGGTCTTTTGAAAGGGTAATATTGAAACCAAAGTGCAGATTTCATGACTGGTAAACTATAAGCAGTGCCATGTTGATCATTGAAGGTCTAATACATAATACAATTCCATATGGCTGCTGACCAGTGCTAAAATATTCTATATAAATTGGATCAGTGAATTAATTATCATCGCACAATGTGTTACATACTGAAGATAATCCACGTTGACTGTTGACAGTATTCCCAGAGCTCAAAATACACTCTCAAACTACAGCTTTTTGAAATCTTTGTACAATAATTAACATTTTCCAAAATGGCCACCACCTTGATGACGTCACAATATGCAAATTAGATGACACATCAACATCCATCCCAAAGTTTGGTTCATACTGAAGATATTTCTCATTTACAATATGCCTTAATCTCAAACTACATTAAAATTATAGCCTTTTGAAACCTTGAAATCGAAATTCTAAATTTTTTTGAAAGAAATGGGCTTAGTGCTGCATGAAAGTCCCTCGTCAAAGGCCTTGGCTCCGCACCGTGCTCCTCTTTGCTGTCATCGTTGCAACATGTCCAGAAGTTCAACTTTTTAGCACTAACCATGTTGTGGGTTTAGTCCATGGTTTTGTCAAGGAGAAAATTAGCATACAGCACTTACAGTCACACTGCTAGCTCTCAGACATGGATTTACATTTGTCAGTCTGAATGCTGTGATGTACAGGAAACACTGCACAGAGATTACCCCTTAGCCAATCAGGACGCAGAACACAATACGCTGGTTCTTCCTTAGCCAATCAGGACGCAGAACACAATACGCTGGTTCTTCCTTACCCAATCAGGACGGAGAACACAATACGCTGGTTCTTCCTTAGCCAATCAGGACGCAGAAAACAATACACTGGTTCTTCCTTAGCCAATCAGGACGCAGAACACAATACGCTGGTTCTTCCTTAGCCAATCAGGATGAACATTGCAAGTTCATATACAGTGAAAATCATGCTATAAATAGATCTACAAGACTGCGAAAAGAGAACTGCTATTCATCTGAGGAGACTCCGATTCAGAACAGAATAAAGAATAACAGAAGTTTCTGATTTGGTGTTTTTATGTAATTTTTTTTACTATCATCATGTTTTAGATTATAGATTAGACAGTAATGTTTTTGCACTTTATGATTTGAGAATTGTATACATGAATGTGTAAGAAAATTGAGGGGGGGATATCCCCCCCTAGGGCCATGGCTAGGGGGGGACTGATCCCCCCCATCCCCCCCTCTGGAGGAAACCCTGTTGCCCATTCTTCCTTGCAAAACAGCTCGAGCTCAGAGAGGTTGGATGGAGAGCGTTTGTGAACAGCAGTCTTCAGCTCTTTCCACAGATTCTCGATTGGATTCAGGTCTGGACTTTGCCTTGGCCATTCTAACACCTGGATACGTCTATTTGTGAACCATTCCATTGTAGATTTGGCTTTATGTTTTGGATCATTGTCCTGTTGGAAGATAAATCTCCGTCCCAGTCTCAACCTGTTGGAGTCTGCAAAAGACCTTTCTTCCAGAATGGTCCTGTATTTGGCTCCATCCATCTTCCCATCAATTTTAGCCATCTTCCCTGTCCCTGCTGAAGAAAAGCAGGCCCAAACCATGATGCTGCCACCACCATGTTTGACAGTGGGGATGGTGTGTTCAGGGTGATGAGCTGTGTTGTTTTTACGCCAAACATATCGTTTTGCATTGTGGCCAAAAAGTTCGATTTTGGTTTCATCTGACCAGAGCACCTTCTTCTACATGTTTGGTGTGTCTCCCAGGTGGCCTGTGGCAAACTTTAAACAAGACTTTTTATGGATATCTTTGAGAAATGGCACTCTTCCATAAAGGCCAGATTTGTGCAGTGCACGACTGATTGTTGTCCTATGGACAGACTCTCCCACCTCAGCTGTAGTTATCTGCAGTTCATCCAGAGTGATCATGGGCCTCTTGGCTGCATCTCTGATCAGTCTTCTCCTTGTTTGAGATGAAAGTTTGGAGGGACGGCCGGGTCTTGGTAGATTTGCAGTGGTCTGATACTCCTTCCATTTCAATACAATTGCTTGCACAGTGCTCCTTGAGATGTTTAAAGCTTGGGAAATCTTTTTGTATCCAAATCCGGCTTTAAACTTCTCCACAACAGTATCTCGGACCTGCCTGGTGTGTTCCTTTGTCTTCATGGTTCTCTCTGCGCTTTAAACAGAACCCTGAGACTATCAAAGAGCAGGTGCATTTATACGGAGACACAGGTGCATTCTATTTATCATCATCAGTCATTTAGGACAACATTGGCTCATTCAAAGATCCTCACTGAACTTCTGGAGTGAGTTTGCTGCACTGAAAGTAAAGTGGCCGAATAATATTGCACGCCCCACTTTTCAGTTTTTTATTTGTTAAAAAAGTTTAAATTATCCAATAAATTTCATTCCACTTCAAGATTGTGTCCCACTTGTTGTTGATTCATGAAAATTTTATATCTTTATGTTTGAAGCCTGAAATGTGGCGAAATGTTGAAAGGTTCAAGGGGGCCGAATACTTTCGCAAGGCACTGTACATTAGTGCAGAGGAATGACAAACTAGAGAGAATAATAATAATAATAGATTTGTATTTATATTGCACCTTACATATGTAATGCACATTTCAAGGTGTTACAGCAACAACAACAGAAGACATGAGTGGAAGCAGTTGGAGTAGGTCTATCAAATAAAGGCTCTGTTAATCTCAATACATAAACTTGTCTGTGGCTCGGGGCATCGAGAGGCTAAAAGGACAATACAGGAGCATGAAGCGACTGTAGATGGATCATTATAATTTACTAGGCATAGATTCAATTTTTTTTTTTTACATCTGTGTATGTTGTTCTGAGTACCTTCGATATTCTCCTCTGTGTGATGCAACACTGACATATGATCATTGAGGGATAATTAAAAAGGTTATTTTATCTAATGTCTCGTCTTTCCCAACGACACATTAGCAGCATTCAGCAGTGGGAGCTGGGATCACCCTCCTGCTGTTCATCAGTCGATCTGAGTGCTCTATATTCTGTATCTTTTTCCCGCTTTCAACTTGAATCATAGGAATGTGTAAACACGGGCTGAGCTGCTCTGCCTGCTGCTGTTTAAACATGTGTCTTCTCTTGCAAGTCTTGTTTCCCATGATCCTTCAGTGTCACGTTACTTCAGTGCATGTGGCGTTGTCGCTGTTGGCCCTGTGTGACTGAGACACACCTCATGATTCAGGGATGAAGAAAAACCTAGAAATACAGGTCATTCCTCCAGAGCAGAACCGGACCAGCCAGTCCCACACAGACACACAACACGAGGGTGGCGTTTCACCTTTTACATGAAACAGATGAGAATCCAGGAGAAAACAGTAATCAGCTGTAGAGCAGTGCTACAGGCCCATTAGGATTTGCATACATATTCTTTTCATTGATATATTATAGCCCTAAATCACAATAGCAGGCATCTCGGACGATTATACAAAGTTATTGATTCACTGACAACAGATAAGAAAATCAAATAGCTTGAACACGGGAAACGCAATAATAACAATTGGTCCATAGCAACCGGAATAAACAATCTCCAGAAATGGTAATACTAAATGTCCTAAAATGTCCTGGATCATCACTGTCCTTAGATCCCCAAATGAAAGTCACTTCAAAATAAAATTTGGTTATAAAAATATGAAGCAGTTAAGTGAATGAAGAACAACATTAGCATAAGGTAGTGGCTGAGCATGCTAGAGATGTAGTGGGGAATAGAGGGTATAATGAGATGAATATATATCATGGCTTAAACCCCTCCCCATCAACAGTAAAGTTTGATCTACAAATCAAGTCTCACTTTCATCTTAGCTCAAACCTCCTCCGTCACTGACTCACAGCTTATTCATTAACCAAAGGGACCTGGCTGGTATCTGTCATGCAGCATACATCACAGGCCAATGTCTGTCACAAACACCTGCTCATAATACATCGCAACTTTAAATGTCACTGTGAGACTTTAGATGTTTCCAGAAAGTGAGATTATTTCATTTTTTAAGTAAAGGAAACTATGGATGTTTAAAGTGAGCAGTAAGTCTTTAACCGAGTTTAAGACCATGAGGCTACATAAGTGACTCATTCACTAGCTTAACTACAGACAGTTTGAGAAGCACACATACAACTAATAAAACCCAAAGGCTCTTTAAAATACACAGTATCCTAAAAATCAATTTGATTTTCAATACTCAACAGGCAAAACTCAAATGGCACCAAACAAACGCTGTAGTCTGCAATTTTCACTTTGTTTTTGTAGGATATTATTACATATAGTAGATTACCTGTCCAAAGGGTCACATGACATCCATAGCAGATTATTAGTGATCATCATACTAACACCTACTGTAGACCATATAAACACACGCCTGCGACAGCTGCACAAGAGTACACAGTTAGTCAACTGTATTAAGGAAAACAAGATTGTTTTCCATAAAAAGGTATAGTCAAATGGGGTCTGTATTGACTCTGAGAAATGTATGTTGCGTCTAATTAACAATGTTGAGATTGTGGATTAATCACTAATAAAATGTATTAATTTAATGAATAATAATTTTTAACCACAAGCCTATGAAGAGCTTACATTACTTAATCAGGGGGTAATATAAAAATCATATTTATAGTTTCACATGGCATTATTCACTCTCTATATAGATGGTAGTTGAACTGAGACTATAGCCACGGCTGCCTTGGGGCAGACTGACGGGCAGGCTGCCAACCCGAGTTGTCAGCCCCTCTGACCACCAACTTTAATCCACGCACACATCAGACTCATACTAAGCATTGTGGGTGAAGTGTCTTGCCAAAGAACACAACAACAGCCACGATACAGACTCAGTTACCTCATTGTGGAACCCATCACCGAACTAACCGGGCCCTGGCCTGCTTAGCTTCACAGGCAGGTATAGCCCATGAACGGTATGGTATGCCCATGTATTTTTCAGAAACTTAATGCAAAATTACAGAATTGTGATGAAAAATTTAAACTACAACAAAAAGTAAAAAAGAACAACAAATTCACATTTTTGTGATCTGAATAATACATACTAACTCTAAAACAAGCTTGCCATCTCCTGTAAAATATATTTGAAAAATAAAAAGACAGATGACATAAATATAGTTATTACGACTAGTTGGAATTGTCTTTATTGTGGTGTTTACTTCGTAAGAAACATAAACGGTGTCATGTGTCGTTCCTGTGTCAGTAAATGTGTCTCATCTCTGACAAAAGGAGAATGCACGGAATGTCAGAGGCTCTACTTTGACCTACAAACTACAAAACATGGACAGAAATAGACAAATAAGATGAAAACGAAACATCTCAGCACATGGGAACTGCAGCAGGTGTATCATGAGGTGTATGCTAATCCATGATGCTAATGCGAAAACCCAGAGGTAAAAGTTAGCGTTAGCAAACATGCTAATTTGTCTAAAGTTTGGATTAAAAAAACTTTAGCTTTTTGAAAAATAATGTGTGTTTAAACATATCATATTAATGTCTTACATGTCAATCGTTATTCCTGGTCGTTTGGCAACTTTTCGTTTTGAATAGAGAAATAGCAGTACTTTGACGTTATTTGTGCGCTACTTACCACATTTGCTGCGGCAGAGTGCACCAATCCGCTCACACAATGGTTATTCACAAAGAAAATAGAGAAAGTATAAGGAAAGTTTGTGGCGTGAGAGAAATAAAAATGATGCCTCGGGAGAAACAAGTGCACAAAAGTGGGAAAATGGAGCAGAAAGGGGCGGAAAAGTGGGAGTTTAAAATGAAACGCTTTCGGCTCCAGGGACTCGGACGGACCTCCTCCTGTGAGAGGCGCATTCCACTCTGTTCACAGATAACCAAATGCTCCATAAGATAAACTACACTGACATCTACAGCTGAGCTCAGGAACTGGGCAGGTGTGGAATCAAACTATAATAGAATAATATATATCTGTGAGTGTGCCAGCCATGTCTCCCTTAAATTGGATACAGTTTTGGTGATGGGGTCCCATTTGGTGACTGGGGTATATTGTTCTATTAAACATGATGTACTTATGTTTAATACATGAGGCAGAGGGAATAAACACTTGCTCTATTGCTGATAGTTATTGCTCACGGCTTTGAAAATATTTTGAAAATTGACTTTAACCATTAATAATCAAAATGATTACAAACAAAATCTTGCCACATCATTTTGGTTGATTAACAGAACTTTTGAACAATATTCTAATTTCGTGAGTTTCATCCGTTTGTGCTTTAAAGTTCACATTCCCGGGCAGATAATAATGTAATTGTGTCAAATTTGGGACAGTTCTTTCCCCTTCTCATTGTTGCTGTGGCGGTTGCATGAGGCCATATATTGTAAATAATCATATTTTCTATTTTCAAACATCAGTGAGCTGCACTGGCGGGATCTCAAATGTGAAGTTAATGCGTGGCAGCCAAGGAATTGACAAGGAACTGGAGCCGGTTTACCACCGAAGATGGTGAAGCGACTAGAACTCCCAGAACTGCCAATTTGACTGCACACATTCTGGAATGATGAGAAATTACCCCAAAGAATGTTTATTTTTTTAACCAGACTGATTTTTTTTTTGACCTTTATGAAAAAAATACATAGAACGAAACTACATAAAGAAACAGACAAAGTCACCAAGTTATGAAGACCAAGAATGTACATGAGATGAGTATTTACACTTTCAAAACTAAAAGCCGTCAAATTGACTGCTCTGGGAGTTCCAGTGTTGAAGAGGAAATGCACGTTGTTGAGAATTGAGGGAAGAAGACTTCGCATTAGGGTCAGTTTCTGTTGTTTTCTTTTTTTAAATGATGATGACATGTTCTTTTGACAATAAATGGCTTCAAACAACCACAAATAAGGAGTAATAAACATGTTTTTGCGTCATCATTTATACTCTCAAAAAAGTTATGTCCGAGTGTGTAAAATTTCCACCACAACTGTATCTTTTTAAAAATATTCTTTGTACATTTTGAATCAAAAAAATACATAAATATTAAAATCTACTTTAACAGTGACATGAGGGAAAACAACCGATTATTAAACAGTTTGTATAGAGAATAAAACAGAAAATAATAATTAAGTTTTATAGTTTAATGCAAAGTTAGCCGCAGAAGCGTAATGAATTTCACATTGTGCAGTAAGTTTATATTCGACATAACTAAAAGTATAATGTGTTCAGTGAATAAAGATTTAATAAAGAATGACTCATTGGCACACTTTGCTAGAATGTTTGAATGGCGAAACACAAAATTACCAAAATAGTGAGAGAAATTGATGTTGTCAAGAAGATGATGTCCACAGCGTTTAAACGTCATATATGTTATAGTTATAGGACTTGGTTAAATGTGATAACAAAATTACACATAATATATAAAAATCCCCTGGTGGTTGCTGTCTGTAACCAGTAAAAGTTCACCGTATCTGTTTTCATGTTTTAATGTTTGCTTAAAGGGAAATAAAAACACTGCATTACTATATTACCACTGTACTTTTGTGCTAGCTAATGATTTGGGTTAATAACGCACACCTTGGCTTTCTGCTTACAGGTGGACATATTTGTATCCATGATCAATCCCATAACACAAAGTAGATAGGGCTTCGAGCTGAGTCTGAATAAGAAGGAAAGAAGAAACATGACCTACTGTACTTAAAGCTGGAGTAGCTAACTTTGAAACCAAACAGAAATTAACTGTAAAGTAACTATATTCATGTAATTATTTACTGGCTCTCAAAATGTATTTATACTTTCACTTAGACTATCACATCTTTGGATCAGCTTTATCAGTGAAAAAGAGTGCCATGCAGTATAACACAATGTGTTTTAATCTGTGAAGTGCTTTGTGATCCTGGTCTGTGAAAGGCGCTATACAAATAAACTTTACTTACTTACTTAACACAATCTAAGTATTTTCTTTTAAACAATATATCGAACACAGTCCCCCTCATGGAATAACTACCACCAATAATATTTGGTGGAGGAGAATAGTTGGACCAAGAGCAAGCGGCCTTGTCTGTGTATCGAGGATTAAAATGAATCCTGTCCAATCAAAATGTCACTCAAACAAGATTATTTCTGTTAGAAAGAATAACATGCATTTAGTAAATTTAAATAAAGTTAGGTACCCCAGCTTTGATATCAATAATATAGGTCACTGGACATTGCAGACAAGTTAAGTAAAACAATACAAGAGGCCCACTGATGACTGCTGTCGTTGTGTCCTTGGGCAAGACACTTAACCCCACTTTGCCCAAAGCCCCCACTGAAAGATCAAGGCTATGCTCACACTCAGAGAGCAGCCGTCCTCCTGTGGACTCACCACCTGCAGAGGGTCAGTGAGGGGCTGGTGCTATGAGACTTGGGTGGCATCTCTGACTGCCACCCCCCTGACCCAGAAATGGATTAAAGGGTAGAAAATGGATGGATGGATGGATGGAATACAAGAGGCTTGTCATGAATGCACCTTGCTGCATTATTTACAGCACTATTTATTTGATCTTGATAATGGTGGCAGAGATCTTAAGCCGAAGACACGCCGAAGACAGCTCCCGAGCGTCACAAGCAGAAAGGAACAGTTGCTGTTGATCGTGAGTCCAGAAATTTGCTAAATTATGATTATGATTTTCTGCATTAAAGAAACAACAACAAAAAGATAAGAGACTAACAAGTAAAAACATATTTTCCATGACTGTATGAGCGGAAATACCTCAAGAATGACAACATATCAGCTATGTACAAAAAAACAACAATAATACATTTATATATTTATATACATTTAACTTCTAGACCCACTAAAATATACCAAAGAAGCAGCTATTGGTCAATCTGACGAACTCGTTTTTGCCACGGTTTAAATATCCTTCAGCTGTAAGTGTGAAAAAAAAAAAACTGAAAGAAAGCTGTAAATAAATTATTAAAAACCCGAAAATAACCGCAAAATATTCATAGATCTTGTGTGTATTTTCCTGTTGTGCCTTTGTGGAATACTGCAAAGTTTATAAAGGAGGTAAGCCACTTCAACCAGCTTCTCCAGTGGATGCAAGTTTGTTCAAACGACAAAATCTCGAGTCATTTTCTCCGTGTCCAAGAGTCTGTTCAGTTCCTTTTCCGTAGCATAGACTTCAGAACAGTTCTATGACGAGGGCTGTAGACCATGGGCAAAAGAGAAGGGCACTTTGATATCACAAAAATCTCCAAAAAGGTAGTGACAAACAGTGGGGGTTAGCAGCAGCCTTCTTGTCGAGAGTTCATTTCACAGTTGAATCGTTTTTTTTCTCCTCACGGTCTGAAACTTGGCATCATATGTATAATATATAAACTACAATCATGAATGAGAAAGTCAAGAGTCTCTCTGGTTTTAAATACCAAAAAATAAGTGTCCAAAGGCATACGATAAGGATCACACTGCAAAAAATGACTCGTAAGTATGTTAACGACAGCTTGAACTAAGGATTATCTTAATTTGGGCAGTAGTCTGAGCAGAGTTCACACTTCCTCCAGCTCATCCGGGGGAATCCTTTCAAAGTGGAGAAGCAGCGGCTCTACTCTGAGCTCCTCCCGTGTGACTGGGAACCCCAGCTACTCTGTAGAGGACACTCATTTTAACCGTTTGTCTCCTCAATTCTGCAGTCATTATAGATATTATCTGAATCATACATGTTCCAAAATGTTTAAGTTTATAAAAGAGTCAAAAACAATTAATTGATTGCTAGATTAGTTGACAACTATCTCAATGAATTGATTAGTTGCAATTAACTTGTACAGCCCTATTTTAAAACGTCAAACTATGCTCAAATCTCGATCATTCCTACTTACTTTAAGCCTCATCGTTTTTTGCAGTGTGCTGTGCTGTAGTGTTTGGTTTGTGGCATCTGTTGTAATTAGGAGAAAAATAAAGTCCTGAGAAATGCACTGGGTGGCGCTGTTCAGAGTGTGATACAGGTCTATAATATAAAAAGAAAATATATTTAATCTATTATTCGGGAGGGTTTTGTTAGGACGGGGTGGAGCGGGGCAAAGCCAGTATCCGTCCGTTGCTTTTGCCCCCGTTCATGTGCGTGAAGGGTATGTGGTGGTCCTCGTAGCTGCCCAAAAGGCCTACGGACACCGACTCGTCTCTGTCCAAACTCTCATCCTCCCGTTGTGAATAGGAGGAGGGGTCCAGGGGGATGCTCTCCATGTTTTCCATGTCCAGATCGAAGTCCTCGCTTTCGGGCGGCTTGTTCTCCTCGCTGTAGAAGAAGGACACGTCTTGGAAAGTGGGATGCAGGTCTTCCCGCAGCTGTTGGATGATGTCTTGGAACATGGGCCGCATTTTGGGGTTGTAGTTCCAGCACGTCTGCATCAGAATATGCCTGAGAGGACAGGGCGGAAAAACACTCAGTTGAGAATATACCTATGATCAGTTATGTTCTGTTTGTGATAAATGCCCAGTAAAAACAGTCTCTCAGTTAAGCCCCGTTTCCACCTACTCTACTCTACTCTACTCAGCCCTATTCTACTCTACTCTACTCTACTCTACTCAGCCCTAATTTACTCTACTCAGTCCTACTTTACTCTGCCCTACTCTACTCTACTCTACTCAGCCCTACTTTACGCTACTCTACTCAGTTCTACTCTACTCAACTCAGCCCTACTTTACGCTACTCTACTCTACTCAGCCCTACTCTACTCAACTCTAGTAAGTAAGTAAAGTAATCTTTATTTATATACCGCCTTTCACAGACCAGAGTCACAAAGCGGTTTACAATTGTTATTATTTTGGGGCACTTGTCCTCTCACTCCACACAGAGATGGGGTCGCCGAACAGGAGGCGCATGCCAGACCTATTGTACATATTTTTAGTGGTAGGGGAAACCGGAGCACCCAGAGGAAACCTACGCAGACACGGGGAGAACATGCAAACTCCAATCAGCCCTACTTTACGCTACTCTACTCAGCCCTACTTTACTCTACTCAACTCTACTCAGCCCTGCTCTATTCAACTTTATTCAACCCTACTCTACTCTACTCAGCTCTACTCAGCCCTACTCTACTCAACTCTACTCAGCCCTATTCTACTCAACTCTACTCAGCCCTATTCTACTCAACTCTACTCAGCCCTATTCTACTCAACTCTACTCAGCCCTGCTCTACTCAACTCTCAACTCTAATCAGCCCTACTCTACTCTACTCTATTCAGCCCTACTCTACTCTACACTATTCTACTACCTTTTTAGTACCCGTTAGGCCTTTGTTCTAACCAGACCAAGTTGGTACTAAAGTGTTCTAACTTGTGATGCCAGAATGCTGTCATGATTACCATGGATACTGCTTTGCTGTGGGTAGGTTACTGAGGTTACTGAGGTAGACTAGAGTACAGCAAAGTATGGCTGTGTGTGTGTGTGTGTGCGTGTGCGTGTGTGTTTGATTGATGGTGGTCGATGGCACATAATGGTTGCATCGCTTGTGTCAGTGTGCCCCAGGTCAGCTGTGGCAACAGTAGCAGCTTATCCCCACTGTGTATGGAGTGAATGAATAATGACCTATGAAGCATGTTTGAGTGTCCAAAATGTAATATAGGGTGTACAAAACTGATGCATCATAATCATTACTAACATTAAATACAGCAAAGACCTAATCCTAATGTTACATATACTAAAGCATCAACAATTTCATTCAATAAACAATACAAAATAAAATTTGAAGTCAATATAGTCTAAGTTTTTCTAATACACTCACAGTCTGTCTGCGCAGTTGTCGGGTCGGTCCAGGTATCCTCCATCCATCACAAACTTCAGCACTTGTTCGTTGGACAGGCCCTGGTACGGCTGCTCCGCCAGAGTGCTGATCTCCCACAGTACCACCCCGAACGACCTGAGGAACAACACCAGTGCAGTATGAGGTTCAATATTCATTTTTGAAAACAACAGGATGTAATTTTCTCAAAAATCACTTGATTCTGTGGAAATGAATAGTCAATCTCTTATTAGTTAATAATGAGTAGGAGTCTGGTTTGTGGAGATGCAAAGAGTGCTGGCTTAAATTAATCGAAGCAACGCTTGAATGCGGTTATATAGAAAATACTAAAATTTTCACAGCCGTAATATATATGTACATGTTCCTTAGATGTTGAGGCTCAGAGTCCAGTCCTACCTTTCAGTTATATTTCATTATGTCATTTTAGTCAAAAGATAAAAGTCAAAACAAACAAATCAATTTGTTTCCTTATTGACAAGTACTTCAGTGTGATTCTGGATTACCTGAAGGCACCAGATGGACAGTGTTGTGAACTTGGTGGGCGGTCAAAAAATACATAGTGACTTTAATACTATAAACTGCTACAATCATAGGTACAGTTGAGAGGATTTGAAATGTTTGGTGGTTCTTTTTCTTTCATCAAAAACCAATTGGAATAGCTTCAGTCTTATAGTTATAGTCGTATAAAAATAGAGACAAAAACATGAACATTTTGAAAAACATGAACATCAATTCAATCTCAAAATCAATGTGGATGGAACAGAGCACTGACCAGCAGTCTGAGTGCGCAGTGAAGACCCCGTCCTTCAGAGACTCGGGGGCCATCCATCGGACCGGGAGCAAGCCTTTTCCTCCTTTTCTGTAGTAGTCCGTCTCATAGATGTCTCTGGTCATGCCAAAATCTGGAGGAAAATGGCAGCGTTTCAAATAATCCTTTCAAAGTTTCTAAACATTGTGACGTTTTTCTTGTGGGTGGGGCTTAACTGGTAACAGAAACTGTCCAATAAACTGAAATAATGTCAGAATGTGCAATATGGAACCACATGTGTCACTGAGACTTTACTCAGCTGTGTAATAATAACTACTACTACTAACCAGACCCTCATACTGCTAACATGTACAGATGTATACATACAACTAAATATTACTTGCACTTTGTACTTAAGTCTTGCTTCTTCATAATGCTAAAGGTGGAGATTTTAGACTTTTTCCCTTATTATGCTAAAGATATAGATTTTATACTGCTTCGGTTTATGCTAGAGATAGAGACTTTGTTTTGTTTTTTGTATATTGTTATTATTTATTTAACTTGTACTCAGCAAGAGACCACTTATTTATGTTTTTACCGTCTGAGAAAATGTTTTGGGGTCCTGCTGATAAGTGAATGCAGCTTCTTGGGAGTTCCCGTTTCATATCATAATAAAAATCATATGGATTAGTAAAGTGTATCAACTTTTATGTATGTTTAGAGAATAAAAATAATTTAATTGAGAGATATAAAGTGCTCTGCTCACATGTGTTTTGTAAATAATCACGGTTTGAGGAAGATGAGAGAAAGTGGATGATAAACTTGGACCCCAGCAAATAGTTTCAATTTTAGACATTTTTCTTTTAATGATAAATTATTTTAGTACAGTGAAACAAGCCCTTTGAGCAAGACTCCTCACTAGACCCATTTGAGGATTTGTGCGTACTGGTTATGTCCACTAGATGGTGCTACAGTATAACCACAAAGCAGCATTTCTACTCACCTCCTATTTTGCACGTGAGGTCATGGCCGACCATGCAGTTGCGCGCTGCCAGGTCTCTGTGCACAAACTTCTTGGCGTTGAGATAAGCCATTCCATCAGCGATCTCGGCAGCCATCTGAACCATCTCCTTCAGCGTGGGAGGAGGGCGCCCCGGGTTGTTCTGAGGGAAAGAGTGGAAAACTGTAAAACACATGTAAAAATCTATACATCTAACCTTTCTAGTGAGGAGCTAATTTAGTTCACCAGGGGCCAACAACATGAAATGTAAAACTGTTTTGTCTGTCTCAGGTTGTTCTGAACTGTAAAATGAGTTATGAGATCGGAGCTGAAGTTGGCTGAAGTGTTTACTATCTCACCAGCTACATTTGCGCGATACGTGTAAAGTTCTGTGCTTTACAACAAGCTAGCTCTAGCATGCCTGTATTGGTAGAGCTGAAGTTGGCTGGATGACACTGAACTTTTTTGTTAATGATCTCAAAGACTACCTTATTCTAGCAAGGCAGAGGGCCACTTAATGTGACACTGAGGACCACAATTTGTCCTTTAGTTTGGACATCCTAAAATAACCAGCTCTACCCATCATCTTCCGCATTAAGGCAAACACTATGGTGAACTCAGCCCTTGGTCAGTCCACTTCTGCTATGGCTCAAACTCATTCAAACTCACTTGCACTCAAACTATATATATGTATATTCACTCGTTTTAATCTACTGTGATTATTTATGATATTTATGCCATGTCTATCATGTTTGGTTAAGTACTTTGAGGTTCCTTATGTATCGTATAAAAATAAAATTGCTTTGCCTTGCCTTGCCTTGTAGATTCCAACACCATATTTGGAGTGATTCAATTGTTATAGCGACTCAGTGACTGTGGAAGCCCTTTATAAACCACCATTGAACTTCTGAAAACACAGAAAACTCCAAAGTGTTCTGTACCTCTGCGTCCGGCCGGAGAGAGCGCAGGTAACTCTTGAGGTCTCCGTGTGTCATCAGCTCCATGACGACAAGAGAGGGCTGACCCTTGGAGACCACGCCGAGCAAACGGACCTACACAGAGTCACAAGATGAGAGAGACGAGCGATGAGGCAACTGGGAGAAACTGGTGTGGAGGCAGAAACTCCTATTGAGAAATTATAGTTTGCACAGAAAAAGCATTGCGACGCTCAAATGACTGCATATGTCTTTAGGCTCAGTGTTGACAGGACGAAAGATGAGTGTCATACCAAAGCGGTTACGGAATCAAAGGATGACAGGCCGCATTATAAGTGGTGCGTAAAAACGTCTTGTCCCAGTTACCTGAACACGTGTTGGAACATATAGATTTCATCTGTACAGTATGTCTACGTCTTATAGTATTACTATAGTACTTCAAATAATAGTATTGTATCACTTGGGGTTTTGTAATTGAATTTTTGTAATACAATTTAAAAGGGGGGTTTAGGCCAGATCTTTTCTTCAGCAACATAAAAAATATGTAAAAAAGCATGCTGTCTGGAGAACATATTATCTTTTGCATACTTGTAAGAAAGATCCCTGAGAGTCACTATTTGAAGCTTTGAGCTAAGGTTGGCTGTGTGATGGGGAAAGAGACTTGAATCGTAGACATAGTTCCATTGGTGTCGTTTGAAAGTTACATAACACAGCTTTCAATGCTAATAATGAATTTTGGTCCATATTCACTTGAAAACAAAAAAAATTAAAAATAAAAACCCCCAATGACAACACAGTGTATTTTTAACCCTTCTTACCACGTGGTGACAGCTGAAAGCCTTCATGACTGAGGCCTCGTTGAGGAACTCGATCCTCTCGCGCAGACTAGCCGATTCGTTGACGGTTTTCACAGCAACGCGTGTTTCCGATTCGCCTTTGATGATGTCTTTGGCAATTCCCTCGTACACCATCCCGAACGAGCCCTGACCCAACTCTCGCAAAATGTTTATCTTGTCCCGGGCCACCTCCCACTCATCCTCCTCATACACTGTAATAGTAACAGCAATACAGTAATTGGTTAAAAGAGAAAAATTATGCATTATTGTTAGCATTAAACATTATAATGATCCTTATCACATTACCATTTCAGGTTTAAGAATGTAACATAGTAGAAAAGTAATTCGGCACAGGTATGAAGGGTATACATCGCTTCCCTATCCCTATGCTACCCCCAGAAGGAGGCCAACAATTGTTTGTTTTTTTCTTTACAAATTTGAACATTTGTAAGAGAGCTGAAGAAATTGTTCAAAATTTGCAGAAAACTGCTTTGTGTGCAATTTCATAGTGGTAGATTACATCATGCTATCCTAGGATAGAGAGGGGGGGCGGAGTTAAATATTTGTGCCAGAAGTTCCCAATATTTGGGTGGATTTGGATAATATATCCACTCAACATTAGTTCAAGCATGATTAAAATGAGTTATTTTAGTAAGGAAGCTTATATTACAATAAAAGTGGTACATGATGCTAAACATTTGTGCATGAAACTGCATGTATACTGTATAGAGGCAATCACAATTGTTTTAATGAACAGTTTCTTGATCATGTTTCTGTGATTCAGTTCTTCGTGGGCAACCATTTCCATGACAATGACTTCCAACACAATGATTGCTTTTAATATTGCCGCTCCCATTATTCAGTATTTGTATCAATTGAAGTGAAAATTTGTTTGTCAATTTGTCACTTGTTTGTCACTTGGTTGAGTGGATACTAACTTAACAGTGTTCGTTTGTACTTTGGAAGTAATTTCTCGTCAATTGTTGGTTTGAAATATTATGTTTAAAGTGACGTTGATGTATATTGGTAAAAAGTAGTCAAAGTTTGTTATTTTTGGATAAAGTAATGAATGGGGCGTTCACTGCTTGTTATGGTGGTTAGATTCTATACAATGCACTACCTGTACGATTTTTCTTCATTTATAACAGGGGTTCCAAAACCTTATGGTAATAAGTCCACTCTAAGGCCCCGTTTACACGGAGACGCTGCAGAGACTCTGCAAAGCAATTAGCAAAATGACCAGGCTCTTTATTCGTAAATGGCTCGCGGGCCTTAGTTTGGACATGCCTGCTTTACAGGTTTAAATAATATTGTTAGATAGTCTTACTGTCAGCCGCGCTCAGGTATTCAGGGTTGGAGGAAGCATAGATCGGACCACTGGGACCTTGAGTTTGACTGGAAAAAAAGAATCAAAATGAACCCTGTTTAAAATCAGGATGATCGAAATCGAATGCCACGATTGGATTGGATTGTGTAGGTTTTGAGACATCGAGACATATAATACAAGTCTTTCGATTATTCTAAAAATAATACTCACTTTTTCCGGAACACCACAAATCCACCAATGACCAAAATGAGCAAAAAGGCCAAGCAAATGACTGGAGCAACAGCAATTTTCACAATACTCATTGGATCTGAAAGAAAAAAAATATAGTACTGGTAAATAATGGAAAAATGTTACTCAAGACCCTAATATTTTGAATGAATTCCTAGAATGCCGTTGTTTCAGTTTGACACACTTTTAGTTAAAGATATGGTACCTAAGTTTATGTGTTTATGTGTCTTTCCCCAACAGAAAGTCTTCAAAATAACAAATCAGACCACATCATGCTGTTTTTAGCTAATAAGGAAACTCAAATCCTTTGCATAATTGTAAGAAAGAACCCTGGGAGTCACTATTTGACACTTTGGGCTGAATGCTGAGTGAGTATGGTCTTCTCCTTTTTCGGTCTGAAAAAGTTGATCTAAAAATGTGATAGAACTAGTGTTTCCAGCACAAGGAACTAATTACATGGTTTTTATTACATTTCTGTGTTTTGAAAGTTACGTACCCAAGCTTTAATTCATTCATCTGTCTGGAAACCTAAAAGAACTGCCACCTATCATCATCTTAACAATGTCAACTAAAGACTTCAGCTCGTCTTGTTTGTGCAGCACAGAGCATTTAAAGAGAAGATTTGACCAGCATTTCCTATTTTTGTGATTTTAGCTAATTGACATTTAATAATAGGAAAGGAAAAGGAACAGAAAACAAACTGGACGATCCAAACAGGATACGCATCTTAGATCTGTTTAACAAAAGATTAACTATACACATTTTGTCCTTTATGCTTTTTTTAGCTTAGTAAAACGGTATCATGAAGTGTCAATTAAAGCTAAATACTTTATACTTTATTAATCTCCAGTGATGGGAATAACGGCGTTACTAGTAACGCCGTTACTTTTTTCAGTAACGAGTAATCTAACTAATTACTTTGACTGTAACTATAACGCCGTTATCATTTCCGACATCCCGTTACTGCGCGTTACTCAAGACGCACAATTAACTTCTCTTTTTGGCCAAAAACTGTTTTTTCCATTTGAGAAACATTGCCAAGTTGAGGCTAATTTTATCCAAATCTGATCTAGAATTGGTGATTCATGCTTTTATCTCGTCTCGTTTAGATTATTGTAACTCCCTTTTTACTTGTTTTAACAAATCTGCTTTGAATCGTCTTCAAATGGTTCAAAATGCTGCTGCGCGGCTTTTAACAGGCTCTAGCAGACGGTCACACATTACTCCTATTTTATCCTCTCTGCACTGGCTTCCCATCAAATTTCGAATTGATTTCAAAATTTTTAGTATTGACTTTTAGAGCGCTGAATGGTCAGGCTCCCAAATACGTGTCTGACCTGCTGTGCCCTTACTCCTCCGGTCGCAACATTAGGTCTTTGGGTCAGAACCTCCTTGCTGTCCCAAGGACCCACTTTAAAACCAGAGGTGACCTGTCCTTTGAAGTTGTTGCTCCTAAACTGTGGAATGCCCTTCCTCTGTCGCTACGTGTGACCGACACTGTCGATTCCTTTAAAAAACAGCTGAAGACATGGCTGTTTGGACGAGCTTTTAGTTGAAAAGGCTGTGATTGTTTTAATTAATTTGTTTTAAGATTGCTCTGTAACTTTTATTGTTGTGCCCCTGTGAAGCACTTTGTGATTTTATCTGTGAAAGGTGCTATATAAATAAAGTTTCTTCTTCTTCTTCTTCTTCTCTTTTTACTTCGTGATAGGACTCGTGCGCGTGTTGTCATGAGAGAAGGGAGGATGAGAAAACCTCTCAGCAATTATTGGCTGATGTAAAACATATTTCCTTTACAATCTGCATGTCTACAGTTGAGAGGATGGTCATAAATTGTGTTTTTGAAACAAATATGGGTCTTAGTCGCGCTCAACCACAGCTTGTATCACCGTGAGGCCTCAGAGTAGCGCATGTGAGCGCAGAAGTCGGCTGCATACAATTCCATCTGAAAGCTCCTTTCTCTTCCTGGTTTATCTGCTAAGGGCTGCAACAAGTTTGGCTAACATACATATAACACATTTTAAGATAATTTAAAATGCACTTACGGTAATTTTTCAATTACTATAGGAATGATAAGAAAGAGAGGTGAAGTGTAAGACGGTTGATTTTAGAAATTGGATGCAGCCGGCTGCAGCAAAACACAGGAGTTTATGGAGGACACACGCGTTTTGTTTTACTTTTTAAAACTCATTTCCAAATGGAGGATTACATATCTACGCTCAAACTATTATCTGGACTTAAACACAGAACTGGTCTGAACTGAAGTGGTCTGTGCAGGTCATTTATAAGGTAAGACCCATAACTCATAGTTTTGCGTTTTGTATGAACAAACAATGCGGCCATGAAACATATTTTGCTGTAGCCAAACAAACTGTCCACTTGATTTCTATGATATATATGTTCATCTGATTGGTCTGAAGTCAGTGCTTCACCGGTGTTTCCACATTCACAGTGGCGGGTCTTGGTGTTTAGTGCTTACAGCACAGAGAGAGATGAAGAGTGAACAGGACTTCAGCAGCAAAACAGACTTTTCTAGATGGAAATATTGGCAATATTTCAGACTCACTGAGGTTAAAGGTAAAACTGCGCACGTCGAGTGCACATTATGTTCCAGAACAGAACGAAAAAGTAACGCAATAGTTACTTTTACTGGTAACTAGTTACTTTTATAGTGGAGTAACTCCGTTAGTAACTCAGTTACTTTTTGGGAGAAGTAACTAGTAACTATAACTAATTACTTTTTCAAAGTAACGTGCCCAACACTGTTAATCTCACACAGGAGAAATGTACACTTGCCAATGAGGATGTATGGTCTTGCCCTGAACTGAATGAGGTTACTGGAAGTTACAGGCAGATTACGCATCATTTTTGGCTAAGACAAATAATAACAAGAATTTTATAACACAAAATTATATTTGAAGTAACAATGATGAAGAATGTAACCACTATTAAGGGAATAAAAAGATTTCCTACACCTCCCTCCATGCTACCACCAGAGAGAGGTGTGGATTTGCATTTTTGAATGGAAAATGACTGGCTGCAAACATAGCTGGTAAAGAAATTGACAAAACTAATTCAAGGGCAATACTTTAGTTATAAAAGAAAGAAAACCGGTACAAAATCACACTATGACAATATGGTGAAAGGCCCAAAAGGTCATTTTTCATTGGATTGTCTGAATAAAATATATGGAAAAGATACAGTAAGTCTTGAATTACAGTTTGAGAAGAGGAAAATAAATACCACATTATGCAAAACCAAATTACCCCTCTGAATATGACAAGAATGGAATAATCCGCTAATAATCCACTAAGATCGGTATATCTTCCCTGTGCGTCAGTAAACTCTGCATACGTCCATTAATGACCACATATGAACATACTCAATTCCACATGCATCCTGACCTGAGTCCGGGATGTAAAAGTAGGTGGGTTCAGTCCAGGATCCGTTCCCAGCCAATGAAGTGGCTCTGATCCGCACTGTGTAGTTCCCAGAATGCATCACTCTAAGCTTGGCGCCTTGAGTCTGCCTGTACATGTTTCGGGACACACAGGTGTGAAGTTCCTGGGAACACAAAACAAACAAAAGAAAAGTAAAAAATTATTCACTTATAATCTAGATTATTTTAAGTACGATATGGTTTTCTGGTAAGTAAAGATGAGACATTAGCCAAGCCACCACTCAGATTACATTTTGGATGTGTGGGAGAGTGCAGAGAAACGTATATGAGATGTACTTAATGCTCCACTGTGTAACCTTCCAGTCAAAAACAAGATTACAGCGGTGCTTCACTTATTGCGGGACTTAGGTTCTAAAAATAATCTGCAGAAGTGAAATACAAAGTAGCAGCTTTATGTTATATAAAGCTTTTAAACCCCTAACCACACTTTAAATTAAGATTAAGAGATCCTTTCCCTCAGTGAGGAAATTTCAGTGTTGCATCACAAGTTACAGTATAGAACAGTAGGAAAGAGGAGCACACAGTACACGTTACCTGAACAATAGCTGCCCTAATTAAAATAAAACAAAATCTCTAACTCTAGTATCAATAATAAGTATAAAAAACTATCTTGAAAATAATAATAGATGTAAAAATTAAAACATTATATACAAAGTATAAAGTACTGTGTATTCTAGTGCAAGTAAAGTGTGGTTACATGTTAGCATCTGTACATTTATACACTTTTCAAACACCTGAACTCATGTCTAAAGAGATCAAACATGTTGGTTGTAGGTCTGAGCGCTGCTGCAGCTGTCAAAAGCCATGCATACACTGTAAAATACACCATGCTGAGGGGCAACGGACTGCTGACCTCTGAACTAATCACTGTGGTGCACACAAGCCATAAAAGTTTAAATACAGTCAACTGTCATGTTATACTCACTGTTATATTAATGTTACATGATGCTGTTGGAGTAGACACACGACATAAGAGAAGCACGCTGTAAACAGGCATGCAAACCCGCTGAACCCCAATATACAACTGATTTCATATCCATTAATGTCTTTTGTTTAAAAGAATCATTGAAGTCTTTGTAATTACATAACTATGGAAAAATAAATATTTTTTCCCATATCTGTGACCATGAAATGTTACAATAATAACTAAACATCTCCTCTTGTTTACGCAGTACATGTAGGATTAAGAGGGAAAAGCTAATTCTCTGCTGTATTGTTTTCACTCCAGTCACTTGTGGCTATTAACATTATATGGGAACAGAAAATACATGTTTAATTGCTTTAAAAATGCTGCAGTAGACCGACCGTTCTTCAATGTTAGCAGTGAGAAAATATTCACAAAATGAGTCAAGATCATTTAATTTTTATTTTTGCATTTTTTGTTTGGACGCTATTTAAAATCTATTGTAGGTGGGGTGTCCCATGTACAAACGTGAATTCTAATGTATACTGTAGGCATATGTTATGTTTAACAGTATATTTAATTACTCATTAGGATGCAGCTTTAGACAGTGGTCCAAGGAGGTGAGGGTCTTACCTCGCTGTCACCCAGTCGTTTGTAGTTGACCTCGTACAACATAATAATTCCGTTGGGATCACTCGGTTCTTTCCAAGAAACGTGCACAGAGGTCTCTGCCACCTCACACTTGATGGGGGGCAGGATATCGTCAGCTTTGTCTGAGGAAACATAGATCAGAGTTTGGAGATGTACAAACAAATGGACCATTTTCCTTTTATCCGACATAAACTTACACAAATGCAAAAATGACCTACGCACAAGAAATAAGCAACTTGCTTCTTGTTTACTCTGTGGTTGTGGCATTATCACCTATCTAACAAACTAATTTTGGCTGGAAAAAAACCATTAAAAAAATCAGACGCCCAAGATTCAGCAATGTCACGAAACATGACCTGCGATATAGGAAGGGCCTACTGCATTTGTTTTTCCCACTGTGCATGTTTTTATTGCACCTTGAGTGTGCTTGCATCGCCACAAACCTGGCTAGTTATACAAAGAAAAATTGTACACTTCCTGGTCAACAATTTAGAGAAAAGAGAAGAGGCATAATTTTGAACATCTCAAATCCATCCTTAACTGTTTAAGTCTTTGGTTGAACATAAATACACTGATTTGACATACCTACATAATTAGGACAATAGTAATAAAGGAGGACAATATGGTTGATAAGAAAGCTCTCACACCTTCAGGCAGTGTGCGCGCGCTCACGTAAGCCGCCATGCTGCAGCGCGTCTGGTCGGTGGGGTGGTTGCAGGCGTGGATCTCGATCTGGTAGCTGGTGAAGTGTCGCAGGTTGGTGATGACCGCAGACTCTTTGTTGTGGACCTTGACCACAGTGCGGGTGCTCTCAAAGTCCTCCTCACCCTCGTCCACGGTCCTCGGCGTCGTGGAGGGAGCCGTAGTGAGGAACGGTTGTGTGTGATTTGCAATGCCCGCCACAGCACGCCGCTTTCTGCTGTGTTTGCTACAGATAAAAGATTACAATCCATTAGAAGAAAAGATCTTTATGTCTAGGACTCTGAATATCAAAATTATTACAAAAGTGATTAAAAAGTTTATGAACAAATAATAACTAATTTGGTTTCCGTTCCATTTTAGAGGAATTAATGCATGTTGATATTTTTTCATAACATGAAGACGACTTTGACCCCAAGTCGTCTTTTAGGAAGTAGGTAAAATGACAACGGAGATTAATCTGTCTGGAAACCTTAAAGATCTAATATATATGTTCTGAGAGATAATCTTACAGCTCTTTAGGTTTTGTCTAAGCTAGCGTTAGGCCTGTGAGAGGTGATGTGAATAACACACACATGCTGACACACAAACAAGAGTGAATAAAGTATAACCACCATAACCATTTATATTACCAGTAATCACATGTACTAACAATAGTATTAATCAGAAAGTATCTCCATAAAGTGTTCTTATATGATCAGTAAGTGTCTGCATAAAAGGCCTTTGTTTTCTGTGTTAGTGAGGTCAGTAAGAATTCAAGGACAGGCTGGTCTCTGTGCAAAAGTAACCTTTGCAGGAACGGTGTATGCTTTGCATGAGACACAAAATCCAGACCAGGCCAGACTTTGGGACTGAGGTGATAAGGAGCCCAGATGACGTCTTCGAGGGACGACTCCTCATCTTCAGCACATTTATAAAACTGTTTTAACTAGAAATTGTAGACTAGTCTGGACAAGGGACCTGCAGTGTAAAGTCAGAGCGCCTGACTTTACACTCGTAAATAGATTTGAGAAGGAGAGCTAACTTTAAGTCCAGACCGATGTTTAGACTCTTTGTATCAAGGAATAAACTTTTTTGGATTTAACTTTTCGAATACTGCTCATCTTTATATGGGATTTTGAACACGTCATTTTTTACAATAGGTGAAGGCTTTTATCGCTTTGGTTTGTTAACAACTTTGGTTGTTTCATTCCTGGACTTTGCTGTGTGTTTTTATGTTTGTTTATTTCTGAAAGGAAATTAGGATTATATCACAGTCTATCCTGACAAAATTCAAAATTTTCCATTTCACAAATCTAGAATATATGTGATTTGTGATGTTTACTTGTGTGTGTCTTGTGCCTTACTTGATCTCAAAGACCTCATTGTGGAGGTAGTCCTCAAATATTTTCTGGTACAATGACTCCTCCTTCTCCTTCTTCAGCTCTTTCTCTGTTTTGGGGCAGAGGCAGCACTGTTTGTCAGAGCCGTGCTCCTCTGTCTGGTTTCCTTTCTGCTCCTCGTTGGCGTCCACCTGAGTCGTCGCTCGGGTCGGCAGCTTCATCCCTGAGAAAACAGCCACAAAACTTTTGTTATACATTAAAGTGATAGTCTGTAACTCTAAATGAATTACACATTTTAGGAAATGTGTTAAATTGACTTCTTGGCCTTAAATGTTGATATAAAATAAGTCATTTTATTAATTCTAATATCACAGGTAAGTCCAGCCTTCCCTTCTCGTAGCTATAGCTCAGAATCCACGATGCCGTCGAGGTTAACCAATCGAGTCATGCCAAGGGCTGTCAATCATCGCGCTGATGCTCGTAGCTGTGCGCATGCTCAGTTGTTTGTTTTCGCGGAGCCTCCAAATCAAGCCTTTATTAGGCTCTGGAACTACATGAAAACTGAACAAAGAATTCTGAACATCTGCGCTGCGGTACTTATGTATATACTGAACCTATATCCATAATCTTGTGCATAAAAACATTATTTTGTTCATTAAAACGTTAAAAAATAATTCTGAACCTCCGTGCATGTGTATTAATAATGTATATGTACAGTATAATGTGTTCTCTGATTAACATTTAAAAGTGTTGCGGAAACGTAGGCGTAGACCAATCAGAAAGGAAGGGGGAGGGAGCTTGCGTCGTTTTTTTCAAATCAAGTACCTCTCTGTCTCTCTTTCTGCAAACTCCAGACAATCACATTAATTGCTCTTTAGCTATAGTTCATTTGAGTTAAAAAAAAACAAAAACAAAAACAGTTGCAATTAATGAGCAAAATATTCCATTTAAAATATAAGTAAAAACTTTGAGTTCCAAGAACTGAGAACCACATATCGCTGGTGATACATAATATGTAATATTGTGATAAAAATGACAATACCATGGAAAGTTTGTGCTAATGTGTTCCAATTTAGATAGCCTTTTGTAATTAGAAAACTCGCCCCGGATTCTGAACAATTTAAGACTCTCAGAATGCACGAGAAACTTTAGATTAGAGCAAATGATTAAGCATGAACAAATTCTGTCATAATCTTAAGAAACCATTGAGTGTCAAAAGCAATTGCAAAAGCTTGAATGGGAGAAGAGTGCAAGAAACTTAGAAAAAAGCAAACCAGAAGAGGTAACTCTAAATAATATTACAAAGGGCATACAAGCGGCATACACATTTCATACATTTACTAGTTTGAACCATGCAAAAATCTCAGTTCAATCTCAATCGCAAGCAGCTCAAGCACCTTTTTTCAGTTGCATAAATACATTGTTTGTCAACAGAAAGTCTTGTTTAACCCTTGTATTATGTTGAAAAAAAATTACATTGATTATGTTGCGGGTCATTTTGACCCGTACTGTGTAAATGCACTCAAAACAGTCAAGAAAACAGGTTAAACCAATAACAACTTTATTTTAGGTTATATAAATATTTAGAAAAGTGACATACAATACATTTTTTATTCCAACGATATATTTAAGAAATATTTAGTCTAATCTTCTTGTCCTCCTCTCGGGTCAAAATGACAATTCTTCCCTCCCTCTTTCCTCCTGCCATGCTTTCTCCTTCCTTTTTCTCATCCTGTTTTCCTTCTCTCTGTTCATCCTTCTCTATTCCCTTCTTTTCTTTTCCTTCCTTCCTTCCTTTCTCCCTTCTTTCCTTCCTACCTTCCTTCCTTCCTCCCTTCCTCTTTACTTGGCCAAAGATGCGTCCTCTGAATCCTCCTTATCGTAAGAAAATTGACAATCTGGATCAGCAATAACATTGTCCTGTATCTGAAAAATCCTCTGTTTCTGAAATCTCTTCCTCTACATCATTATCCCAGTTAAAAATCTGTGATAAAGCCTCCTCAGATGTCATCCTTCTGGAGCTCATTTTTGGTGAGTTTGTCTAAAGCCTAGCATTGCCTAACTAGTTGCAAGACTGCTTTTGGCAACAGAGAGTAGAGGATGGGAGATGATCAGTTGCCAAAATCGGTTGATGTGAGCGCTCTTACAACTAGAGATAAACAGTCGATCTCCGGATTCAGTCAGTTGCCCGTGTTCTACTTTTCTGCAACTAGTTGTCCTCAGATCCGGAGATATCACCCGATGTGCACGCTCCGTGGCGCGCTCCAACAACGTGTGTATTGCGTGTATTGCGCCCTCTACAGTTTATGTCAGAAAACACACTGTAGTTGAGGCCAGTTGCTGTCGATGTACGCGCTGTTATTCCCGAGACTGGTCTGCTACTGGGAGTTTCCCGTTTTCGCCAGATTGTCGATGTGTACGGGGCAGCAACTCAAAGGCGACGGATATATTCAGTTGCCAGTACGATGTACACTAGGCAAAAGAGATGACATGAGAACAGTGACAAGGACAAGTGTGAGAAAGTTCCCTCTCTTCACACACCTGGCTCTCAGAGGCAATCAAAATAAAATGTCAAAGAGACATATTTTTTTGGATCTGAACAACTATTTACCCACATTAAAGCGTCAGGGTCATAATGACCCGCAACATCATCTTTGTATACAAACTCTGCACAGACATTCCACTACACATCAAGGTGTCCATATTTTACACACCAGTTCATGACCCTAGATGAGGAAAAGTCACCAAATTTCAGGAAGAAAAAGAAAGGATAACCAGTACTTTGATCAACACAAAAACTGAAATGGGTCAAATTGACCCTTAACATAATACAAGGGTTAAGTAAAATTTTATGAACATATGAGACCTCATGTTGTCTTTTATTGTATTTTTAGCCTGTTTTCAAGTAAGTTAAACTGTTTTGAGAGCTCGGAACTAGTTACATGGATTTTACTCCAGTTATTTTGTTGTGGTGTCAACATTAGCTAGCCTACTCTAGCTTTAGGAATGCTGCAGCCTGTCTGTATCCTGATTTATTCGTTTGCCTGAAGTCATCAATACAATACTGCAGTTTATTAAGAAGATAAATCTATTCTCCTCACTACCGCAGATGTTTTGTCTGTCACTGCCACTCCGCTCTTCTATGCTATATTAAAACTAAGCATTAATTTAACAAGACAGTTACTCCCCACAGACTGTGTTCTCTCAGTCGGGGGTTTGTTAAAAGTCTGGCCTCTACAAGGCGCTGCTCGAAGGTAGCACCCGCAGGAATAATTCAGAACAAGAGACGTGTTTGAACTCTGTGTGAACCAGAGCTCAAATGGACTATAGGGAATTTAACATGCATTTAAAACACGCAACTGTCATAGACTCAAGTATGTAGTTGCAGCGCAAGACGTATGAAGAGGAGGAACGTGATTGTGTTGTTGCATTGATATGGTTTTAGTGGATTCTTGGTTGGAGAATTTATCGTCCCCAAAGGAATGTCAACACTTGTGAAGGCGCATGTCAGAAGAACTACTAGAGTAATGGGTTCATGGTAAGGAGAATCTTTAACAAGAGGCCTAATGCATGGCGCAGAAAAAATTAGCAGTTTAGCACTTTAATGCTTTCAGGAGTAGCGTTTAAAAGCTGGAGATTTGAATCTGCTTTAATTCATTAACGGCAGTGCGCAGAGGAGTACACAGAACTATTTGTTTGTATATAAAAGGTATGTGCTCAGAATCCTGTAATAACATCACATAAAGGCAGTGACGATTTTTTCTTTAGCTGCAGCGAACATTAAGTTGGGACCTATGTCTTCGGTCGGATCTGACGCCTCCTTTAAAGGCGGAGAACCAAACTTATTATTTTTATTTTTTATCCTATTTTTGTTGTTTCATTAATGATGCATGTAGTCTGTGCCAACAGCTATAGAGTTGTGAAAGTAAAAGAATAAACAAGTCAATATTTGACATTTTGGGGCAGAGGCTAGTCAAAAAATCTGTCAACAAATTACGATCATTGCGAGTAAACAGTGCTTCAAAACACCTCGTCCTAAAATCATGCTGTGTCCAAAGCAGTCATCAGTCTTTGTTTTGCTCCATCAGCTGTATTCAAGTGCGGCCTATAAGTGGACCAAAAAGGATCAAAAAGGACTTTTTTTTTCAAATGTAAGTGGTGTGGTTTGTATATAGGTGTACTTAATAGTAAAGCTACTGTGCATAATTAATTTGTAGTTTTAAAGTTGGATACTCCAGCTTTAACTCTACAGCAGCAGCAGCAGCAGCAGCAGCAGCAGCAGCAACAACAGTTTCCTTCGACCTCACTCATATAACTTAAAGGTGTGTCTCCATCTCAGCCCACGCGTTACAGGAACACCAACAGTTCAAGGTTCAAAAGTATCACTAACATCTCAATTTGTCATTCTCTTATCTGGATAAGGGTATTAGTGGATCATGTGAGACAGGCGTGACACCGCTGAATCAAAACAAATCTGACCTGGATATACTGTACTAGTGCTAAACATGAAACTCCAGGGAAACATGTTTGTGGCTATTATTCGGAGTACAAGTAGAGGGACTGGGTAATCTCGCTTCTATATAGTATATCTGTATATATGTTTATTTTAGGAATCCATTATTTGAGCATTATTATTTGTGACGACGGGTCCTGGTCAAGTTTAGATCAACCAAGTATTATTGGCTGAATGTAAACGCAGCTAAGCAGCTAATAACCTTAAACACCTTCCATTGACTTATGTCCTTATTGACTTTCATACAGCGACATGAAACTTTTTTTATTTATTTTTTCGATGTTCCTTGTCAATGCAGGAGGGTCCGAGGACAGTGATGATCGGGACATTTAGGGACATTTAATAACTTTTATGAACATTGGTCATCCTGCTCTCTAGGAACCAATGTCATTACTGCATTTCCTGTGTTCCAACTGTTTGATTCTCTGATCTGTTGTTGGCAAATCTACAACTTTATAAAATCATCCAAGACAACGCCGTTGTGATTTAGGGCTATACACAAATAGACGAAGGTGAGTCCTATTTGATCATATACATTTTGGGCTTTAATTAAATATACGTTTAAATGTAATGTACGTTTAAATGTAAATGTAAAGTGTAGTATTTAAAATTTGCCACTCATCACTTATGCATATAGTACATTTCTCCACTGTCAGATCAATAGTTTTATCTTATCTTACATAAGTGAATACATTTATCTCCCCTTCAAATCACCACCAGAAGGTTTAGGTGGTAGTTTCTCAAAAAGGCCATTTGAATTGATCATTCTAACATTTGAAGAGATTGTATTAAAATAGTTTCTGCGTCGCTTTTATGACAATAATGGTCAGGTCTGTACGTTCAAATAAAGAAACCTGAAATAGAAACACATACAAAGTAAACAGACTGCACCTTTCTGGCAGTAGTCGAACTTGTAAAGCTCGCTGGCCTCGGCCTGGCGCTGGCAGTACACCAGGTAGTGAGTGATGTTGCCATTCGGGTCGTTGGGAGGTTTCCACGTCAGGATGATCTGAGACGAAGACTTGGCTGAAGTCAACGGGTCCAGAGGCACCGAGGGCTCTGCGGACCACAACAGCAAGAGAATTTATCAGCATTTGCTTTGACAAGAAATAAGCCTAATTTCACCATGATTCTGATCAAAAAAAAAAGATTGAAACTAAAGTTGGAACTCCATATTACTGGCAGAGAAAGGACATTACTTGGTGGTTTTAGATGCTGAATTAAGTTCTGATGTTCTTCTATATGAGATAAATGTAAGATAGCAATGTTATTATGGATGAATGCCATTGAAACATGTCATGGGAAAACTGTTGCTGTCTTATATTTGTCTGGTAAAGAAGAACCAGATAACTTAATCCACTAAAAAGACAAGACAAACCTTTAAATTCTCTTGATCTAACTGACATTTATCAACACTGATGGACATTGGTCAACTCCCCCCTTTTGGACCAATACCTATGTGTTCTCTATTCTTTGTGTTTGAACTCTTTGATTAAATGGTTTTGTTAAGTCCTCTGAGATAATTACTGTTGGGATTTAGGGCTATACAAGAATAAATGTACTTGAATTCAGAAGTAATTTGTGCCACCTGGCTTTCCACATGTGACAGACTCTTCTATGAGACCTACGAAGCTAAGCAGGGCAGGGCCTGGTTAGTACTGTGATGGAGGACCGATGGCTGTAGCTGTAAAGTGCTAAACTGGTTGCGTCCTTGCTGTCAGTTAGGTGCGTTAATAACGCCATTGACTTAAAGCTATTTAATTTTTTATTGAACAATTAATTCAAGTAGTTATTGAAGGTTGAAGGTTGAAATGTTGGCATTATTATAAACCACCCAGCAAATCATTTGTTGGACCAATTACTCTATTTCTATTACAGAGATATGAAAAGGTCAGGTGTATTGCTTTATATTGCTTTTTTTAAATGTAAAACTAAAACAAAAGTGTAAATAATTTGGCCCGCCTTATTTATGATGAGCATATTTTTGACTCACAGAACACACTGAAAGCATTCTGCCTGCACCATTCGACTGCAGGAACTCCTTTTTTCTATCTTTTAAAGATTGACCGCATGAATGTGGCCTACACTTAGTTTGTAATGAAAGGAAAAATTGCCCAGACGTCATAACAATCTTTCTAGAATATAATCTTTTGGTCATTATTCAAGATGTGACACTAAAACCCATTCAGTTGTTTTGTCATCTGAGCACAATACAACAAACTCAGTTTGATTTCCATCTCCTGCTCGTAACTTGCCTGCTCATGTTTAAATCAGTGCCAGGAGACAGATAAGGTCTTTGGCACTTGTCCTGAGCGTGTGGCGTCTTTACTATCAACACAACAATCCGGTTTTACAGGTAGTATCACTATAAACACTCTCTATGTACAATACATCCAACAACAGAGATGGTTTTCTGCCAAAATTCAGTTTGACAAGAATGATGGATCAGTCGGTTTGATTGAGCAATGATTGATTTTGGTATGAATGAGATGACTACACCTGTCATCCACACAATCACCATGGCTGTGTTTCGTTCTCTAATGAGCTCTGATTTACTGACAATTCCATTTCCTCAGATACTATGTAGACATTGTAATTTGCATGTTAAAGTTGAATCCAATCAGACTTGAAGCTAAGCAGGGCCGTGCCTGATTAGTGCTCTAATGAGAGACCTCTGGAAACACCAGTGGGCCGTCTGCGGCTTAGGCAAGACCAGTGGGGGCGGGTCCCAGGCTCAAAAGTGCTTGCAATACCACCCCGGGCCGATGGGGGTAGACCCGGAAAAAGAATTAGCCAATGCTAACATATAGCATTGGCAGACCTCTCGAAAACGTCTTTACAGGATGGACCAAAAGTTGGCCCTTGGCCCAAAGCTCCGTTCCACATGTGTGTCAATGCTGAGAGGAGTGAATTTTTTTGGACCACTCTAGTTTACTTGCTGTGAATTTTTGAAGGGACTCGTTTAAATGAATGGAGCTTGCGCAGATGCGTTTTTTCACAATTTTCTTGTGGGCGGGACCACTCGCGGCCATTTTGGATAGCTCCAGTAGAGCAATTTTTTTGGCCCATTAGTTTGAACGGCAGAGATAGGCGTGACTACGTCCATTAATATATACAGTCTATGGGTCAGTGTGCCCAAAGGCAGTTGTGGCTATAGTAGTTTATCCCCACTGAGTATGGAGTGACATGGGAAGCATCTGTGAGTATCCAAAAAGCACTATATAAAACAGATAGCATTAGTTAATAATTAATCAATTATTAAGGGGTGAACATGTCACGTTAAGACAAACACGATGAATAAAAATGAACACTTCAACATCTCCAAATAAATTAGGTAACTCAATCAACAATATGCATGCAACATATTTTCTATGTGTACGACATTATCATAATAATAGAATTTTAAAGCTTATATCATTTCTGAATTTAAGAGGCTACTCCATCTCTACTGCTGTGACCTGACGGGCTGTTGCTGATTATTACTATTGTTAACTTTTTAGAAGCATCATTTTAATTTTCTTTTTTTGCTGCTACTGGACACTTGAATTTCTCCTACAGGGATCAATAAATTATCTATCTATCTATTATAGAGCTGGGGTCGCGACTCAGTTCAACCTGTATCTTAAATCTTAAGCCTAGCGTACATTGGACTGGCAACTGATTATATCCGTCGCATATGAGTTGCTGCCCCGCACACATCGACAATCTGACGAAAACGGGCAACTCCTGTAGCAGACGCAATACACACACGTTGTCGGAGCGGCGCATGGAGCGCGCACATCGGGTCATATCTCCGAAACTGAGGACAACTAGTTGCCAAAAAGTAGAACACGGGCAACTGACTGAAACTGGAGACCGACTGTTTATCTCCAGTTGTAAGAGCGCGCACATCGACTGATTTCGGCAACTGATCATCTCCATCATCTACTCTCAGTCGCCAAAAGCCGCCTTGCAACTAGTTGTCCCCAGTTTCTTTGTTGATGTACGCTAGGCTTTAGTGAGCCCCTGTTGTAGCATATCAAACATAATTTAGCAGCACACTGTCCCATTGAGGCGGTATAAAGACAATGTGATGATTTCTTGTCTCCACAAACAACAGTAAACGTGCAGAGGGGGAGATGTTGACAGTTTAGCCGCTCTCACGCATTATCTAGGTCATTATCTATTTCCTCATTACATGACGCAGCCTAACACCCGCTCAACCACATTGTCAGACTCTCAGAGACATATACGGCACGAGCGACTGAGCCATTACGAGGCAGACGGAGACACTGGGTTTGAGCTGGTTTTGTGTCGTGAGCGATTTGATGCAAGAAGGAAATGTGTGTTGAGTAAAAAGGAAGAATGTTGGACATGACTTTGGAATGCCCAAGAACCTCAACAAGGTTGTGTGAAGGTGGAACAAAAACAATAGTTTTAGAATTCTGACAATGACCTGAGATCTGGCATTGTGACAAAGGGATGTTAAAAAAAAGACTAACTAACTAACTCAAAGACTAAAAGATATTTTTTTAAATACATTTGCAAATATTTAGTTTTTTTGAGATACTAATATTATATCAATATTATTTTTTTATATTTAGAGACTAACACGTAAGTAAGAAGAGAGAAGTATGAGAAATAAATTATAGATGAACAATTCTGACCCTCAAGCTCAACGAAGCCCATCATCTCGCTCAGGCTTCTATTGGCTTACAGTGAAAATTAAAATCCTCTAGCTCGGTAACCTTTTGTGTCACACTCACTATTGTGTATGTCAAAAATCCTTGGTTTAGTGCTCTCTGAGATCTTGGTGTTTAAATTGTGATATTGTCTTTGTAAATCCAGATATGTACCCTCACAAGCAACAAATCAGAAACCTTCCAAGGCCAAATTTGGCTTTAGCTTACAAGTGAGCAGGGACAGACCAGTGCCTCTTCTGATGGGCACTTGGTAACTCGGCTGTTGCTACCAACAAAATGTGCGTAAATATGGCTCCACATTCTCGTTCAAATAGCCTGTTTGGGTTAGCTCTAATCGGCCTCTTCTGCGTCAAGGCACACTTTATGGGTGATGTCAGCACTTCTACAATATAATATATAATCTCTGATTGAGGTATGCATCACATCGACAGGCTCTGAAAGATTCCCAGCCTGTGGTTTGAGAACCAAGGAAATGAACCGAATCATGATGATTTTTTTCACTGTATGCTGCTCCATATGAAGCATCCTGAGGAAAGCGTATGTGTCTGATGAGATTTGAGAATGCCTTAAGCCAAACAAGGGTTTAGTTTTCCTCAGCTTGTTATTTAAATAATAAAATAGTGCTGTGATTAAAAAAAAAACAGTTTAAGTAGAAGGAGAACAATAGAAATGTGTGTATATAATTGAATGCACCAGTATAATGAGAAAAATGACATTTGATCACATTAAACATCTATTGAGTTTTATTCTCTTCAAAACCGGTTGGTTTGTATGTACTAACAGAGAAGAAGTTGAATTATGTGACTCAAAGGGCCGGGTGAGGCTGCAGGTTTTAGTTAGTTCCAACAAGCAGGAGCACACCGGCCCTTTGAGCACCTGTTTGACACCCCTGCCCATAGCTACAAAGATCAATTTTTCAGCTGCACTCCACCACAATTTTAAACTAAAGACTCTTTAGAATGTTGCAATATGAATGCATAAACAAAAAATGCAACCTGTGGTAGAGCATCAGGCAGACTTACTGGTGGCGTCTGTGCGGACATAGATGATGTCGCTCTTGGCGCCTTGGTCATTGGTGGAAGACAGCTGTGTTTTGACCAAGATGGCGTACTGGGTCCAGGGCTTCAGAGGATGGATGAGTTGCCCAGGATCCAGCGGCTCCTTCTCCCCTTCTGTGGCCCGCCGTGGAGGCTCCACGTCTGCGATCATCCAACTGTTCGACCCACAGGCGTCCTGGCCGTCAAACTCAGTTACATTCTGAAAAGGACTGAAAGAATGGACAGAAGTTGAGAAAATAATTGGGTGTTTTTCAGCAATCCAAGATCATCCATCCCTTGCAAACATTGCTATTTATATTTTGTATAATTTTAGAATATACGTTATTCTAAAAAAAAAAAATAATTGAAGTCGCTGATATCACCTTAAAGAGCTTATGCAGGGTTTTGTATTGATTAGAAAAAAAGGTTTAATACAATTTTATAACTGAAAAGAACTGGTTTTAAAATCAATTGGTTTTTTTTTTTGGTCCGATCCCCCCAAAACGAGAAGAGATCATAGCAACTGCCTTAGAAACAAAAAAAAACAAACAAACGTGACGTCACTGGGGGAACCCGTGTGAACCGGAAGCACATGTCCTTCATACTTTCCCGCTTGATTACATTTTGTTCGACTATTTTTTCCAGCCACAGTGAGAACGGCCAACGAACTTCAACGAGTTTTGTTCACAATTATGTTACTAACACGGAGACTTTACCCCTGCCTCAATGTAAATGCTACAGCGAGCGGCGCGAGGACGGGCAGGACTGAGACCGCTGCTCTATCAGTGAAACACGTTTGAGTCACTATCAAAACAAATGTTTTCAATAAAAAAGGAGATTTTCTCCCGGAATCTATTTCTGATCGGCATGAATTGATTATCTGTCTTTCAATTTTGATATCCACAAATTATTGGACAAACCCTGCATAGGTCTTTACAACAGGAGTCCTTTAATAATTTCAGTTTTGAACATCATCAGTCTCTGAGCAATGCCTCAATAGGCAGGTTCTTTACGCTGCATCTCTATAGAAGCTATGCATGCTACCTGCAGCCTGCTCCAAGGTGAGTAAAAGGAATCAGTCACAAACAATTTATTTGATCCTAGAATGAAAATTAATTTGCCTGTTGCCTGCGAAGGAGTTTTATCATTCATTCAAATGAGGCAAATAAACACCAGGGTGACTTAATACACAATTATATCCAGCCAAGGAACATATTGATGAACTTAGAGCCACAGGTTTGCGGGCTCCAGTGTCCATTATACCCCAAAGGAAGCCAATAATCCAATAGGAAGTGAGTGACTGGAGATTAAACGGAATTCAGAGCAGATATTGTTTCGGTAAAGGCTGTCCCATAACTTCTCTAAAACACATGAGCAGAGACAAAAACTCATACTGATCCAGGCTTATGTAGCGGTTATCACTCTCCTGACTAACAGATGCTGACAGATTTCCCCTGGGGCTCTGAAGGATGGGTCAAATCCAGAGGACAAATCACCGAACAGAGACAATCAAGAGCTCCTACCTGGTGTGATCCTATTCTATCCCAGCCTTAGTTCTGATTTGAATGTTGTGTGTTCAAAGCTATCTCAGTGACAGATCTGCGTCACATTTATTGGATTAACAGATGTAATAATACAACGTAAATATGATTGAAGAGTATATGCATTTGACACTTCTTTGACAGTGAACTTACGCTTCTTTGTAGAGCACCATGAAACCGAGCAGGTCTCTGTAGTCTTTCGGCCAGAAAGCTTTCCACCTCACCATGATCTTGTCGCTCATGGTTCGGATACTGGTGAAGTTCAACACATGAGTTTCACCTAAAATAAAATAAAACTAAAATGTTTAACAATGTCATAAAGGAGGGAAATATGTGATTATATTTCAATAATTGAGATATGAACATTTATCTTTCAAAGTGAACCTTGAACCTAAACCAAGACAGGTTTAATAGAAACATTTCCACTAGGATATGGAAAAATTGATGGATTTCCACTAGGGGTATCCAAAAAACAGTATACATTTTTAGATATATATCAATTAAATAAAAAATAAAAAATATATATATATATTTGTTTTCTATATTCAATAAATGCATCAATAGTGTTGTATTTTTGTCATAATGGGGCATTAAAAAAGGACCAATAGTAGTAAGTAGTAGTAGTAATCTTTATTTATATACCGCCTTTTCACTGCACTGCAGATCTGAGTCTCAAAGCGGTTTACAATTGTTAATTATGGGCACTTGTCCTCTCACTCCACACAGAGATGGGAGCGGGGTCGCCAGTACAGGAGGCACATGCCAGAACTATTGGACATATTTTTAGTGGTAGGGGAAACCGGAGTACCCGGAGGAAACCTACGCAGACACGGGGAGAACATGCAAACTCCACTCAGAAAGGCCCTGGTCCGACCGATTATATTTGTTTCTAATGTATTGTATCCCCAAGTTCTGAAAGATTTCCTTTTCTTCTGAACATCATCATCAATATATGAGAATGTGATTTCTTTTCCGGCCCCTCGACACATTAATCATAATATGAAACACATTATATTAAAGGATGATTTAAAAACATCTCTCCCACGTAACCAACTAACAACACATGAATAGTTGTTCCTTACATGAAGCCTGCTCCCCGTTGGTCTTCTTGATGTCTTCCTTGTTCTGCATAGTGGCCCCTGTGACCTCCACCATCTTGTACATTTCAGACTCGCAGAGTTTGGAGTTGTACATAAAAACAATGTGCCCCTTTTGAATGGTGAGCTTGTGTTTGGACCAGTCCCACAGCTGCCGGAGGTTTTGGTTGCCCACAGCGTAGAATGAGAAGTTCCTAAAAATACATGAAACGAAGATTACGTATGTAACCACGGTTCAATAATTTCTATCTAAAATTATTTGATCTCTCCTGACTGCCAGAGCCTCTGGAGGTCTGGAGAGATCAAATAGAACTTACGTTAAAATAATTTTAGTTTTGGAAAGCCAAGAGAGGCTACACTTTGTAGAAGAAATACCTCTGGTGGTGGCATAGGGAGTTACAGGTGGAAAGGATTTTTTACTTTGTTTCACAATATTTGTAGATCAACTGTAGATATTTTAGCAATCAAATTGATAAACAAGTTCAATTGATTTAAATGATTGTTGTTAATAATGCATCGGTTTTATAAAGTGTTTAGGACACTCAAAGACGCTTCACATGTCATTAATCATTCACTCCATACACAGTGGTGATAAACTACTAATGTAGCCAGACAGAAGTAGACAGAAGCAAGGCGACCAGTATGTGTCATTAGCCCCTCCGATCACCACCAGCCATTCAAACACACACACACACACACCAGACCATAGACTGTAATTAACGGACGTAGTCACGCTGATCTCCACCACTAAAACTATTAACTAAATTATGCAAATTTAGCGTAATTTCGCCGAATTACGCTTAAATAGGTAAATTCAGCGTAATTTACGCTAAATTTCACAAATATTTAGCGTAAATTATAATTTTGGACATTTTTGAGGCGAGACCCGCACCCACTGCACCAGACTCATTCTAGGCAATGGGGGGGAAGTGTCTTGCCCAAGGACACAACGACAGCAAGCATCAGTGCGACTAGGTGGAGGAAGTCTTGTGGTGAGCTCAAACCCACAACCTTTAGGCCCAAAGGTCAATCCTCTACCAACTGAGCCACTGTAGCCCCAATTCATTGTCATTAAACCGCTTATTTCATGATAATAATTAATAGCTTGGAAGCAGTACTATTGTCTCATGAAAAAGTTAAAATATTATATCATCTTCAGTATTAAAACTTGCAGTGTTTGGTATCTCACCCATTGTACAACTCCTGTCCTCGGATCACATTCAGTTTTCTAAAGAAGAACAGGGACACCAGGGCGTAGGACCTCTGCACCGCCAGATACCCGGTGATCTCCTCTAGCTGCCCCAGACTTGCCTCCAGCTCCGCAGCGATGTTGTCTGTGGAATACAAACAAAAACAGGGTTCAACAACAAATGTAATTTGTAATTTAAGCTGTATCTGAATAAAGGAGAACACTTTCACTTACTTCCTCCTCTGAGTTTGATGACCAGGCTGCCGTTGAGGATGGTGCAGCCCCTCAGCTGCTGTGCCGCTGTCACCGAGTCGATGGTCTTCAGTCCCATACAGACCTTTGGACACAGGCCGGTGCATAGTGAACACACCAGTCTGGGACGAGACAACACATATTTAAAATCAATTCAATTCAATCTATTTTTGCATAGTTCTAAATCATAACAGTAGTCGTCTCTGGGGATTTCATAAAAATAGTGAATCGGTGAAAACAGATTGGAGACTCAAACTATTAGAAAACAGGAAACTCAAGAATAAAATACATACAGGTGAAATGTCCCTACTGCGATTCAGCTTAAGTGAAACAAATGTATGATAGACTCATTACACATAAAGTGAGATATACCAAGCCTTGATTTATTTGTTGATAATTTGCTCTTTGAGAAACCCCTATATTTTGAAAATGGCACTTAGTATGTAATGAGTCTATATCATGTATTAGTTTCACATTTAAAATCTAATTACAGAAATAAATTAACTTTTGTAATTTTCAGAGTCAAAATGTGTTCAATCCAAATGTGATGGCACTGCATTTGGTCTGTCTGTTGGGGAAACCTGTCATTTGCCGTTGGCCAAAGAAAATCTCTGAAACAAATACTTATTTTTATTTCTGTTTATCTGTGACATAGAAAGCTAGTTATGTATGTTACGAAACAGCGGAGAAGCTAAAGCATTATTTATAAATGGGAAAATTCCCAAGAGAGCAAGTAGAGTAAAATAAGGAGGTGGCGAAGGCCCAGCTGACAAAGATTATTTCAGTCGAAACAGTAGTGCCTGTATACAGCTTCTGATCCGACAACACCCCTCAGAGTGGGTTGGATCATCACTCCCCCACTAAAGTAAATCAATTGTAAATAATATAATAGCAATTTAGTTCATAGTTATGGTGAATTCATAATTAAATTCTCCAAAACTGAGAAGATACAGTGCCTTGCGAAAGTATTCGGCCCCCTTGAACCTTTCAACATTTTGCCACATTTCAGGCTTCAAACATCCATCCATCCATCCATTTTCTTCCCCTTAATCCATTTCTGGGTCGGGGGGGTGGCCAGAGATGCCACCCAGTACACAGAGCACCAGCCCCTCACTGATCCTCCTGCAGGTGGTGAGTCCACAGGAGCTGAGATCTGTCAGTGGGGGCTTCAGGCAAAGTGGGGTTAAGTGTCTTGCCCAAGGACACAACGACAGAAGTCATCAGTGGGAGTCGTGAAGTAGGTCTTACGGTGGGCTCGAACCCACGACCTTCAGGCTTCAAACATAAAGATATAAAATTTTAATTTTTTGTCATGAATCAACAACAAGTGGGACACAATCGTGAAGTGGAACGAAATTTATTGGATAATTTCAACTTTTTTAACAAATAAAAAACTGAAAAGTGCCCAACAATTGTAAACCGCTTTGAGACTCTGATCTGGAGTGAAAAGGCGGTATATAAATAAAGATTACTTACTTACTACTTACTTACTTATCTCAAACAAGGAGAAGACTGATCAGAGATGCAGCCAAGAGGCCCATGATCGCTCTGGATGAAGTGCAGATAACTACACCTGAGGTGGGAGAGTCTGTCCATAGGACAACAATCAGTCGTGCACTGCACAAATCTGGCCTTTATGGAAGAGTGGCCATTTCTCAAAGATATCCAATAAAAGTCTCTTAAAGTTTGCCACAAGCCACCTGGGAGACACACCAAACATGTGGAAGAAGGTGCTCTGGTCAGATGAAACCAAAATCAAACTTTTTGGCCACAATGCAAAACGATATGTTTAGCGTAAAAGCAACACAGCTCATCACCCTGAACACACCATCCCCACCTCAGCTGTAGTTATCTGCAGTTCATCCAGAGTGATCATGGGCCTCTTGGTTGCATCTCTGATCAGTCTTCTCCTTGTTTGAGATGAAAGTTTGGAGGGGCGGCCGGTCTTGGTAGATTTGCAGTGGTCTGATACTCCTTCCATTTTAATATAATTGCTTGCACAGTGCTCCTTGAGATGTTTAAAGCTTGGGAAATCTTTTTGTATCCAAATCCGGCTTTAAACTTCTCCACAGCAGTATCTCGGACCTGCCTGGTGTGTTCCTTTGTCTTCATGGTTCTCTCTGCGCTTTAAACAGAACCCTGAGACTATCAAAGAGCAGGTGCATTTATACGGAGACTTGATTACACACAGGTACATTCTATTTATCATCATCAGTCATTTAGGACAACATTGGATCATTCAAAGATCCTCACTGAACTTCTGGAGTGAGTTTGCTGCACTGAAAGTAAAGGGGCCGAATAATATTGAACGCCCCACTTTTCAGTTTTTTATTTGTTAAAAAAGTTTAAATTATCCAAAAAATGTCATTCCACTTCACGATTGTGTCCCACTTGTTGTTGATTCATGACATTTTTATATCTTTATGTTTGAAGCCTGAAATGTGGCAAAATGTTGAAAGGTTCAAGGGGGCCGAATACTTTCGCATGAAGAATGGACTCATTCTTCACTGTACATCTCTTTTTGAAGAATGAGTCCATGCATAATGTTTCACCTCATCAAATCTGATATAAAAGTCTCCTCTTGGCTTTTGTTTTCAACTGGGGTTTATAGTGTAAGCTATTATCATCTTCATCTTTGTCTGGATACATATACAGAGTTTCTTTACGCAAAAAGGTTTAAAAACTATCCCCCTGTTTTGTCTCCGTCTGAGTCGCACTGAAAAGCTGGAAAAACAAAAAAACAAATCATAGTTCCACCGCACACAATGTACCTGCATCTGAGGAGACACACAATACAATAACATAAAATACAGAATGTCCTCCTCTCTCTCTTATTGACCTTTTCAACACATGCACCATCTACCTGCTCATAACGCCAAGACATCACTCATATCCGCAAAGCACTTTCATTTCCACAGCTGAGGTCGCAGAGAGGAGAGGGCTTCGGAACACAGCCCATAAGACCCACATGAATCCAGGCTAAAAGAGTTACAATAGGGTCAAGTCTGGAACAAGGGCCAGACGCACCTGCAAATCCAATCTATGGCAAAAAATAATAGGAAGTGACCAGAGTTGTTCTTATTGAAAGGATTATCTTGGTCCAGCACCTTATTTGCCCTTTGCTTTTGGGAGCATACAAAATATTTGGTAGTAGCCACTGTGGCGGCACGGATGATTCCACCCCCAGACAGGGTCTTTCTGTGTGGAGTTTCTGTCATGTCATGCTAAATGACATGACATAAAGACTTTCCTTGTTTATTAACATGAAAGCCATTGTAAGTGATGTTTTGCCAATAATAGATTGTCTATTTGTGCATTTCCATCATGTCCTCTCTATACTACGCTCTTCACCTGACAGTCTTCCATCAGATCAGTGTCTCTTCAGTAACAGAAAACGTGACATGTTGAAGTGGCAGCTGTGTTTCTGTATCGCCCACAGATTTCACAGAGCATTTCGCCCGACAGCTTGTATTTACAGCACAATCACAGACAGACGTCGTGAGGAGGACGTCAGGTCACAAATCAGAGCAAAATGTACAATATATTGGTAATAAAGTAGTTAATAAAGTACTGGATCATGAGTACATGTTCTGGATCAAAATGCTCTACATTTACTTTTGCAGTCTTGTTTTACCCCATTTATCATATGGGTCGGAAATTTGGGGTAGTAATGATTCTCTACATCCCCTAGAAATTCTTCACATGGTTAGGTCTTTGGATCACACAAACATACTTTTTTTAAGGTCAAAATTGTTCAAGCTTTCTGACTTAGTTGTACTAGGACAACTCAAGTCCATGGTCGTCACAGTCCACAGTAGTCGTCTCTGAGGACTTTATTAAATTGTTCTATAAGAAGCGAGATGACAAATGTCCATAAATGTAGAAAATAAACAAAACAGTGGGGAAAAAGTGAGAAACCTCTGGCACACATTAGGAGAGGGATTTGCTTCCACGGACGGACAGGCTAGATCCAGGACTCACGCTGTAGAACGAGGGTCAGTGAGCGCCTGCTTGAGTGGCATTGGAGGAAAGATCAAATGCAGACTACAGTAACTCCCTACATGAACGATAAAGTAGACCATATATAGTAACTCACAGGGATCGACTTAAGATGCTGCTATTTAGATGATAGTTGCGATTCATTACTTAATTCCAATAAACCATTTGAAAAGGAGAAAATACCCCAACATATACCAGCTACTGTATAAACATGAGATTAAATGGGGAGGAATTTAGAAGTTAAAAAAACAATAATTTTACAAGTTTAATTTCTAAAATATCACATATATTTTAATCAAAGACTTGAATTGTGAAGATTCATATTCAATATGATCCATCCCCAGCCCCAAGTCTTTGTCTTGACTCTACTTTAACTCATATTCACAATAAAAGTAAAACATTGGTGACCAAGAACCCTCCGAACACTGGGAGAGCTGAAAGAACTTGCTTTGCAGCTGCTGCTGTGTAATAAGTGAGAAAAAACAAAAGCTGAAAGATGCTGAATCAAATCTGAAACTGAGTGGGCACAAAATGTCCCGCGATCGAGGTCTATCTGACATGCAAACAGAAACCCAACGAGAAGCTAGCATCCAGGAAATGACTGAGTGGAAAAAGGCAAATATATTATATAAATATCTTACTCAACAGAATCTTTTCTACGTTAAGCTGAACATGTTTAAAGTAATGCACACTTAGAAGGAGAGGTTCCACTGCTCTTGTGTTCCTGCTGCACTCAGACTGATAAAGGAATAGCCATTTTAGTCACTCTATGATGCTTTGGGCTGAGAGCTTTTCACCCTCTCTTTCACCTTCTTGTGAACAAGTTGTTCTATGTTTGAACAAGTGACCACACATTGAATATACAGTATATTTCCTCCATCCATTGACCCAAGGGTAAAGGCAGTCCATTTGAGTGACATTTGGTCGATCCTTCGATGCCACAATTATTTTCTCCTGGGGGCCAAAAAAGGATGAGGCCATGTTGATTTACACTATACCACAGTGTCCGTACTGTATTGAGCTGTATACATTTTGTGTGTATTTTTGTGAGCTGGTCATTAGAACAGATTCAGAAGTACGGACGTTTCCACTTGATGTTGTGGTTATCTGAAGGTGGGGAGCCTCGGTATTTTGACTCTGTAAAAAACATGTAAACTCCGTAAAAACTCTGGTCGTGTTGTTTATGTAAAACTTCTGCTAAAACAAGATCCCAAAACCCTGCTTGTTTTCATTTTCATCAGATGTCAAAATGAGCAATGAGAAAAAATCATTAAGTAATAAGTAAGTATTTTGATTGCTGTTATTTTTCAATCATGTTTTGGACAGTGGGGGAAACCTGGAGTGCCCGGAATAAACCCACCCAGGCACAGGAAGAAACTCCACACAGGAGCAGAGTTTGTGGCAGCAAAGTGTGGATTTAAAGAAAACCGAAGGATTTAAGAAGAAAAAAAGTTAAGGATGACAAGGGACACAAAAATCCCCACAAAATCCGATATTTCTGAAAGCTGTAGGTTCTCTGTCAGCTGAGGTCGAGCTGTTTTAGTTCACATTGAGTTCTATGGGACTTTTTTCTGGGTGGCCCACGTGAATTTAGTTTGCAGTACCACGGGCGCCCCCTGTGCCCATGGGTGGGACAGCTGTAAGCTAGTAATACCCTATCCAGTTATTATCATAGATCCATGGCAAAAGCCGAGAACAAACGTAAACAACAATGGCGGCGGGTATACTAACTAGCTACGTGTGCTTTGAACACAGAGGAGAATTGTACTTCTTCGTTCATCAAAACAAAACTACGCAAAGCTCTAGTTTCAGTTTCCATTTTCGCAGCTGCTGTTAAATGCAGAAAGATGTTAGTGCATCATTTCACATCTTGCAGAGGAAGTGAGTATAGTGCTGGGCGGGGCTGGGGTTCATGTGTGTCGTGTTGTTAAGTTCCTCTGCCCACTAGTGGCCGGGCGCTAGAACTAAATCGTTTTACATCATTGTATGAATGCTGTGAAATTTGCAAAAGGAGCTTGGTTGTTTCTGTTAATAGCTTGGCAACATCTGCGCAGCGCCTCTGTATAAACAGGGCCTGAGCAACTTGTCAGGTCAATCAGGCTGGCCACGCCTACCCACGCGTACTCAGAAAGTAGCATAAGCTGATAAATGACAAGTCACCGATGACAAGTGATGGTTCTGAAGTTAAAAAAGTAACACATCTAACTCGAAAGTAGCTCAGTTGGTAGAGCATTGGCTTTTGAGCCTGAAGGTTGTGGGTTCGAGCTCACGATAAGATCTACTTCACGACTCTCACTGATGACTGCTGTCGTAGTGGCAAGACACTTAACCCCACTTTGCCTGAAGCCCCCGCTGGTAGATCAAGGCTCCTGTGGACTCACCACCTGCAGGAGGATCAGTGAGGGGCTGGTGCTATGTGTGCTGGGTGCAGCTCTGACTGCCACCCCCCCGACCCAGAAATGAATTAAGGGGTAGAAAATGGATGGATGGATGGACACAACTAACTCTTCTTTCAAAAGAAACACACATAACAGAAGAGCCACGTTCCATAAACAGACGGTGAGACTTACGCAGAATTGTTGACGGTGTATCCGGAGGGACACTCGGGGATGCAGGCTCCGTTGTGGATGACGTACTCATAGCAGTCGTAGTCCTTGTTGCGCTCCTTCTCCCTCTTGCACTTGTGGTTGAGGTCCTGGCAGAAGGCGAAGGGCACGCACCTCCAGCCCAGGTACAGGTAGTGGTCTGGGGGACACTGGTCCACACATGTTTCCTGGTGCTGGAGGTTTTTGCAGGCCACACAGTGCGCTGAGGAGTGGGGTTGAGAGCAGCCGCCCAGACAATGCTCATGACAGCACTGGCCGTCTTTGGTGCACGCACGGTGCTTACAGTGAGAGGGGCACACTGGAAAACACAAGCAGAAAATCCATTAACACAAACTTCAGATTCAAGTTCATTTATTTGCACCTGCAAGTAAATGTGTGAGGGAGCTGTTCCCATAGAGTTCTATAGTTCTATAGATAAAGAAAGCAGACAGAGGACGTTTAAGTAAAGGGAAAAGCAACATGGTATAACCTTTGCTGTATAAAAAAAACTTATTTCCATGACGGCAAACAAACATAGTCCCTAAATTATTGCTATGTTGTATGAATTTCACATATTCATACTACATCACACTCCTTGATTATACTGGATTTATTGTCAGGCAACTGATAGAATGTACGGTAACCATCAAACTCTAGGAAACACTTTCTCTGAGAAGAGTTGTCCCCAATTCTAATTAAAGTAAATGAGTAAATGTGTTTGTGCTCAAAAAGGTTCTCAGGCAATTTTTTAAAATATATTTTAATGTTATTTCTACATTCTGGAGGGATTGGTTTCATAAGGAGTTAAGGAGGCAAGTTATTTCATAAGGACCAAACAGCATAACAACATTTATTATTATACAGTATCCCTAAAATTAAAGGGTCACGGTGGGAGATGTATCTACAAAAATCATCTCAAATATCAAAGAATAAACCATTTCTTATTTTCTTCAATAATTTGTGCATTGTCCCTAACTAGAAGCCTTCATTCTCCAAGTTGAAAAGTATTTTAATTTTCTACTCCATAAACCACCATTAAAGGTTTCTTTTTCATCACAAGGCAGCTTGCTAAGATTTAAACTCCACAAAAGTGTTTCCACTCCTTCAAACATTATTTACAAAAGCCGTGGCTCCCTGCTGAGAGCATAGACTTGGATCGAGACTTGGTAATATCTTTGAGACCTTGACACAGGAGTTTCGTCTCTGACACAAGTTCTGACCCCATAGGAACCGGAGCTATTAAGGACAAGGAGGAAAACAGCAGGGAACCTCCTCCAGCAACGACCTGGTAGAAACAGAAATGTGTCTGCAGCAAGTGTTTTCCGCCTGCTTTCTCCTACCAGCTTTTTAAAGAATAGATCATACAGTAACTAATACATCAAGAAATTGAGTCAAAGATAAGTGAGTTGTTTCCTAATCCTCTTAGACCATGGTCAAAAACACGCACTCATGACATGTAAGAAAACAAATAATTTTCATAAAAACTAATATTGATGAAGCCTTCAAACATCTTTTACTGGATTTGAATAAAGAATGGATAACCTTTTGTTTTGTATCATATTCTTTTTGGATTGCCAAAAATCACAAATCTTCAACAATAGTTTAGACAATCAAACTATTGGAAAAACAATAACACTGTATTGAACACAAGGGATGAACAAGGTTTGAACAAGGTTTCAAGGTAAAGAATGTTAAATGACCATACATTTTCTAGGCCTGTAGTCAACAATTCATTTGATAATCTAACATCTAATAGTTTGGCAATTATTCGTTCAATAAAATCACTGACGCCAAAACAAAAGTAAAGCCAAGCCACTCAAGAACATCTTCATAGAGACTTGATGAAACATAATTGCTTCAATTTGAAATACTTTGATGGAAATTCTATAGAAAGTGTGTTGATTTAAAACTTCCATTTCCATGTCTGTTTGAATGCTACGGGTCACTTTAGCGTCTCGCCCCTGGAGCCTTGTAAGCAATGACTGAAGTGTCTCCAACGACAACAGAGCAGAGACTGAAACACGACCCGCTCAAGAAATACAGGGAAAGGTGCAGAGACAAACAAGTGACTTTTACTTATACAGAAATAAATGATCACGTCAAGCATTTTAAACCTGGATTAGTTTACGTCTATATCAATGTTATGCATTATTTTTGGCCTTTCAATAAGTATAATGAGGCTATGTGAAATGATATTGTAAGAACAGACGGTGAAATAAGTATCCTGGATAATAAATGATTTCGGCCTGTAATTACAATACAATACAATACAATTTATTCTTGTATAGCCCTAGGTCACAACAGAAGTCATCTCAGAGGACTTAACAAAACCATTGAAATCACCAACACAGGTCAATTACCAGCAGCGGGAGTTGAATTTGTTTTGTTTTCTTTTACAAATTTGAAAATTACCTGCGACAAACACAGTCATGCAAATATAAAGAAAGTCATTGAAGCTTTCAGACAAATGGGGCAGAGTTACATGTTTGTGCCAGAAATTCCTGATTTTAGCGTAGACGGATCTAAAAACAACCACTTGAAATAATGACAGAGGTCTGTAATTTTCATCATAGATTAGGTACACTTCAACTGTGAGAGACAGAATGTGAAAAAAAAAATCCAGGAATTCACATTGTAGGATTTTTAAAGAATTTATTTGTAAATTATGGTGGAAAATAAGTATTTGGTCAATAACAAAAATTCAACTCAATACTTTGTAAAATAACCTTTGTTGGCACTAACAGAGGTCAAACGATTACTATAGGTCTTTACCAAGTTTGCACGCACAGTATCTGGTATTTTGGCCCATTCCTCCATGCAGATCTTCTCGAGAGCAGTGAACACGGACTTTCAACTCCCTCCAAAGATTTTCAATGGGGTTGAGGTCTGGAGACTGGCTAGGCCACTCCAGGACTTTCAAATGCTTCTTACGGAGCCACTCCTTCGTTGCCCGGGCGGTGTGTTTGGGATCATTGTCATGCTGGAAGACCCAGCCACGTTTCATCTTCAAAGCTCTCACTGATGGAAGGAGATTTTGGCTCAAAATCTCACGATACATGGCCCCATTCATTCTTTCCTTAACATGGATCAGTCGTCCTGTCCCCTCAGCAGAAGAACAGCCCCAAAAGCATGACGTTTCCACCCCCATGCTTCACAGTAGGTATGGTGTTCTTGGGATGCAACTCAGTATTCTTCTTCTTCCAAACAAGACAAGTTGAGTTTATACCATACAGTTCTACTTTGGTTTCATCTGACCACATGACATTCTCCCAATCCTCTGCTGTATCATCCATGTGCTCTCTGGCAAACTTCAGACGGGCCTGGACATGCACTGGCTTCAGCAGGGGGACACGTCTGGCACTGCAGGATTTGATTCCCTGTCGTCGTAGTGTGTTACTGATGGTAACCTTTGTTACTTTGGTCCCAGCTCTCTGCAGGTCATTCACCAGGTCCCCCCGTGTGGTTCTGGGATATTTGTTCACCGTTCTAATGATCATTTTGACCCCACGGGATGAGATCTTGTGATCGAGGGAGATTATCATTGGTCTTGTATGTCTTCCATTTTCTGATAATTGCTCCCACAGTTGATTTGTTCACACCAAGCTGCTTGCCTATCCCAGTCTGGTGCAGGTCTACAATTATTTTCCTGGTGTCCTTCGACAGCTCTTTGGTCTTGGCCATAGTGGAGTTTGGAGTCTGACTGTTTGAGGCTGTGGACAGGTGTCTTTTATACAAGTAAGGTAACGAGTGGATGACAGAAGAGCTTCTTAAAGAAGAAGTTACAGGTCTGTGAGAGCCAGAGATCTTCCTTGTTTGAAGTGACCAAATACTTATTTTCCACCATAATTTACAAATAAGTTCTTTAAAAATCCTACAATGTGAATTCCTGGATTTTTTTTTCACATTCTGTCTCTCACAGTTGAAGTGCACCTATGATAAAAATTACAGACCTCTGTCATTATTTTAAGTGGGAGAACTTGCACAATCGGTGGCTGACTAAATACTTTTTTGCCCCACTGTATATGGATATAATTTCTCCACCATAAAGCGTATAACTGTAACTTCAACACTTTCAATTGTAAGGTTGCAGCAAGTAACTAGAAGACTCAAGGCACAAACAGTGATTGTGGATGATTGTAATATTTTACACATGACAAACAATTATAATCAATGGTATATGATCAACAAATTTAACAGTTCATCATAGGAATGTGCCAAGAAACTATGTATGTACATTATTAACAATTGTACAGCAGTCTTTGGTCTTTTAGTCAAATAATCGCTCAATTACAATTTAAGAATTTGTACAGACAACAGAGAAAATTGGAAGATAAGGAACAAAGTAGCTCATGTTTTGATGTTTATTTTTAAGACTGAAAAAAAAGTTTAATTCACAGTTTTAGCTACAGCCCATAACTGTCAAAAAACACAGACACATGCAGGTAAGCTATATGACATAGTCAGACCTGTCTATCAGATCTTTCTTCGAAGTGACCAAAATTCTAAGTATGATTTCAAGTGATCATGCCAAACGGTTTGTATAAAGCGAGTAATAGAGATATTACTTGGGACATAACATGTATATATTTATGTCAACGTGCATTTTGCATGTATAGCCACTGCTAAATAAAGAGATTTGGACTTTCTCAGAGGCACACACTCTGCAGTCTGCAGGTGAAGGAGGTCAGTACAGTTTGTGAGCTGTCAGCCTATGACGACACACGGCTTGTTTATGTTCCTGTATGTGGGAAACGGTCTTTATGTAACACCGGCCTCAGATCACAGGTGTGCACGAGGCTGTTATTCAGACTTATAGCGCAGGGAGAAAGAAGGAGAGATTAGCTGTTCCAAACACAACACACAGAGGCACTTGACCAGCCGGGCAATTCAATCTGGTGAAGTCACTAAAAACATTGAATTCTCCCTGGGGCAAAATGACCACTTCAAATTATACAAAAAAAAGAATAGTATTCCACGTTCACCCAGGCATAAAACTGTGGGGGGAATGCAAAATTCATGCACACCTGGGATCTTCTGAGGTGTTTAAAGCTGGATTACCTTTTTGTTTGTCCCAGCAGAAAAAAGTCTCGCCTATCAAATCAGTCCACAACATGCCGTCTTAATCTTATTTGAACACATGTAAATTACATTACATGCTTATTTTTTGTGGTTTCAAAGTTATGTACCAGAACCCTTGAACACATCTGGCAAAGTGTCTGAAGAATGCAGTCCAATCGTACAATCATACAAGGAGCATACAAGGAGAGGCTTCCAGAGATGAGTGTAGATCGGCCAAGAAAATAATAAACTATACAATGACACAAGGCTGAGTTCAAGTGAAAGTATACATCTATAACATCTTCAATGTTTTGTAGGTTGTAAAAAGCAAATGACAGATCAGATTATCAAACGCACAATGTAAATGAGATGTGTGAGATATTGAGATTACGGCTGAGTGAAACCAATGAATGTTAATATGCCATAGTCATAACTATTTGTTTCTTTGAGTGGTTATAAACAAGGACAGAAGTGGTCTGACTATTTCACTGGAGAAGTGAGAAAAAAATTGTGTCTAAATTGCCCTTGGGTGAGAAAATGTACGATTTTATTTCCTGGCCATGCGCAGCAGAGGTTGAGGTTATTATCGAGCAACCACACAATAAACAAGCATTGAAGGAATAATTATTTTTACCTTTTAGGCGCCAAAGTTTTTGTCAAAAAGTAGACAAAAGAATAGACAAAAAGTGGAAATATACAGGACTAAACTTCTGTGGGAAGCCATTAATGACTAGATATCAATATTATTATATTAGTTAAAATAAAATTTAAAACAATATTTACTAATATACATATCTTTCACTTCTATGGGATCATATAGACTTTAATAACAATTCATCGTCAATAACTGAAATAGTGTTATATTTTTGTGTTCAAAAGGGGGCATAGTGTAAAGCGGTACAAACCCTCGGTTTGAAAACCTGTGTTTCATAACTGCATGTTTTTCCTCACTGTTCTGGTGACTCAGCACTTTGAGGACATGCTCCTGGACACATCTGCTTCATCAGTGCACTTTTTGGGCCAATAAAAACAGCAGACCCCCTGTATCTCTAATTTCTCAGTCTTTCCCTACGTCTCCCTTTGGCCCCCTACATGCCTCTGTCTCCTTCGCTGCAACATGAGAATGGCAGGAGGAAAAGAGGCGATAGAAAAACAAATGATATAACTCGCGTTGTGTACGTCAGCGCGGGTCCCAATAATCTGCGCTGAGACGAGAAGGCTTTAGTAAGAGCGGAAAACACACAAATCTTGAAGTTTGTTTTCACAGGTTCACCTCAGAGTAACTCTACATTCTACCAAGGATGATGTTTGGATACACAAATGTTTTTAAAAGTAGAAGAAAATGTAAGATATTCGTTATAGTATTAGAAGCTTTTCGTTTAGCAACATCGCAAAGTTGACTTAAATGACACCTTTGAGTCACCTTAAAAAATGAGTGAATTTTGCATATTTTCCCTTAAAAAACATTGAATTTCTCCAAAACCATAGTAGTAATCTTTATTTATATACCACCTTTTCACTGCAGATCTGAGTCTCAAAGCGGTTTACAATTGTTAATTTTGGGCATTTGTCTCTCACTCCACACAGAGATGGGAGTGGGGTCGCCGGTACAGGAGGCGCATGCCAGAACTATTGGACATGTTTTTAGTGGTAGGGGAAACCGGAGTACCCGGAAGAAACCTACGCAGACACGGGGAGAACATGCAAACTCCACTCCGGGATTTGAACCCAGGACCTTCTTGCTGAGAGGCGAGAGTGCTATCCACTCAGCCACCATGCCGCCCAATGTGGTCAATGTGGTTTTCCTCCCAACATATCCCATCTCCGCACCAGATTTCAGCTCAATCCATCCAGTCAACTTTGCGCAATGCTGCCTGCACACACACACACACACACACACACACATACACTCACACACACAGGCACACACACACGCACGCACACACAACCCATCTCAGTGCGATAACATTACCCCTTGGTGGGGAAATAACAGTCTCTATGTTTGCCTAAGCATTAAATTACAACCAGGATCAAAATATTTAATTAAAATTAGCATTGTCATCTCCGTTAAAGCTGGAGAACCTAACTTTGAAACCGCAAAAACTCTTGTTTTATGTGAAAAGACTCAGCCAATCAGCTCTCAGCATTTTTACAGTAAAGAAGCAAAAAACATTACCATATATACTAACATACAGGTTTGGGCAACATTAAAATGGGAACTTATGTATGAGTGTTTGATGTCAAACTTAATAAATCAGCAATAGCTATAAATGTACAAGCAATGGGAGCAGCACCGCCATTTTAAAACAACTAGCTTTTAAGTTAGGACGTGTATCTGATATGAAAAGTATAGCCACCAATGTAATACTATTTTTTTCGTATTGATTTTAATACAGTACAGCTGCGTATGGTCTTCCACAAAGGCCATATGGCGGCGCTCTTTGCTTCACCACCAAATCCTGATCCTGTGTAAATCCAGTCCGAGGAGTCGAAGCAGCCGCAGATCCTCCCTCGGCTTCAGCCAATGCGTTGCCTTGATGTAGAAGCAGCAGCCATTCAACTGGCCTCTCCCATTTCTAGGGAAGACATGGGCTTGCTTTAACCCTTTGCGTGTTTCGGCCTGCTGCATGTCAGCTTGAACGCAGTGGGGCGGTTTGAAAAGAAAAAAAAGAAAAGAGAAAAAGGAGCCTCAACACACAGGGCTGGGGTGAACCCAAATGACACTTCTGGCACAGTTTGTTCTCAATGCTACTGGCGGCCAAAGGAACGACTAAATTAAGAATTGAGTGAAAGTGTAAATGCTTTGTCAAGGTGTCCGCACGCTGGACAGTAAAACCATTTGTGCTCCTACAAACAATTATTTCTGATATTGGACAAATCTAGTGACTCGATTAATTGTTTAGAACAAATATATGATATTTAAGACTGGAAGTAAAGCCCCCAAGACATTCTTCAGAACAGACCATTTTACACAATTCCAAAGTCTATATGAGAATATTTCATTCTTTGAGTGTTAAAATCACATTTCTCAGTAAAAAAAATTTTTTGAAGTTTGAATTAATATTTAACATAACAAACTGTGAAACTAATATATGACAGACTTATTACACACAGAGTAAGATATCAAGCTTTTTAATTCAAAATAATTGGCCGTTAGCTGGTAAACAACCCCAAAACCATCTCTAAAAAGAAGAATCTTTTGAACACGGACTATAAGCCACAATCAATGTAATAACAAACAAAGGCTTAAGTATCATATCTATAGAAATCACACCGTTTCACAGGTTAAGTTGATGTACAGAAATAAATGAAGTGTTAAAAGTATGTGGTCAAAACTTAGACATAGATATTGAACTACTGGAAAACCTAAGGAGGAGTTAAAATCCTACTATTGAGTTGTAGTTCAAGGATAAATGCGTGTGTACAAAACTTGCAGCAAGAGATGGGAGATAAAAATGCAAGCCAGCTAATAGACATAGACAGGCTCTCCCTACAGCAAAGTTATTGACCCCAAGGCTTAGAGGGTTTAATAAGACAAAAGTGTAAAGAAGCTAGTACTCAAAGGCTGAAGTCTAACGCTGAAACATGTCTGGTAATAAAGCAGAACCAGCTTCTTTACACTTTTGTCTTCCAAGCCTTTTAAGTTATTGACTCCAGTTGGAGTGAACTTATATCACTGCATTAAGTTGTATCATGTTTTTTTTTTAAATGTTATTAAACTATTAATTAATTGCTACATGTTTTATGGTTTTAGGAACATTACCACATCATTTGGAAACATGGCATTCATGGAAAAAGTCTCATCGTCGACAATGTACTCATAATGTGAGCCTGGAAAAGTTGGAAAAAAAAACTAATGAGAAAGTCTTTTTTATTACAAAAATAATAATAATGTAAAATAGAAGTAGAAATGAGAGACATAGATTTTAATTCTAGCAACAAAACTATGTTTAAAACGGCATGAAGAAACTGCAGGTTGTGTCACAAACATATTGCGTCAAAAGTGAGAAACCTAATCAGAAACTCCCATTTTAAGCATCCATCCAATGTCTTTCTTGTGGTGCAATAATAAGCCGTTTGCCAAGAAGCCTCTGGTGATGGTCGTGTCTCGTCATGTTTATATTTAATTACATTTCTAACAACAATCTTTAATGAAAGAACAAGAGATAAACATTTGTGAAAGCCAATGTATGAATAAATATGTGCTGGAAAACATGATGTCTTCAGGCACAGGAGTCAAGCACAAAGGCCCTGTTTGTGGCCCTCAAAATGATTTTCAATTATTAGGCTAAACATTCTGCATTGATGGTAAGAAGGACCCTGAAATGTTTTAAAACAAGTAATTGCTGCCATGGTGAGTCAACAGTATTTCTTAAATCTATTGTGAAGACATACAGTTGTCCTTTAAATTTTACACAACAATTTTCTGAGAGTAAAGGATAATGAGGTCGTGTGAAGCCCTGACCTGAATTCTCCATCCCCCAGTTCTCAGTAGCATGTTTTTCTCCTTAAAAGTCAAAGACAGCGTGAAGTCTTTTGTGGTAGTTTTGGATGAGATTCTGTACCCTCTCTGATCACCAACCATGCACACGCACGCACACGCACCTCATTCTCGGCAATGTGGGTGAAATGTCTTGCCTAAGGGCACAACAACAGTTTGCCCCAATTACAGCCGCAGCTACCCCCCTGTGGCACCTGGTGTTCCCAGAGGTCTCCCATCCCAGTACTAACCAGGTCCTGTCCTGCTTAGCTTCAGAGGTCTGACGTTATCTGGCTTTCACATGCAGGTATATGGCCACTAATTCTAGCAGTGAATTGAGTTTTGAACGACATTGCAATTTTCCAAAGTTCACCTGTTTGTCTTATCATTCATAATCTCCAAAAAATGGTCAAAACACTCTCTGGCTGGTGCGTAAACCAAGCACACATGTGTATGTATGTGTAGGATATACTTGTAAGGAGTCATTTTCACATCTTTTTTAGTAGCAGGATATTTATGTCATTTTTACGCTTCTTTTTGACCCGAGAGAGACTTCTGTGTGGGGCTTTTGACCTGAACTCAGAGTGAGGTCAGTGGCCAAGAGTCAGGACACACTCTTCCCTTGACGTACAAAGGATCATGTCAATCCTAACACTTTGACACTCAATAAATAGCTCTATCCTTTAAATAAAGAAACTATTTAAAGATAAAGAAATAATTCAAAACTTAGAGAAGGATTAAGTCCATATTAGTAAAAATTTAGTTTACTTTATAATCACATTTAGACAAAAAATAAAGGTTATACAAAGTGTTCAGGATGTGTTTAAGTCTGTATAGTCTATTTTTATGATTGAGAATTATCAAAATATATATTCCCAGTCATCTAAGCATGATGCAATAAACCGTTGTAGCCCAAATTACTTATAGACTTTACTTTGAGGCACAATTGAGCAACTAAACTTACATACAACTGGATCTTCTTACAATAAAGTTTTATTTGTATAGCATTTTTTTAAAACAATGTTTACTAAGCGCTGCACAGTCAACATAATAAACAATAAAACAGTCAGAATATTTAGATTGAATAGAATATACAGGAAGACAAATCAAACAGAAGAAACACAAGAAGAAAGACAAAACAAAGACAAAGCAGATAGTAAAATACAACATGAGAAGTTCAAAGCTGACAATTAAAAGCGGTTCGATAAAACTGGGTTTTAAGAAGTAATTTAAAAGAGGATACTGATGGTGCTAGCCTTATCTCCTCGGGCAGGTTGTTCTAAAGCCGAGGAGCACGGACAGAGAAGGCTCGGTCTCCCTTCGTCCGGAGCATTGACCTTGGGACAGTCAACAGGGATCTGCCCGAGGATCTAAGGCTGCGGGGGGGCTCGGAGAGGGTTAAAAGTTCATAAATATAGCTTGCAGCCCGACCTAAATAATATTTATAAGTGATGAGTAAAATCTTCTAAAAACGCACCGGGAGCGAGTGGAGGGACGCTAAAACAGGGGTGATGTGCTCCCGTGAGAAGTCTGGCTGCTGCGTTCTGAACCAGTTGGAGGCGGCAGAGGGATATAGAGTTGAGACCGAAGTGGAGGGAGTTACAATAATCCAGGTGGGAGAAAATGAGGGCGTTAACTACTTTATGGAGATCAGGAGGAGTGAGAATGTTTTTAATTTTTGAGATGGTGCGGAGGTGAAAGACACAGGATTGGGTGGTTTTTTTGATGTGGGAGCATAAGGTGAGTTTAGGATCGAAAATGACACAGAGGTTTCAGGGGGAGGGAGTGATGTTTGACGGGGGCCTCGCAATGGAGAAAATTCAGTCAACTAAGAAGATTCTTTTCAAGCTGTATTTGTAATTTGTTCTTCCTAGAGTCAAGTGCAATGACAAAAAAACGAGAAAACAACTGTAGTAAAATAAAAATAAAAACATTGTCTAGACAGACATACATAAAGGACATACAGACAGGACATAATATATTGTTGTAAATGGACTTATTATTTCAATGATATCTGTATCTGTAATGTTTTTACCATCACCGCCTCTCTCTGAAAAAAACAGGTTTAAAATGGCCGCCCTCTTTTCAGCAGCACTAACAGACATTTGGGCCCTCTATCCATTCAAAAAGCCCATTATGATGAACACAACGGCACAGGCCACAGCTGCTCAGGAGGCCCCCCCACGCTACCTTTGATCACCCCAACTCCGAGCAGCGCTTTGGGGAAAAGACAGGGGGGAAAAAAACTGCCTTTCTTCTCCTAAAACATGTAAATCTCTTTGCATCAACCAGCGCTGGCAATAACAACATTTGCTTGAACTTCCATAGGACAAAATTAGATCAAAAGAGCAATACTTCAATATTGAGACAAGATCAAAGCAAAACAAAACAAGGCCAGTCAAGATATTTATATTTTTGTATCTCTTATTAATTTTGATATAAACAAACAGTTTAATAAATGACAGGTAGTACAATATCATTTTGGAGCTAATTTGTTTTATTAATGACCTTCGTTTTCAGATTTCAGGCTCTCTCTTTCAGGGGAGTCCTGGCCCCAGACCAAGGGGAGCTGATGTACATGTTTTTAGTGGGAAGGGAAATTAGAGCACCCAGAGGAAACCTCTGCAGAAATGGGGAGAACATGCAAACTACACGCAGAAAGGCCCTGTCTGGAGGGAGAATTCAACGGGCTGAAAATCCCATGTTCACTATGCATCTTCTGTAAACTTCTTTTTTGTTGCAAATGTAGTTATTATATGTATATACGAAACAAACTGAGATGTGAGAAGTTGAATAATTCTGGGGATTTTTCACGTCTTAATGATTAGGACATTGTTTAAAAAGGGTTTATTGCTGTAAACGCGTTAGTGGCACAATCTAGTTTCAAAAATATCACTTTTATTTGCCTGAAGCGATACATAGTCCATCTGAATTTGTTTTCAAGACAAGCCAAGTAGAAAGCTTTTCAAAACATCAAGATTAAACAGAATTTTAGCAATTCTTAGGTTATTTTAAATCATGATTTAAACTGCACTTTACAACAGTTACAGTTTTTTTACCTTGCCAAACTGGTGAAATCCTGTCCAGTTTACCCCAAATGTTTTTTATCGAGAGCCGGCTGCTCTAGACCAATTGTAAATACGATGGTGTTGGAGGGAGCACGGGGAGCGGTTTGTTTGGGAACATTCTCACATGGGAAGTAGGAACGCAATTTTCAAATAAAAACAACTATGATAACAACAAGGCTTCGCCCAATAAACTCTGAGCCCTCTGGATGTGCTCGAACAAAAAGCATGCTTTGTAAATGACTGCTAATATAATTTTATGTTTACCGCTATTCTACAATCAATGCAAGTAAAACATTATGATGTATGAAGTAAAATCCATAAACATAAAAACAATAAAATAGAAGTCAGCTGCAGTAATGTAATCTTAGCGGTATATTTATAGTAGTATTTTTGAGCACAAAAAATCATCAACTTAATTACATTTTTTGCATTGTGATTAGTGTCTCTAAACGCTCTTGTGAAGCACTTTGAATTGCCTTGAACACAAAGTGTGCTACAAACAGAAATGTTGATTGATAGCAAGTTAAAGTCTGTGTCAAAAATATCATTCTCACTCTTGTGTAAAAAAAACTATTATGGTATTTGATGATCTGCTTCCAAAGACAGAAATTATTTATTTATTTTATTATCTTAAACTAACCAGGAAAGTCCCACTGAGATTTCAGAATTGCTCCTCAGAGAGGGGCCAGATTTGGGTCACTTTTTTAGTGGTAGGGGAAAATGGAGCACCCGGAGGAAACCTACACAGACATGGGGAGAAACTTGCAAACTCCACACAGAAAGGCCCTGTCTGTAATTTACGTAGCATCAGTTACTACCACATTTACATCCATCAAAAAGGAGAAAAACCAGCTCGTTTTTTACAAATAGGAGATCAAATTCAGGTTTACATGTCCGTATAGCGGCTCACATGCGCCTGTGGTAACAAAGGCCCTAAATGCCAGTGTCTTGATGTCATTAGAGGAGGTTATAGTTGGACGAAGACCGCACAATGAGCCCTCACTCTATAATGAACAACAACAACAAACCTACACAAACGCATGCCTCCCGAAAGAATGAAAGCGGCCTGTCATAACCGTGTCCGCCGCAAAAGGAACATGAATGGGGAGATTAGAACACATGGCTACACAAAGATTCCCAGCGCTGGGTGGTAAGGAAGGCCTATGAAACTACAGTGTACAGTCTGTGGTAAAAACAAGATCAAATGCTGTGTTAAGATATTAACAATTATGTTAATGCAAAAAGAGAACAATATTTTCCTCTAATTTAATGTATTATATTATTGTCTGGGTCTTATACTATTATTATCATCATATTGTCTAGGTTGATACTAGATACAGATTTGGATAGTAGAAAAATACTCATTTTATATAATGTATAAATATATTTGTTTTGATTGCTTTTAAAAAAGATTGAGTTTTGGTTTTGTTATTTCTCCAATCAATTATGTATAAATGTTAACAGTGTATTTTTGTTCAAATGGGGCAGAGTGATAGAAAAGGGGCCAAAAGCTTGTTGTATTGTTGAGAAATGTATTGCATCAAATTGAATGTCATCTTTATCGACATCATTTGGGCAGTCTCTGAAAGATACCATCCCTACTCAATATCAATTTCGATACCACAATAAAATGTAGATTTAACTCACTATAGTACTTTTCACAGAGTCTCAAGGATTGAACCATTTTAAGCTGTATCAGAAAATAAAAACATTTCAGGAAATATATAATGCTGTTCTGTTTATGTCTCTGTAATTAGATCAAATTTGTACCTAGTTTAATTTGTATGTTTTTAATCCTGTGCGTGATCTTAATGTTTGTTTTCACTGCTCTGTGTGATTATAATGTTGATTATAATGCCCTATGTGCCGTGTTACCTTGTGTCGGAAACACGCTCTCCAAATAATTGTTGGTTCATTAATTGATTGCCAGTTTCTATACAAGTATTAGTATTGATTCATTTCTGAGTTTTAAGTTATTGAATTTGAAAAGAATTCAAGGCTTAAAGAGAAATTACAAAACTGTCCTACTGTACTTCTGACCTCTTCAACATGTTCTGACATTCAGGAGTTTCCTGAATGATTTTATCAAATCATATTTCAGTCTACTCTCAGAGGATTGATTCTAAGTTGTAATAAAATAAAAGCTGGGATCCCTAACTTTCAAACCACACAAAACAACATTTAACAACAGTTCATGAAATAAAATTCATGAAACTTGATACAGCTCTCAAAAACCTAGTTTTCACACACATATATTTTTGACCTCTGTCACATCTTTAGATCAGATTTTTCAGTGAAGAAGAGAGGACCAACGTCACTCAGCCAATCAGATCTCAGCCCAAAGTGACAAATAGAGACTAACTAATAAGTATGCAAAAAGATGACCGGATATACACATTTGGATAGATGTTTGTAATAATATTACGCACAGATTAAAACTCAAGTGAAAGTTGTTCAAGATCAAAGGTAAGGCAAAAAATGTAGTCTTTGAGGCATTTGTGACTCTTCTGGCCACCCTGGGAAAGCCATGTTCCAGCTTCTTCCCTCTGGCAGAAGATATTGCTCTCTGAGATGCAGGACATCTCGTTACGCTAACAGTTTTTATCCACAAGCTGTTATCAGTGTGAACAGAGCACTGTAATGATTTGCACTTGTTTTGAAACTGTTTTAGTCGATCAATTTCATAGTGACATTTGTTTACTGTTTTATTTGTTTTATTTTTGTCTTTTAATGTTGTTTTATGTCTGTATTTGTCTGTGCACACTGGTGACTTTTGCTAATGTATTCCAATGTGGTGTTTTTACTGCAAATGGCAAATAAACTGAATCTGATCTACTACTACTTGGCTTTGCGTCATTCGTTATACAAGCCTAATGGTCATCTCACAAATAAGTTTGCATGGGTTTAGGCCCTCCATGTCACAAACAGAAATTACCAATGGGCCCATTGGGTGGCTGCCATTTTAGTGGACTTTTTAAACATGTCCATACTTTCTATGGACCTTTAAATGATTTTATGTTATGAAGTAGATTTGTTTGCATGTATTTGTGCGTACTATACTGTAAAATAATGTTTTATTATCTTTTGTGAACTTGGCAAGAAATCGAATAAGCTCGCACATCAATAGCTTGCAACTCCTATATTGACTGACGTAAAACTGCACGTCCTTTTGCCAAATATGAAGCGCAGTGTACTTGACATGACCGCAATCGGCACGCTAATGATTTAGTGGTGAGGGTGTCTCGGTTTCCTTTTCCTGTAAGACAGAAACAATGGTGTACTCTGGCCTTTTTACATTAAGATCATATTAGAAGTACAAAAAAGGCCAAGAGGAATGTCGTGGCGCGCCGGCTAGTGATTAAAATTCCACTGCTATGACAAGGATAGTATTTAGTTTCTTATAAAAATATGGTTTTTGCTGAAAAGCAAAAACTAAAAAAGGAAAGATAGAAGTGTCTGAATGTGAAAAAAAGGGATGGGAAAAGTGCTTTCAAGTGACAGTCCTTTTAGTAAAACATCATGGTCTTTTATACTAATAGAAGTCAAGGTAATATTTTCAACATCAGTGATTGTCCTCCAAACAACACATCTTCTAGATAATCATTTCATAACAATAGAGCTGCTATGTGCCGACTCCATGGTCAAGGTTATCTGTGACGAAAACAAAATATCCACTGCAGTTGGAGTTTGAATGTATTTCATGAATACTATATCTTGTGAGATTTTAATGCATTAATACATAATACAAAAATATAAATATATATATATTAGTGCTGTCCATAATATTGCGTTATTAACGCGTTAATGCAAATCAATATTAACGGCGTCATTTTTTTATCGCGCAATTAAAAAATAAATAATAATAATATATATATATATATTTTTTTTTTTTTTACTTTTTATTGCAGACAAACACATATACAGAAAAAAAAATAGAAACAAAGAAAATACAAACAATATGTAGTTGGAGATACAGGGGGCCAAAGAAGAAACCCAGAAGGGCACATAGGAGGGGGGGGGGGGGGGGGGGGGACATGAAGTGGGAGATGGGGGGGAGGGGTTAATAAAAAAGGCAATACAAGCAAACAGTATACAGTCATAGATATACCGAAAGTAAAATAGAAACAGCATAGAGTATTTACATGAACAAATTTACAAAATATTAAAAAAAGCAATTGCACACAGCACGCCTATTCACTTTTTAGTAGTATTAAAATGATAATTCAAGGGACATAAAGAATAGATACAAATGTGTGACTAATTTGCGATTAATCACGAGTTAACTATGAAATTCATGCGATTAATCACGATTAAATATTTTAATCGTTGGACAGCACTAATATATATATATTATTAACATGGAGAGTTTTAGTAACTGTAACAACCATCAGCCCGACTTGGCCTCTACTCTACTCTACTCTACTCCACTCAGCTCCTCTCAACAAAGATTGGGAGCACTTCCGCTGACACTGTTTAACTGGTACCAGGTACTTTTTTTGTACATTGGTCTCTTGCTATATCCTGGTTCACCTTCTGCAGCCTCGCTTTTTCGCAGATACTTTTGTGTGCAATTGTGCGTTCTTTTTTTCACAGCATGCTTCTCCTGTGCAGCATGTATACTCCAACAACATCATATAACCGCTAGTATAACATGACAATTACCTTTAGTGAGGAAAAATTGTTTGTGGCATGTGTGCACCGCTGTGATTAGTTCAGATGACTACCGTGGTCTTCTCGTAGCCCTTAGTCCTGCATCTGCCCCTCAGCCTCTTCTGCAGCTGTATTTTATAGTGTATGCACAGCTTTAGACAGCTGCAGCAGCGTTCAGACCTACAACGAACAGGTATGATATCTCCGAGATCGAACTTCAGCAGTTGTGAGTTCAGGTGGTTGGAAAAGTGTATAAAGAGTGTGCTGAGGGGTTATACAGCTTCATAACATACTGTACAGCTGCTACTTCACAAATTTCACATATATATATATTTTTTTAGAACATAACTTCTGCGGTAAACAAGGAACCACTGTATCTTAGTTTGCATGTTCTCCCTGTGTCTGTGTAGGTTTCCTCGGGGTACCCCAGTTTCCCCTACAACTAAAACATGTACAATAGGTGAGGATTGACTGGGACTACAGATGCTACTTAGCTACAATATGGTGTATTTTCTGCTGTACATCAATACACACTGTACCATCTAAATAAAAACAAAATACAAAAATACAAATATACATTTTTCATATCAAAGATATATCATACTTTTCATAAACTATAGTTTAAATATGCTGTAAACGATGTAACAATATGTGATAATCAATAGAACAGTTGACTGCGAATATTGTAAGCTGCAGCCTTGATATGAATAGAAAGAAGAGCTTTGGCAAAGTCTCCTTTGACACTGTGGTTGTTTTTATGGTAAACCAATAAGCACGGTGTGCCGAGGAGCCGTGTATTGATCGGGGCAGGGTGTTCTTCCTGTGGCCGGGGCTGAGGTCTGTCTCTGCAGCCTGGATCGATGCACATGATTGGGTTTGGGAGACAGCAGAGGGACACTGCAGTGGCACTGGCGCAGAGCTGCAGGTGACTTCAGAATATGGTCAGGGCCGACGTGATAGTTATCGAAACAGAGAGGCAGGAGTAGACCACAAATACTGCAATCGTATGCATAAAAATGTCTTATACATATAACAACGGTGTACATTTGTCAACCCATAACAAATCTATGAAAAATTATTTAAAACCTGTGAGTGTAAAAGGCAAAACTGTCTCTTTGAAGGAGCATTATGTAGTATGTGCATACAACCGTAGGATTACATCTTCATTATTTTAATGTACTTTGATGATTTATGATTTGAAGCCCTGTGTGATTTCAATGTTTCTTTTCTTCTTTTGTTATGCACTTTGAGTTGCCTTGTGTATGAACTGTGAAATCTATATACACTTGTATTGCCTTGCCCTGCCTAGCTCGACTATATTTTTTAAAGATGGTAAAGTAGAGTTAACAATTTCAATGTTGAAAATACAACTGCTTAATTTATACTAGTCAGAAATTGGTCACTCATCATTGGTCACTCATAAATCACCTCTTCTTGATAAAGTAAATTGTGTTCCTCAAGACACAAGCTATTGATTGTTGTTCTGATCTACAATCAAAACATGTTTTTCTTCTAATTCCCCTAAATCGGCCTAAAAAGAACAAAAACAAAGCATAACCCAATTACGTGTAGTAGCTGCAGAAATGAGCCTATTAAAGTAATTATTATATATTTTTGAGAGTGCATAGGAGATTAGTACACTCTGGACTATGATTACCAAAAGCCATGGGGCATTAGTCGCCTTATTTTTGCCAGTATAAGTGTCCCTCTCCTCTGGTGGGACTGTGCGGCAAAACGGAAAACAATTTGATTAAGATGTGACCTGAGCACCCGTTTACAAGCACACAAACAACAGAACAACAGGCGCTGGTGTCGGATGTGCCCTGCGTCCGTGACCAGAATAGGGATACAAACAGGACTTTTGTTGATAATAATTATGTCTGCTGCACAAGGATGACGCACGGCTTGGCCTTGACGTATCTTTCTTTCAGTGTCAGCCTAAAATATTGGTTGATTACCATTGGTGGAGTGCAAAAATATCAAAGTATCAGAGAGTAAACAATGTGATACGGTATTGAAGGGCTGGGCTCATAATGACACAGTATTAAATCAATGTTTAAAATAATGCTAATAAACAAGCACGTAGTTGACCCTTCACCAAAAATGTAGACATTGCATTGCATGCATTTCTTTTTTTTGTATGGGACAGTGTATCTTAACAGTGTGTAGTAACAGCAGGAGCTGTTACTACACACGATTGTAGCTTTTCGAAACTATTTTCCATCTGCTGTCTCACAGTCACACACTCATTCAACCCTCACCTACAGTAGTGGTCAGAGAAAACTGAACACCTGGAGGAAACCTAGGCAAACATGGGGAGAACATGCAAACTCCACACAGAAAGGCCCAGTCTGGAGATGGAATCGAACCCAAGACTTTAGTGCTGAAAAGCACAAGTGCTAAACACGTCACCAACTCCAACTTTTCTAAATCTCAGTTCTTAAAGAAGTTGACTTGCAAAGTTGACTGAAAAATCAATGTCTATTCATTTCAGTGCATATTTCAACAAAAAAAAGGATTTTGAGACTTTCCTGCATTCTACTACATTTCAGAACATACATATCCCAGTCACTTCTATGTCATAATAAATGAGGAGAATGCATGCGATTCGTGTATAGGATGGCGACAGAGCAGGTAGGTCTTCTGGGAATTCAATTTTAAAAAGAATATGCGCGTGGCCATGGGGCACTTGCTGTTGTTTGCTATGAACTAGAACGGGATTCCCCATCCGCCGTGGCCGCAGCGTTCGGACCCGGGGCAGCTGCGGCTGCTCTGGACAGCGGTTCCCACCGCCAGCGGCTGAGAGCCGCTTTGACAACAACACGGCGAACGACGCCACTGTAACGTGATCATATCCATGACCATACACTCACAGAACTGTTCTCTGCTTGTTGTGTATGTCTTTGCGTAACCTGTGCACATAATAAATACACCGTTGGACTATGGAGCCTCAGGAAGTGTCCGTGTCGCCTCCCAAAGCACATTTAAACTTGCAAAATTAAAGCTGGGGTACTTTATTTTTCCCTCGCATTCACAGTTCATGTTGGTGTTACCCAAAAGTAAAATGGTGTGAGCAAATCAAATAGATTTCAGACCGTTTTGAAATGTCCCTCATCCCTGTAACAAACAATAGTTTTGGTCTGAGTCTACAACAGAAAGACAGAATTTTAATAATGTTAATGCCATTTTATGTGGATTTATTGTTGTTATAATAAACATATACAGTACATACAGTATGTACACTATGTTGTCATTTACCTTTCCATTCAAACAACCATTTACAGAAAAATATGGCATAATTTTGCCAAAAGATCGAAATGCGATTCTTTGGGATTAATTAATTTCTAAGCTGTAATTAACTCGATAAAAGATTTGAATAGTTTGACAGCCCTAATTAAAATAAAATCAAAAGTCAAGATTGATCAATACAAAAACCTAGTGCTACGCACCCGGCCCAGGGTTCCAAAATAAAAGAATTATAAGAATGTGCTTCGATATCACTAATCCACATGTCTTTGCATGAAATGCAAGAGTAAATATGACAAACTCATCTGTACAAATCCCAAAACAAAGCAAAAGATACCTGAATAAATATTGTGGAAACTGGGAAATCCACACACTACTCTTGTCAAAACAGGTAGCAAGCCGTAAGAAAAACTGTTTGGATGAGATTAGCCGGTAGCGCTAACCGTGTAAGAGGTAAGCTAAGTGTGTACGTGTGTGTGTGTGCGCAGAAAAGGAGAAAAGGGAGGGAGGGGTGAGAGCGGCACAGCTTTAACGAATGCCTCAAATGTCTGGGATTCTTGGGCAAAGGGTTCGCAGGGTGCAGCTCCACGAGACCGAGTGCCAAAGCAGTTAAGTCAACTCAAAGAGAGGGCTGTGTGCAGATAAGTGCGTATGTGTACACGTGTATATGTTGGGATATGGGGTCGTGTGTAGAAGAGCAGAGGAAAGTATTTAGCGGAGGATTGAGGTCATTACAGTATTGTCAAGTGACGACATGGTTCGTTCCTAAAACTGTCTGTCTACTTCCTTTTAGAAAGAAGAAAGGCAGGGGTTATATTTTGTTATAGTAGTTTATTGTAGCTTTAGTAGCAGTGTAAATGAGATATTTCCATTTTTTGGCAATTAATATTAGGCAATTATTTTCCAGTAATCTTCAAAAGGGTGCACTCTTTGAAAGCACCAATTTAATGGACAGTGATGTCACCCATAGGATCCAAATTAAGCCAACTCATGCTAGCTATAGTGAGCTAATAAGGAGCCATACTTGGAATGTGGATTGCCACACTATGGTCGGTCTCTTCCTGCTTGTACCATGTAGCAACTAGGCACTAGTAAGGTATTTAGTGTTTCAGTAATCTTTTCTTTTTTCTTACCAAAAATACCAATAAAAAAATAGACTATCCTTTTTAGAGGCCATCATATGACCGACAACATTAGTGATGAATCCAAAACAATGTCACGCCCATTTCTTTTTACTCCGTTAGATCTCAATGCAGTGTGGTTTCATCAGACATTTAAGAAAAAACTGGGAAGTGTTGTAGTTCACTTCTAACCCATCTAAAAATCATAGAAAAAGGCACAACCAATCAAAACAGAGTAGAATCCTTTGTAGGGGTATTTAAAAAATGCAGATTCTGCGATACACATCTTACTTTTGTCTTGCTTCATGATGCTAGAGTTAGATATTTTATTTTAGTATAGTTATTAATTTATCCTGTGCTGTGTGCTGCTTATTCCTAATGTCTGTAACTTGTGATGCAACACTTACATTTCCCCACTGTAGGACGAAATAAAAGATCTCTTAATCCTGACAACCCTAAGTGATGGGATATATCATATTGAAAAGTGACTTTATAGATACAAGGCAATGCACACCTTTAATTGGTTATTTAATACAAATATAATGTTTTCTTGCTTCCCCTAAGGAGTTTGAGTTATTTAGGATTTCCCAGATCCATATCCTGTGCAGAGGTCAACTTTAATTGACATTTATTATGAAATTTATCCAACAATAATTGGCCAAGCAGCTCAAGTGTATCGCATTTTTTCGACGCAAAAATGATAAAATGTGTGTTTGAAAGCTTTTGGATCAAACACAGCAGCGCACTACAAATTAAAGAACTGCCAAGACTGAACAAAGGGCAAAGTACTTCATAACATGTGCACAGCTGTCTGATCACGTCCCATTCTATCGTTCATACCAAAGTCATTAGAAATACAACAACACCTCAATGGAGTTCAGGTATTTGGGTGTACAAGTTCTTTGTTTAATAATTATTGCTGTTTGAATGCTTATTCTAATGTAATTTGGATGTTGTCGAGTAGTTGCGACATAACAAACTTTTTATGTTTATTTAACTATGGTTGCAGACTTTAAATCACGATACCGACAGAAACTGTAGACAGAGATGAGAAGTTTACATTCTCTGGTATATGCCTTTCTGTGTGGATGTTGCATGTTTCTCCCTGTGTCTGGGTGTGTTTTCTTTATCGACATATTTAGTGATATTGGCCAAAACACTGGTTTAGGAGAATCAACAAGCTCCCCTCTTTAGTCTCATGAGTGCCTCTCGATTATAAGGCACATCCCAATAATCGAGATTGCAATTTTTCTATCTTCAGTTTCCAAAGAGATCTTTTATTTGTCCCACAGTGAGGAAATTTAAGTGTTGCATCAAAGAACAGAAGTGAATAGATAAATACAAATACAATCTATATTTAGCTTTAAAAAAAAAGCAAGTATAAAAAGTATTACACATAAAAAGTATAACCCTGTTTACTTTAGTGCAAAGAAATAGATACTTGTATGTATAAATATATATATATAAATATGTTCCCAGGCTAAATGAGAGACAGTCTCTCCAGCGTGTCCTGGGCCTTCCTTTGGGTCTTTTTGGTATTTTGCTTATCTTGTCCCCTTTATGACCCGATGCAAGTCACTCAGACCATCGATCTCTACCCACTTGATTATTAAGTTTACGCTTCACGGATTTTGGCGTATTTCTATATTTGGAAAGGCGCGACATCAGGACATCAGCTTTTACCTCCATGTCTAATCTGGCCTTCAATCATAAAATCTACAGCCCTTATCGCGTTATAGAGGCCCAGACCATATGTCCATTCAAACACTGCACTATGTTAGCATGACTAAAGTTACATGTGAAACGGCAGCTTGGACTGGAAAAACTTCTCTCCTGATTTGAAGATAGATTATTCTTGTATATAAAGTCTATAAAGCTCACACTGTTGTATAATTTGCCAGCTCATCGCACTTTAAATGCTGAGAAGAACATCTAGTTACCAAAACGAAAGGTTCCGTTCAACGCACCAGTCTCGATTTTCCACAAATGTCACAATAATTATATCAATGGCCATGAAATAAAAGTATAAAGACAATAGTGAATAATCCAGCATTTGTGGGAAACGGTACACATACATTTGAAAGCCATTTTTGCAACAATAATAATTGAGAAGAAGTCTTGTCAGTATCTTTCTTTGCCACAACAAGCAAACCATATGACCTTCTTGGAGTAAAAACTTGTTCAAACATACTTGAATGAGTCCATAAAATAAATACTCAATCGTTCAATGCCGTCTCGCACTCCAGGGGCAACTTCCATCCAAAAATAATAACCATCGTAACAATATCCTGCCATTTCCCTACAGAGTGCTCAGACCGGTGGCTAAGATGGAGTGTTTTCCGGCATTGCTGACCTCCCGAGTTCAGCCGTTGGTATTTTTGGTCACTTCAAAGGGTCAAACCGCGAGACCAAGGCTGCAGCTCATTGTCCCAGCGTTCATTCATGATTTCAGGGTGGAAATGGTCCAAAACAAAGCCCGGAAACAATTGAGGAGAATGCTTCCTGGATCTAACAGCCGGGTATTGGTGAAAGCGGCGAAGAAGCTGAGAGGCGTGTGAAGAGATCCGTGTGGTAGGAATGGACCCACGAGAGTCTGGGGTCAGGAATCAGACCACCTTTCACCTTCTCGTCACATGCCTGAGTTGCGACAAACAAAGATGCCTATTTGAGCAATTGCCGGAGTATGGAGCCGTTATGTAATGGGTTTGAGAATTTAAAAACACCTTTTGAAGATGGGAGCTGTTATTTGTTACCTCAACCCAGTACAGTATTTAGAACCATTGATGTTTCCCATCTGGTCTTACAAACCTGGCAACAACAAGACTTCTTTTTTTAACCTCTGTCAAAACAAAAAAGCTAAATTCCACACTAAATTTATCAAAGCTTTCAATATGAACAATTGTAAAAGTCAATATTTGTTGAAAAATATAACCTTGGTGTTTTTGCTACATTCTGCAGTTTCTTGGAGAAATAATAGTCAGTTATCAGGATCACTTGAGATTGGCTTCTGTATAGAGTGTATGTATTGCCATACACACAAAAACAAAGTATAGATTTCAAAGTAGAAATAATGCATTTTGCAGTTAACACAAAATAATAAACTAATAAGTGCTTCTTTATTATAACGAGTATACATATGCTTTTAAAATTCAATTCTCAGGCTCTCAACACAAAACTCCAATGATTAGTTGTTTATTTGTTCACATCATTGTCCTCTGTATCCCGGCCTGTAAAGCCTTTACGCCACATTGACCCTGCTTCCTCTGATAGCGGCTGTCCCGCTGATGGATGGCTTCATATTCACGATTACAACACACTGTTACTCCTCTGTCTCCAGGCACCAGCCAAAACAATAATCCCGTCCAGTGTCCAGTCAACGCAGGTGACGTGACAGACTTGTAACTCATTTTGTATCCTCACACGCACACAGTGACCCTGACAGAGCTCTGCGTCCGCTGGCTTCTGATTGATCCAAACCAGTCATGTGATTTCACCCCAGGGTAAATTTAGAGAAGAGAAGTGCCTTGTCTGACATGCAGACACTTGTGATTCAGAGCAATACATTACAACTGCGAGGGCAAAAGCAGCAGCTCTGGACCAGACACTCTTCCACAACCCGTTACCCGATCAGACTGGATAATGGCATGAATGGAGTGACCGAGCTTCAAATGATCATACCATGAATGGTCGCAATTGCACGTTTTAAGTTTACCAAAAATAGATTTTGAAGTCACTTCCAGAACACAACTTTACAAATTAATTTCATTGGAAAATCATCTTTTATTTACTATCAAAAAGTATTACAGAAATCAATTCACTAATTAAATATGTTGAGAAGATGTTTTCTGGCTCAAATAATTCTATAATGACTGCAGAATTAAAATGAAGTATTTCTAATCAAATAGCTCAATGTGACAAGTCTTCTCTATGAAGATGTAATCCAGGGGCATCACTTTGTTTTGGTCAAATGCAGTGTTGTGCGTGAACGAGTTCAAAAGAACGCGTTCATTGAACACGCTCATTTTTTTGTGAACGTTGAACTGAACGCAACACATTTTTAAAAAAAGAACTTGAACGTGAATTAGTTAATTTTATGTGTCATGAACGGCAGACATCACTGTGAACGTTGGAATCTGTTTTCTCTTTTGAAACGCAACGAGAGAAAGTTCCTCCCTCCTGTATTCTCGCACTTTTTCCACCGAAATCAAAAAATTCCTACGGTTTCCACCGTCTGTGAACGCACCCCGACTCTGTGTTGCAGTGCGGCGCTGTGAGCTGGTGCTTTTCACATGTGCCCGAGTCGTGATGAAAACACAGGATGAGTTAGCGACAAAGTTTACACCGTTTACATTTGACATAAAGTATAGACACACGCACTGCAGCGCATTACTGTTTGTAGTTTATGAGCAGAGATGGGGCAACTCCGTTTTGCTCCCATTGAAAACCATGTAAATCTTGTCTGTTTTGTAGTCAAAAGGCTCTCCTCCTGTGGGTCTACAGGAGATTATATATATATATATATATATATATATATATATATATATATATATATATATAGCTCGTAGTGTGAAAATAAGTATTTATTTGACTATTTCACAAAAAAAGTAAAATGAACTGAACTTTGAACTAGTTCAGAATTAAAATTGTGAACTTTGAACGTGAACTGTTCACTTTGAGTATGTATGAACTGAACTTGAACTAGTTCAGAAAAGTTGTGAACTGGCACAACACTGGTCAAATGTATAAATCCCATGTTCAGGATCTAGCTAATCTAATAATTTAACAAATAATTGGCCACCTGATCGATTGTTAATTATGTGTATATTTTATGAAAAGATGTTGCAGCCAGTGGTGCACGGAAAATCTTTCACGCATAGAAGGCAGAACATATTTACTAAAGGGTGCGCTACAGAATCTGCAGTTTGATGCAATGCTGTGAACTGATCCAAACAAACTTAGAGCATCTTCATAACTAGAACAAAAAAAAACACCAGAGAAAAATCTACATCCCTCTCTCTATGTGGGTATCCCGGAGGTTTCTTAATTTTCCTACTGGGTTTTTGAGTTGTTCCTCGCCGATGCAGGAGGGGCTAAGGACAGTGATGATCTGGGAAATTTAAAGACATTTGAGGACATTTCTCATCCCCCAATGGACCAATGACTTCTACAGTATGTGTTTGCTATTATTGCATTTCCTGAGTTCGAACCAAATTATTCTCTGATCCGTAAAGTCCTCCGAGACGACTGCTGTTGAGATTTAGGGCTATACAAAAATAATTTAAATGAAAACGTTTGTGTCGGGTCATGATGTCATTTTTGCTAAATCAATCTATCAACTTTTATTTGCAGAGCGCCTTTCCTACACAAGGCAACACAAAACGCCTCACAACCCATATCATCATAAACATACAAATCTACATATACATAAAAAACTACTATTTCAAAATATGATTAAAACAAACATTAAGATCACAAAAACATAGAAAACAAAATCACAAAAACCTTAGACATCAAAATCACACTTGGGATTAAAAGAATAAAAAATGAGTTGAGTTTGTTTAAAAAGAGTAAAGATAAAAATCCTTGCAGAGCTAAACAGAACAGTGTTTTACCTGGATTTGAAAACTGAGTATAAACGCCTCACATATCATCATGCGCAGCTGTCAAAACAACAGCACAATCTAACATATTGGTGACGCCGTTATAATTCCAAAGAAAGAAACATTTTTAAAAGGGGCTGAAATAACATCATATTTACCTAATTATTCCAAAAATCACTTGTACAACCTGGAACACGGTGACTTCCATTTGCATCAGTGTTTTTCTATCTGCAGGAAAATCTAATCAGCGTTTTCTAATGAGCATCTCCTGCAAACGCGCTCCACTACTTTGCAAAGAGGACGCGCCCAATTTAGTGCAAAAGGACGGAGGAAATTAGTGGTGGCTTCTGTCGACCAGTTCCAACCGCCCCCGATGTCAAAGCAGCGCTGTGACTGAACTGCAAAGTCTTGTTTAGTGTTGGAAATGGCCCTGAGTGACCTCTGGGGCTGTTTGTAACATTGTTCCTCTTCTACATACAGGAACACACAGATATTTTGACCTTAAATTACATTTTCGGTAAGAAGTGAAGCAAACGGAGAGAGAACATATATTGAGAAGCATATCTTTGGAATTGATGTCCAATTCTAGCGTCAATCGGGCAGTAACCTAAATAACCTCTTTTTGCCATTAAAGGTACCTTTAGTTTGTTAAATGTTTACAGTAAGTTAAAGCAGTGTTTCCCAACTGGGGGAATGTGGTAGAATTGTTTCAAGGGATTTCAAGGGAAAATGACAGAATGACCCAATGGATTCCCTTGAAAAAGTTATTTGGATAAGAACGAAACATTGTGAAAACCTGCTAACTGAAGTACAAAGGATGAGTGAGCAACGTTCCTTGTTTTGATAGAATGAGGTTTATAGGCGGCCATGACAAGTTATACATCATCTTCAAGCAAATTCTCAAAAACAACGGCATAATATATTTTTTTAAAACATCGAAGACTAATAATAACACACTTGCAAACTGAAAAGACTTCTTACTTTTGGTCAATTTTTGGTTCAGTCCAAGCACGAAATCATTTTGAAAAAAAGTTAAAGAAGCAATCACTTGCATAATGTAAGACGAAATACAAAATCAGATGGGTCATAATGCTTTTGACAGAATGACCCGATGGAATTCAATCTGCACAACAATAAAAATCATGCATAAAAATGCAGTAAAGTTTGCAGACAGACAATCAAACTAACACCAGCATTGGTTCACTGAAAATTTGGAATACTATCAATATGCACAAATTAGTGTTTACAATTACAGCAGTGAGGACCAAGGGAAGCAGTAAAATTTTGGAAAAGTGGAGCGTAACAACAGTGTGCCATAAAAGCCATTACCAGGAGGGTCTGAATGAGTCTGCGGTCGAGAGCAGAGCTTAACAGGCTCTTTTCATGCTTTGGTGAACGTGGGCACAAACCACAGCTGCAGACCACAAGACCACAGAGTCCAAGACCATGACCTGGGCACAAAGCAGGTCGGAAAACCAGAGTCCAAGACCAGGGATACGAAAAGATGCCAACTACACAATGGATGATGACTAATTACAAGCCAATCGGAATAAACATGATTGTAAGTGATGCATTGGCACATGCTTCAAACCTTTCTAAGGTGGCAGGGTAATGATAGTACTTTGATATGACTTTTAATGTTACACAGTGAGGTAAGTCTATATATGCAGAACATGTTTAGATTATTATTTCATTGATATTAATAATCCCAGTGAACTGTTTTGTTAATTAAACCTGGGGCACCAAACTTCCAAAGCATAAAAATATTATTATTATATTGTTATAATATTATCAAGTTCCTTGTTCCCTCTATCACTAGTTTTCACATATGTTTTTGACCTATATTTTGATCAGCTTTTTCAGACAGAAAATAGAAAAAGAGAATTGATTTGTTCACAAAATGTTACCTTTACGAGACACATAAAAAACACAATAAACAAACTGTAGCTTAAGTTGCCTATGCAACCATTTGTGTTAAAATGTACACATTGTATGAACATATCAGTAAAGTTATAGTTTAAACTGACACAATAATTCAGTTGTTGTGACAGGCCAGCTAACAAAATTCAAACCCTTTTAACCACATCAACCATTCACACACGAGTCCTTGGGTGCTTATTGAGATGGCTATGAAACTGCATTAACTAATCAGGCTGAAAGAGAAAAGCAGATCTGGTAGTAAAAGAGTGTAGAGTAAGCTGCACCAAACAAACAGCAGGCTAACGATAAGGGCCTTTTAAAACCACACACAGAGAGGCAAATGTAAACAGCAGTTACGCAATGTAGCCGCACAGTTCAAGAGTCTATGAGACGAGGCAGTGAGGAAGAAAATGGTGCAGTACTAATTTTACAATAACACATGAATAATGATTAGTGGTTTGGATAATAATGGATTAAGATTATGAGTTCCTTTGTTCGTCCCACAGTGGGGAAATGTCAGTGTTGCATCACCAGTTAGAAAGTTGGAAAGAGGAGCACACTGCACTATATATAGCATTGTATAGTATACTGTTTTTTGCAGTATTTGCTGAGCGGACATCAGTATTAGGGGACTTTATGGAGAAAGTTAAAAAAAAAGGCCAGTTCATCATTGACCGTCCCGAGAGCGCATTTTGAGCTATAGGGCTCCTGTGTGTTACCCCACTCTCGTCTACGTAGCTCGAGTGACCCCGTATTCAGGTGTTTCAGTTGACGGTACAGGAATAAAAACGATTTAAGGGCGAACAAAACACTTACAAAAAATAATAGGGGACGACCTTGGATTTGGTACAGTACAGAGAGTCACCCTAACGTTCTAAAATGTTCACACACAGCATGTTAGCAGAACTGATGTTGGCTCGACAACAGTGTGATTGTGTGTTTATGATTTGGCTTAGGGTTAAGATAATAATTTATAGACTTTTTACAGTCATCAATAATAGAAGCGTGGATTGTGAGCTCTGCAGATTCAGAGCTTTAAAATTGAGCATAACATCGCTCTATTGTCTGAGATAATGCTTGACAAAACGAGAATGACCATTTTTAACATTAATAATAATAATCACAACCAAAGAGAAACATAAAAATCTGGCAATTTAATAATCAAACTGATAATATGTTCGGGCTCTGCAAAGTAATCTTCGCAAAACAATGCCATCTTTCATCTGTACTAGATCTGTATTCTAATTGCACTATTGTTGTATGTGACATTTAATTTATGTCACCTGTTTTGAACTTTTGACAAGTTTAAACTTTTTTGCCATTTTGATTTGTACTTTTTTGAGCTACAGTGTTTCCCCAGTGGATCATCCATCCATCCATCTTCTTCCCCTTAATCCATTTCTGGGTCGGGGGGGTGGCAGTCAGAGCTGCACCCAGTACACAGAGCACCAGCCCCTCACTGATCCTCCTGCAGGTGGTGAGTCCACAGGAGCTCAGATCTTTCAGCAGGGGCTTCAGGCAAAGTGGGGTTAAGTGTCTTTCCCAAGGACACAACGACAGCAGTCATCAGTGGGAGTCGTGAAATGGATCAATAAAAATTAAGTCTAAGGATCAATACGTCTGTGTCAGTAGTATATCAAAAAGAAACATAGATATATTGAAATAATGTGTTTCCCCCCTGATGTTACAGGTCTATAAGCTCTTGATGTAGTAATGGACAAAATAAGTGATTATTTTGACGTTTACTGTTAATAAAACAATATTTCAAATGTATTTCCAATAGTATTTTCCGTGCCATTAGATATTTTTTGAGCCAAGCCAAACCCAAGTTACTATAACTCTATAATAAGGTAATAAAAAATGGATTATAATTTTGCCAAGTAGAGCTGGCAAGGACAAATGTTCAGGTCTTTCAGCTTCAAGGATGTGTCAATGCAGTTTTTGAATTAATGAGTAATTTTATGCTGCCGTTTTCATCGCATGTTACTCGACCTGGGTTGTAGTTTTTGTGAGTACTCTTGATCTCTCTATAAACTCATTCTCTCTCGTCTTACAGGTTCAGCAGATTAGAATCATAGATGTGTTTCTCTTTGTTTATATATTCACACAGACTGAATTATTTCCATCCGGGGCTCCACGTGTCCGACCGGTCCAATGTTTGCAGTCGTTATAGAAATGACTGCACATGTTTCAACACATAACACAATGAGCTTTGGAGGAAAAGATAAACTATTATTACAGTCTTATCTTAACATGACTTTGATATATGCAGATAATGCCCAGAAAGATCAGGATAATAATTTCATTATTTGATAAACAACCATGACACTCACCATTTTGGGCTATAAAATCTGGTTTAGTGCTCTCTGTGATCCTGTTGTTTATGTTTTTTGATATTGTCCTTATAAATCCAGATATGTGCCATAAGGATGCCTTCATTCACAGAGAAACTCCAGCTTGCCATATTTAAAGACCAATAAAAAAGGACCAGGATATGCATGCACAAAACTATAAACTGTATATTGTGTATGTAAATAAATAGATTTCAGGCCTTGTCATAGTTTGGTTACCATTGGCTAGTAATCAGTTTCAACAATGACAAAACCTTAGTAAGAAAAAGTTGACTCCAATAAAATGTTATTACTTCAAATAATGAAGCCTAATTTTGAAGACTAAAATGTATTTAGGGGGATTTAACCACAAGTCCCACCTCTCATTTACACATGGCCACTCTATTTCCATTTTGATCCTCTCCTGTCTTTCGCCTAGTGCTATGCCGGCCCTCTAGTGTCTTTCACATTATCTCAGGGACTCACACAGACGCGGTACTTCGCATGCAGCGCTTCTATTTGCACCAAAAGTGACCGGCATTAGCTGCTAACTGCGTTCTACTGCAGCCGGACATTAGTTAGTGCAGCAAAAGAGGATCCGTGATTGGTCGAAAAATCTCCCTAAATACCTTAACATAAACGTTCTCAAATTTTCACACTTCTCTTAATTCTTTGCAGATATCGCAAACTCAACATTTTGATTGCATACACCTCAACTGTTTGACAACGTCTACCAACATTTTATTGAAGTTTCTAAGACATCAAAGATTAGCGAGAGGTTATAGTGACTTACTTCTCTGACAGTGCTTCTGGTTCCAGCATCGCTCGCTGAAGTGTCCGTTGATGGTGGTGGCCTGGCAGGTGGTCTTACCCACAGCTGCCCCGGGGCAAATGTCTCCACACTCTTTATCGTTCTTGTTGAACACGATGCTATTGTCTCCCACCGAATCCACGATCTTCGACCAGTCCAGTGTGGCAAGGTAGCACATATCTGGGTTCTTCTCTATCCTTACTGCTCCTCGTGTGATGTTCATAAGACTGTGGAGGCCGATTTCACGGAGTTGTATCATCTCGAAAATGACCAAGGCGTAGTTGAAGAATAAATAGTTTCCGCGTATTATGGTGAGGTTGGGGAAGAGGTCGCCGAGACTCTCTAAACCATAGACTCGAAACATGAGGAGGTAATCTGTAACCACGGTAAGTTTAGGAAAACTAATTCTGCGGAAGTCCTCTGCTTTGGTCCTGAACATCAACAAGATCTTTAGATGGCCTTCAATGATGGTGCAGTTCTCCAAACGCTGTAGATTTGTCACATTGTTCCTGATGTCTATGCTCGAACAGACTGGAAGAGAGAAAAAGAGATAGAAATGTGGTTAGAATACATGATTAAATACATGTCACAGACTGTTTTAAGGTATATGTAAACATTCAACAAAAAATAGGTAATAATTCAAGTTATACGCCAAGATTGGAATACCACCAGAATAGTACACAACCTTCTTTATGAAGGATTAATGGAGAAAATTGTACATTGTCACCCCAACTAATTTCACTGTGGTAAATATAAATATTCTGCATTTTTTATTTTCAGACTAGAGAGATGATTACGTGAACAAATCATGTATTGATTTCATTGCTCTTGTTTTTTAAAAAGGAAAAATGTTAACCTGAAGAACCCAAGCAGTATCAACAGAATGTTACAATTCTTAAAAAATTTAGACAAATTAATGTTTCACATGACTAATAGGTTAAACAAGGCGTCTACTGTGGGATGCATGTTTGAGTGTCATTTATGGTTTGGAGAGGGGTCGAAAATAGATCTCCCGGTAATTAGAGGGGCTATTTTTCCAGAGAAACATAGTGGTTGTGTCTTTGCTGTGTGAAGAAGACCAGACCGTCTTTGCTGACATTTTGTTTAGCAGCTGCAGAGCTGGCTCCAGGCCAGAGTCCTATGAACTAACTGTTGTCTGCTTTTACGACACAAGGAAAGGTATGGAAAGGCTTCCCAAAAATGTGGACAAAACTCTGCACTGAGAGGAGGGGAAACGTTTCCTTATAGGGCTGCGAGAAGTAACTTCAATTAAACAATAACAGTTTTAAATAGACTGTTTATTTTTCTACTTATTATTATTATTTGTTTATTTGATAGGGACAGAACAAGAAGCATTGTTACAGGAACCGATGCTGTGTTCATAGGCCGTATAGCTAACAGCTAGTTTGCAGACCTGGTCCCTAAAATGTACTGTTTATTTTGTACATTCAAGTCGATCACCTGTCACAAAGGGTAAGTTTTGACAGTGGTATTGTTTTAGTGAAATGTGTTCATTTAAAATTGCTTTAGTGGAATTATCCTGCTGTATTGTAATTGCATCACTGGCATAAAGTACTTGCATTGTTTATTGTAATCATTATCTTTACAGGCAAAATATCATCCATCAAAAAAGACAGGCCCATCACATAGCCCATCAGACAGGGCTAGCAATAAATAAAATAAATGAATGAGTCTCATCAATGGGCCTTTACTAATAGCCAGCATGAGCTCACTCTGAGCCCCGGACCTTATCTAATAGTATCCCGATATCAAGAGCCAATCAGGTGCTTTCTCTGGAAAGAATACTATTGAAAATGTCATGATTTATCAATGAAATCATTTTCTTTTTTTTAAATACACTAAGATCATGTCCATCCCAACCGATTAGACTCTCTGATCTATACTTGTTAATATCCTATGAAATGTACAGCTTTACGATACAAGAACACATTTCAAGGAAAGTATTCCTTTGAGTTTACAATTTATTAACTTCAATAATTCAATGAATCTGATATTCATGCACCTTTATAAACATTTATGGACGTTGTTTATCACACGCCCTTTGGACCAATGGATTTTAAACATTTATGGACGTTGTTTATCACACGCCCTTTGGACCAATGGATTTTTTGTGTTTGTTATTGTCGCATTTTCTATGTTCAAAGTCTTTGATTTTCTGATCTATTGTTGGCAAATCAATAACTTAGTAATGTCCTCCGAGTTGACTGCTGTTGTGATTTAGGTAGATTTAGGATGTAGGTGTATTATAAATGCGTATAGCACAATCCATTTAAAACTATTACCAGGCATACAACATTTGAATGTATTTATAATGTATGCATCACGGCTGATCAGTAGGTTCTCCAAAGCACATAAATAATCACTTTTTATAAGAACTTGTCACATGATAAATACAAGGAAAGATCCAAAAGTAGAACAGCAAAAAATATAAAATGAATAGATGCCACAAGGAAAATAAGTCCAAAAACCAGGGACAAGATGTGGGGAAAAACAATACGGAGACACAGGTGTAACCCAAGTGGGGCAAACAATTAAAAGGAAAGACAGGAATTAAAACTCAAACAAGAAGATAACTCATTTTCTTTAAAACATAAATATATTAACAAAAAGTCCACACCATGGCAGAACTATTCAAACGACGCAGCAGCACAAAGACGTTCATATTACTCCAACATTTACAGAAGTCATAACATAAAAGGATGATGGATCACATTTGCAGACTGGAGGGCGACGTGACACAAATATTGTTTGAAAGTTCAGGTGATGGATTGACAGTAGAACCTTTCACAAATCCAGTGCAGGAGAGGCCGGTAGTCATGGATGAGCTTCTGTGTTTAAGGTCATAAGGTCTGCAAATCTTAAAAATAATCACACCTAAATAATTTACCGGCTATTTATATTATTTTATGAGTTCCTTTTGTCTTACTGTTCTGTAGAGCACTGCATCATTGAAAGTTGTCATATCTCACAACTGACATTTCCAGTATCTATGTCAAGAATCTGTTTACTTTGGTCAAGTGTGGTTTTAGGCCAGTCAAAAAAAAAATCTAAATGAGATATAATATATTACAATATGCAGACAAGCACTGAAGCAGGACCACGTGACCTGCGAGACAAAAAACTGAAGTAATACAGTAATTACTTAAGCCGTCAACGCAATAATAATGCGTATGTTCTGGCTACAATTTTTCTTGTTCTTTTAAACTACACTGTAAAACCAAACCGCAGAGGACCATGAACACTGCACTGAGGGGCTGGAGCATTACATCCTCTGAACTAATCACCACGGAAGTTTCTTCAGACTTTACATACAGTAACAGTGAGTGTCATAGTATACCATTGTTTGTTTAAATGTGATATGTTTTTTAACCCTTGTGCTATGTGTCATTTTTACCCAAGGATAGGGATTACATATAGAAGAAAATACCCTAAATGAGGGTCTAAAAGGGTCTAAAAGAAAGAGGGTTGGTCAAGTTAGGAAAAATCATCAAAATTCAGCTCAAACGTTTTTCATATAAGGGTATTTTTTAATCACTGTATCGGGTCAATTTGACCGGAGGATAGCTCAACGGTTAAGTATACACACCGAGCATGTGTATGTGTAAATCAAAGCTCGGATTTGAGAGCACTGCAGCAACACAACCCAATTGTAGAATCAGTCGTGAGTTCAGGAGGTTAGAAAAGTGTTTAAGGTGTGGGGGGAACAGTGGATTTCACTTAGGGTTTTATTTATAGACCGTAACGCACGTGACCACTGTACATTTATGGACTGGATTTGATTTCAATAAAACGAGACAGTAAATAGTCTTTATACTGGTCATTATTGGGGAAGACTCTAATTACAGTAGCCTATTTTTAGCTCCAATCTCTAAAGTATATTCAATTCCCTGAACCATTACTGTGTTAAAGGTGAACGTGTTACATCTGTAGAAATCATTGTGTGACGCACGCTGTAAAAATGTTTTCAGTTCCAGGAGCGAGACATTCCTGTATGATTTTACAGTGTGTCGTGTGTTTATGTGGCCGCCGCTGGTCAGACGTGAGGGAGAGCTCCTCTTTACACCACTGACTCTTCTTACAGCATCTCTTCTCTTACATAACATTGCTGCAAACAAGGGGGTTTTCCAAGTAGGGCTTTGCGACTTGTGAGCACAGAAATTTGAACATTTTCCTAAACATATTTAAAAGAACTGAATGTCATTTCTCAGTTTTTGGTATGCGGCAACAACCACATGTTTTTCACAATGTGTTTTTGTATACAGAAACACATTGAATCGAATTGAATAGAAAAAGTGGATTTAATTAAGGTGAGGAATAACTTTAATTAAAGTAGTGAAAATTGTCCTCTGCATTCGACCCATCCATCAATAACACTCTGGCCTCTGTCTGAAGTGGTTACTGCAGTTCACGTACAGTAGTTAGGTGTGTTGAAAAGCAGGTGGACAGTCCTGTTTGTGCGAGACTGAGCTGGAAGTGCAGTTTTTACATCAACACACACAAAAAAACATTTGGCTGAACTTTCATTAAGTCAATTGGAAAAGATGGGAAAGATTTGATCATGATTTTCCCAGGATAGTACCTGAGTGAGTTTTTAATTTGTTTGAACAACTGAGCTTGAGGAAAAGATGGAGCATATCAGACGAGACACTTTAGTGCGATTTTTAAAAGAAGACATCAGTGCATTTTCCAAAGATGGTGATACAGAGGTCCCTTGTTTCCGGTTTCCGTGATAAACAAGGGTTATGTTAAAAAAAAGTAACCTACAAAAGGCAAAATCCACAAAGTAGCAGCTTTGTGTTTTAACGTTGTAAAACCTCTCACCACACACTTACAATACATTCTAACCACCTAGAACTCACGACTGCTGAAGTGCGATTGTGCAGATAAAACACCTGTTGGTTGTAGGTCTGAGCGCTGCTGCAGCTGTCAAAAGTTGTGCACATGTGGTGCACACACGGTGCACACAAGCCACAAAATAACTTTGAATAAAGTTAACTGTTAACTAGAATGCTATACAAACAGTTTTATTATGTTGATGTTGTTGTAGTAAACATGTGGGGCCTGAGAGGCATGCTGTATAAAAAGCATGCAAAAAAACATCGAAACCGACAAAGGTGAACCACGTTATAGCAAGGAACCACTGTCCACTTGATGGTTCAGTCTAATAACTTCACAGCTCTGTACTTCACAGTAAAGCTTTAACAAGCTTTACTTTTGCTTTTTCTTATTCAATTAAGTTTAAATCTGATCCTTCTCACATGGCTTCAAGAATTTGATGGGATTTAAATTGTATCCATTCTTTAGATCAGTGAAATAAGGCCTTTGTATCCAAAGCATGATGAACCAACTTCAACTTCCATAATGATATACCCATTTTATAGTCTCGTAGCACTTCATTGAAAAGGGTCAGGGCAGATAATAGATGTATACAAAATAAACTGGGCCAATGTTATCATTCTCTTTGTTGATGGTATTTCTTGTAAATGCTCAATATCCAGATACAGACACAGCCTTACCTCCATCTGAAAAAGGTGGATGTGGAAACATTCTATAGTCTAAAAACAAACCACTAAATATGAGCCTACTGGAAGTGGAAGCACATATTGAAAAGTGGTCTAAAAGAGTGGACAGTAGCACTACAGTAAACTGCAAAAGGACTGAGTGACCCTTGGAGAATAATCGTCGTAGCTGGTCCTGTCCAAGCTCAGGCTACACTTTCAGCCAACACTGTATTTTTAGCAGCACATTCCCAATAGAGAATCTAATACACTCCGGCCGCACAGTAGTGGAACAGCAATAGAGTCCAACAACATGGCTTCCTCAGTGTGGAGATAGGAAGAGGACATTTAGAAGCAGAGAAGGTTACTTCAGAGCCCACATGATGAAGATCAGAGACAGCAGAAGCACTCCTATATTGATCTAGTGACATGGTCCACAAAGATATTTTGTAATACGTATCAAACTACTCATATGAATATTATTCACCAATCCAGTTATTCATTCAATCTCATGGATAGTAAGCCCTGGGGCGAGGAAGTGGCTTGAACACTTAGGTATGGGAAAAACACAAGTCAAGTTTCTCCCATTGTTACCTAATGAATTTCCATTATAATTAGGAGAATAAAAGGATGCTCAATTACCACAGAATTTAGAATCAGAAATTAAATCAATACCAGAAGTTTAAATTATGATCAACTGAATGAAAAGAAAGCTCCACTAACTCAAAAACTAAGCAAAATTACATTAAGTATGTGAGAAAGGCCTTTTGTTGCTATATCTTATGAGCTAAAACATGTTTGACCAATTTATAAAGATAAAATAAAAATGTTTGTCATCATATAGACATTCTCAGGGCCTTGCCTCACAGCTGCGCATCATTGCACGCACAGCCTCAACGTTTGAGAAGCTGTTCAGAAGCTGCACCCTAAGCACGAGAGAAGCATCCAAAATTCCTTTTTTCTTAAACCTATGAGCGTAGAATGCACTGCTGGACCTTGAGGAGGACAAGGGAACCACAACAAACAGGTGCAATCTTGAATATTAACGTCTGTGAATTGCTGAAAAGAAGAGACGAGGCACACACACAAAGGTTTCTATGGCAATGGGACAGACTGCCTATACATTAACTGCATTCGCCAAAACACGGACTCACTACCCTTGTGTCACTATACTACCGGACACTGGACAAACAACAAAGCGAACAGCAGGAAAGGAGAGAGGGTCAGATGTAGGATCTAATCAGCGCAGATGACAATACCAATTCATTAAAATCCTTTAAAAAAAAATAACCAAAAAGTTCTGCCAATATGTAGAGCCAATATATAGTAAATTTAAATAACTTGAGTTTTGATGACCAATTTAATCAGTTATCTTGCAATAATTAGATGCACAAGAGCCAACAGACTAAGGCCATGTTTAGAAACCAAATAGCATACAATCCTGAGAGACTTGTAATGCAAGCACAAAAAACTAGGGGTGTAAATCGCGAGTTTTGTCACGATACGATATCATATCGATACAAAGAACCACGATACGATATTTGCCGATATCTTAAAGTCTGCTGTGATTCATTCACGATACATCACGATATAGTGCTCCACGATCGATATATAATATCCTGATTTATAACAATTCATACACAATCAACAAGGTACTGCAAACTCTTTATTTAGGCAATTAGAGTATTGTAGTATACAAAGTGCTTATTGTAATACTGAACTTTTATTTCCCATGTAAGTAAAGTACAATGAACTCTTTTTTTTTGTTGTAATACCATTCAACTTTAAAGTGCCGATATATATCGATGTTTACGTTTAGCATCGATGCCAACAAATCGTAGAGCATTATATCGATTAATCGATGTGTATCGATTAATCGTTACACCCCTACAAAAAACCCACACAAATTATACACTTTTCTAACCAGCTGAACTTAGAACTGCTAAAGTGCGATCATGAAGACATCAAATTTGTTTGTTGAAGGTTTGAGCGCTGCTGCAGCTGTCAGAGTCCCTGCAACACAGCAACAAAAGGACATAGTGCTGAGGGGCGCAAGCAGGACTGAGGGACGGCCGCTGTATTCTTCTGAAAAAAATCACTGACTTTAAATTAAGGTAACTCATGTTTTACTAGTAGCAATACGATGCAGTGTGTGATGTTATTGGAGTATACACGGAGGATGCAACATTGCACACACAAAAATCTGAAAAACCGCATGGTCTGAAAGGTGAACGAATAGTGAAGAACCACTGTTAATGAACTTACTTACTATACAGGGTTAGGGATATTAAGTTAATTTTGACTATAGACAATAAACCAGAGTACACAAAACTGATCAGTTTGTGCTACGCGCCACAGCTGTTGTTTTGAACGGTAGACCACCTAATACATGTTTGTGTTTAGTAGAGTAGTGTCATTGTTGTTTCGACTATTAGGCTGGACATACTAAAAAACAAAAATCCCAAGAACAGCTGATATTTCTTGAGATCTGTGGCTCAAGGTGCTGAAGGAGCGATGGTTGTGTCGTAGGCCTCATATATTTCAAACTTTTCCACTCTGGACCTGGCCTCAGAATCCGTACGCACTACTACTGATACGCATTCGATCAGCTTTGTGTGGACATGGCCTTACAGACTTTTGAAACATGTTCCACTCCCAATGCTAAATAAACTACGGTTATAAATTACCATTCATCAAAATGACAGTTTGGATTCATGCATCAACAGAAATAGTCTAGGAAAATACATGCAACAATCACTTGCAATAAATCAGGGGTATTTAGTGCTTTAATTCACAAGAACACATCAAAACCAGATATGTCATAATACGGGCTGAAGTAAAAGGTTGAATGAAGAATTAAAAACAAGTTTAATGGGCACAATTACCAAAGCACAGAGGCTTCAATTATTTAGGCAACAGAATATTCTTGATAGATAACAAAATGTTCCATCCCCATGGGGCCTGAAGTAACACTGTAGTTTGGACATCAAACATTCGGTCTGCTGTGGACCAATTATTACATTTTAAATCTAACCTAAAAATACTGTGTCAAACAAGTCGCTTTATTCAGCAAAAGGTGTAAAAAGTTATATGTAATTAATTGATATTTAGGAAACAATTGAGCTGGTTTTATGCTAATTGGAGTGAATGCAAGAATCCGTTTTATATGATCATATTCAATATATTTCCCATTGAATTTTAATGATAACAACATCCTGCCGAGCGACTGGAAAACTTAGCACTACTATAACCTGGTACAACGCATCTCTCCCTTTGACTAAATGTTTATTGTACAACGTCCCTGTCTGACTAAAAAAACATGTGCTAACCATGGCTTGTTTTTCCCCCTAAACAACATGCTTATTGTGAAAACATAAAATAAATTATTGATGCTTTTGCAGATTCAATTCAATGCAATTCCAGTGAATGATGTAACGTTAATTTTACTTTTTCCAGTTTAATTTCATGAAGTTGGCATGAATTGTGCAATACAAATAAACTTGCCTTGTTTTGTCATTATGGCTGTAAAAAGAAATGTAAACTCCTTGTATTGACTTTTTCATGACATGACAACCCAATGCTATAGAAACAAATATTTTTTAACAATGTCTATATTACTCAAATCAGTAAGTAAGTGATGCAAGTATTTTTTATGTATATCAAATCTATCTCCATGGGTCGCCATACAAGCTCTGCGCCATTGTGCTGTCCAAATCTGTCATGAACGCTTGGATCGTTTGAATAGGTTGATCCGTAAACATGTTTTTTAAGCAATTTTTTTTTTTTTATGTCTTGCGCTCTCAGACCCAGAATGCACAAAATTTCGAGGTCACCCAAAAGACATGAGGAATGTTTCCAAACCTGCAGTGTCATGTCATATGCCATAAACTTATCAACTGTCACTAATGAGAACAAGTTAAAGCAGGTCTGTGGGAGATATTGCACAAAATACACGTCACAACAACTTTGTCAAATTATAAACTCACCAATTGAAAATTATAACACGTTAAATTTGACCTGTACAGTGATGGATGCTTGGAGCTTTTGGGCTCTCCCCCGTGACAAGCTCTCAGCGCTGATTAAAAAAGGCAAGACATTTGTCAACTCTTCAGCCAGAATTAGTGAGCCTTTTTTTAGATGGTCACATAATTACAACTTAATAAAGTCCTACTAGGAAATGCATAAAACCTCGACAAGGAACAGATTTGATTTTTTTTTATACCAATGCTGATTTTTTTTTATATTCTGTTCTGACAATTTCCCCTATAAATATATGTGTTCTAATACAAAAAAAAATCTTCTTTCATTTATCTGAAAATATGGTCTAACACAAGTGGCCAACAATGGAGAGGCATATTTTACCTTATATATTTAATCTTAGTCTAAATACTCTCTTGAGGTAACCTGCTGGAGGCAGTGTGGACAGGCTCCAGCAAACCACTTTCATAAAGTCTGGAGTCTTTGTAGCACAATTCTGGAATGAACTCCACCATAACCTGAAGGCCCTCTTCAAAAAGGATTGGTCGATTGGCAATTTCTCATGAATGTGTACATGATGGAATGAAATGTGTTTAACTAAGAAATGGGTCAAACAAGATTCCTTACAAAACAAATTAATTGAAAGAATTCATAGAGATATTTATAATTCAAAGAGAAATGTATATTTGGAGAAGACTGGCAGAAGGACAGGATTAATGTTCTTGAAATAAACTAGTTTGTTCTATACAAATATATAATACATTATATATACACACACACACACACACACATCCATATAATACATATACATACTTTACAAATATAATGTGTAATATATGTATTACGCATTATATATGTATATATTTCTAAACGGAAAAAAGTAGTTCTCTGCATGTATATTATATATTATATCATATTGTGACAGCCCCATTTAATTAATAAAATGGATCCAAAACGTACTATGTTGTCATTTCGAAGGGAGAGTCCATGAAGCCAATGTACTGGGACTTTGACTCAACAACTCTACAATTACTCATTCATTAAACTTATATTTGATGTTATTCATTACAAAAACATACCACGCTTTAAATGAGAAACTCACGTCCTCTGGCAGGTGATATTTCCTCAGACGACTCACGACACAAGGCCGAAGTAATCTTAACCATGGCCTCTAAACTGTTCCTTCTTTAAACATTGTTAACCTTTGAACGGACTAATAGAAGTGTCAGGCTCAACAAGAGTTACTAAAAAGAGAGCAAAGAAAGATTGAAATACTGTGGTTGTTGACGTCACCTGCTGCACCAAAATATGCTTACCAAGAATAGAATATTGTGCATAAACGAAGCCATCAGCATCAAATTGCAGTATAGTTCAGACAACACAGAAATATATTTGGTTTATGGAGCCAAGTTGTGGAATTGGTTGAATTAAAATTTCAAATGTAACTTTGTGTCAAAGTTAAGAAAATGAGAGAATAATGGACTATTATAGCAATCAACAGATTAACCAAGTTGTATGCATGTAGGGACATATATACACATTTACAAAGGGTTTTTTGACAGGGAAAGGAGTTGGAGATTATAGCTAAAGTAAGAGGTAGAAAAATAATGGGGCAGTATGGCTTAGAAGGTCCTTTTAATAAGACAAAAAAATTATAGAAGCTAGTACTGCATAATTACCTGATATGCTTCGGCAGTATACTTCTGCCTTCAGAGCAGTACTAGACTCTTTACATTATTTGTCTTATTAAAAGAACGTTCTAAGCCTTAAACATAAGACACAATTATGTTTTAGCATTTAACAATGTGGCAGTTATTTCCTCCCTGTTCCTTTTGTTTCGTTTGGATTTTGTTGGTAAAAGAAAAACGCATTAGATAAAATTCAGAATCAGTTTTATCATATATGAAGTACATAATAGAACAAGCTGAAAGATTCAAGATTTCTACATTCAAGAATGTATTTGCCATTTGCAGTAAAACCAGATTGGAAAAACTGTGCAAGTGTGCACCAGACAGAAGCACACCAGCGCCAAGGCACAAGAAACAAGTGTAACTGGCATGAACAATAAAGTCAAGTAATATTAAATAAATAATAATAAATAAATCTTTGGAAAATTGTATGTTAAGTTTTTTGTTAACTATCCCAGCACTACTCCTGCAACTGCTTCTCCTACGCAAATATGCAAACTCACTTCAAAACAACGCTGCTGTTTTGATTCGAGGTAATGATTACCTCCCAATGTGTTAAACTCTCAATAACAAGGCCATTGGTTTTAACAGGGCTATAGTGTCAAAGGTAAAAGCTGCCTGTAAAGACCGCTGCTTCCTGCTCGTATTCGTGCAGGTACTTCTCTCCACAGCTCGTTCACGCTGTGGTTTTCATGCTCTTGACAAGCGGGATTAAGCGGCTGTATTGTCCGAGGTGGCACAGGCAAAAATGATCCTTTATGCGGCCGTCAAACAAGCCGATGGCAAGCTGCTGCGGCTGGATAAAGGGGTCGTAGTAGGGTTTCATCACCTACAATCGGCCCCTTTGTGCTGAGGCGCAAGTCGGCAGTGCGGTGCTTGGAGAGCTGCCCGCCGGAGAAGAGCGCAGAATAACGGAGAGATGACACGCTGAGACACACGACAAGAACTTCAACGATCCGCCAAAACCACAACAAGGACCTATGTAACCTGACGAGAACCACACAAAAGGCCGGGATGGAACACTGCACTTGTTTTCCTCCCGTACAATTCAGAATTACGTTTTTTTTATTATCGGCTAAGCACAGAGATATAAACGACAAATAATCTCAATTAGACAAGCGAGGGGTTGGATCTGAGGAGGATTCAAAATATATGATTTCTTATATTTGCTTTATTTTTGCATAACTGTTAATCACAACAGCAGTAGTCTCTGAGGACTTAAGAAAGTTGATGATTCCTCAACAACAGACCATATCAGTTCGAACATAGAAAATTTAATAATAGCAAACACATAGGAGCAGTTGGTCCATAGGAAGTGGGATCACCAATGTAAATGCATTTTAATACATGTCCATAATGTCCTTAAATGTCCCAAGTGACTTCCTGCATTGACAAGGAACAAAAAAAAAAAGGAGAAAACAATGGGAAAAAGTGAGAAACTCAGGGAGGCCCATATTGAGAGGAGGGAAACGCTCCCAAGGACGGACAGGCTATAGATACGATTTAAATCTCGTCGGATTCTTCTTGTGAATCCATGATTCGTCTGAATCTTGTAGTCATGGCCACACGACATTTGGTGGGAAAAAAGTAAAAGTCAGTTACATTTACAAACTGTGAATATAGAGAGCACCAGTTAGACCCACCCCCCAGCTTCTTGATTGGACAAAATGTATTCAAATCCTTGATAGACAGGACACAAAGATAGAGGCCCCTCACCATAGGGCTAAAATGTCCTCCTTTAGCTAATCTTACTAGTGATGCTTATTACAAGGGACTGTTTTACATTATTTTTTAATGAAAATTAATAATAAAAACAATAAAAATAAGTTTGATTTATTTCAAACCTGCACGATACATATCTTTACATATCAATATAACTTGTACCTTGTTTGAAAAGGGGTTAAATGAAGCAAATGCTTTAATACAGATAATATTACAGAATTAAAGGTCAAAATAAACTTTTCTAAATCAAATACAATTGAAGTTGCAGATATTACCTTGAACTGAAAATTGACCTCTTCTAACATGCTCTGCTCATGTGTGCCGCTGTAGATTTATTTAGGAATATGATGCATAAACGGATACTTTTATATGTTACATTTATTCTGATATTGCTCCTGTTTGGCCAAGCATTGAAAATCTGAAAAAAATCTGTCTCATTAGATTGTAATAGAGATTTTACATGTGCAAGATATCTTTCAAACACAATGTTAACTTTATATAAATTACAAATGTAAGAAAACTTATAGCAACAGGTCCAATTGTTGCCAGGAAAGTGAATACATTCAAATGGACTTGACATTGAAATAACTAAACACCAAATCAGGCACAACAGATCTATTGTACTGTTGGCATAATACAACGTGAATGCTTCTGGTAACAATTAGCAACAAAAACATAACTCTTTTGCGCAACTCAGACACATAGACAAAACACTGGTTATTATAAGACACATTTTTGTGCAGTGATGATTTTTGTGCAGCAACTTTCTTTCTGTGGTTCTGACTTGATTGGGAACATATGGGGCAAATGAGCCGCATCCACAAGTTTATCTTACACAAGTTTACAGTAATCTGTCAGTACTGTATTAGCTTGGAGTCTAAATTATTCTGCTCATATGCGCAAATCATCGTTTACATGGCAATGTTGTTTATTTAGGATACAGGAAAGGCAATAGAACCATATATTAAAAATGGTGTAAGGAGAACTCTGCAAGCGAAGACATAACACTATAATTATGTTGTATAATAAAAATAGTTTCAATTAATCAATAGTTAAGATCTCGAAAGGTCAGTGAATGTAATTTTTTAACATTTGCCCTCAACAAAAGCCTCTGGAGAACATCTTCATAAAGATGACTAGTTGCACATTGGGTTGTTTGATTAGAAAAACTTTCCGTTTCATTCTGCAGTCATTAAAAAAAATATCTGAGCCATAAAACCTCTTCTGAGAAAGTCTATGTGATGTTGATGATTAATTACTAAATTAGTTGACAAATTTCTAACTGTAATAAGTCCAAACTATTTCCTCGCTCTCAAAAACAGTTTTGTTCTATAACTAGTTTTCACGTGTGTTTTGGCCTCTGTCACATCTTTAGATCAGCTTTTATCAAACAGTGAACAAGTGAAAAACAGTGAAAAACAGTAGACTGTCCTCAGGCAGTCACACAGCTCTCAGAATCTTTCTGTAGGAACAAACACAACACTCAGGTACCCCAGCTTTGACCGTTTTAAAAAGCCAAGAGATTGAAGTTCTTATTTGAGGTTTACTGTATGAGCGAGGGCATCTCACACCGAGTCTAGAACTTCCACACCTCATCATTATGTCATTAGAAAGCAGCTTTATGGTAAACCCAGAGATGGCAAAGATACAAAGGAATAACAGAAAGACAGGTGAGTGGGTTTAACAGGAATTAATAAGCTTAATTTTAAACTTAAGGATGTGTCAAACCAGATTTTAAGTAATAGCTGTTGCACTCTGCTTGGTTTACAGAGTTTACCGTTAGTCACCGCTGCACACTCCACAATAAATATAAGCTTTCATTATTAAGTCCATTTTTCCATCACGCTGGGCTGGAAAGTTTCCAAACAAGTAGCTGAGAAGATTTCCTGAGTTCAGACTGAAGCTTATGAAACGCAACAGCAGTGGGGCCCAAGTCTGCAGTCTGGGGCGGTTAGGGGAACACGAAATTACACAACGTTTGTGTCACAGAAACTCTCACTGAAGAATCTCCACCTGCAGGTTCTGTCTTCTGTCACTGCCCGCAGAGAAACAAGTTACCACATAGTTCAATAACAAATCACTTTCCAAGAACAAACATGCCGTTTTTAAAGCTTTTTGATCTTGTTTTGAATGTCACTTATCTACTTATCCTTTCCTATATATATATAAAATATATAGAAATATATCAAAAGATGGATATTGAAGCATTTACAGCTAGCTAAGGAACGTAGAAGCTACTTATATTATATATTTTGTGTGCTCCTTGTGTGCTCTTACTACTGTCATGTGCGCTGCAACACTTAAATTTCCTCACTGTGGGACGAATAAAGGATCTCTTATCTTATCTCTTTTAATTTCCACAGCTTTTGAGGCCCCGTTTAGACGGAAGCGCTTTGCAGACAGAAGCAAATAACAGAAACGGCCAGGCTCCTTATGCAAATTTCACAATAAAGGATGTAGTTCTAGCGCCCGGCCAGTAGTGGGCAGTGGAACTTTAAAACACGACACACGCAACCCGCAGCAGTAAACTCACTTCCTCAACAACATCCTCCTCGGGCCACTGCAAAGACATGAAAGAATGCACCAACATCATTCTGCATTTAACAGCAGCTGCGAAAATGGAAACTGAAACTAGAGCTTTGCGTGGTTTCGTTTGGACGAACAAAAGAGTTATCCTCCGTGTAGCGCTTGAAGCACACGTAGCTAGTTAGTGTACCCGCCGCCATTGTTGTTTACGTATGTTCTCGGTCAGAGTAGGCAGAGAGTTTACACCTTTTTCTTCATGCGGTGTGAAAGAGCGCCGAGAAGCATATCTGAGCTGTCCCACTCTGCAGGCTGGATCTTAACGCTTACGGTTTCAGCCCCCTGGAACACAGTCTTCGTGTGAACAGGAAGTAGCAACCGACATACAACAATAGCGTTTTACTGCCGCAGTCACTCCGTCTAAACAGGGCCGGATCTGAAGTTCTACGTTTTAAGCCAAAAACAAAGACATTCTAAATGTTTTCATACAACTGACAAAAGAAATCTTAAGAAGACGTGTTCTTCTCTTGAGAGCGAGCTTGCATTTTCACAAATCTGAACCGTAATCTTTCAAAGTTTACACATACACTACATATCTCTACAGATGATCCAAAGTGTTTTCATGTTCTGTTCTCATGCAGAGGTGAGACTAAATCTCACAGTCACACGGTGTTGCTTTAACAATGTGAAAATAGAAGATGACAAATTCAAAAGGAGAAACACAAACAAACAGAGAACTGTTCATCACAGAAGACTATAAAAAAACAAAATAAACATGGAACACTGCTGACCAACAAATACACCAATCGGGGTGAGTTTATTTAATAACATTGTTTGCAAAAAACTAAAGATTCATGTGAAAATGTGTTTCATAAACATTTTATATTTCAAAAACATTGAAAGGTTAAACACAAGGGTCTACTGATGTGTACTGTCTGTGATTGGCTCAGCAAGAATGGTTCTCTCTTTTTATTTTTCTGTCAGATATAAAGATGTGAGAGAGGCCAAAAATATGTAAAAGTGATAACTAGTGATAGAACCAAACTGTTTAAGGAGCAAGGAATGAGTTACATGGATTTTACTGCATAGTTGTTGTTGTTTTGGAAATTGGGTATCCGAGAATTAAGTTTTTAATGAGAATCATCAAATTATGCACTTTAGTTACCACAAAGCTGCTCAAATTCATGCATTTAAACTTCTGATATTAACACTATAGTACAGTATATGGTATCAGTGTAGCTGCGTGCATATAGGCTCACGCGCTGCACTGCTGCTAACAGGCTTAGCTGCTGTCTATGCGGCTGCGGTAAACAGGACGAGCTTGTGCTAATCTCCTGAAAAACAAGACATTCATTGTGGAGAGAAGGAGCTACTAATGACTTCCATCAACTTTTACTACACTTGCAGGTAGAATAGTGCTTCCAAGAGCACTTTTATGACTACATACTTTCAATATAGCTGTGTTATAGTATCAAGTAACCACAGAACCTGAATTGATTATGAATTAGAAGTATTTTTATTAACAAAAATATGCATCAATAATTCATAACTTCTATTGTTTGTATTAATTGTACAATATCTGATCATAATTGGGTTGGCATTTGAGAGATTAGGCTGTCCCTCTGAAATGTTGAATTTCACGTGGAGAAAAAAGACCTACATATTAAAGTTTATAAATCTCTCCACAGTCCTATGTATCAGTGTGTTAAGGAAAAATTACTTAAGTTACTTCTTCAAGGCAATATGCAATAAATAAATGTGCAATTAGAACATTTGAATTGTATCTATTTCTGCAGTCATCACAATGACAAACTACTTCTTGTACTCAATATATACATTTATTCACAAATATAAGTGAGTCTTGCACCATCTGGTCATCTTAATAAAAGTATAATTTTGCCTGTTCTACCTACATCGGGCAATTTATGGCTCGCATATCATGAGAATTTGCCTTTCAAACATTATAGCTGACCATAAATACCTTGAGTGCCTGTCAGCCTGTTATCAGTGGGAACTACGCTGTAGAAAACTCACAAAGTCGTAGTAATGACAAAAACAACTCCACACAGGCCAATGAAAACAGTGCACTGCCAAGTCACAAGCTGTCCCCAATAGCCAAGAGCCACGGCCACAGCTGTGCAGAGAAGAACTCATCACTAAAATACTATTGAAAAACTCATTGGTCATCGCACGGTGTCCACTTTGTTTCATTTTACTGCTGATGTCGTTCAATACTTTATTGAGCTTCACAAGAATGGAAAAAGCAAAGTAGATTTAAGTAAGAGCAATATTGACAAACATGCACCATTTCACGGTCTTAATGATCATGTTAATGCAATAAGTCACAAGGCCTAAAACGTTTTGACTAACATACAAAACAAAACATTTGCCTTTTAAACAAACCATTTGAGCTGAAAAGCTTCTGATGCGTATGAAAATGGGTGGCCGTTATGCTTCTGTCAATCTGCCTCAAGGCAGCCATGGCTACAATATTAGCTTTACCACCTTCATTTCTGAAGTGAGATGCACAAACTGTGAGCGTTTGTGACTTTTTCTCTGAAAGGGATACATAAATTAAGAATGGCCTACTCCATTCAGTGACTACATTGTAGTCCTATACTTATGCCATCACCAAAATGTAATTTTACGAGGACACTCGTTGTTTAAGTGTCCATAAACAACTTTTCATTGTTATCAGTATGGTACTTCAGATACCTCCTCTCAAAACTATAATTTAATTCTACAAAGTGCACTCATTGTTGAGAACCAAAATATAACAACAGCCATGAGCTAAAGATTTTCTACTCAAGATTAAACAAATAATGAATGAATTCTTGCAAAAAATTCTCAGACTACTTATTGTGGCCTAAACCATTTTGTTTACAGTTTGCTTAGGCTCAAATAGCTGATAAGTTCTAACCTTTGTCCCTTTCTGATGCACTGACAGAGCAGAGCTGCCTACTTCCTTTAACCAAATCAGCATCAGAGGGAAGAAAACATTCAAAAACTGTTGAGTACGGAAAGTTCCTCTTTCAAAAGAAGTTGTTGAAGGAAGTGGTGTCAAAAAGATGAAGTCATTGGTTTGTTTATGTAGATGTGTTTACAAAACTTTAACAGAAGGATTAAGAGAGGTATTTTCATTCATGAAGAAAATCATAATTCATTAAAGAAAGGTTCAAAGTCATTTAAAATATAATATTTGTTTTTGGTCTAGGACTGTGCAAGTCATTGCATGTATTATTGAGACTTTAATAATGTCTTGCAATAACACAATCGTCAAAATACAAGTATTTACCCGTAACATCCTTTGAGAATGATACAGTTGAGTCTTGGAATCACTCAAAGAAACTGTCTATTATACCATAATATCATGGGGTTTAAATTTAAATAAATGATACAAAATAATAAACAATTATGAATAATTAATCAACCATTGTGACAACATTTGATACATGTTTGAGTGTTGGTTGAAAGGTTGTTTATGAAGTCACAATGGGAAGGAGTGGATGATGTGCAGGATCCTGATAATATAATATCCATACAAACCAACATGAATGTTCTAAAACATAACTGTAAAAGATCTCAGCTGAAGGTTAAAAGTCCGGGGAAAAAATGCCAGATGACTGCACAAGCGAATGATTAATAGGCATACAACTATTTTTGGGAAGCTTTTGTATTTTAAAATAAACTATATTTTTTGATTTTCTCTAAAAGAACATTCAAAATAACAATCTTATATTTATCTTATGATCAGTCCAACTCAATGTAGTCATGTCAAGAAAAAGATGTATCTGGAAATTAGCCTATAGATGTATTTTATTATGTCTTTGCAAAACCATATACATGTGAAGAATCGTTGAATTACTATTATTTCCAACCAAACCAAGTCAAAATGTTGAAATAAGCTTTCTATAACTTGTATGAAAATTCTACCTAGGAAAAAAGGGAAAGTCTTTTACAATGACAAAATGCAAATCCAACAGAGTACATTATGTGTAAACCCATGTTATGTAGGATGAAAGAGCATTACCACGGACAGTAAATGAACTTGTTTACGTGAGAAATGAGTAACTTACTTTCTCCGTCCGCAGGGTGACAGCTCAGTACACAGACAGCGGCCACCACAACAAACACAGTCCGAAGCCACATCGCTGAACGCGGCTCTGACAGCGCCTGCACTCCGCTGCTCAGTCCACCGCAAATATACCAAATATCCCTTGTTGAAAAAACAAAAGGCTGGTTCACTGTGGCACGGGAGAAACGTGTTAAGGAAATGGCTTTTGCGTAGCGGGTGACAGGTAAATAAAACAAAATAAAAGCTGTGATCTCCCAGAAAATGGGCGGAGGAACGTGCCCAACGTGCTCAGTCCGACACACGCTAACATGCAAGCTAGCGAAGGATAAAAACACTCCCCGAACAAAAATATCACTTTTAAGACGAATTGGGAAAATGTCTGCAGCTTTAGAACAAGCTGCCGACTTAAATGTCCAAGTTAATTTCATCCATGTTGACAAATGTAGGACTTATCTTGACACAGTTTAAGCTAATGTCAGTAGCTAGCTTAGCAAACGCCACTCGCGCTTCTAGTCTTGTGAATAGACAGGCCACACGCAAAGTTTTCTCTGCTCTGAATTCAGCCCTTATAAAACAACTTTCAGCACATTGTACCTCACGCAAATAGTCTGGGTATTTCGTTTTGTGTTGTCGATGTCGTAAAGCTTGGCAGTGAGGCGAGACATCGATAAAAGTGAACTTAAATGTGCCTCCTCCCCTGGCTGTTGCTGACGCGATAGTTGTTATTATGGTAGGATTGCGCTGCTTTCCATAAAAATGCGATCCTGTTCACCGCAGAGGATGGTATACTTTGTTACGATCCTGCGTAGTCCATAAACCTCATCTTTCGACGTAAAGGCATCTCATCGCCGTCCAGTCATTGCAGAGATTGCAATAGACTCGCCAGTCAGCAATGTTTGGGAATAGAAAAATCTCCCAAATTATGTCCGCATGTCACGAAGAGTAAAGTAAAAAGCACGTTGAATTTGTTCTCGTTTGTTTTTGTTTTGTTGCAGAGCGCCTGAGAGGTAGATTGCACGTCTCATGCATGCACAGGTTTTCCCAAAGCCTTGTCTACGCCAGTAAACAAACCGAGCCAGAGGAAGGGCGACATGGGAAACACGGAGTGGATCCTCACTGCGGGCCACACAGAGAGCCATCCCCACGTATTGTACTCGTATGATATATCGCAAAGGATTTTAGTGGTTTGGAATGGTGTTGTATAAATGATGGAACATAAAGAAAATAGTAATATGTTGGGAAATGTACAATATGGGACCATATGTGTGCAGTGTCACGTCACCCAGAGCCATCCTGCTAACATGTACACTAGTTTCATCACTGTAAATATTTGAACACAGCTCAGAGCTAATGAATTATTACGAGTGTATTACAGATTTATTTGTAAAAGTGTATATATTTATATAAAAGTATATATATTTTTCATTAGAGTATATAGGTTTATATTTTATATGTGCATTTCATACTTTGTTTATTTAACTAAAGATTGAGATTTTATTCATTTGTATTTATTCAGTTAATATCCACTCGTGCTGTGTGCTCCTCATTCCTGCTGTTCTGTTACTTGTGATGCAACACTGACATTTCCCCACTGGAACACAAAAGGATCTCTTTTTTTTTAAATGTAAAAATAATAAAATTATATATATATATATATATATATATATATATATATATATATATATATATATATATATATATATATATATACATTTCTAAGGATATATTTGAGCCCGATGAGGTTATTGTCAACACATTCACATTGATACAATGCCACTTTGTCTTTCTAAACCACTGTAGAAAATCAAATTGCTTTTGGTATACTGTACTATATAACGTAACATAAATACATATTTAAAACAATTTTCACTCAATTAAAAAATCAACAAATTAAAATGTTTATCCAAAATAAAACCATGATTCATCAAATCATTCATTCATTTTTGTCACTATAGAGAGTTTAATATCTATCCATACAGTATGTAAGCATACAGATGGTTAGTATATTAGGTCTTTCTAAGAGGAAATGTTGTCTTCCTTCTAAAGCAGAGCTCTTCTTTTATAATTCTCACACTCAGGCAAAGAGTCTTATGAGAACAAAACATTGCATGATTCATTTTCACACGATGCTCATTCATACATCCAAGAATATCCTTCTCTGTTCTTCATGGTTGTTTTTGTCCATTAACGTGGCTGATTCACAACCTGTTTACAAAAAACTGATATCAAAGCTGCAATGTAATAATGTCTTGTTTTTCCTTTGGCTAATTTTGGCACAAAACACGGAAACAGGAAAATAGCCTGTATGTGGCTCTCAGATAAAACAATTTTTTTGCCAAAAATTATATTTACTTAGAACAAATATCAATTTACTGTTACATAATTGTTGACGGTGAAGTCTGACTTTTAACTGTACTGTCACATGGTAAAGTCAAAAAGCCCAAACCTGTTTTCAAGTCACCCTGCAATTAGTAATAGAAATATCCTTTTTTCAATGAGCTCTGTAAGAATAAGCCTTTTCATGAACATGAATGAGCTGTTGTGTTTTATTTCTCCAGAGGCCATATGCAAATCTGAGCATACAATGTATGGCCGAGACTGGTCTAATACAACTGGGACCTGTTGTCAGTGTGCTTATAAATGTAATTGAGTGTTTTGAACATCCAATTCATTTGGATTCGTTGTCTGAAATTGTAAATCCCTACGCATGCCCTATATGAATATAAACCTGCTAACTAGAAAGATAAACTCTAAAGATAGATATAAAACATAGCTTAAAAGTTCTGTATGATTTTTCCTTTGCAGGACCTCTACCATAGAGGTGTTTTCTAATGATCAGCTACATCGTTCATTCTCTTTTGTGTCTGAAATAATAATTAAAGCAGAGAAAATGGGACCTTTAAGGAAAAGGACAAAAATTTGAGGCAAAATCGACAAGCCAGACTTTTATAGTGATATGTTTGAGTGAGCGGTCCAGTGTGGTCAGTGACCGAGCTGTGATAATGAGATTTAAGTATCTGGGTAAAGCTGAACATTAGATCAGCTGACAAGTAAAGAACAGATTTCATTTCATCTTTGGATTATACGTTCATCAACGTGTCGGCTACTTAAAGATGAATGGGGTTCAAAGTATAAAATGTTATTAAAGGATTTTGAATGACTGAATTAAAAAGATATGGTCAGTTTAAATCCTGACTTTGAGAGTGCATACCTTTTTATTTGTTTTATCCTTTTTGCTAGTGTTAACAGAAGTCGCATTTTGTGAACAAATCAGACCACAAAATGCTATCTTACTATGAAAATTGTATCTTTTACATACTGAGAGCTAATTGGCTGATCTAAAGATGTGTCCAAGGCCAAAAAAACATGCATGTGAAAACTAGTGAACCATACTGTTTTGAGAGCTATAGGAGCTAGTAACATAGAATTGATTTCACAGTTACAATTGTGTAGTTTAGAAATACTCTAGCTAAAAAAAGGGGGTTATTGTCTCATTATGTGGCTCTCCCATTAGCAGTACCTTAACCACAAAGTCAGAATCTAAGTCTTTGCAATTAGCACTTAAAATACACATTGGAATATTTGTGCACCTGAGAAAAAAGTCCTGTTAAGACTCTGGACTATTGATGCTTTATTGGAGGAGGTAGAACTGAGCTGCTCACATGTGACATAATCGCTGACAGGGATGGGGGTTGTTTTCCAGCTCCAGGGTCTGGATGAACAGATACTCTCAATTATCAATAATCCAGTTATTTTAAGAAATATATTTAATCTGTTGCAATATGTTGAAAGCTGGAGTATATTTGAAACTACCAAAAAGAACTATGTAATCAAATCCATGTAACTAGTTCTGTAGTAACCCAGCTCTCAAAATGGTTGGGTTCAATCACTATTTTTCACTTGCATGTATTTTTGACCTCATCTGAGCCTTTTCCATGAGTACCGACCTTCACTTAGCAAATCGAAGATACAAGGTTTTCTAACGAGATAAACACAGCAACTGCAAGTGCAAACCAGACTATTTATGTGGGTCTCCCTGAGGTTTCTCACTGTTTTTCGTTTCCAACTAGAAGGACTGTGGTGATGATCCAGGACACTTTAACATTCTACAACATGTATGGACATTTATCAACATTCATGGACATTGGTCTCTTCCTATGGACCAATACATATGTGTATTTTTTGTGTCTTTACTGTTGATTCTCTGATCTGTGTTGGTAATTTCAATGGTTTTGTTAAGTCCTCTGAGATGACTGCTGTTGTGATTTAGGGCTATACAAGAATAAGTTGTTGTTGTTGTTGTTATTTCTATTGGAACAAATGTAACTATGGAACCAAAAAGTTACATACTCCAGCTTTAAGTTAAGTGACAGTGGCTAAAGTGGGAGAGCATTCAATATATGTGCTGTTGCTTGTTCCCAGCACATTCATGTTTGTCCTTGTGCAAGGCCCTGTCCAGTATGAATGGAGAGTATTAGTGATTATAGCTGTAGTGTTATAGGCTGGCAATGACCCGGAACATTGATTTACGTCTGCTGTAGAAGTAAAGAAACTAAATTAATATCACTTTTGTTGTTGTTGTTGCTCATGTAAGAAATAAAATAGAATAAAGACGATTGCACTAAAGGTTAGCACTATAGTCAAAACACAATCTATTTATTTTTGTACTGCCCAAGATCAGAGCAACTTGAAGGTCTCAGCAGATTATTGAAGATTCTAAAATGAAAGAAAACAGCCATTTAGCTTGTTTTGTGTGCTCCTTATTTCTACTGTCCTTTTTGTGCACTGCAATACCGACATTTCTCTAAGATTACACAAAAGGTTCCCGTATCTTATTTGAAACTCAAACAAATTAGTAGTCTATGGTCTATGATCGAACCAGTAACTAGTAGTTAATCTAAAAGACCAATGGCTCCTATACGATTGTTATTATTTAATTTCCTGTGTTTGATTCTCTGATCTGTTGTTGGTGAATTGGAAACTTTTTAAAGTCCTCCGAGACGACTAATGTTATGTTTTAGGGCAGTACAAAAATGAATTGAATTGAATGGAATCATAGTAATTAAATAATCTTTATTTATATAGCGCATTATTTACAGACCAAGGTCACCCAAAGTGCTTTACATTGTTCAGAGTGCAGACACAGGAAGAACATGCAAACTCCACACAGAAAGGCCCTGTTCCGACTGGGATTCAAACCCAGGACCTTCTTGCTGAGAAGCGAGAGTGCTATCCAACGCCCATTAATAATAATCATTATCATTGTCTTAATTTCACAACATAAGAATTTGGAAGCTTCTGCCTTCTCCATTTGAGCCCCATGTGGTGTAACCTCCATGGTCTTAGTACAGTATATGACACCCAAGCACTCAATACATGAAATGAAATGGAATGGAAGGACACATCCACAATAACTTTTCATTCCAGTTTCACCTTCAAACCAAAACATCAACAGCTAATGGAGTCCGGTTCAGAGACATGTCCCCGAGTGCAGTGTGTAAAGCTGCATCTCCATGGACACAAACTCATGTTGTAAAATCCTTCTGTATCTCTCTGAGTACTCACAGTTTTGAAAAGCATTGTCGCGTTAATCTAAGATGAAAACGTTTTGTGCGATATTTACCCGGTGTCATCCTGGTTATTGCTTTTTCTATTATGTGTTCAGGAAATTAGTGTCAGGAAAACAAGCAAACATGGACGTCCTCACACAGAGTCAGTCTGGCTCCGGCAACAAAGAGGATGTTGTTCTTTCCCATTATCAACTTTACAACCATCTCACTGCTGTAACATTAAATGCCCGTTGTCACATTTCAGTTTTTTTGTATGAAATATAGATTGTCATATTTTGAGGCAATGTGAATGAGAACCAAAATGCAGAAAGCAAAATATAATGATTCAATAAGAAATAATAAAAGTCCAGGTGAAAACAAAACTCAAAAATCCAAGGAACAATAAACAGATCAGGACAGACATTGACAACATAATGGACCAGCCACAAGGGGAGAGGAACACAGGGTACATATACAGTACAGACCAAAAGTTTCTTTCTCATTCAATTAATTTCCTTTCTTTTCATGACTATTGACTGTAGATTCACACCCAGGCTGTGTAAGGGCTATTTGTCCAAGAAGGAGAGTGTTGGGTGCTGAGCCAGATGACCCGGCCTCCACAGTCACCGGACCTGAACCCAATCCAGATGGTTTTGTACCTGAACCCAATCCAGATGGTTTTGGGGTGAGCTGGACCACAGAGTGAAGGCGAAAGGGCCAACAAGTGCTAAGCATTTCTAGAAACTCCTTCAAGACTGTTGGAAGTCCATTTCAGGTCATTTTGAAGCTCATCAAGAGAATGCCAAGAGTGAAGCAGTAATCAGAGCAAACTGATTTCTATGAAGAACCTACACTGTAACAAATTTCTGTAAAATTACAATGAAATTTCAACATTAAACAAATGTTATTTTGAAAATCAATTCAAACATGCAAATGTAAGTATAAATTGGTTAAAAAACATCCAGTGGCGTTTTATTACCACAATTATAATGTGATTACAGTAAAACGTTACAATACCATAAAATCACAATGTGATTAATAATCACATTGTGATTTTATGGTATTATTACCGTAATTGAACATCAACTTTTTTGTAATGCTGGGAAATTTTTGCTAGCGAGCAACCATGAGTGTAAAAGGTACGTCTTACATGTAAACTCCTGCTTTAGTTAAAATTATACTTTTACATTAAGCTTGTTATAGAAGTAAAGAATTCAACAATGTTCTCGTATAAACTGAAGATGTTAAAAAATTACTGAAAAGTTGGGTTCATTAAAGTAAAACAAATTAAACTGTGTCGTTATTTGTTCAATGAAACTAATTAGAAACAGAAACAGTCATATGGTGTAATAATACAAAAAGAACATTATTTAAGCTGTTTTTGTTGTATATGAATTAACAGGAACATACAGTTATATCCTGAAATCACAAAGGCATAATGTGATTCAGTGAAACAGTCTTTAACCGTTAAAATTAGCAACGATAATGCCATGTTGAGAAAACGGTATATTCCTGGAACCATATTTGCCAGCTATTTAACGTTTTTCTACAATGAAATTCTTTACAGTGTAGAATATAAGACATATTTTCAGTTGTTTCTAGTACGTACATAATTCCACATGTGTTCATTCATAGTTTTGATGCCTTCAGTGTCAATCTACAATTTTCATAATCATGAAATAATCATGAAAATAAAAAACTCTGTCTACAGAACAGACCAAACTTTTGGACAGACACAGGAGAAACACATCATTTACTTTAGAATATTACTTTCTTGTAGATTCTTCTGAACACAATGAGTTCAGTTACTGTTTGGATTGAACCATCTTTGAACAAGTAGTGGCAGTAATAATTTATTTCAAACTTATGTGCGAAAGGACAAAAAAAACCATCAACCACCAGCTTCACTCATACAACACAATACAAAAGACACACACACAATTTAGGATACATTGTGAACTTTGAAGTGTTTCCTTTTTGCATCGCTGACAACCATCAATGTCACTGTGTGTCTCCATCCAGAGAGAGGGAGTGAAGTATGTGGGTAAAAATGTGTATGTTCATCAATGTTATCAATACCACTTTTTATAATGATGTATTTGTGTATGTTTTATGGATGGATGTGTATCTTCTAGATCTATCTTTCTATCCGTCAACATATCTTTTACATACATTTTGAGGTAAATGTCCGTTAAAATGTTTGAAATAAATGCTTAATCTCACATTCTCATTCAAACATCAAAACTACACATCTAACCTAACCCAAATGTGTGTTATGCAGGTGCTTCTAGTCACAAATGAATGTTACCTAAAACATAGACATAACATTAAAATAAAACATTTGCATATTGAAAATTCTTGTGATTTTCTGAGATTGCCTTGAGAAATAGTGCACAACCACACTTCCCACTGACCTGTTTTTTACGTAAGCCTGTGCCACACTAAAATGCAAATCTGCTTCTCTATGGAGCAGGTGTATGGCCTGTTAGCTGTGTTTGGGAGACTGACATAAATCAACCCAGAGGTCTGCTATCATGTAAAGCAGGTGTACGTGTTGTGTTTCCGGTCATGTTGTTAAACCTAAAGTGTGGACAATAGGCCTAATTCCTCTAGTTACTTGCGGTAGTTCTACTGACCAAGCTTAGAGAAAATTGTGTGATTCCATTGAAGTCTACCCCTACCACAACCTTACTGATGCATTCTCCTCAGACATCTAACTTTTAAACCACAAGCTATTACCTATATGTTATGAAATCCATATGACTTGTTCCTGGCTAGTTTTTTTATACATCTATGTATTTTTGGCCACCTTTCACACCTTCCGATCATCTTTTTCAGGAGGAGTACCAGCCGTCACTCAGCCAATCAGCACTCACTATGGATGTAAAGGGGACATTTTATACAGGAAACTGCACCTCAATGCCTTTCACAAGAACCACGTAACTAGATACATCCCCAAAAATTCTTTCTGAGTGACGTTTGCATGTTCTCCCCGTGCCTGCGTAGGTTTCCGGGTACTTCAGTTTTCCCTACCACTAAAAACATGCTCAATAGGTTAAATCCTCCAGCTCTGGTAGTCCTGACCAAGCCGAGCATCAACATCTGGAGATGGGTTCCCGGGCGCTGTACTACGGCGACCACTGCTCCTGACGTAAGCCTTTGCGGCATCAAGATGGGTCAAATCCAACGGGGATTAATAATGTGCATGTTTACCTTTAGCTCAGGGTTGGAGCACATTTAATTCAATTATTCTTGTATAGCGTGGGCGACAGTAGCTCGGTTGGTAGAGCATTGGCCTTTGAGCCTAAAGGTCGTGGGTTCAAGCCCACCGTAAGACCTACTTTACGACTCCCACTGATGACTGCTGTCGTTGTGTCCTTGGGCAAGACACTTAACCCCACTTTGCCTGAAGCTCAAACTGAAAGATCTCAGCTCCTGTGGACTCACCACCTGCAGGAGGATCAGTGAGGGGCTGGTGCTCTGTGTACTGGGTGGCATCTCTGGCCACCCCCCCGACCCAGAAATGGATTAAGGGGAAGAAAATGGATGGATGGATTCTTGTATAGCCCTAAATCACAAGAGAAGTTATCTCGGAGGACTTTACAAAATTCGCCAACACAGATCAGAGAATCAAACAGTTCAAACACAGAAATGCAATGATAAAAACACATAGGGCCATTAGGGACAGATGACCAATGTCCATAAATGATGATAAATGTTGAATGTCCTACAGTAGATCATAAACACTATCCTTTTAGTTAGACAGTGTCTAACTAAAAGGACAATTGTCATTGGGCAATTCCCATGATTCCCATGATTCCGGAGCATCATGGGAGATGGCGGCTTTGTAATGGCAAAAATGACTGAATGTTTTAAGTGTAGTGGGTGAAATGTGATGGTTAATAAGTGGTTCAGAGGGCTTTGCTTTATGGCAGGAAGGTATTTGGGACGATGTTTGAGTAAGTTAATATGCAGTTTATTAGTGAGTTTAGTAATTAGACAGTGATTGATCATCTCCTTTGATGTGACTTTTCCTTATCCAGAGCGGGACGGTGGCTGAGTGGATAGCACTCTCGCCTCTCAGCAAGAAGGTCCTGGGTTCGAATCCCGGTTGGACCAGGGCCTTTCTGAGTGGAGTTTGCATGTTCTCCCCGTGTCTCCGTAGGTTTCCTCCGGGTGCTCCGGTTTCCCCTACCACTAAAAATACCTACAATAGGTCTGACATGTGCCTCCTGTACTGGCACCCCCACTCCCAAAAAAAATAACAATTGTAAACCGCTTTGAGACTCCGATGTGCAGCGAAAAGGCGGTATATAAATAAAGATTACTTATCATGTGGATGATGTGATCGTGTAGAGGTGTTACATGTATTTTTCCTGTAGCAATTAGCCAATGAGGGACTGGACCATTCTGATAAAGCTTCTGTAAATCCCATTGTGTGGCAGGGAAGACTGATGCAGCGTCCGAGGAGCGGACTACAGAAGCTTTCTCCATTTGCAAATTCTTGTTCTTATCATGTACATTTTACTTTCATTAAACCACACAAAATGCAATTCTGTTTCCATGGATCATAAAGGAAATTTCTACAACAGCTTCTCTCACCTTCAGCTTCACACAGGGGCAAGAAGGTTGAGAACTGATCAGAGACGCCACACAGGTTCAAAGAAAATCCAAATTATATGAAGGCGACAGACTGGAGGCCTTTGTAAACAATCATAAGGATTATAAGAGTATGTTGTGGTTAAACAAGACTCTTTCTGTAGGGACATGTATTTATGCAACAAAAATAAAGGTAGGCACTCCAGCTTTTTTGTTCCTCTTAATAGAAATTAGAATGGGAATGATTATTTGATTAAAAGTGTTTTCAAGCTGATTATCCAATCAGCGAGCAGAATGAGTCTCTCAGTCACAGACTATATATCAGGAGTGAATGGCCGAGTGCATAGGTCATCATAGTGTTTGTCTTAATGTGAACAAAGCTAGCTGTAGCCATTTTCCTCATAGGGGCATTTCTGCTGGTAGAAGTGTTGCTAAAACAAAATGCCCAAAAATGGTGAGTGAGGCAAACGGTTGCTGAGCTAGAGGAGTTTGCCTTTTGGAGCAAAACTGATTCATCTACTGTATATAAAGTCTACACACCACACATATTTAGGTGAAACCAGGTACAAAAATAAGAAGTAACACGTAATACAGACTTTTCTAAACCAGCTGGGATTTCTAAATCTTGAATTGAGAAGACCATTTAAATAATAAAGGACTTTAAATTTACCATGCGTGCCACAGATTTCACCTCTTTTCAGCCCCAAGTTTATGGAAAGAAATGTTTTGGTATTTGCAACATTAATCGTCTGTTTTCTTGTTTGTGGTTAAGAGTTTTTAAGTAGTGAGTAAATTTTTGTGTTTTTATTAATTTCCATTATACTAGACCATTCAAGTTTCACAAATTACTTTACTTATTTTCTATTTGCTATGAACTATAAGCAAATAGCTATCCCTGGACACATACCTTAGCTTGATATTAGACAAATGAAAGTCCTATAATAATACAGTTCAAAGTACTCAGACCAGGATAGATATTCAGAACTGGACTTATTTTGACGCGTGTTTGTAATGATTCTGCCAGTGGCATAATAACCTTATGCTAACCTAGAAACTGTTTGGATGTGACAGAAAAACATGGAGGCCAGAGTTCACACAGATAACTCCTCACCCACTTTACTATGAGCAAACTGTGACGGTGTTTTTAACCCACTCACAATTGACAAAGGCTAAAGGTTGTGACATATTTATTGAGATTAATTTAAGATGCATAGAATACATACTTTATTATTTTCAGTATAATGCTCAAATGTATACACAGGAGTTTTTGAGTAGAGAATGTAGAGAATCTGGCTGCATTTGTCATACTCTATAGTGAATGCATGCACACTATATTTACCAAATTAATAATAAAATCCATGCTTTGATATCAATATAATAGTTTTCTCTATGCCTTAAAATGGCATGTTTCTAACCCTGACTAGTTTACTGTACATATAGTCATGTCTTTAACATAACCCTTCCATCTCCACCCATCCATCATGGTTTCCCCTTAATCCATCACTGGGGCAGCCCCTCACTGATCCTCCTGCAGGCGGTGAGGCCACAGGAGGACGGCTTCTCTGTCTGCGAGAGCATAGCCTTGATCTTTCAGCGGGGGCTTCAGGCAAAGTGGGGTTAAGTGTCTTGCCCATGGACACAACGGCAGCAGACACCAGTTGGAGTGGGTGGAGAAAGTCTCGTGGTGGACCCGAACCCACGGCCGAACCCAAAGGCCGATGCTCTACAAACTGCCATCTCCATATCCCGTATGTTCATATTCCATCTTTTTCATAATAAAGTAATCAGATAAGATAAACTTTTGAGTAGTTTTTAGAACTTGCAAACTTGTTTAATTAGATTTATATTACTATTAATCTGTGCAACACTTTGGGAACTATTTTGATAGTGATAGTGTGAAATGTGCTCCTGTCTCTAAAGCCCCAGCCAAACAGCATGTCTTTTATGTTCACAAAAAATACACAAAGAAGAAAAGAATGTTCTTCTCTTTCATGCAGGAAGGCCTCCTCCGCTTGCTTTCCATGGAAATGTTCCTCGTGCTGTCATTTTTATAAGCACAAAACAAACTTTGAAACAGGTAATACTGTACTAGGAGTATGTTTTGATTGTCGGTTTGTTTCTGTAATACGACAGTTATTTGTTGCGGTCTGATTTGCTCACAAATTGTTGCTGTTGTTTCTGTTGAGTACAAACAAAATGTATATATAAAGTTAGGTACCCCAGCTTTAAGTAAATGCCTCATTGTTTAACAGTCTTTTTCTGGTTCATGTGGCGCTAACATGTCACAGATGTACTTTCGTACGAGGCCATGGAGAGACTTATACACAACTGGACTAATGTGGACTCAACCTGCAGCTTTTAGAACTTGTAGTTTGCCATTTTGACCTAATGTATACATGCCACTCTTCTCTGCTGGCTTCCTTATTTAACCCTGAAATGCAATGCAAAGTCACTTCTCTTCCCCTTATTGCAGGAAGCTGACGGCTGTTCTTTTATACTTACATAAGATTAGCAGTGCAGATGTCAATGGCCTTGTGTCTGTCAATGTCAGTATGGGGCTACACACCTTTTCCCTTTCTAGTTAACCATCAACTTACATGTGCCAGGGAATCGTGCGAAGGAAGCAGCGTTGGGGGGTCTGCTTATAGTCCATGAGAACACAGGCAGTGTAGCAAAAGGTTAAAGATAGCCAAGTTCACCGTGATCGTGCTGTACCAAAAGAACAATAGCTTTTGCACATGATTCATTCCCGGACACTTCCTGGACGCCACTGTACACGACACTAGGAAGAGATTTGAGTGTTGGTTTCCGTAGAAAGTCTCTCGAGGCCGGCGTGTTTGACTGTAAAAGATTTCTTCCTGCTACCGGTGGCAAAACTCAAGACGTCAGGTTGGAAAGAGGCCGAAGTTGAAGGATGAACTTTTCTTGTGAGGTTAAGAGAAAGAGCGTTGTACAAAGGGCAAAAACAGTCCAATAATGAAGAGAAAGGTGTGTAATAAATATATATACTTTACATATATATATATAAATGGACAGAATGGATTTCTTTATTTAAGGAGGTCTGAATAATGAGACTTTAGATGTTTATCTCTCTGATAAGATAAGATAAGATAGACTTTATTGATCTCACACAGGAGAAATTTACATGTCACATCTGGCATGGATAGAAACACTCATGGTTGTGCAAAAGAAAGGAATGTGCAAACCTGTTAAATGCAGGATATATAGATATACAATAAAAGTGGCAATTAAAAAAGTGGCAATCAAAGATTGGGCAATAGTAGTGCAGGTTTTTTTTATTCCTAGTGCAAGTGACTTAAAGTGACTTATTGTAAAAATGTAAATATAAATATACAAAATTGTGGATAAAACCTTTTGGACAAACCCTGCATTAGGTCTTTAACTGCTAACAGTAAACAGTGTGTTGCTACAGTAACCAGGACTTGCTCTTCTCTGGTGGAAAACAAAGCTGACTCAGAACCATAACCAGTACCTTTTGATAACAGGCTTTCATAAGACCAGAAAATGTACGTACGCTGAGAATTCCGCTTCCAAAACTAAAAGCTTTGGAAACGCTTCAGAGTAATGTTAGTCTAAAAGCCCCACTGTTTACTGCAGTGTATTACAGTTGTGTATGTGCAGTGCTGTGTGTGTCTAAATATCACAGCATATAATCTTGTTTACTTTTCATTGATCTTGTTTGAGTGCTTCTTTTATTCCTCCTGTTCTGTAAAGTGAGCTGAAACAATTCCGCTTCCACACCGACGGATAAAGCTTCCCTTTGTCTCATCTTGTACAGCTCCAAGGGGACGGTGGATGTTGCTAAAACAAGCCAAGTTTCAAGTCAGATCTGTTTTTTTCTATCTATTTATGTCCTACTAGATGGTGAAGCCACACATTGTCTTCTTGGTTATTAAGTATCAGTGGATCCAAAGTGGTGCAATGAATTTTCAATGAATTATTATGTTATGTTTGTTGTTTGATCACATTTAAAGCTGGGGTACCCAACTATTAAAGAAAATCTATCCAACTTTTTATTAAGCGGAGTAGTCCCTTGAGAGACCATCTTAAGTGTACAGTCTTACATGCATGCATGTTTGTCACATCTTTAGATCAACTTTTTCAGACACAAAATTGGAAAAGAGAGGACCACCCTCGCTCAGCCAATCAGCTCTCAGTCCAGAAGTAACTCACAGGGCTCTATTTTTAGGCCCGAGCCCCGAACGGGGAAAGGGCCTGTAAAATTCTGCACTTTGAGCCTTAATTTCACCCCCTGAACATGCATGAAAAGTTGTACAACTTTGCCCAAAAATCAGACCTGGCGAAAAATTTGATATTTTGGTGTTTATTTTTATGGGAAATGCCAGAACAGCGCCACCTACAACAGCCAAAATAATACCCCTATGGGAGTTTCAGAGGTCAAGTTTTTCGTAGAGCCATGATATTTGGTACACATGTTCCTCAAGTCAGGACAAGAATTTTTTTTTTATTATGGCTCCGCCCTCTGACAAACAGGAAGCCCATAAATTTCACTGCAAAATGGAAAAATGAACAGCAATAGTTTTCATACATGTCGGTTGGAAATCTCCTCCTCGGCCGTTTCACCGATTCGCCTCAAAATCGCTCCACATCATCTAGGAATAGAAGAATGACTAACATTCTTCTATTGCTATGGGAACAAATCATCACACGGCGGCGCCACCTCCTTTGCGCGATGCTGCGTTGTACGGTGTGGTGCGGCGAAGTGTTGTGGAGCAGCGCGTTGCAGCTTGGTGTGGGGCGGCATGGTGCAGATCCACGTGGCGCAGATCCGCTTGGTGAGGGGCGGCTTTGTGTGGGGCAGTGTGGTATGAAGCGGCGTGGTGCAGATCCGCGGCGTGGCGCGGGGTGGTGCGCATGGCGCGGGATGGTGTGGGTGCGGGGAGTTGCGCGGTGAGGCGAGGGCCGTTCGACGCAGCTTGCGGTTTTAATTTGTCTTCTTTTTTTTTCACAGAAGAAAGAATTGAGTAAAACATCTCTGACTTTAGCATAATGAAAAAACGCAAGTATAAATCCTGTATATTCTACAGTTAAGTTAGTTTTGTCAGAAATCTAATGTTGTTTCTGTGTTGAGATAATAAAAATTGCTTAATCGTTTTCCCTTATTGCTCATTTATAAATGATGTGTGAAGTGTTCGCCTTGTTCCAACCTGCCCACTGGGTCCCTCCCCATGGTCCCTCCCCATGGTCCCTCCCTCTGCTGCTCTGTGCCAGGGAGCTGCGAATCCCGTGGTCCCAGAGTCACACAAAACTGAAAGTTGCCGTTTGCTCGTTAAAAAACACTCCCAGTCAAATCAGAACGCCGCGTTTTATCTGAGTGGATATAGGCTACCGTCATACGTGCCCATTCAAGTCTGGCATGTGATGAAGTAATAGTAACGGTTACTTGCACAATGATCCGTGTGAGAGGCGGGGGGGTTGTTGTGCCAGGTCCATAGTTCTGCAGACAACAAAATTACACTTGTTTTTTTATGTCAAGTACTTGTGTGGTCCTTCAATATTCTGTGGAGTACATGTGACAGTGTGATATCTGATAGTCCAAAGTCAGTGTCGGGTAAAACACTTTGAAACTCTATTCCATTCCAGAATACTGAATACAGGACGTAAAATGTATTTTGTATAATATTCTATTACTTTGGAGTAGTACCTGTATTCTGAATACTTAAAATATCTTTTTGAAATTAATATTTATTTACAAAACATATAAAGGTAAATGTAAAAATATTTAAAACCACCAATAAATGTTTAAATAAATAAAATATGGTCTGTAATTATTAGATAATTTGTTGTTTATTTTTGTAAAAAAGTAATAGTGTTTCAACAGCTGCCAACCACAAAACATAGAATCTTCACTTTAAGAATACCCTGTTTTATTTCCTTTTTTTAATCTATAATGTGATAAAGCATGTGTTCCCATGATTTTCAGAAAGTAACTGTATTCTAAATACTAGACTTAGTAACTGTAAGGGAATACAGTTACTCAAAAAGAGTACTCTGAATACGTAATGGGATCCCCAAGACTGTCCAAAGTACACTTTATTACAATTCACTTTATTCATCATTTATTTCTTAAACCACAAGATGGACAAAACATACCTGCACGTGAAAGCCGGATCCTGTTGGACCTGAGGAGCAAAGCAGGGCAGGGCCTGGTTAGTACTATGATGGGAGACATCTGGGAACACCAGGTGCCACAGTGAGGCATCTGCGGCTGTAAAGTGCCCAGAGGGGTAGTTCCTCTGAAATGGATTCACTGCACACGTTCAATGTTGTTCAACTCCTCCCAACATTTTTGGAATAAATTCAATGTATTCTTTGTATGGCCCTAAATAACAACAGTATTCATATCAGAGGACTTTGTTGTCGATTCACCAACATAGATCAGAGAATCAAATGGTTCAGAATAATAGTAATAATAACAATAATAAATCTTGATTTCAGAGTCCAAGGTCCATATAAAAGACACAACAAGACACGATAAAATACATTCGATTCTATTTCCATTTCTTTCTTCATGCACAAAAAACACACTTTTATAATCAGATCATAGTCAGATTACAACGTGTGAAATAGTGACTCACATGGCTCTTTCTGGTGGGACAAAGTAAAGGCATTATTTATGGCTCTGGCACCTGCTTGTCTCAGGGATGTGTCTGCTCTGATTGGAATGTTTGTTTACATACTTAACATGCTTGCTAATGAAAAGGAAAAACAAACCGCTTTATGGAAAAAACACACTCACCTCACAATGGAATACAACCACCTGTTATTTCAACCGCTTCAAGTTTCAAATTCAGGCAACATCCTGAGTTGGCTCCTGTTATACTTATTCGTCCAGGGCAATGGTGTTCCGGCTCGATTTAGTCATTTTTTGGTGTCTCAAAATTGCATAGAAAATTTTTTCAGACATTTCTAGTTTACCAAACCCATACAGTACCTATGCTGAATACACTTATTAAGGAAAGCAGAAGAGTTTAAAACAGTTCCTTTGACCCACAGCATAACAGGAGGGTCAAATATTAGAGCGAACACACAGAGTTGGGACATGTGTGTCACTATTTACTTTATAGTAACAGTGTTAGATTTTCAATGAATGAAAAGGAATCCCCTGGCCAAGAGTGGGCCATAGTCGAGCAATAAGCCCTGGATCTTGGTCAGAAGGCTCTTGGCTCCTGGATCTATTGCCCGTCCGTCTGTGGGAGCAGATTCTGCTCTTAATCTGGACCTTTTCCCACTGGGTTTAGAGTTTTTTCTTGCCAATGCGGGAGGGTCTGTCAGAGTCTTGTGAGGTCTGAAGGACAGTGATGATGATCCAGGACACTCCACATTCAACAACATACCAATGTGTTTTCTGTTTTATATCTGGCGAATTCAACGGTTTTGTTAGGTCCTCCGAGATAACTGTTGATACTACTGATTTGGGGTTTTTCTTAGTTGTTCCTTGCCGATGCAGGAGGGTCTAAGGACAGTGGTAATGATCCAAGGACATTTATGGACTTTTGTGGATGTTGTCTGCCCCATATGGACCAATGGCTCTGTTTTTTATCATTGCATTCTTGTGTTTGAATTGTTTGGTTCTCTGATCTGTGTTGGCGTCTCGGAGGACTTTACAAAGTTGTTGATTCGCCAACAACAGATCAGAGAATCAAACAGTTCGAACATGCAATAATGACAAACACATAGGAGCCATTTATCCATAGGGAGCAGTATGACCACTCCGGAAAAAGGCTCAGTTTCATTAGACATCCATCCATTTTCTTCCGCTTCGTCACCCACCTGGAGAGGGTGCACTTTTTTTAAAAATGTGTTTTCATATCTTTAGGGAGACTATGTACACCTGTCCAGGGACTGCAGATAAAAAATAGCCTGCTTGGCTAATTCTGGTGCATTCACACTACTGTTTTATTAATGCACAATGTCCTTGCCAACTAAACTAATAAAATAAAATAAATAAATTACACATAAAAAAATAAATAATCCTGGGACCAAGACCTCAATAGTCTCCAAAAAAAGAAATAGTCAGCACATATCATACACTTTTAAAGTTGTTATATATTTTTTAAATTCTCATTACAACCCTTGAAAACAACAAAAATAAATATACATGGATATATTATTGCAAGCATTCAACAAGGGATGAATATTGTGTGCACTAATCTACCATTGTGGTTCAATGCAATGTTATACAATCCTAGCAGACCTATTAAAAATAATGTAAAAATAAAAAAATATTTTTTTTATGACAAGGAGGTTGAAGAGATGAACGTGGCTCCAGAGCAGGTTAGCGACCCCTGCTACGGTGATTTAAGCCCCATTGTGCTGATGAGTCCATAATATCTGCATTCACAATCAACAAACCGGAGCCATTAGAAAACAACAGGCCTGGATTATTGGTAAGAGCCTTAATATGTCTTAATGCACCGACAAATCTGCTGCTCTGCTCGATCCACCTGCGTCAGATAACAGCCATAACGCTCTGGATATGTAGGTGTTGCTTTGCCGGAATGTTCCACAATATGCCATCCATAAACTGTGTGTTTCTTGAGAGAGATTCTACACAAATCACAATAGTTGCTGCACCACTACAGAGTGTAAATGTTACAATGCAAACAGCTTCAGCTTCAAACAAGGGTCTAAATCCAAGAAATGTATTTAAAAGGAAAAAACAAGACAAAGCAAGATCTTTGAAGTAATAATTTTTCTTCCTCCCACTCCTTTTTGAGTTTGAATAATGTACAATCTTGTAATTAGTAAGTGTAAATGAATGATTTGCGAGAATATTCTATGGAGTGAAAGTGCGGCATGGAGCTGCAAAGTGGGCTGAAGTTTACAGAAGTCAAATTCTCCATTCTAAAACACATGGACGACGCTAACCCCTTAACTCACCTTAATGAAGTGCTCATGAATAAAGTTTTGCTACAACTTGCCCCAGCTTCCATTAACTTACGCTGAAAAGTAGCCTCATTGAGTAGTCCTCGTCATTTTCTGTAGATTGGCGCTCTCTATGATACTGTTTACTGTAATATTGTCTTTGTATATCCAGATTGTAGCCATATAAGGATTGACCATTCAGATTCCTTCATTCATGGGAGAAACGCCAGCTTGTTTTAGCAACCATCTTAGCAACACGTCTGCCCCTGTTGTTGCCATCAGAACAAATGCCCATATAAGGAAAATGGCTCCAGCTAGCTTATGATCAAAGTGGCTTCTTCCGTATTCTGCAAACACTAGGATGACACCAGCATCGGGTCAGTCCAGTACTTACATATGGTCTATGTTCTAGAAAAAAACAAACAAAACATTATTATATATCCAGAGCTGCACGGTGGCTGAGTAGTTAGCGCTTCTGTGTGTGAATCTTGGTCAGAACATGGTCTTTCTGAGTTTGCGAATTCTCCCGTTGTTATGTAGGTTTCTTCTGTGTATGGAATGAGAAAAAAAAACCCTCAACATAAAAAACAAATACTAATAAAATTAACAAATGAATTCCAAAGGTTCTTAGCTTTACAATGCATGGTATTACATTGACTATATTGGTGAAGCTGAAGCTGGCTGGGTGACATTGGGGACTGATTCAGGCTTGATTCAATTCAATTCCATTTCAATGTATTCTTGTATGTCCCTAAATCACAATTGTAGTTATCTCGGAAGACTTTACACAACCGTTGAATTCGCCAACACAGATCAGAGAATCAAACAGATAAAACACAACAAATAGAACAGAAAACACATTGGTATTAGTCCATAAGGGGCAGATTAACTATTTTTTTTAAATAAATATCCATAAATGTTGTTGAAAGTCCTGGATCATCACCACTGTCCTTTTAGTTAGACCTCACAAGAAGCAGCTATAAAAATAATAATATATGATGCAGGTTTCTTCTGGAGGACTGGCGACCCCATCAAGGAAAGCATGGACCTAAACTAAACGCTTTTGGTCGTCTCTCTTCACCTGTGTGGATTAGCGGGGGATATTGGTGAGAGTGCTGTGCTGTCTGCGGGTGGCTTTAATAACAGAGGCCTAAGTCGGTACATTAGAGAGAGGATTAAAGAGAACAAGCAGTGAGGTGCGAGACCATAGCTGCAGTCCAGACCCAAGAAAGTTAAAACACGCCTCATATAAACTCAATGTAATACCGTCAAAGCAGATGTCAAATCTGGGAGGTATAAATCGGCAGAAAAAAATGATCAAATTGTTTTAGATTAGGAATTATACATGTTGTGTGTGAAACTGGAAAAAAAATTAATGAAAAACAGCCTGTGAAATAGCTCAAGCAGTCATTGAGTTCACACCTCAATCTTTGTACAGCACGACGCAAAATGGATTTTTTTAGTTTTTTGTTCGTATAAAGGAACTTGTCACCTGCAGGAGGATCAGTGAGGGGCTGGTGCTTTGTGAATTGGGTCGGATTGCCAACCCCCGGACCCAGAAATGGATCAAGCGGATGAAAATGGATTGATGGATGGATGGATAGTTTCAACACTGGAAAAATCCCTTGAAAAAATGTATGAAAACAACTAAAATACTGCTTAAAATAAGAAAAATGATCTGCCAATAGAACAAGAAAATATAACATAAGATTTCTGAACATAAGAAAATAATTCTCGGCCCAAATGACTTGATTCTAGTATAAAAACATACATATGAAGTATTTAGTTATTTATTAAACATTTTTGAGGAACGTTTTCTTAAAATCTCGAAAAACGTGTAGCTCTCGAGCTACAGGTTGGAGACCCCTGGTTTATAGTCTATGACCATTACCCCGTCTGAAAACATATGGTGCCATCAACTAGGTATGTTTTAAATGTGTGGTTTGGGGAAGGATTTGATTTTGATGCATTTACCCACACACTTTTCTGACAACATCCACAACTGTTTTAACTCAATAACAGTCAAGATTCAAGAATTTTATTTGCCATTTGCAGTAAAACCACATTGGAAAAACTGTGCAAGACTTCCCCCGGGGTGCACCAGTACAACAAAAAAGTCGAATTACAAGTATAAAATATTGAACAGAAAACGGTAATATATTTTCAAGGCACAGTGACAAAGTGGCTTACGCTCTCACTCCTCAGCTCCGGGGTTCGAATCCCGGTCGGAACGGGGCCTTTCTGAGTGGAGTCTCCCCGTGTCTGCTCCGGTTTCATCCGGTTTCTTCAACCACTAAAAACATATTCAAAAGGAAAAATTCTCCAACTCTGGTCCTGACCAAGCTGAGCATCAACAGCTGGAGATAGTACTGTGACCACTGCTCCTGGCCCTAGTGGCATTGAAGAACGGGTCAAATGCAGAGTACACAATTCCTTCCAGGGACATTTTTTTTTCTATCTATACTTTAATAATAAACCATAAAGTTATAAAATATCAAAAACTGTTAAATTATTAGCTACAACAGAGTGAAGCTTGCTTACTTTTCAAACTGAGAACATGGAGAATATATCAGACACAAGCACCCGTAAGACCCGCCCCCACAGGTTCCTGATTGGATGCAATGAAATCCGTGAGACACTTGAAGCCTCTCACCATTGGTAGGTTTCTTGCGTTTAGTATTTCCAATCCTTGCCGATGGTGAAGCTTATCCCAAGGGTAAGGACCGTTTTAAATATTTATTATGAAATATAGATAATGCTACAGGGTCACATGGTTGAAATTATGTATTCTTTTCAAAACGAAAGAAAAAAGCAAAAACACTCATTTCATTGTACAATAAACCTTTAATAAATAGTTTGTCATTAGTTTCCCATATGTACAGAATAATAACCGCTGCTTTTGTTGCCATTTCTCGTTTCTTGGCTAATTTTAGGCACACAGAGAGGGTCCAGGCCACACATCACCACATACTAAAAACAGGAGTGGCCAGAGCAGGTGAAGTCCTCAGAAATATAGATATATCTGCCCCATTTCACCAGACACACAGAAGTGGCCTTTTTGGAGCTTAAACTATGTACATTTGCAAGTATAGATGGTTTTGTACATCGTTTTCAAGTTGCAATGATTACAAAACTATAGAAATTATTTGAAAATTTGCTTGCGGATTGGTCCAAGAGATCGAGAACAAAAGTTTAAGTCGTGCCCCTGTATAAATAATGTCTGTATTTAGAAACCAGAAGCAAAAACGTACAGTATTGAGAGTTTTTAGGGTAAAGCTGAAATGCTGGTCAAATCAATGTCATTTGTAACTGCCGGAAATCGCAAAAGAGCTTTAAAAATGAGCAAAATAAAAAGCAAAAAAAAAATACAGCCAAAGAAAATAAGACACTCAAACACACGCGTACATATAGTCATGGTACAAAAACAAAAATTAAAAACAAACATTTGGCACATAATAAACAAACAATGGTGGATGCTATGAAGTGTTTCTGTCCTTATTGGGTTATAGTGGTTCAATGCACTTGAGGCATTTTTTGGGAATCATAATTGTTCACGAGAAAACTAATATATATAGAAACAGGAGGTCCTTATAGAAATGAAATCAATTCAACAATAGAAAGCTACTTTATAAGGACTTCATAATTTTCATATTGTGGGAGTTTAAACGTAGGCCAATGCTAGGGCTCCCTCTTGTGGAGACAGATGTGTATTGGCGGCAAGACTGAATGGCATAAAAAAAAAAAAAAAAAAAAAGACATGGTCCTCTGTGTTTCTTCTTTAAGTGTACTATGGCGGCAAGTGCAATATCTTAAAAGAGTGGGCGTTCAAACTGTAGCAGGTGAGATCGAAGCAGTGAGGCTTTTAACTATCGTCTAAGCCTAAATAATAAACGGAAACGTGGGGAATGAAATAAAAGGCAAACGTTTGTAACTGCTCGCATTGGAGCAACAGCTTAGATATAGAGCCGTCAGACCTCAGTCTTCATACAGGTCGTGTCAAATTCACTTCAAGGCAACGATTTTCTCAAATAAAAACATGAAAATCACGACAAGCCTTCGGTTTTGGAGCAGAAAATATAATACAAACCAACTGTACTCAATCTAATGGCAAGTAAACATTGAAAAAACGGTTTTTATTAAAGTGGTCTTATCCGCACACCTCAGTGAAAAGAAGTGTTTTCATATTATAGAAAATGCGGTCTTCTCCGGATCGGGCCTGGACCGGTTCACCTCATCGGCTTTGTGTATCGCACTGAACTTGAGATATTGTCGGTCTGTTGCAATCCCAATGACGGACACAAATTAGAGAGAAAATACACTGGGATTTAGTAACAATCGCCTTTTACCCGACGCCTCACACACGCTGCTGCAATCCCTGTTCGCACCAGTAGAGGGCATAAAGGCTCCAGTTTTAAACAACTGCAGGAGTCAGGTCTCATTGGGAAGTGTTCGCTCTGCTCCAAACAGGCCTCGAGAGTCTGTTCCTCGTGTGGTTATACACTACTGTCCTCCAGCAGCGGTTCTTTGCCCTCTGCGCCGCTCCCTTGGGGACTGTGGGAGTGGCTCTGGGCCCCGTTGCTGTGCTTCTTGTAGGCGCCGGGCCTCATGCCGGGTCCCGTGTGCTCCGGGATGAACAGGGCCACGAGGAGCGAGAGCAGCACGGAGCAGGCGCCGAAGAGGAACGGGGGCCCGGGGATGATGGCACTCTGCGGATACACATCGGCGTTTAAACAACATCGGTTTGTATAGAGCAGCCATTCCCAAACTCAGTAACACCGAGGCCCCCTTAAAAATCTGACGGGTCTGCGTGGCCCCCCAAAATAATAACCAAGAAGACAACATTAAGAATAGGCTCTTCTGGTTATTCTATTTTGGGGAAATAGCCTCTGCTACAAACATTGTAATACAAAAATGATTACAGTGGATTATTCAAGTCAAATAATGAACACAAATATTTTAATATTACAAACAAAACATTATAAATTTAACATTAAATAATTATATTATTATTCTTTTTTTTTTTTTATGACCTCCCGCGGCCCCCCTGCAGTACCCTCGCGGCCCACCAGGGGGCCGCGGACCCCACTTTGGGAGACACTGGTATAGAGAGTGGAGGACATGAGTTTTGCAGTCTTTGGATCTGTTCTACTGCACTGTCAGATCGCCAAACCAGCTCACGCTACAAAAAGTCAACGTAACACTTTGCGGAGGAGAGAAAAGGAGAGGATGAGGAGAGGACAAGGGGTGAGAGGGTGGAGAGGATGGGGGAGAAGAGAGGAGAGGAGGAGATGGTGGGTGGAGAGGACTTTGGAGAAGGGAGGAGACTAGAAGAGAAGAGAGGAGGAGAAGACAGACAGGGGAGAAGAGGAGAAGGGAGCAGAAGGGAGGTTAGAGAGAGGAGAGAAGACAGAGAAGGAGAAGAGAAGGGAGCACATGGGAGAAGAGAGAGAGAAGAAGAGGAGAGGACAGGGGAGAAGGGAGCAGAAGGGAGGTTAGAAGAGGAGAGATCAGATGGCGGGAGGAAAGGAGGGAGGAGAAGAGAGGGAAGGAGAGAGCAAAGGAGAAAAGAGAAGGAGCCAAAACAGGGCAGATTTCTTGCCTGGGAGTCTAAACTTTCAGCCACATTTGAAAGTCACACTTCTTACCTCGTCAGTGGGGTTGGCCATGTTGGGTTTGGCACCTTTGTCGGAGCCGTCGGTGTCGCTGAGCTCCACGTGGAAAAGGTAGAAGACGAAACCGTAAAGAGCGGGACCCAAACCGTTACAGAGACCGCGGATCCCCGTGATCATCCCCTGCACCACTCCTGCCACAGGGAAACATCATACATCAGTCATTTGAGATCTGTTGTTTCTGCTGATAAAACACACTTCAATACTTCATATTTTAAATCCATAGAAACAGAACCTTAGAATGGAAATGTACTGACCAAGAAGATGTGGAATTTGGTTTGTTTCATAAACGCTTTTGGCTATTTTTATTTAACCAAAAACAGTCACGCCAGCGATGAGATGTATTATTGGTGTTTACTGTAACATGAATAATTCAGGCCTTCGGGCAAGTACCATTTATATTTTACTTGCCAATGTCAAAAGTTACATGCCCAAATATTTATCAATACAATAAGTTAACAAGAGATTGGCAATAAAGTGGCACTAACTGTAGCCAAAAAAGTCAAATAATGACTCCCAGGGCTCTTAAGTATGCAAAATAAAAAACAAGACGCCTGTCGTGGTGTTTTCTGCTACTTTTGTGGACAACCAACACGCATTTTTAATGCAAGGGGAGATTTAGGTACCTGAACTTTGATTTTGTGAGGTTTGGTTTCGCATAGGTACAACAAGCTGGGGAGTGTCCTGAACGTGTATCAATAGTTCTGTCCGCGCTTCTATGGTCCGCGCGTCCATGGTCCGGTCCGCTGGTCCGCGTTTCTATGGTTCTATCCACGTGTGTCTATGGTCCGCGTTCTGTACCATGTTATGGCAGTGCGTTCACTGAGCTGTCAAAGCGACTGTCATTACAAAGCGGCCGCAGCTGCTCCCGGGGTCAGAGCGGAGGATGTAAATCCCGTTCGAGTCCGTACAGCAAACAACAGAGTTACCGCGGTAATACATTTCAAGGGTGAAAGGGTTTAGAACAGGCATGTCCAAACTCATGCAGGCCCGGGGGCCAATTGCGGCCTTCAGTGTCATTTTCTGTGGCCCTCTGCCTTGCTAACCCAAAGTAGTTAGTAGTGGTAATAGTAATAGTGCTAATGTAGCTGGTGAGATGGTAAACATTTATCATTCAGCCAACTTCTCTGTTACAGATCATCATAAAGCTCAGAACAGGCCAATGCCAGTTTTTCAGTCCATGATATCGGCCCCTGGACTAGTCTGGTGAACTAAAGTGACCCTTTTACTAACAAGTTTGTTTTAGAACATGCTTTAGGATTTTATGTATAAAAAAGGTATTAAAAAGGTCCCTTATTAGTTTTCTTACATGTACTGTTTTAGGGCCCCGCTTATATACAAAACACTTACAAATCACAAGAATTAGTGAAGTGTATGGAGTTTTATAGATGCTTTGTAAGTAAAATTTTAAATATAATTGAATTGCAGCTAACATGTGAAACTGAATGTTTTTGTTCCACAATGATAAAGATAAAAGTTGTCCGCAGAAGAGTGTGTTCACTTACCCTGTTGGTCGGGGTCTGCGTTGCGGGACACTATGGCGCTGATGGCGGGGAACGTGATGCTGGACATTGCAGCGACGGCACCGGCCGCCCACATCATCCTGAAACATCACAAAACTTTAGATAAAAAAAAAAACTCCAACACAAATAGAACGTGTTGACAAATACAAAATTCTAATCTTGCAGAATCACAACGAGGGCCGTCTCAGTGTAACACACACACACAAAATGTATTGACGTTCGCACAAGCTGTGAGCCAATTATCAACATTTGAACTTGAATAAAAGCTTGATATATCTCACTGTGGATCAGGTGAAAATCCACTGGAGGAATGCTAACTTTTTGAAAAATGCTAATGATGCATTTAGCATTTTAATTTGGACTAGAGCAGAGAAAATGGTCCGAACCAAGCGTCTACTCCAACCAGAGGCTACTCCATCTCTGCTACTGTGACCCGTGCTGCTCCACCCACAGGCTACTCCACCTCTGCTGCTGTGACTGAAGGGCTATTGCTGATTATTACTATTGTTAGCTTTTTAGAATGATACATTTTATCTTTATTTCTGTTGCTACTGGACACCTGGATCAATGAAGTATCTATCTATCTATCTAAACATAGACCCACTCCAAATAAACTAAAATAAATAAATGCGATTGTTTTTTGTTTAAATTCACTTGTTCTGAAATTTTTTTCTCCAGTTGGCTCACAAGATATTTCAAGTCTTTGGTCAAGACAAGTCAAATCTGTGTGATCCTAAAGTATGAGTATCTGAGTATTTGGGTGAAGTTACTGACCAGGGCTGCGAACCGAAGCCGTACCAAGCGAGCTGCAGGATCTGGAAGCCAAGGCCTAAGAGAATTGTGTTTTTGTGTCCTATTGACCGCATCAGGATCCCCAACACCACCGTCTGCAAACATCATCCAAAATAGATTAGGTAAAGCATCATATATTGTCATTTTGAACAGAAGAAGGAACATGAAAATAAACTCTCTAATAACATTCTATTGAAAACTGACAACACATTTCGCATTAGCAAGAATTGCTACATCACAACTGTTCTACGACTTCTACAGTTTGAAAATGAAGCATTCATACCTGTGCTAAAATGGAGAGAATTCCCACCACAGCTATAAAGGCAGCTACTGTCTCTGATGAGAAACGTATTACCTAAAAAAGGACGAGAAGCAACACAGGTCAGTCCCCGCTCAACCATGGAAACATATTTATTCCCATTTTTTATGCAAGTATGACATGATTACAAGTTTTGAATGTGAGCTGTGGTCATGAACGGGTTGCCAGAATAGCCAGTTAAATAAGCACTTTCTTGTGATGCTTTTAATTTGTTGGTCATTGGTTCAGTTTTTTCATAACTAGTCCCAAAGGAAACCACACAATGTCTATAACTTATTAAATGCAAATGCTTTGAGCTTTTCTTCCTTGTTCACTTTGAAAAATATGATGAAAGGACCATAGGCATTCGTGTATGGAGTGAATGAATAACAACATGTGAAGCGTCTTTGAGTGTCCAAAAAACGCGATATAAAACCGATGCATTATTATCATTATAATATATATTATTACACATGTGAAAATATAGAAGTTAACTGTTGAGGGATATGAACTAGTTAGATGGTTTTTAATACATTGTTTTCTTGGTGGTTTGAAAAGTTAGATACCCCAGCTTTCATGAAGACAATAGCTAACAGATACGAGTTTGAATGAGAAAGGAAAAATGATATCTTGAGTCTTTAAACAAGGAGAGATTAGACAAAGTAAGGGGGGTGTGGTGTGGTAATACAACACTTTTTGTGAATAATTGCGAGAAAGACCATCATGTAGAATCATCTTAAACTGACAGAAGTTATAAGAACACCATTTCAAAGCTGTATAAATGATGCGTTGCCATGGACTACACATAGTGAATGGACTGAGCCAGTGCTGTGATGTCACCGTACGGTTTGCCAAATGCAGAAGAAGCAGATTTGAACATACAAAGCAATAAGCTAGCTGGAGCCAATTTCCTTATTGGAGCATTTGTTCCGACAGTGCAAGCTTTGGGCCTTAACGGGCAGATGTGTTGCTCACATGGTTGCTGAGGCAAATGAAGGCATCCGATTGGTCAAAGGCAATATCAATATATAAACATCAGGATCATAAAGAGCAATAAACCACAATGTTTTCTAGAGATCAAAATGGTGCTAGGAGGGGTTTACTTTTCAGAGTGAGCAAAACTTCGCCCATGAGCACTTCTCTTTTGGGCTTTATTGAGCTTGTGGTTCAGCATTGTCCATCTATGTACAGTCTTTGAGCTTTGCTGATCAAGTTAGAGACTAAATGTGTGTGAGGGGGGGGTGTCTGCAACGTTGCTCCATTAGTCCTGAAGCGAAACCACAGCTTCACATCACCAGACATCAGCAAATGGAAAAAATGTATCTATTTATCAAACGGAAAAATCCTTGAGATACCCAGCTCGTTTTAAGAGGGCACTCGGAAAATATGAACGCAGTTACAGAAAAACCTATTGAACGTGAGAACAGAGGGGAACAAGGGTTATACATTTGGACAGTTCAAGAAATAGACATTCAGCCTTTTTGTGTATTTTGTGCGAGGCTATTGGCATTTCATCAATTCACTTTTCATTATTACAAACTGGAATCCTTTGAATAATTGCAAGCAAATACAGAAGAGCATGTGTACCATTCAGGGTGGCTACATGATCTGAATACATGAATCATGAACAAGCATGATGTATAACTAGGTAAAAGTAACAAAAAGGCATTCATTCGTTAGTTTATGGACTTATTATTTTGACTTAGGTTTAGTAGGGATGGGATGTAGGGATGGGATGTAGGTTTATGGTCAAATAGATTGGATTCACCAGTGCTTTAATCATAAAATATTAAAATACCTTATTAAATCATGTTGTGACCAGTTAGAACAGTCATATATTGCCTTTCTTTAACACCATCAGCAGTTGGTTAGGTCTCAAATCACATGAATGAACATGAAAATCCAAATATGGCTTATATGTGGACAAAATGTACTTTCTTTTCAAATTCAGCTGGTTTGGCTTAAATACAGGTGCACCTAATCGTCAACAGATTTACTGATTATGGATGTGCAAACTTCCTTCATGTGTCTGGAAAGGTGAAAATGATCTGATAACAACAAAACAATACAACAGTCACAGTGGGGCGGGTGTGGCCCTGAAGTGCCAAACTGCCGTTGTGACCTTAGGCAAGATACTTCACCCACATTCCTTAGGATGAGTCGTGTGTATGTTTGAATAGTTGGTGGTGGAGGGGTCGATGCCAGGTACTGGTTGCTTCACTTCATTGTGTCAGTAGTAGTTTATCACCTCCGTGTTTGGAGTGAAAGGAAAATGACATGTGAAGCGTCTGAGTGTCCAAAAAAGCGCCATATAAAACCGATGCATTATTATTATTATTATTATTATTATTATTATTATTATAGGTGCCGTTAGTTACTGCAAATGTATTCTTAAAAAAATTATGTTTTTCACCTCCTAAACCTGTATCATTTTATTTTACAGCATAAGATTTGCTGGAAAAGAACTGATAAACCAAAGGGGAGAGAGCTTGTCAAGGATTATTTCAATGTTTTGTCCCATCATGAAGCAGAGCATCATCCATTTTTTTCTTTTTCCTTCGTTGGGCCCTGGGAACACTTGGTTTGCATGTTTGTCTGAGCACAGCCACAGTGAGTTGAGTTTTTAAAGCCGTTTTCAATGAGGAGGCATTTGCGTACCTGTTTGAGATAGAGGAAGAAGCTGGAGTACTGGCCGGCTTCAGGGAGGTAGGACAGGAACACCGTAATACAGATGAGCAGCACCGTTGAGTCCTGGCCCACTTTACGCAGAGACTGAAGACGAGACACACGCCCCAGATCAGAAATATTATCAACTCGGGTGTATTTTAGATCACATCACATCACTTCAAGTGTTTGAGTGAGACAAGGACAGGGACTGTTGACGTTGTGCAGGTGCAGTATAGACCACTCAATTCAATGTATTTTTGTAGGGCCATAAATCACAACAGCAGTTGTTTTGGAAGACACTAAAAAGAGTAGAACAAATGTGATTGTAAAAAGTAGAATCTAATCCCACCCAGAGACAAAATGTCTCTGAAGCAGGGGTATCAAACTGGTTGCAGAAAAAGCCGGTGTGGCTGCAGGATTTAATTGTAAAATTAGCAGGAGCACACCAGACCCCACCCATTTCCTCAAATCTTCAGGTTAAAACTGGACTCACTTGAGGAAATGGGGTGGAGCCTGGTGTGCTCCTGCTCAGATTGGAACTAAAACGAGGACTTGATTTGACACCCCTGCTCTAAAGCCTTTCAAAAGGTCACGGTTATATTTCATCCTTCCTGACCGCCAGAGGGTGGTGCATAGCACTGAATGTTCCCTGTGCATGCATGAAATGGAACATGAGGGTTCGTTATAGAGATGTTTTGCTCATCACTGAGTGTGTTCACAAAGCACAAGTGAAAACTGGATTCTCCGTCAACGAGAATGTAAAACGATTGATAAAAGCGCATGTAAACCTGTGCGTGGCAATTGAGAAGTGAAAAAAAACAGTCCATTCTGAGAAGCTGGTGCTGGTGCGGTTGAGCTGCATGTAAAATGTGTTCAGCAGATGGAATGAGACATGTCTTATGTTTTCTGTTTCTGTCTCTAGTCAAATAATGACATCGGGCAGTGATGCATTTGTGCGCTCATGGAAAAGCCAGGCTTGTATTAGAAATGTATGTATTTGGATGATAGAGGTGCCGCACTAATGTTGTTTGGGATCAACAAACCAGCTTTTTCTCGTGTGTGTTTTGTTACGTGAAGAGAAAAACAAAACTCAACAGGAATCATGGTGCTTTTAGGAGTGCTGTGGAAAATCAAACGGCCAAAGAAAAAATAATGTGTGATTAAATTTGCAGAGCCAGTGCTTATAATTGAATAAAATGGGAAAGTTACGAGACATTGTTGAAAGTGTCCTCAGGTCTGGACCCTCAAAACTCAGACCAGTTTGATAATACCACATACTCTGTTCTTATACTTTGTAAACACACTCATTCTCCCAGTCGGATCAATGAATCAATAAAAATAAGTAATATTCCACACAATGGTGAAATGTGCTTAAATGAGATCAGGGTTTCAGAACCTCTGCAATCCACAGGCAAACTGAATGAGGCTCATGTGAATGAGTGTCACCACGCAAGTAAGCCAGTGTGTGGGATCTTTGTTTTATGAACGCATTCAAATGTCTTGGTTGGGTCATTCTCCTCTTGCACTTACAGCAAAGGGGTCGGCTTGCTCCCAGGAGATGGGGGCTCCCCATGAGGCAGGCCTCATCTTTTCGGGCAGAGACTCGGGCACGGCCACCAGGATGAAGCAGATGTCGAGCAGCGCGATGGCTGTGGCCAGGATCACCACCAGCGTGTCGCCGTAGGTCTCTGACAGGTACGCCCCGATGGCAGGACTTGTCACCAGGCTCCCTGCGAAAGTGGCTGACACCTGACAGAGGAGAGAGTCAGGATGGCACCAAAACATATGCATCTACTGTACAGACAAAGGTTTACAAAGTTACAAAGTTTGGACAAACCTTCTCATTCAAAAAGTTTTTTTTATTTTCACAATTATGAAAATTTAAAATTCACACTAAAGGCATCAAAACTATGATATAACTCAGGAGGAATTATGTACGTACTAAAAAAAAAGTATGAAACAACTGAACATACTGTATGTCTTATATTGTCGGTTCTTCAAAGTAGCACATTTTGCTCTGATTACTGCTTCACTCTTGGCATTCTCTTGATGAGCTTCTAGAGGTAGTGACCTGAAGTGGTCTTCCAACAGTCTTGAAGGAGTTCCCAGAGATGCTTAGCACTTGTTGGCCCTTTTGCCTTCACTCTGTGGTCCAGCCCCAAAACCATCTGGATTGGGTTCAGGTCCGGTTACTGTGGAGGCTGGGTTATCTGGCCCAGCACCCACCACTTTCCTTATTGGTCAAATAGCCCTTACACAGGCTGGTGTGAATCTACAGTCAATAGTCATGAAAAGAAAGGAAACTCATTAAATGAGAAAGTGTGTCCAAACTTTTGGTCTGTACTGTATATTTAACATGCTGAAATGCTATTTATCCTCTTAAAACCTCTGTGGGTGACTAATTCGTTGTTCTGTTGTATATATTTTTTTATACTACATTCATATTTATTTAAGTCACTTCCTGATGGCTCAATTAACATGTTTTAGGGATAAAAATATTAGGGCTGCAACAACGAATCAATAAAATCGATAAAAATCGATTATTAAAAGTGTTGGCAACAAATTTCATCATCGCGTCGCGGAGCTCACGCAAGTTGGGCGCATTCTTGTACAGCTGTGTTCAGACGATGCATGCAGGTGTGTAGTTGGAGGAATGGACGTACTTTCACTAAATATAAGCTGCACGAGTTTAGTCAGTTCTCAAGCACTGCGTCCTCCATTGTTCTCTGATTGGTTGCCGCACGTGTGTGGAGCGAGTATGTTCATCTCGTGCTTTCGCACGCTCTCATGGACAAAAATCACTATGACTTTGCATTGAAAATTATCGCAACGCATGATCCGGTCACACACAGCTTGAGAATGTTTACACTCATGTCTGAGTGTGCGTCTGTGCCTGACAGTGCCACTCTTCATTATTTATCATTTATTGTTACTGCTAAGGCAATATTTGGCAGATACTGCATAGTATACATTTGTATGTTTTTTGTGTTGGTCCATTTTGAATAAAGGGATAGAAATTAAAAATGTTTCTTTTTTTATCTGATTTTTTATCAATTAATTGAAGAAATAATTAACAGATTAATAGATTATTAAAATAATTGTTAGTTGCAGCCCTAAAACATTTAATTATAAAACATTCAGGCATGTATAAATCAACCTTTTTTCCAGCACTACCAAAACATTTAAAGTAATAAACGACCAAATAATTATTCTGTAGTGACATAAAGACATCTGATGGGTCCATTTTCTTTCACAAAAACCTGCTTGAGCTATTCCACGAGTCCACCCGTCTGAAGGTTCTAGCGCACACATTGGGAGCTAAACAACTGAGCATTTACTGCCAAAATACAAGTGGTTTTATATTTGTGTGTGTTTTGTAAATGAAAGAATAACTAAAAAAAAATGATTTGAGGCTTTCAACAATATGATATTAGTTACAATTATTAGTTATATTATTACAATAAATTAAAGGAGACATTTTAGATTTTGAAGCTCCCCCAATGACAGCTTTATGAAACCACATTTGTGTAATGATGAAGTAAAATCAATGCATTTTTTTCTGAAAATGTAAACATTTGTTGAGCTTTCCGATATATTGGCGTTATCTGTAACCATAAAGTCTACCTCGCGGCCCACGACCAGAGAGAGTTCCGTTCACTCACCAGCCCGTACGCCGTGCTCCTCTCGTGCTCCTGTGTGATGTCGGCCACGTAGGCAAAAATGACAGAGAAAGTGACCGCGAAGACGCCGGACATGGAGATGACGGCAAAGTACCACCTGAAAGAAACAGGATAAACATGTTATGGAGGCTGAATGAGCACTGCCATTCTAAGGGCCATCGAATCCTTTAAATATATTTAGCTTGTTTGTTTGTTTGTTTCTGAACCAAATTGACCATTAAATGAAACCTGTATTCTCATGGTGCAATGAGCGCTGCAGTGCTCATTACACCATTGTATGTATAGGTTCCCTTATTTCCAGAGTACGAAACCTCGACACCACAAAAAAATGAACTGTGTAAAAAATATCTGTAACTAGTTCCTCACTCTCAAATCTGTTTCCACATGCATGAATGTTTGACCTCTGTCACGTCTTCAGATGAGCTTTCTCAGAGAGAAACATCAAAGAGAGACTGTTCAATGAACACACAAAAATGGCTTTTTCTTACTGCCCAAATGATGGTCAAGTTATCAAAACACTCTTCCAGCAAATATCCAAAATCTTTTTTGTGATAGAGACACCCAGCTCCTCCAAGTGAGTCTGAGAGGAGATAAGACCAACCAAGAGACACAAAAACGCTGAAATCCATGTATGTTTCTGAAAGAAGGGCTAGTTTGTGAATGGAGTCACTGAAGAAAAAAAAAACTGTTTAAGTTTGACACATTTCAAAAGATGTTTTAAAAAGGTGGTGATGGAAAAGTACCTGGAAGAGCGTGTAGGGTCGGTGAGTTTTGGGGCCGTGTGGTTGTGTTGTGATGATTTGTTAAAATAAAAATAAAAAATTGTGTGGTGGTGGTTTGATATAAACGTAAGCTTCTATCATCCCCCTCTCTTTCTGTTATGTTGAATGGCTTTGTAGTCCAGCTGCAGGTTTGAAATTAATGAATGAAACAAACAAACAAACAAATCCACCCTCACTTGGCCAATCAGCTCTCAGTATTTAAAAGATGACATTTTTTTCTGTTGGGACTGAGACGTGGATGTATGTGCTTCAGGCTGGATTTTGTCAGACATGTTTGTTCAGCTCTTGCGGTGAAAGATTACCTGCAGTAATGTGAATTCGGTGCCAAATGTTTGCCTAAGGGTGTGGGACCATTGGTTTGGGTTATTAACAAATGCCTTCTATGGTGCAATTGTTTGTTATGGCTTTAAAAAAGTGACAAAGACTCAATGCTGACTCTGCGTCGTCTCATAGTGATGTTGTTGTGTGTATGTTGAGCAGGGCTGTAAGAAGCTCATTGATTGATCACAACTAATAGATTTTAGGAAAAGTTGTAACTAATTTAGATATGAAATCATAATGTTTTGAACCTTACTTTACACTCAGAAAAGTGAAGAGGTTTTATGACTTTGATAATTGTAAAAAAAAAAAAAAGTCTGCTGTGTTTTTCAGAGGCATCACTTGAGCTTTGTTTTTGTCAAATGTAGAAACAAATAACTAATTGATTAATAGGCCAATTAATAAAAAGTTTCACAGGGAGAATCAGGGCAGCAATATGAATGAGGTCAAAAAGTCTAAAATGTCCAGATAAACGTCCTACTTAAAAGTGTATCTTTGGATCAACAGATGTTTTAAAAACGTCAACCTGATTGTATACAACAAGAAATAAGTGATGAAGGAGTACATGGAGGGGAGTTCCTTCAGCATTGAGCAAGTGACGGGAGATGGGGTGTAGGGTCAGAGTGTTTGGGGCTGTGTTTTGTGTGTGTTTTTTGTGTGGGTGTGTGTATTGTGTTTTAAGCGTCTGCTTCGTCCAACCCCTTTTTCAAATCATGTACCGCAGTTCATTCATCTCGTTTGTCGTCTTATGTTGTGCACACATGTTTGAAATAAATACATCTTAATCTACAACAGAATGCTCCAGGAAGAGTTTTTCTATTTTTAGACACAAATATAGATAACATTAACAGTAATTATATTGCAAACAAGAAAAGCCCATAATTACCAGGGGCTGATCTTCATGAGTGGGATAGGTGCACAGGTGAAGAAAACCGTCAGCAGCAGAAAAGACTTTCGACCCCAAACGTCCGACAGTGCTCCGATGAGCGGCGCGCTAAGGAATGACAGCAGGCCCTGTGCGCAGGACAAAGCTTTCAAAACATTGTAATGGTAGCACAATAACTGCATTTCATCTGGTTTCCAAAAGCACAGAGAATAACTCTTTAGACTCCATTTGTAAGGGAGTTGTTACATTTTAGTACTACGCAGGATTACAGCCCTCGTGCGCTGGTGGAGAAGAGTGCCTAGTTTCCGCTAAAGTCTTGTGGTTAGGGGGAAATGTAAACTAAGAGCTGTAAGTCACTGAGCAAAATTGAACTAAATCCTTAAAACAACCTCCACCACTTCTACTACAAAAACTACTACAACTACTTACTTTTATGCTTAAAGTAGTAACACAAATGTTCCAAAAACAAAACACTAACTTGGATTATTTGATACAATACAATTATGATGAAAACTATATCATCCAATGCCTTGAGTTCAGTTAAGACCTAAATGTTGTTTCTGCCTCAGTTGCCTCTTGAGAGTTGTGCCGTGCCGTGTCGTACCTTGACTCCATGGATGAGCCCGTTCATCAGGAATGTGTGCTGTGGGAATGTCTGCCGTAAGACCTGGAAAATGAAAAATTAAGACGTTTGAATGTAATCCGCACGTCCACTTCGATTCAAAGTTTTACATATTTAGAATGTGATATGCCCTGGTTCAGTCTCAAGTTTTTGTAGATACTAGAAAAACAAAAAATGTGAAACCACAATAATTTGAAATGTTTATGTTTTTGTCCCCTCACGACTCGGCATCGTATGAAGCGGAAGAAAATGGATGGAAGTTTTGCTCAAGCAACAGTTGATTTTGATAAAAAGAACATTAACATCTTTCTCTACTCTTTTCAAAGAAACACTGAAATATGGTTCTTCATACACGTCAAAGAAGTAAATCTCCAGTACAGACACATTTCAGTTCCTTGATGTGTCTTCCTAATAAATAAGTCACTTTGGTGATTATTATTCAATTGGTAATGGAGTCAGACTTGCATTTTTACAGCCACATTAGGTGTTTTTTACCATATAAAAAACATCACAAAAGTAAAGAAATTTGTGCTTGAGCAGACTTATCCATGCATGTATCTCCAGTTGATTAGACTACTGTGAAAGTCCAGTCCTCAGGTCTCAGAAAATAGACTAAAGCAGCTCTGCTTTTGTCTCTCCACGGCCGCGCACCAGAATACATCTGTGACAAGGTGGTGCCATATGAACCAACAGGGACGACAGTCCCTGTGGTCCTCTGAGTCTTGCTCAGAGGACCACAGGGACTGTAGTCCTGCTGGTGCCAAGAGTCAGAGCTAAACATGGGGAACCAGCGTTTCAAGTTTATGCAGCTAAAACGGTTTTCTTGAAAATGTTCCTTCTACTCTGAAACCTAGGTTTAAAAACTTAATGGATTGCTTTGGATTGTATCTTCATTTATGATTTGAATGGCCTTGGGTGTCTTGTCCATGCATTTTATATAATAATTGATGCTGTGTTCAATGTTCCAATAGACGCATAGCAAGAGATGTGGATATTAAACGGCCAAAATCAATGCCTGGATGTTTACATGTTGTATAGGGCAGAGTCCACGCTGGAGGGGTCGATGACACGTCTATGTTTGTCTAATGAGACTGTGAATCAACTCCTCGCTCTTCCGTTGATGATTAGTGAGAAATACAAATGCAGTCTGTGACCAGGGATGTTTCAAGACTAGCGGAGCCCCTCTCATTAACACCAGAGTGGCGTGAACAATAGCGTTCTCTTCTGTTGGAGGTGCAGCTGCTGGTCATTGGATACAGGGCGGTTCATGTGGAGCACAGATGTCTGCCGTTTCGAGACTTTCGAGAAACATTTATTCCCAATAAAACATAATCAAAGAATAGTCCAATTTTCTGACAAAGTATATTGATTGTGTCATGCCCAACCCAATGCAATTTTTAAATCCAAGTTCCAAATCTTTTCCAAGATTCAAGATTTGACAATTTTCCCCTTTCAATGTTAGAATAAATACTACATAATAAGTAAACTGCTGGACTATAAGCTGCTGCTACCTTTATCAAATTTCTTTGAACCCTGCAGGCTATAAAGCCATGTGGCAAATTGTATTGGAGTGAGCCTGTAGTCAGAGAAGGGTTTATGGACATACTATTACGACTCATCAAGTTTTAGTAGCTATAGGACACACATTTATTGTCAACACAGATTGGTAAATGAGTCATGGAAGATAACAGTTAAGGTAAACATGCTAACGTGATTGAATGTATGCATTGTCAACATTGTATCATTTTATGAAAGCTTTGTCCATAACAAGTCAACAGTGTGTTAAAACTGTAGTCTTTGCTCCATTAGCTGTTGGTTAAGTTACATTACAACACAAAAATCTCACATAAACATCTTCTCTAGACATCTCTCATAGTGATTGGGTAAAACGACCTGTCACTTAGAGCATGACTCAGGTTGTCGTTTGAGCATCTAGACTCATTAAGATGTGCATTGAAACAATTCATCATCATCAAAACAGCAGATTCTCCACAAAAGCTCTATTCTTGGGTTTCATATGACGTTGGGGCAGTGACGCGAATGACATACGTGGGACAGGACCGGACGCGACGTACCCATGCGGTGCAGTCTACAGGGTATATACACGGAGATATAGTAGAAGTGCTGTCAAAATGCCATCTTTTTGTGCGCCGTAGGGTTGTAGCAAACCGCGCAAATAGAGCGAAAGACAAGATTTTCTTCCGTGTTCTATCTGTGGTCTCATATAAAAGGAGGAGTACATTTTTTTTTTTAAATCACTCGAATGAGGCGGATCAAGGCTTTCCCAGATAAGTGCCCCCTGCAGGCCACCCGAATGAAACTCAGCAATTTCTTGTTATTTTGTCCAAGAATGCCCGAAATCAAGATTCTTTAGAGAAATATTTTTTAGTACTCCCTTAGAATTGAGTGTCCCCCTCCCAATTAAGACTGTTAAAACAACCATACACAGCACAGGATGAGAGCCTTTTGACTCCAAAACAGACACGCTTTACATGTTTTTCAATGGGAGCAAAACTGAGTTGTCCCATCTTTGCTCATTCGCCCCCTACAGGCCAGGTTAATAAAACCCAAGAATTTTCACAACAACAAAGAGCAACAGTTTCGAACACGGGACTGCCAAAGTAACATTCCCACCATAACTAACATACTTGCTACTAATATGGTTCAGCCCTCACACTCTATTTCCAACCTTATAGAAATCCTTTTATATTTATATCAAACTGAAGTGTTGCTCTTGAAATGATTCTGTCTTTTACAAACAATGAAGGAATATGTGGAACCAGTCCAGTTTAGATCCCTACCAAAATCAGATTCTTCAGTTTTCCATCTCATTTCACAAACATTGTGGTCAGAAACATTGAAATAAATGTAAACAAAACATAGTCAATGGAAAAATACACTTATTTTTTCCTTGCAACAGTATAACAAAGAAATCTTGATCGATAAAGTGATATTTTTAATCCATAAATATTACTATGCAAACGAATAAAGAGTTGAAGAAAGCCCTCATACAAATCTACAAAAAATAACCCAAAAGATGCATACTTTTAAACAAGAACACGCTTGACAGAAAATAGGATTATTTAGGATTATTCTGAAAATGTGCTCATATTTTCTGAAAGCAACGATTCACGATCAGTCATTATATTGCCTTGCCTTGCTATTTGTTTCAGCCTTCCCTCTGATGTTAATATTGTAGAGCATGCTAAATAAAAATATGCAGACTACAAAATAATACACATTTGGCCAAAATGACGCAGTTAAGAGTTTCAATTCAAATCCCTGGGCAACACTGGTGAACATAGTTTGTCTTTCTATTGCAGCGGAGCCAGTGCATACAGACCAGCGACCTCCTGATAAGCCCTTTTTAACAAAGACACACAGCTCTCACAATGCAACTGTTTGATGCGCTTTCATATTTTCCTCCCATTAGCATCCGGCTAAAAACATTGGTCAGAACAACACACGCTCAGAGTAGAGCCCGGCACAAAGCTAGTCACTGAGCGGTTTGATTATACTTTAAATTATTCATTAGAAAGTAATGGAGCCATGTGGGTCGAGTCAATGGGAAATGCCACCTTCCACCTCTGTGTTAAAGAGAACAAAAGTGTGTAGGCACAGAAATGAAACTGACACTAGAAGTCGTATTTACATAAAACAGACCATGAAACAACAAAATGCCCGTGTTTGCACTGACTGGGAGCTATCTTGTGAAATAAAGATAGCGTCAAACCCTGTGCTGCGTGCTACTTTGTTTGACTTTGACCATGATAAACCACAAGTCATATTAAAAGAAGCTGTAGCAAATTTATATTTTGATGCAACATAAAACGGTCCTTCTACAATAGTAATCCAATCCCATTTGTCTGACCCAGTTTGTTTAATAGAGCTGTTCATCTCTTTTGTAGTCGAATGATGATGCTTGCCAGAATATCAAGTTCAACCCTTGTTAAAGAGTTGGTGCTGTAGAAAATCTGACACAACCAAATATAACAATAACGCTGTTTTCACCAAAAGTAGCATTCCATAAACCAAGTCACCAGCTTTGAGAGCAACGGCTAGAATTGGGTAAAAGTACTCTGCTTACCGTGAGCATTGGGGTGGTAAGGAGACCCCATGCAAAAAACTCCAGAAAGATGACCACAACAGCATGGTAAACGCTGGGCTCACCAATCCCTTGTGGCTAAAAAGAACAAAGACAAAAATAAACAAAAAAATCACAAAGATAAATGTTACCATAACAATATTTAATAAGGGGCCCATTGGCATGAAACAGTTAACAATATCAACGACTTTGTAAAGTCCTCTGAAATATCTACTGTTGTGAGTTAGAACTATACAAATTACAATGAATTTAATAGTTCATTTTACAGGATTATATAAAAAAATATTGTATTTATTAAAATGTTGAATAAGTATATTTTTCACAGTAAATGGTGCAAACAATTGCTACATACAACAAATATTGTGTGTTACATTTTTTACGAAGACATGATCCAATTCAGTTACTTTATAGATGTTTAAAACTTGACACACACATGCACATAGGCTTGACATGTCATATCTCCCTCCCTACACGGACATTGCTTCAGGCAATCGAAAAGACATCCCTAGTCTTTTGACCTTTTGACCAACTGCATGCAAAAGGATATTGACAGTAAAAATGTATGTTGCTTGTGATTGGTCTGCCCATGTCACACAATCAAGCACAAAACGGTACGGATAATTCAAAATTAGGATTACTATAATTAATCTTTATTAAGGACAATGGAAAAAAACATTCAGACATAGACTCTTGCATATAAATTACATTGATAGTAACCCACATCCCTTTTTATAATTCACCAGGGGCATTAAGAGGAAGTGGTCGACTTCTGATGATTGAGATGAAACTCAAACGCCATCGGGTTTGAAAGAGAAATGGCGAGGAAAATATAAACAAAGCACCTTTATGTGAAATACCACTCTGAGTGGAAACAGTAAGACCAAAAGTCTTTAATTAGGATACACCATTTGCATCATATTGGGAATAGCCGTCCTAATTGTTGCATAACAATTTCAGTATTAACACCAGGCTTGTGCAAACAACCTAATTTGGGACGATCGCTGCTCTCTGGACATATTCCACGCACTTTGAATCAGTCATAGGAGAATACACATGCCATACGTGTATGCACAGATGCAGCGAGCTTCTTGACAAAACATCACATGGAATTTTTTGGAAAAACGATAACGTTGTGTCAACGTTATAGTGATAAGGACCTACTAGAAACAGAATATCCCAAGGGATAACGTTATGCATCCTTATCATTTTAGCTAACAAATGTTCAGACCTGTAGGAAAAACCTGGTGGATTTAATCTTAATCTGAAAAGTTAATCTATCCATTTTATCATTTAAACAACGCCGTGAACGAAGACAACACCAGAAGTGTCCCCAGAAGAGACAGGGGGAAATACGATCAATGTAAACAGAAACACACGCTAACATGCTACAAGCAGTCAGCCCACCCTGTTAGCAAACCCTCATTGAGATGCGAGTTAGATTGCATAAATACTGTGAATGATTAAGGTGGAGAGTTTGATCAAAATCCTCGTTTTAAACCATTAAAATGCAGCTTCACTGACATTAGCCAGTTCACATCACCTGAGCTGACGTGTATGCGCCCACCACAGGCCGCTAGCATTAGCAGCGGCTAACAGTGCACGCCCAGCTAACGGAGCAAAATGCTGTGGAATAAAAACATGGACAACAACAGGACATCGACACTATCATTGATACAGCTGCCAATAGGGCTATATAAAGACATCACACGGGGTTATTGCCAAGTAAACACAAATAAATAAATATTTAACTCACACTTCCTCCATCTTTTATAATAATTTTCTTTGCAAGAAGAATGCTGCGGTTTATCCGCTTTTTCTTCTTCTTCTCCCCCGTCATCCTTAACTTATGTCCATTCTTGGAGTCATTGGTCCATTGTGGCACCTATTCAACTAAAATGACACTCAAAACAATGTCTCTCGTCTTAACACTCGGTGGTCGGCTCAGGCAGTTAGCGTTAGCATCAAGCTAATGCTGATTTCACTCGCGTCAACCTGACTTCCTGAACAGAGCATGGTTCCGCCTCTCCGGCCCAAAACATCCCACCGATTGGCTCCTCGATCAATCCAAACTCAATCTCGGGCTTTAATTGGCTGCTGGGCCCTCGGCGCTCCGGAGCGAGGCTCAAGAGCGCTCGCGGTCTCGAGTAACAATGAGGAAATCCTTATATGGAGCAGACAGTGTTTTTCACTGAACAAAATGTACCAATATTTCCACGAACAATGACATAGAAACTACTATCTTTTCAGTAGATTCGGGGTCTGTGAATTATACATAAGTGTTATGGGAAATGTTTAATAATTTATCCATCGTTGAACGAAAGTGAAATAAGTAAAATAAGTCAATGATAAAGAAAGTATTTAAAGGTTGTGTAACACAAGAATTACAAAAAAAACCTATCACTTAATATTGTGTCAAACTGCACAAGGTTGTGTGTGGTGTTGCAAAACAATGTTCAGTCACATTGAACACAAAATTACAGTTTTAAATAATAAAGCCATTTTATAAAAGCCAATTCAACGAATGTAAGTTTATAAAAAATAGTCATTTAATACAAAGAAATTATTCGCCCACAACAAATCCGATTACGTACCAACATTAATTAAAGCACATGCTTGTTTGTTTGACTGCACACAAACCACTATAAATGTACTGTACACAGGTTTCCCATCACTTTCTGGTTTAATTAAAATCACATTGAGAATGTTTATAGACCAAAGTAATCATAATTGTTCGTATTTCTTTGAATTTACAATCCAGGAGAATCAGAGTAGGGCATACTGTTAAATACACATTTTCATAGCAGCGTCTCCACAAACATTTTTAAAACTGCATATTTTAGTTATGTATTTAACATAAATCAAGTGTGGTCTTCATCCTCGTCGATGTAAGGGATATCCAGATGGTCGAAGTTTCCTTGTTTTTCTATAGGAAAAAGTTTGTCTTTTGTTTTGGGAGAAGGCAGAGATTCAGTAGGTAAAAACTCAAATTGTCCATCGTCCGTTTGTGCTCTTAAACTCCTCACTCTCTGTGCCAGGTCAATCAGGTTTGTGGGCGAATCGGGCTTCCTGTTTGTCAATCGTAAAGTCAGCTTGCCTAAAATTAGAATCAGAATCATTTTTATTGCCATGTAAGTAACAGGAAGTCACAGACTAGGAAATTGCTTTTGCTCTCGGTGCAAGAATAAGGCATAATAAAAATATTTCTAAAGTATAATATTTTCTAACATATAACAAATGGAAAAGTACTGTAAGTAAGTAAGTAAAGGACAAAAGCATTTAAAAAAACATTTTCACCAACATAAATAGTGGCAAAAATAATTACAAAATACAATACATTTGAACGGAACTTGTGATAAGAGCTTAGATAACTCTGTATTTAGTTATTACAGAACTATTCATATGACTCTAAGCCTTCATTTATCTCGTTTCATTAGTAATTGTTGTTGTTGTTGTGTTTATAAAAGTGTTAAAATGTAGATCATGCATTTGATTGTAGGGTTTTCAAAACACAACTTTGTGTTTTGGAAAGCCGCAGATCAAAAATGTTTAGTTGCAGAAAAGAACATGTACCGTACCTCTCTACTGACCTTCCGATTCCAGGCTTTTCAGGCGGTCTTCGAGGCTCTCTGTGCTCATTGACGAAGTCGAGTCCAAGTTTTCACTGTCTGATTGCTCCTGCTCCAGATCGGGAAGTCTGCAGGCCAAGTCCACCCTGGAAAAGCACATTAGGTACACATTAATATATTAAATAACATTGTTTTTTGTCATCTTTTGCATCTCATCCACCACCTTTTCAACCAGGAGCACCACGGGACCGCTCATTAGTTTTAGTTGACCATAATTCACTGAAATCACAGCCCAGATTTTTTCAGTCCTGTTCTGGATGGGCCAGTGGTAGTTTCACGAGAGCCAGAAGTCACAACAGGCGGAAATGATGACGCCCTGTCCATTGTTATGCAGACTCTGGTTTTTAGTACAATGATGGTGGTAACATATCAGCATATAAAGCTTTACTTTAACTTGATTGAAATATCTCAGACAACCAAGTAATTCTAGTCACAGTTGACGTCTTGTTAATGTCTAACATTGTTTTAATTGTTATTATTTGGCATTAACAAAAAAACAATAAATATATTATAGCTGCCAAAAAATAACGCTGATCCTTAGTCGGAATTCATTTTCTATGCGTCTACTTTAATTTAAAAAGGACAGTATGTAATAAATAGGTTAATATTAATAGTCGTTTAAAATGTTAACAAAGCTTACACTTAGGTTGCCATTTTGTTTAATTTAGCTGTTCTTTTTATTATATATAACAATAATCACAAATATAATCATTCAATTGAAAGAAGGTTAAAAAAATGTAGTCATATGAAAAATAAGAAGTTATATGTATTTAGTTTGTACTGTTTCTAGCTAAACTCCAGTAGTTTGCATCAGTAACCTGTGTTTAGGAGCTACACTGTCACAGGCTCTTCACATACTGTCCCTTTCATTTGGTGAGCTGTTTTTGAGGAGCTCTAATGGATGACTCAAACTCAGAGGCAGATTAGAAGAGCACGACATAAATGCACATTAGAATCAAAGCCTAAAACATGTTTACTCACTTCTCCTGTTTGATTGATTTTATTCTATCGATGAGTGTCTTTTCAGTTTCATCAGAATCGTTGTGGTCAGGGACGTCCAGTGTTTCCTTCTCCACAATCTGTTCACACACAACAAGCAAATGTTGATGAATCTACTGAAGGATCTACTACTGAAACTATGTTCAACACATTTTATGTTTTCCTCTTACAAAAGACACTCAGAAAGGCTCAGTTCAACTCAGAGAAACAAGAACAACTAATCCACTAATTGCTAACCACTCAGCCACGGCGATGTCCAGTGTGTGACTCATTTGGCCAAGTTATAAGTCATATCTGTCTTATGTCTTATCTGCTATCACAAGAAGCAGGTATCGGACCAGTTCACAAAATGTTCCTGGCCCCCTGCAGGTCAGTGGAGGAATGCACCTTTAAAAACCAGTGCTGCTGATAGCAGTAGAGTAGGGGGAAAAAAAGTCATGTATAAAAACTTGAAAATGGCCTTGAGTTTTATAATATGCAAGATTCCCCCACCGTGTTTTGCCTCCGCAGCTGAAGCTCGTTGACGGCCAGGGCCTCGGCGTACTCCAGCTCGTGAATGTTCTGCATCATCTCTTTGTATCGTCTGAACTGCTCCGAGATCAGGATCTCCATACACCTGCAACAAACTTTCTAGATGACAACAAACTTTCTAGATGACAACAAACTTTCTACATGACTAATGTTGGACCTCATGTTCTTCAACTTGTTCTGCATTGTGTCTAGTGTTGGACCAGTGTTATGATTCATTCCTAGAGTCCAACAAATATGGCCATTATATCAACACATTATTTATGGTAAGTTCAAAGCTGGCTGCAGAATTTCAGACCACAAAATGTTGTCTTTATCTTAGAAAACATTATCTTTTTCATAAGGCGAGCTGATTGGCTGAGTTAACTGAAAAAGCTGATATGTAGATGTGGCAGAGGCCAAAAGTACACACATATGAAAACTATTGATAGAACCAAACAGTTTTGAGAGCGAGGACACAATTACATGGATTTTATTGAATAGTTTAATAGTTTTGTGGTTTTATTATGGGACAATATTAGCAGATTGATGCATTCAATTAGCAGAGCCAGCCTACCAGAAAAAATACAGTTTGTGGTAAGACTGTTTTCTAAGCTATTAATACGTCACCCAGAGGCTACTCCACCTCTGCTGCTGTGACCTGCAGGGCTGTTGCTGATTATTACTATTGTTAGCTTTTTAGAATGTTCCATTTTATCAATAAAGTATCTACAGTATCTATCTAGTAATTAATTTTTGGAGCGGTCACAGAAAAGTCCTTAAAACACTAATCAATGTGTTTTTTTGGCCACTGTTGATCCAACATTGTGTTTATATAAGACCTCCCTCTATTGTTAGGAAACTTTGCAGTTCTGTTGCTGTGACTATAAACGTCGCTTGTAAAGGTTAGGATTTACAATGTGCACCAGAAACAAGTTTGTGAACACGGCGTCTTGGAGAAAAAGTAGAGAGCCGCCTACATTGTTATTTTGGCCACGTCCTTCATGCCGAGGAACGGGTCGTCTGAGTCTGGAGAGCGCAGGACACATGGAGCGAAGACGATGGCCAACGAGCTGGGAGACATCTTGTTGTGCTCCTCCTCTTTGGCGACTCTAACAATGCACATGAGATGTACGACATGATCATGGTCTGGACATTTACTGGATCAAACAGCTGAAATAAGCAAGATAAGCAGCTGATGTTAGTTTTACCGGACGAGATGGAAGACGAGGCGCTCCAATGTGTTGTAATTAGATGGAGGAAGTTCGTCTACTTTTTGGTAAACGGCACGGATACGTTCTGATCTCTCTGGCAGCTCTGAAAAACATAGATGAGGATAAAAGGCGTGGCTGTTTTAGTCCTATAAAATCTGTGGCAAAGCTGTGATACATTTTTGTAATTAATTCATTCTTAGAATATGACATATGGTCCATTTTAACATCTATCCATCCATCCATTTTCTTCCCCTTAATCCATTTCTGGGTCGGGGGGGCGGCAGTCAGAGCTGTACCCAGTCACAGAGCACCAGCCCCTCACTGATCCTCCTGCAGGTGGTGAGTCCACAGGAGCTGAGATCTTTTCAGTTGGGGCTTTGGGCAAAGTAGGGTTAAGTGTCTTGCCCAAGGACACAACGGCAGCAGTCATCAGTGGGAGTCTTACGGTGGGCTCGAACCCACGACCTTCAGGCCCAAAGGCCAATGCTCTACCAACTGAGCTACTGTCGCCCTCCATTTTAACATCTTAATTCAAAATACCGGTACATGTGTCTTTAGATAATAGGTCAACATGTACACACCATATTTGGCCTTTCCTGAACAACATTTTAAACTGGATTTAGTCTTAAAGAAATGGTCAATCAACTTTTTAACACAGAGACATTTTTGAAATACCAGTACTAATTGGGCCGCCCCCCGCTTCTTGATTGGACGCAACAATATAAAATCTTTGGTTAACAGCTAAGGTCTTTCACCATTGGTCAAACTATTCCAGCAAATCTAACTGGTAGTGGATGTGTAAAAGGGGAGAGACTGTTTTAACTGCATATTTTATTATAATAAATTACTTAATGTAAATCATACTACAGGATCATATGGTTAAAAAAAGAAATACAATTTATGCCTGTGTGTAATCTGACCTGCATATTTTGTACTGTGGACCCCAGTTATATATGTGTTACGACCCGAAGGACAAAACATATTTAAGGACACAGAGACAGGGTAAGAGTTCCAAAATAGATTTTATTTACGTATTCCAAATGAACTCTTGTTTTAATATAAATCCAATTTATGGATTAACCCAAAAAAACCCAACCCCGTGTCCAGAAACACAAAAACCCAAAGTAATCAAATTAAAGGTGGACCTGGTGGGCCAGCCGAAACAAACAAAATGGGCCGACACCGAACCAACCCTATACAGGGCCGTCCGGATCCGATGCCGACACCCTAACTAAAGAATAAAGAAAAACCCAACTAGCTACACCCTCACACACGAAAATGTAACCACCGGACCCACCAGATCAAACAAAAACTAAACTACCGAAAGGCTACAAAACAACCAAACCATGCGGCGTCTGGAGAAGGCCGCAAGCCGGACCAAGAGGGAGCGCGCAGCGCGGGCACGCTCACCTCAGCAGGTGGAACAAACGAGGATGAGAGCAGAGAGGGGCGGGAGTGCACCAGGACAGCGCCTTTTATATCCCGGCCCGAGCAAAATTATAAAACCCAAAAATCCCTGGAAACAAAAAAGACAAGATATAAAACCATGGGGAAAAAAGGTGCCCAAACATAACACCCCCACCCAGTGTCACTGAACAACTTTGAAGGCGCCAAACCAAATAACACCACCCTCAAAGTAGTCAGTGCAATAAAAAAACAGGCCGCCCGACTAAAGGCGGGACAGTGCATCCGCAACAACATTATCCCTACCACGGATGTGCCGGATTAAAATATTAAACCCCTGGAGGCGGAGTGACCAATGCATGAGACGCCGATTCTTATTTCGCATCCGGTCCAAAAAAACCAAGGGATTGTGGTCCGTATAGACCAACACCGGAACACTAGAGCCCCCCACATAGACCTCGAAGTGTTCCAACGCCATGACCAAGGCCAACGCCTCCTTCTCAATGGTCGAATACCAGCGCTGACACTTATCAAGCTTCTTTGAAAAATAAGAGATCGGATGCTCGACACCATCAGCACCGTCCTGCAGAAGAACAGCGCCCACCCCTGTATCACATGCGTCCACAGAGAGTTTGAAGGGTGCATCAAAACGCGGGGCTGCCAAGACAGGAGCATTCAGTAACAAAGACTTTGTTTGCTCAAACGCAGATTGACAGGCGTCCGACCAAACAAAGTCAACTTTAGGACTTAAAAGATTTGTCAGGGGCGTAGCCACAGATGAAAAGTTTCTACAAAAACCCCTGTAGTATCCCACCATAGCCAAATACCGCCTTAGCTCTGTGCGAGTAGCGGGAGCGGGAACCAACAGGATGGACTCAACCTTCGCCTGAACCGGGCGCACCTGACCTCCCCCCACCCGTTTCCCCAGATAGGTCACAGTCGCTTTGCCGAATTCACATTTGGAAAGGTTTACAGTCAAATTAGCCCCACTCAGACGCACAAAAACTTCACACAAATGCCGAACGTGCTCAGTCCACGAAGAGGAACAAATAACCAAATCGTCCAAATAGGCCTCACAAAACGCCAAACCAGACAGAACTGAATTCATGAGCCTCTGGAATGTCGCCGGAGCGTTACACATACCAAAAGCCATCACCGTGTACTCAAGGAAGTCGTCAGGTCGCGTAGACAGAATAGGGACAGGTGTAACATCTGGAGTAACCAATACTCTGCCTCCCGCTAAATCATTCCCCATAATGACATGAACCCCATCAACTGGAAACTTCGGGCGCACCCCAACAACCGCGTCTCCTGACCACAAATCGGAATGGATCGTGACCCTATGTAAAGGCACACCGATGTCCTGCATATTAAAGCTCCTGACTGGGACTTCAGAGCCCACTGAAGTCTCCCGAGACAGCGGCAATACTCCGTCAAGCACAAACGACTGCGACGCGCCAGTGTCACGCAATATCTTTACAGGAACCTTCTCACCATTAGCAGAAACGGACAAAAACCCATCCATCACAAAAGGCTGAAACTCAGTGTACTCACATGAGCCACGTGACTGCTTCACCTCATGAGTTTTAACCAGCGAGACTGATTTTGTGTTCCTTCCCTTCAGAACTGGACAATGAGCTACGATATGTCCCCTCTTCTTACAGTAGAAACACATCACCTCATCCTTCCTTCCAGCCTCAACTTTGCCGCCAGTAGGCTGAGAATTATTAACAGGATCCGTAGAAGAGGACTCACTTTTAATACCATCTCTGCCATTTCCCGTATGTTTATTGTCGTATTTCCCATAACCAACCACACGTTCGCTAAAAACGGGCCTGTGGGTTAGGACATACTCATCAATCAACACCGCGGCCTTACAAATGTCTGAGACTTTGTTTTCATTTAAATAAGTAGTTATTTTATCAGGAAGAGAGTTCTTCAAATCCTCCATCAAAATTAACTGCTTAAGCTGCTCGAAATCAATAATACTTTGTGAGGAACACCACCTATCAAAGAGAATTTCCTTTTCCCTCACAAAATCCACGTAAGTTTGATTAAAACATTTTCTCAATTTACGAAACTTCTGCCGGTACGCTTCGGGAACCAACTCGTACGCGCGCAGAATAGCAGCTTTTACTTTACCAAAGTCCAAACTATCTGCGGCCGAAAGCGCGGCGTAGGCCTCCTGAGCTCTACCAGTCAAAGTACATTGCAGCAATAAAGTCCAGACATCTCTTGGCCACTTTAACGTGTCCGCTATCCTCTCAAAAATAGTGAAATATTTATCCACGTCTCTTTCATTAAATTGAGGGACTAAACGAATGTTCTTACTCACGTCAAATTCTGACGGTCTGGGCTCTCTGTACCTCAGCTCCAATTCCCGCAAACGAATCTCCGCGTCCAACTCCCTCTCTCTCACAGCAAACGCAATCCGCTGTGACTCCACTTCCAACTCTTTCAGCCGCACAGCCTCATCCCCAGACCTGGATGAAGAACGTGGGCTTCCAGACAAGACGGATGCAGAAAAAACACCCTTCTGCACTAAGGCTGACAGCAAATCAGCTTTCAACACAGCCTTTTTAGGCTGTCTTGAAACAGCAACTTTCACATGCTCAGCAATAATTATTAATTGCTCTTTCGTGCATTTGTGAAAGGCCTCCAAAGTGGGCGCCTCAAAAAACTCATCGAGTTGAAACTCCATGTTCAACACGAATCCCGCTGTCCGTACCAAACTGACACGCGTAAAAATGCGACCCACACAAAAACCCTACTCTCTATACTACCTGCACAAATCACAAACCAAGTTGTTACCAAAACAAAGTCATACAAATTGCCAAATTATGTCACAAATAATACGAAAGTGACACAACTCAAGTAACAAAAACTCTCAAAAATTACTAAAGGCAAAAATTACTGTCCTAGGGTTTTCACATTGTTTTTGACGAGCCCCCATAAATATGTTACGACCCGAAGGACAAAACATATTTAAGGACACAGAGACAGGGTAAGAGTTCCAAAATAGATTTTATTTACGTATTCCAAATGAACTCTTGTTTTAATATAAATCCAATTTATGGATTAACCCAAAAAAATCCAACCCCGTGTCCAGAAACACAAAAACCCAAAGTAATCAAATTAAAGGTGGACCTGGTGGGCCAGCCGAAACAAACAAAATGGGCCGACACCGAACCAACCCTATACAGGGCCGTCCGGATCCGATGCCGACACCCTAACTAAAGAATAAAGAAAAACCCAACTAGCTACACCCTCACACACGAAAATGTAACCACCGGACCCACCAGATCAAACAAAAACTAAACTACCGAAAGGCTACAAAACAACCAAACCATGCGGCGTCTGGAGAAGGCCGCAAGCCGGACCAAGAGGGAGCGCGCAGCGCGGGCACGCTCACCTCAGCAGGTGGAACAAACGAGGATGAGAGCAGAGAGGGGCGGGAGTGCACCAGGACAGCGCCTTTTATATCCCGGCCCGAGCAAAATTATAAAACCCAAAAATCCCTGGAAACAAAAAAGACAAGATATAAAACCATGGGGAAAAAAGGTGCCCAAACATAACATATGTATTACTGCTAAACATCATCATTGGAATAACTGAACGCATTTCTTCTACCCACATTGTTACTAGTATCTATATCTGAAGTATGCGTCAATTATACCTCAAATGATGACCTTTTCTGTTCTTATGCACATTGATACAAATAATGTAAAAAGCTTTGTCTCCTTTTGTTTGATCTGAGGGGACTGAAAAATAAACCGGGTCACTGGTGTAATCGCTGCTGCCTTGTCTTCATGTCTTGACACTCGCAGAACGCAAACATAAAAATATGTATTATTTAAATGTATCTGCTACTTTTGTCAATGGTGATGGGTGAGAAAATCGTTGGAAAGCAGCATTCCATGACCATATTTGGCAAATTTGCTTCTTTGGGTTCTCAGGTACATAATATGGACCTTGAGTCTGGAACAAAGGATATTATTATTATTATAAACTAGTTTATGCATTAAACCAAAAAGTTATAATTTTACCATAACCACTGAACTTTATGCTGCATATTTCTAACCGAGGGTGCCACGGGGTTAAGTTGCAGATATCACCTCTAATTAAAAATACAACACACATGATGTCTACAATACTTCAGAGAGTAGAATGTATCCCTCATTTGGACTTTCAGTTTCTTCAATAATACAGAGTTTGCGCAGTTTCGAGCAAAACTTCAACAGGATTGTATTTGCAATAACTTTATTAACCCATTAAAAATGCAAACTTTAAATACAACAATTATTCCCACACACACTGTAAACCCTAACTTCAATCATACTTCAGATATCAAAGATTTTCTAAATAGATTTTTCCTAGTAAGTGAATATAACTCATTTATTGTTAGTTTATTTAAAGCTTGGCAATATCACTCAGGATTTTCTTTGAATTGACCTCTCTCTGTTCAAGTAAGCCTCACTTTTGACATTTTGACGTGTAGAGTCTTAAATGAGACAGGTGTGAAATAGGGCAAGGTAGCATGGTGCTGAGTGGGTAGCACCTTCACCTCTCAACTTCAAGATTGTGAGTTCGACTCCTGGTCGGAGCAAAATTTAAACTTTATTGCAATCGCTTGAGTTACTTATAATAATATCAAGTAAAAGGATGTACCCGAGTAATTCAAGTGAAGTTAATATGCAATTTATTTCCAAGGTTTTTCCAAGTAAACTTTACTTGTTAGGGTTTACAGTGCAGAAGCATCATAACAGAACATTCCCCCTCTCGCTTACCAACAGCATGTAGAAAGTCATTGTACAGAGCAAAGGTCATCAGAGGGTCGGGCAGTTCTCGGAGCCAGCGCTTGACCAGGCCGGTGATGGTGTGGATCGGATAGTTGTCCAAACAGGCCTCTTCCGGTGCTAAAACAAACATCCAAACATCTTGTTTATAGAGAATTGGTGAAGCTGACTTTCCAAAATGGAGTAAAATTGGTGAGTATTATATCAGTGCTTATGAAATGTATGTCTTTGATATTATTGATCATGTATCAGTTGTAGTTGCAAGCTTCAAAGTGTGAAGTCTGCCCCCCAAGCCTCAATTCATCCCAGAATGTCAGCGTGATAGAGCTCAAGTCTTTGCCAGCTAAAGAACTTTGTGTTCATGTCGAAGAATTCTCTTTCAGTTGGAAGGCAGGCACCAATACAACTCTATGGAGTAATACTTGAAATAATTGCTGAAAAAGAAAATGTCCAAATGTTTTTCCAAATCATTATTTGACAGTGATTAGATTCACAAACCCATCTGATTATTATGTTTTAAAATACTTTCTGTGTGTTTTTAGAATATTCCAATTCAATTAAATGTATTTATGCATAGTCTTAATTCACAACAGCACTCGTCTCAGAGGACTTAACAAAGTTGTTGTTTCACCAACAACAACTCTGAAAATCAAACAGGAAATACATCAATAACAAACACATAGGAGCCATTGGTCCAAAGGGAGCAGGACGACCACTCTCAATGAATGTTAATACTTTTCCTATTTGTTGCCCATGTGTGTGGGTACAGTGATTTCTGTATCGTGCAGAAAGTTATCATTTTGTTTTGTTTGGCTCAATATAAAGTATTAAATCAATACTTAATACTTTCATGAGAAAAAATTATATATATATTTTATGAAAGTCTCTGCTTAGACCGCTGCTCCAGCAACAAAGCTTCAGATAAAGTGGAAGAAAATGGAGGGATGGAACTTTGAGAAAGTTTTTTTTTGTGTGGATGAGGATAAATTAGCTCTAAATAAGTCTGACTTATGATAGTTACCGTAGTGATGAGTAGAGATTTGTCAGCTCCCCTCCACCACAATTGTAAAATTATAAAGACGGTTGTGAATGCAACCCATAACACCAGCAGGTCTGACATTTTCATTATCTTGTTTCTAGTAATAAAGTGTTGCGATAACATGTTTCTCACTTGTCTCGAGGATTTGGTGCAACTCTCTGGCGCGACACGTGGACCCAGACTTCCTGTAGATCCCCTCGGTGTAAAGACCATTGAGCTCCACGTGCATCAGCAGCAGCTCCACCACTTTGGGCACTGGGTTCACTTTACTGGTGAGGACGCACACCTGCACCCCGAAATATAGCGAGCCAGGCACGTTTTCATCCTGAAATTATTAGTTTTTTAATACATGCGATTGACCTTTATTATTACTGTTAAAGTTACATGTTCTGTTCATACCATCCTAGAGCAGCGCGTTGAGCAATTCGTAATGATTTTGGTGAGGCATTTTTTGTGGCATATCAACTTGCAGGCTGAAAGTATACCAACAAAATACAGGGTAGAATATGTGTGTTTTGTTTTTCTGTTTTTCTATTTCTGTAGACATGACCTGCACATCACATTAAAACTACTCATAGAACTTTGATTAAAATACATTCACAGCAAGTTCAAAAAATCACTGTAACAAGAATTACATAGAACTCAGGAAATTAGAAAATCATTCAAAAGTTTGATAATTTAAATCTGTAATACTTTTTTGTGAAACCAATGAACGACAAACTCAATACATGAAAAGTGACATATTCCAAGCTGTTTTTATAACTTTGATGATTATGGTGTACAGTCCATTGCCAAAATATATAATACAAATATTCTAATATTCTGAAATGTTTTATTTGGGGTGTGAGCCAACTATAAACATAACACATACGGCCTGATCAATCTCACTTTGTAATGAGAGTCATCTATTAGTTGCACATAGTAAGAAAATTTACTTTTGAACCATTTTCAAATTTTCACTTGTACATATGAGCATACTGGAATCAAGTGTGACATACTGTAGTACCATAGTAATGCATCAGGTTTGCTCATTAGATAGACGCCCCAAAAAGCACTGATGCTTATAACATCTGAGTCTCCATAGAGTGAGACCATGACTGATGATTGATTGATACAACATTGTGCATTTATATGAGACATAAACAACATACCACTGCACATGTACGCCTTCTCCATCCCCCAGATGTAGGAACCGCACAAGTCACAAGACTGCATGATGTTGACTTGGTAAGTGCTGAAAAGGTGATCCAATGGGCTGTCGGGCTAAAAGAAAGAAAGAAAACTGTATATTTTTGATACTTCTTACATGATTGATAATGTCCTCTGGAATCTGCCATCTTGAATTTAACGCTTTTACAGGTGAAACTTGGAAAAAGTTACGTTTTATATTAGTTAAAATGGGAAAATAATATAAGACATATTTAAAGTGAGGTATATGAAGTATTTATTTGTTATAATGATGAACATTTTGGCCCACAGCTTGTAGAAAAGACTACTTGAATATCTTAAACACTGACACTAAACCATAATCCAATCTTCATATTTGTCACTTTGTATCATGAGTCTATATCATTTTCACAATTTTGAGTGGAGACATTGAAATAAATGAACTTGACCCAACTTCACGAAACAGTTAAAAGATATAAAAACACTTACACATTTCTCCTTTTTGGGCCTCTTTTTTGTTTGTTTATTCGGCTGTGGGATGTCAAAGAAAATATTAAACATTTTATTGAGTAAAGATTGATCTAAATATTCTCGGGCTCCGTTACCTTCACCGGATCCGACTCCGTTCGTTTTAACTCTGCTCTCACGAAGATGTCGAGCACGGACTGGAACAAGTTTACCACCAGCGACACTTCTGCTTTCTGTTTGGCTCCAGCCAGAGAGTTTACTTTGTTCTGGTAACCTTTCATCAGGTCCTTGTATGCTATCTGAGGTTTCTGTCGGAGAATACAAACTCATTATTATTTTGGTGATTTGTTTTCCTTCCGTATATAAAAAAAAAAAAAAAAAACACAATTCTGAACTGACTCTTTGGCTTAAAAACTGCTGAACCAACCTGAACAGAAAACATGCTTTTGATGGTCTCTCTGAACTCCATTGTTGCAGTGAGGAAGATGGTCTCTGTCGGAGTGAGCTCTTTGACACGTAATTTGAGTTCATTCACCTGGAAAAATACATATTCTTTATAGTACAGTAGCATGAGATCAGCTAAAATCCAAAAACATTCTTCCTGAAAACATGAGACAGGTTTCTACTCTGAAGGTTGAAAACGTTCTGTTTGGCTGTGCATTCAACTGAAGGATTGTAATCTTTTTAATATACTGTGATTATTAATGATTTGGGTGATTTTCATTTCTTTTGTTTTGAGTTTCCCTGTGTTGCGCCATACAAATAAACTCGACTTGCCCTGATTGTATGCAGACTCTTTTAACATACTGTGATTATTCATTTAGAATGAAATGTACCCAGTTCCCTATTTTGTTTTGTTAAGCACTTTGTTAAGTTGTCTTGTATGACCTGCGTTATACAAATAAACTTGCCTTGCCGACTATAGGTGCCGTTTTAATAGGTTTTATTTTCACCTGATTTCCGAGATATTCGTCCAGGTTGCGGAGTTCTTTCGGATCAGTGATCTCCCGGTCCAGGGAGGCGTTCCACTCAAGGGCGCGAGTGGCGCGGCTGATGCAGATGGTGGGGTTTCGAGACGGTCGGCCGCTCGGCTGATTCGGCATGTGGTACGGGTGAGGAGAGAGCCGGGGCAGCGTAACTACGGAGACGCAGAAACGCACGTGTCATATTATCGGCTGTCATCTCTAAATATGTAGCAATGTACAGGTGAAACTCTGGAAATTAGAATATCGTTCAAAAGTCCATTTACTTCTGTAATTCATCTTAAAATGTATAACAAATGAGTTCATTACAATATCACATTATTCTTTGTGCTATTGTGTTGATAAGTGGCTTAGAGTGATTTCACCTCAAATAAAACATCTCAGAAAATTGGAAAATTGACTTTTAAGCCAAAATCATCACATAAAAAAAGGCACATGTCACTTTGCATGTAATGAGTCTATCATATATTGGTTTCATATAAGCTGAATTACAGACCTTTTGAACGATATTCTAATCTATAATAGATGGATAGATAGGTTTACATGTTTTTTGATCCGCATTCATTATGATTGCACCCACAGTCTGATCTATTTTACTGTCACATCAATTTCCTGTCTACACTCTCACAGGAATCAACAGCCTGACCAAACAGGTCAGGACCAGGGGTCAGGGGGTCCCGGAAACACCCCTTCCGCTCTATAGCCTCCCACAGAGACATTAAAGGTGATATCAGCAACTTAAATTGTGTTTTTCTTCTTTTTTTTTTTTTTTTTTAAAAGAATGTACATTTCTGATCATGGGACACAATATTGTTATGTACAGCATAATCCAACAATAATATATTCAAAATAACCTCTCACTATGACCGGTAAGATTTTATTGTTAAAACAATAACGTTGGTCCTCAAACTTCAATTACTCTCTCTTAATGAAAAATGTAAGTAACGGACATTCACCTTAAAAGAGTATGTTGAAGTTTTTAACACGCTAACAACAAACCTTCTCAAACCTGATTTCAGCTCGTCTTCGATGTTGCTCCTTCCACTGTAATCTTTCACCGTTTAAAACCCATAGCTCCACAAGGAATGTTCTGAGGCATGGCTTTATCTCAATAACTTTACGAGTTAAATAAGGTAGTATTTGACTTGAATATATGTTAATTTTACTTTGACATACTGCATTTGCTCATTGCCAAAGTAAATTGGTTACACAACGTCTTGGCAGTAAAGCCATGTGACTGTCTATGTATTGCACAAGGCACAACAACAGTAAACCTAGCACCCTTGTCTTTTTTACTTACAGAATATATAAGTACATAATACATGTACATTCAAAATAAAGAAACAAAACCCCAACAACTCCCGCCAAACTCCACAGCTAAACTCCAGCTTAAACTCCAGCTTAAACTCCAGCTTAAACTCCAGCTTAAACTCCAGCTTAAACTCCAGCTTAAACTCCAGCTTAAACTCCAGCTTAAACTCCAGCTTAAACTCCAGCTTAAACTCCAGCTTAAACTCCAGCTTAAACTCCAGCTTAAACTCCAGCTTAAACTCCAGCTTAAACTCCAGCTTAAACTCCAGCTTAAACTCCAGCTTAAACTCCAGCTTAAACTCCAGCTTAAACTCCAGCTTAAACTCCAGCTTAAACTCCAGCTTAAACTCCAGTTTAAACTCCAGCTTAAACTCCAGCTTAAACTCCAGCTTAAACTCCAGCTTAAACTCCAGCTTAAACTCCAGCTTAAACTCCAGCTTAAACTCCAGCTTAAACTCCAGCTTAAACTCCAGCTTAAACTCCAGCTTAAACTCCAGCTTAAACTCCATCTTAAACTCCAGCTTAAACTCCAGCTTAAACTCCAGCTTAAACTCCAGCTTAAACTCCAGCTTAAACTCCAGCTTAAACTCCAGCTTAAACTCCAGCTTAAACTCCATCTTAAACTCCATCTTAAACCCCAGCTAAACTCCAGCTAAACTCCAGCTAAACTCCAGCTAAACTCCAGCTAAACTCCAGCTAAACTCCAGCTAAACTCCATAATGATGAGAGATTGTTGCAATGACCTCAAGGTGGCAGTACATATTAAACTAATGATACATCTTTTATTGCCCTCCCACCACTAATGCTGTAAGCTCCAGTAAAACCACCAGATCTCTATTCTTAGCCCACAGTGACTAAAGTGAAGAGTGAATAATAAAGTGAATAGATATTACCTGATTTGTCATGGGAAGAATCATGGCTGTGGATATATTTTGGCGTTCGCTTCTTCAAAAATCTACTTAGGAACCAAACCCTGAAAATATAATTCAGGTATAAACAAAAGTAAATACAATATTCTTCACGGCCAAAATATCTCATACCGCTCGGGTGTAGTAAGAGTTTGATTCCCGTCCTCCTCCGAGTTTCTTGGGGGCAGGCTGAATCTAGATCCATCGGGTTCGGCTGCGATTTTCTAAACAACATAATACTTTTGAGATTTAAAGCTAATAGTCCATCAAAAATATGAAAACCAAAATGAATCTTAGTTAAATTTTTTTCCCCATGACACCTGCTGGAAACACCAAAGAAAGTCCATGGCCACCTTGTACCAAACCAAAAGACACCACTCTTTTTCATGCAGCTGATAATGAGTTTTTATAGACGTTTTAAAATGCGTTTTCTGTAACTTTTTCTGTGAATGATTTGTCTCTGGCTTGTCTTATTGAAGATGTCATTGCTTTACGTTATATTTGACATGGCATTTATTAAAACATATCTATGACTGTAAGACTTTAGGTAGTGCCTGCTATTGAAAGTGTGTGCTAGAAAGATTGTTTAAAATATCCTGTAGACTGACATTCAAAAAGTATTTAGGGATATGTTTCTACCAAAAAAATGCAACCAGTCCGGTTAGCCGCTAATGCCGGATCTTTGTTATTCTGGCAAAAAAAAACGTTGATAGGAAAATGTAATAGACAGAAGAGGACCGGCATAACACAATCCTCTCCTGTCACAAAAGAATGACACACTGAATAGAAAAATGGAGTTACCCCTGCGGAAAACAAGAGTTGGGACCTCAAGGGTCGGGACCTCCTCTGATTGATTTGAATACACCTTGAATGTATTTTTGTTCATATAAAGCACTTTGAATTACACCTTATATGAATTGTGCTACACAAATATATTTTGATAGATAGATAGATTTGGTAGATTGATTTAAGGAAAAGCAATAACATCTATATCAAGACAAGCAGGTAGTAGACCCACCACCGGATCTCTAAATACAGTATATGTTAATTTGTTGTTTTATAAATCTGCGTATCTTGAGGACCATAACATATATAGAGTCTTTGCCACTCCCTATAATGCTTTTCGGCTTGAGGGGGTCGCTTCCATAGAAGCTGTTGGAGTTGTGGAAGCATGTCCTGATGAGACCAACAACCAGTTTGAAACTTCAAGGACCATGGAACAACTTCAAACACTTTTGTTGAGGCTCTAAAACAATAGAAACTTTCTCCACCTGCTGGCTGTTTTCCCTGTTTGACTCAATAAATGAGGTACAGATATTTTCAAGCTTTAGTTTAATTTAAACATCTCTGAAGGTTTACGAAAGTTAATATTAGCGTCTTATATGACATATAACTTATATGACAATGGCATGGGACCCCCCCCAGCTCGCAAAGCATTATGGATTTGCACAAGTAGCGAATGTGACACTAAAACGAGGCATTTCTTTCTCTGATCTGCCTTGCACATGTAGTAAAGAAATGTAAAAAAATAAATAAAAAAAAAGTAAAATGAGCTTTGGAAATCCAGTAAAACATTTCCATTGGCCTGAGAAGCAGTGGCTCATTTGTGGGACGCGTACATGCGACAGCGGCATGCAGAGGAGAACTGTCCCGGTCAAAGTACCTCCAGCCTGGACACGGCCCGCACATCCACAGTACTGACAGAGCTTTTCAGGTGGGCCACATGGGGGCTGATGGGAGGAAGGGGAAAGCTCCAAAACTCTTTCTCTCTGGAGCCTCCAAAGTTAATGACCAAGCCGCTGCGGGTGTAGGCTAAGCGCCGTTTGCGTTTGTGTTTCTTTCGCAGTTGCACCGAGTCCTAATTATTCAGGTGAAACCCAGAGCACACATCCTCAGTCCATGGTTTACTCACCACCATTCTCATTAGCACACACATACACACACATGCTGCAATACATGTAAAAATACATGAGAAAACTGGTTTGATGTCCTCACCTCTCCTGCAGACGGCGAGCTGTCAGAGGAGCTGTGTGTGGACAATTCATCAGCAGACATGGATTTTCCTTTATTACTAAAAACAAAGGGAAGGACAAAACGGTATGTCTCAATATCCTGCGATCTGTTTTGTCTGTATTTATAATTACTCACATGTTAAACATGTGAAAACATTAGTCATTTTTAAGTCGTTTGTCAAGATTAACAAACACATACTGTACATTTGTAAATCAACATATTTGTATTGTCAAGGGTTCTCCTGGTGGGGCATACTACAGTCGAAAACATGATTGCCACGAGGTGGAAGCCCCCTCACTCATCATCTCCCCATCAATGGATTATGACAATTGTTCACAGCACAAGTACGCAGCAATAGAGAGAATACCATTAACGTGTGGAACAGTATAAACCAGCTAAAGGCAGCGTTTGTTTCGTTTTGAGTGCAGATTTTCATGTTGAGTTTTGGTCCGAATTTTCGTCTGTGTACAAAAACTAACGTTTTCTATAGGTGTCTTCTTTACTCACTAAGATGAAAACAAAATTCTGAAGGGACTCACTGATACTCGCCGCGCCTGTTGCGCTCTGGACTGGCCCCGTCAGCGGGCAGCCGCTCCCTCCAGCGGTCGGCCTTCTCCTTGATGCCGCTCATGTCCTTGTAGCGGTGCAGACCCTTGGAAGGGCTGTTCTCTGTGTAGGCGTTGTCCAAGGGCAGGGACAGGGGCCGGTGCAGAGGGGGGGTGCTGTCGCGTCTCGGGCCTGATCCAGGCTCAAGGCCGCGGCTCGGGCTCAGCTCCACCGGAGTCTGACGCTTCAGCTCCTTTTTGCTCAGACTGAAACACACCACAGAAAAGAAATATGGGTTAAGGTTGTCAAAAGCTATAAAAAAACTATATCAAGCAATACTAAAACTGAAAACTAGATACGGATTAAAGTAAAGATACTGTATAAAATTATAATTGTTGGGTTTTTTTACTTAAAAAATGTAAGTTAATTGTCCAAAAAGAGCATTTATAATCAGCATGGTATTAAATAATATTTTGAACATTGGTGACACAATTCTTTATTTGGGTTCGAGGTCCTTAAACTGCGTGGACTCCATTTTACCAAGTGAGACCAGTCTTAACCTGAAGACGTTATGAAATGAGCGGAGTCTGGTGTCCTCCTGCTTGGTTTTAATAAAGAAAAAACAGCAGCTTTAGGTGGCTGAGCCACACAAAACAGGTATAACAGATGAAAACAAACGCACCGATCCCGACCGGGCCTCCCCCTCCCGCTTTCATTCTCCATCAGAGACGTCCTCCAGGCCATCTGGATCACTGTCGCTGCTCGGTTCTGCTTTTCATAAAACTCACGCCAGCATCTCTGCAACATTACAAATCATGAGAGATCATTTAGAGATACATTACATTACTGGTGGCAATAATCAACTAGTGTTATATAAACATTTGAATGTGCATGTGCGCGTCACTGGGTCAAAAAAATCGCACAAATTTTTTAATTAGCCAGGTGCTCTACAAGGATACACAAAACATTGTTGAGAATACCAAAAAGTGGCCTTTTTCAATGAGAAGAGAGTGAGGAGGATGTGAGATCCGATGCACACAAGCTGTAGTAAAACCTTACATAAATAAAACACGCATTTGCCTATATTATGATCAGAATCACAATCTAGCGTGATTGAAATCTATAAATGATTCCACACAAATATCCTTGCTGAGAGTTAATTTGCAAAGAACAGAATACATTTTTGAGGATTGAAATATTGAGAAATGGACTTAAAAACCAAGATATTTATTGTTGTTAGCAGTCTGTATACATTGTAAATACAGCATTGCATCTGCTCATACAACTATTTAAAACTAGGGTACCTAACTTTTCTTTCTCCATGATAAGTTTCTCCCTCCCCCTCACTCCTCCCTGTCTTTCCGGCTTACCCCCTCCCTGTCCCCGCCCCCTCTGACAGCCACACTAGGCGGTCGGAGGTGCTCATCCCAAGAATAAACTCTGTTTTACACAAAGCACACTGTGTCTATCCAAGTGTCTGTGAAACTGTGTGTTATTCCTTTCTGCTGTTTCTACTGTTTGTCGCACGGCGCCGTGGCAAGAGCTCTGGTGTGTGCCTTCTTCTCTGTCTGGTGCACACTAGGGTAGTCTTGCACAGTTTTTCCAATGTGGTTTTACTGCAAATGGCAAATAAATGAATCTGAATGTGAATCTGTTGTTTGTCCCAACATAAAGACAAGAGTAATGTAAACGTAAAACATTGGGAGCAAATCAGACCACAACAGACAGTCTTCATCATATTAGAAAATATCTTTTGCAAGTGAGCCTCTATTTGGGTTGAGAGCTGAGAGCTGAGAGCTGATTGGCTGAGTGCGGATGGTCCTCTCTTTTGAACCTTTCTGTCCGGAAAAAGCTGATATAAAGATGTGAAAGAGGCCAAACATACATGCACTCGAGATTGAACCAATTGAGATTGAGGAGTTACATTGGTTTTATTACATAGTTCCCTTTTGTGTTTTTTAAAATGTAGGTTCCCTCACTTTAAGTCTTGTCCATGTGCAGTGGGTGAGAGGTGTACCTGAATGAGCAGAGTTGCGTCTTTCTTCTGAATGAAATGTTTCCGGATCAAACAGGACCTGAACCATCGCTGCAAAACCACAATGTGGCGTATGATCACAGTGTTCTGAGTGTCTCGAAGAACCTGCCGCTCGTGAGCTTTGAGGAAAACCTTTGGAGGAGAGAGTAAAAAGGTAAAATACGAAAAACAGGTGATAAAAATGCTATATTTTGTAATAAAGTGAATATGTAACAAGTGCAAATGTATACAAAGGCAGAAGGACATGTTGTGCTTCATACACAGAGGTTAGTGCCTTCATCATCGTGAGTGTACCTTTGTCTTTCCTATTTGGTAAGAAGACTTGTCAAGCTTCATTTTCTCCAGGAGCTGAGAGATGTGCTCTGGAGTTGGAGTGGCCCCTTTTGGAAGCAACATCCGGAATTTCCCCACAAAATCCTGTTACATAAAGAAACAACAGACTTTTCCACACAACGGTATGTCATCACTTACAGCACTACACACAATCATCATCAATGTCACACAACACTCAATACGGGTTGAAAGACATGCGACCGAAGGATTCTCTGTAATATTCACAACAGTTAAAAGTTGTGATTAGTTTTTTGAATAATTACAGCCCGAGTTGTTGCCATTTGATACTTCACTAATATGATCTATATTGGCTCAATGCCACAAAATGAGCGAGAGCAACTTCTACAAATTGAACTTTTTTTAAGTGAGTAATCATGAATCAAGTCTTTTTGTTTGTACATAGTGTGCGTAAACTTCTGCTTTTCACAGTATAGAAATAGTTCTGATAAGATCTAAAATACAAACTAAAAATAATAATAAAAAAATATATATTTATATAAATGGAAAAGTTCTGTATGCACTTATGTTGTATTTTATTTTTTACGTTTGAAAAATATTTAAAAAAAATATTGAAATTGATAATAAATAAATAAAGAAGTTTTGCTTCACAGATAACGAGGACACATTTTGGAGCGTCTTCTTATGGTATCTGTCCGAGAGTTCCAATAGTTCACCTTAAAAGTGTACTTGGCGCTGTATCCCGCCTTCTGCATCAGGACCATCTGCAGCAGACCCGTGTTGTGAACCTGTCGTTTCACCAGCTCTGTGTCAAAGTGCATCTCTTTCTGCAATAAAAAGATATCTTACAGCTTCTTCAGTAAAACCAGCAAAACCATGATTTTCTTACCAATTCATTGTTAGAGCGTAAGCAGACTATGAAAAAGGGATGTGCTTTTTCAATTCTTTCCAGGAGTTTTTGAAGAGATGCCTGTAGAAAAAAGTTTATGAGAAATGATAAACGACAAAAGATGTAATTTATTTGAGACAGTACCTGGAACTGAACACAAACAGAGAGCGGCGAGATGGGTCCGTCAGGATGAGCTGTGGCTTTACTGGTTCTATCGTGAACAGTGACACCGACGATGTGTTGAAGAGACCGCAGATCCATCAAGTTCTGTTTGAAACGAGAAATGCACAAATACAGTGGGGCAAAAAAGTATTTTGTCAGCCACCGATTGTGAAAGTTCTCCCACTTATTATGGTGGAAAATAAGTATTTGGTCAATAACAAAAATTCAACTCAATACTTTGTAATATAACCTTTGTTGGCAATAACAGAGGTCAAACGCTTACTATAGGTCTTCACCAGGTTTGCACACACGGTAGCTGGTATTTTGGCCCATTCCTCCATGCAGATCTTCTCGAGAGCAGTGATGTTTTGGGGCTGTCGCAGAGCAACACAGACTTTCAACTTCCTCCACAGATTTTCAATGGGGTTGAGGTCTGGAGATATGCTTCTTACGGAGCCACTCCTTCGTTGCCCGGGCGGTGTGTTTGGGATCATTGTCATGCTGGAAGACCCAGCCACGTTTCATCTTCAAAGCTCTCACTGATGGAAGGAGGTTTTGGCTCAAAATCTCACAATACATGGCCCCGTTCAATCTTTCCTTAACACGGATCAGTCGTCCTGTCCCCTTAGCATAAAAACAGCCCCAAAGCATGACGTATGGTGTTCTTGGGATGCAACTCAGTATTCTTCTTCCTCCAAACACGACGAGTTGAGTTTATACCAAACAGTTCTACTTTGGTTTCATCTGACCACATGACATTCTCCCAATCCTCTGCTGTATCATCCATGTGCTCTCTGGCAAACTTCAGACGGGCCTGGACATGCACTGGCTTCAGCAGGAGGACATGTCTGGCACTGCAGGATTTGATTCCCTGTTGTCGTAGTGCAGCCATTCCCAAACTCAGTAACACCGAGGCCCCCTTAAAAATCTGACGGGTCTGCGTGGCCCCCCAAAATAATAACCAAGAAGACAACATTAAGAATAGGCTCTTCTGGTTATTTTATTTTGGGGAAATAGCCTCTGCTACAAACATTGTAATACAAAAATGATTACAGTGGATTATTAAAGTCAAATAATGAACACAAATATTTTAATATTACAAACAAAACATTATAAATTTAACATTAAATAATTATATTATTTTTTTATTTTTTTTATGACCTCCCGCGGCCCCCCCTGCAGGACCCCACTTTGGGAGACACTGTCGTAGTGTGTTACTGATGGTAATCTTTGTTACTTTGGTCCCAGCTCTCTGCAGGTCATTCACCAGGTCCCCCGTGTGGTTTTTGATTTTTGATCACTGTTCTCATGATCATTTTGACCCCACGGGATGAGATCTTGCGTGGAGCCCCAGATCGAGGGAGATTATCAGTGGTCTTGTATGTCTTCCATTTTCTGATAATTGCTCCCACAGTTGATTTGTTTACACCAAGCTGCTTGCCTTTTGTAGATTCACTCTTCCCAGTCTGGTGGAGGTCTACAATTCTTTTCCTGGTGTCCTTCGACAGCTCTTTGGTCTTGGCCATAGTGGAGTTTGGAGTCTGACTGTTTGAGGCTGTGGACAGGTGTCTTTTATACAGATAACGAGTTCAAACAGGTGCCATTAATACAGGTAACAAGTGGAGGACAGAAGAGTTTCTTAAAGAAGAAGTTACAGGTCTGTGAGAGCCAGAGATCTTCCTTGTTTGAAGTGACCAAATACTTATTTTCCACCATAATTTACAAATAAATTCTTTAAAAATCCTACAATGTGAATTCCTGGATTTTTTTTCATATTCTGTCTCTCACAGTTGAGGTGTACTTATGATGAAAATTACAGACCTCTGTCATTATTTTAAGTGGGAGAACTTGCACAATCGGTGGCTGACTAAATACTTGTTTGCCCCACAGATACATAACTCATAACATGATTTCAACACATTCTACATGTATAGCACATTTTACATACATTTTATTTTTTAAATGCATAGGTTGCCTCTAACTATAAATCAGACTGTAGAAAATACAAATGTATAAAAAATAGAATTACAAAACAAACATACACACACAAAATGTAAATAATATATGGTGATAATATATTTGTGAATAAAAAAAAGAAAACAAACCTTTGGGATGAGCTGTTTTTGTCTCCCCCCTTTACTTTTCCTGTGGATGATAATAATAATAATAGTAATAATAATAATATTAAAGATGCAGTAAATTATTTATCCAGACGCAATTTTTTAAATACTGTGGGGAAACGTCCCTAAACCCCAAAATTAGTCAAGTTAGTGTTTTCAAATAGGAATGGACATGACCTATTTTGGAGCGGACCAATAGAAAGAAACCAATGCGTTCATCTCCCTCTCCCCACCTCCTGTTTTTCGGCAGTGCATGCACCTTTCAGAGTTAATTATTGAGTCAGATTTTCATAGAAAACCCCCAAAGTGCCAATTTCACGTTTACCACGAACTCACCCTGTTGTGGCAAAAAAGAGAAAATGAGATGAGGAAAAGCGGGTTGTATAAAAAGACTCAGGACGCAGCCAGGTTTGTTGAGGAAAACAGCGCACACAGACTTGAGCCCTATAATGTAGTGTAATGCGTTCACATTTCAGGCTGGGAGGCGTTATTACAGAAACAGCGTTCGTGCTGGGAGTTGGGTTTGGTGGAGGGCAGAGGGAGTGGTTTTGAGTCGGTGCTACTCGGATACTATTGCTAAAATCTAACCTGAATCCTTTACTGAACATTTATGCAAAAAGAAGGAAATATAAATCGATAAAAGTGATTTCACACTTACTTTCTTTTTTCATAATTTGCAAATATATCCTCAAAGACTTCAAGAGGATGTTCGTCTGATCGATCAAAAGAGAAATCCAATGTCCAACTGTTACTGTAAAAAAAAAAAAAAAAAAACCCTCTTTTTTATTAATAAAATCTTGTATATCATATTAAAAAAATAACTATGTAGATTAAAAAAAATGACAGAAATCTGAAGTTAAAAATCTCTTTTTTACCTGGACAGACGCTGAGACTTGCGTTTCAATTCTTGTAACGATTTACAGGATGGGCGTTTAGCAGCCACTGTGAGAGGAGAAAAACCAGTCATGAAGAAAAGACGTTATTAGTCTTATATAGTGATTATTATACATCAATAAAAACTCCAATCACAGCAGCTCGAGAAGTCATGTCACATTTTTATGTACAAGTATTCACACAGCATCAATGTATTGTACTTAAAGCTGAGGTACATAACAAGTACAAAATATGGTGGAAAATTCAAATTGTTCCTTGCTGTCAAACTGTTTTCACCTGCGTGTATCTGCTTCTGTCACAATTTTAGATCTGCTTTTTCAGACAGAAAAGTGAAAAACCAATTAGACCAATGCAAAAAGACCAATTAGAACAATACTAAGGTGTTTTCTGTTTTATTGTTTGATTCTCTGATGTTGGCAAATTCTACAGTTGTGTAAAATCCTCTGAGATAACTACTGCAGTGATCTATACAAGAATAAATTGAATTAAATTGCATTGCATAGGGTACAAAAGATAGTATGTTTATTAATAAGTTGAAGACAGCAATTCGAGGTCTGATTTATGTGTTTTTTGTTTTTTTTCACAACCCCAGCTTTAAGGAGCCAAACTTACACATTTTGGCTCTTCTGCGCGCCAGGCTTTTGAACACAGAGAGGATGCGGATGGTGGCTCGTAGGACCCCCCATCGGAAGAGCGCTTGAGGACTGGAGCAGACCAGGTGGTGAAGGAACGCCGTCTCACTGCTGCGGAGGAGAGACACCACCTCTGGGCGCATGTGCTCGCGGGTTTTATCAACAAAATCCTGAAAATGATAAAGATTAGAGGCAACAAAAACAGTATATTAACTGATCAACCAGTGGGTCTCAGCACTACTTAGCTCTATGATCAATAACTTCTATACTATCAAAATGAACCGGACAATAAAGAATACAGGTGCTGGTCATATTATTAGAATATCATGAAAAAGTCGATTTATTTCATTAACCTCTTAACATCCGCCTCATTTTGGCTCGTGCACAATGGTTGGGCATACCCAAATGTCTTTGCTTATTTAAAAACACATCTTACATCTCACATGCTTGTGTGATGCATCATTTTAAAGCTAGAGCCTTCTAGTTTATGTAAAAAAACTAAACTAAAATAATGTTTGTCATCCCTATTTTCCTCTGCATCCTTTGAAGTTAGGGAAAAAAACCCAATTTTTTTAGCCTCGCCTAACATTTTCAATTTCTAAAGGCCCTAAAAAAGGCATACTTCATTGTAAGTTCACAATATTCAAACCCTCTGTTCATTGTGTTGTTGACAACAACTGTCTAAAGTTTCAGACTTCTAAGTTTTATAGTTTTTATGCAGTTTCTCCTTTTCATCAAGTAGTGCACATTTGGCACAATTTGGCACACTTGTGCCAAATTGTGCCAAATATCTTTACTTACATTTAATCATCATAAAAACGATATTTTTTATTATTGGTACTTATAAGTTACTAATCTATGTGTGTTTTTCTTTTTTAAATGTCAAAGTTATTTTTTTATGAGTGTAAATTCATTAAAGCTTTGAGAGCATCTTTTGGCTTCCATTACGCACAATTGTCCAGGCCCAACATAAGACAGGACACCATTGTCCCACCCCTTGTTCGAAAGCGTTCCTCATTGGCTACAAGGACATGTCAATCGTAAATCCCGGAAGTAAAAGCAAACAAGTTGGGATCACAACAAAGATCAGTGATCAATGCGCAAACAGCAGCACTAGCTGCACTCGCGGGACCTCTTGCAGACCCAAAAATTGGTTTAGCTTTTCGGGAGTAGTCTCATTTGCTAAGGAACACGTGGATACCAGAAAACAAAGCTAAAAGTCCGTTAAAAGTGAAAGAGTAACATCTGTGCTCTTTTTTTTCGTTTTTTTCGCTAAAGATAAATGCACATTTTTGGATTATTTCTGCAGAATGGATTTTACTTTGGGAAATACAAGTGGATATAATTTTCCTTTGGACTGTTCCAGAGAGAATGATGTATTGCAAGCTGGGAGGAGAGCTGATTTATTTGTACAGCACAAGCCCAAAGGTAAAAAACTATTTCGGAATTGATTTATTTTGTGCCCACATTATGTGTTATATATTTTGAATGCAAAGTCTGATGTGGTTTACACTTGTATATAAATGTAGATAAGAAAATAAGCTTTAAAATGATATACAGCTTTTGGGGTTTGGTGTTCAAAATACATCTGCTATTGCCAGCAGAACATTTAAAAACATAAAAACAGCCGCCGGCGCGCCGGTGTTAGTAAAGAGGTTAATTCCATTTAGAAAGTCAAACTTGTAGAATGTATATATTCATTCCAAACAGACTAATATATTTCAATTGTTATTTTGGCCAAAAGAAGACAATATAGCTGACAACCAATGAAAACACTAAATTCAATATCTCAGAAAATTAGAATATGGTGAAAAGGTCAGATATTGAAGACACCTGGTGCCACACTCTAATTAGTTAATTAACTGAAAACACCTGAAAAAGCCTTTAAATGGTCTTTCGTTTTGATTCTGTATGACACACAATCATGGGGAAAACTGCTGACTTGACAACTGTCCAAAAGATGACCATTGACATGTTAAATAAGGAGGGCAAGACACAAAAGGTCATTGCCAAAGAGGCTGGATGTTCACAGAGCTCTGTGTCCAAGCACATTAATAGAGAGGCAAAGGGAAGAAAAAGATGTGGTAGAAAAAAGTCTACAAGCAAGAGGGATAACCGCGCCCTGGAGAGAATTGTCAAGAAAAACCCATTCAAGAATGTGGGGGAGATCCACAAAGAGTGGACTGCAGCTGGAGTCAGTGCTTCAAGAACCACCACGCACCGACGTATGAAAGATTTGGGCTTCAGCTGTCTCATTCCACAGGTAAAGCCACTCTTGAATAAGAGACAGCGTCAAAAGCGTCTCGCCTGGGCTCAAGACAAGAAGGACTGGACTGCTGCTGAGTGGTCCAAAGTTATGTTTTCAGATGAAAGTAAATTTTGTATCTCCTTTGGAAATCAAGGTCCCAGAGTATGGAGGAAGACAGGAGAGGCACAGAATCCACGTTGCCTGAAGTCCAGTGTAAAATTTCCACAGTCAGTCATGGTCTGGGGTGCCATGTCATCTACTGGTGTTGGTCCACTGTGTTTCCTGAGGTCCAGGGTCAATGCAGCAGTCTACCAGGAAGTTTTAGAGCACTTTATGCTTCCTGCCGCTGACCAACTTTATGGAGATGAAGATTTCATTTTCCAACATGACTTGGCACCTGCACACAGTGCCAAATCTACCAGTACCTGGTTTAAGGACCATAGTATCCCTGTTTTTGATTGGCCTGCAAACTCACCTGACCTTAACCCCATAGAAAACCTATGGGGTATTGTGAAGCGGAAGATGCGAGATGCCAGACCCAACAATGCTGAAGAGCTGAAGGCCACTATTAAAGCAACCTGGGCTCTCATAACACCTGAGGAGTGCAACAGACTGGTCCACTCCATGCCACGCCGTATTGCTGCAGCAATTCAGGCAAAAGGAGCTGCAACTAAGTATTGATTGCCGTACATGCTGAAACTTTCCATCTTTCTACTTTTCAGTTGGCCCACATTTGTAATAAATATTTTTTTGTATTAGTCTTAACTAATATTCTAATTTTCTGAGATACTGAATTTTGGATTTTCAGTAATTGTAAGTACTAAACATCCAAATAAAATAAATACACATTTGAAAAATGTCACTCTGTGTCTAATGAAGTTATATAATATGTAAGTTTCATATTCTGAAAATAATTATTGAAATAAATCAACTTTTTCATGATATTCTAATAATATGACCAGCACCAGTACATCTCAAAGAAGAAATATTATTCTATTTGGGCCTATGAGACTATTTACCTGGTTAATTAGTGTTTTAGAATGTGAAAAATTATCTTAAGAAAAGAAGAAATGAACATGTTTAAAAAAATGCTTTCCGCCTGTAAGTCCCTTTGCTAACACTAGAGGGAGGACAAATATGAAAATCACTGGCGCAAACACAGCCCTGTAATTTTCTGAGTGTGATGTCATAGTGGTACATTAGTACAGGACTGAGACAGGAGGTTTTAGACAGAAGGGGCAGAGCTACAGAAGTTCCTTATATTAGCGTGGAGGGATCTAAAAACATACGACTGTTGAATGAAAGCATGGCTAAACTCTCAAAAAATAATTTTTGAGACCAAACACAAAAGTTCCCTAGATCTCAGTGTATTTTTAAAAACCCTTTTACCATCTTGAGAATATTTTAGTTTTGTCATTTTTATTGAAATGACAATAAGAAGTAGCATTAAACAGACGGCTGCAGCATAAATAGCACCATGCAAATACCACATGAAGCCCTTCTCAGTTACCAGGGATGGCTCAGTTCCAATATTGGTCCTGACTTGTGTCTTCTCAGGTTTTGGTCTTGGGATGAGACTGATGATTTTATTTAGATTATATTGTAGATTGACAAAAAACAAAACAAAAAAAACATCGGAATTCATGTGCGGGTGCAATAATTGTAACTTGACTCAAATAGTTTGTAAAGTTTATGTTTTGAGCAGCATTCCCAGGGTTGCACCAGAGGGAACCGTGTACAAATAGGATTAATTATTTACCTGCTAACACAAGATTTCCCAGGGAGGCTTATCACACTCCTGGCCACAGCAAACCAAAACTATTCCGCCAATCCTAGTGGAGCTTAACTCTTAGAATGAGAAACGCGCGTTACCTTTATGCTGTAGGTGACGCTTCCGGCAAAGTGCTGGATGGTGAAAGTCGAGTCCGAGTTTGTCTCAAAGAACGGACTGTCCTGAAGAGAAAGCTTCATCTTTTCCATCAGACTTTGATCAGTGGAGTCAGGGAGGCTGCACAAACACATTATCAGCACTAAGCTGTACATGGCATTTTAGTTGAATGATTTATTTTGTTTTCGACATATAGATATATATGAGACACATTTTTATGTATGCTACACCTGTAAATCAAAGTGAGAACAATTGTGAAAACTAGTAGAACTGGTTTAAGAGACAGGAAGCACCTGGATGACAAAAAAAATCTATTTGAAAGTTTTACATAGGGGAAGGCCATAATGCCAAGAACAAAAAAAGAAAATTGATTTTAACTTTGGATAATTGCCAGTTAATTTTATAAAGACACATGAATCCTTCTTTTCTATTTAGACCTTATTACAGATTCAATGCAGTTATATGGATAGTTTCACTCTGCCGCAGTATAAAATTAATTAAAAATTAATCAATTCTCCATAATTATAAACAAGTTAAACTTCTTGCATTTATTACACAGCCACATAGTAAAAAGTACAGCTACATTGACATTAAAAGGAAACACAGTTCAATGCATTTTGGTATAGCCCTAAATCACAAGACATCAACAGCAGTCTTCTTGTAGACTTTTTTGGACACTCACCTGCTCTCTTTGTCCAGGAGTTCAAACAGCCCTGTAGGTTTCTCACTCAATAAGTGAACGCAGCCGATGTTGTCTGTGTAGTCAATGTTCTGCCACACAAGGCCCTCTGACACATAGTCTGCCTGAATACAGAATTTACCAAAATGGATCAACATGACGTATTCAAATAAACAGCTAGAATTACTATCAGCCTCCGGTGTTATTAGTTAGTAGATAGTTTGGAGAATGAACTCTCTGGCGAATAGAACGCACACTTTTAGATATGAGACTGATTTAAACTGCTTATTCTTTAGTTAGGTCTTAAGACTTTTCTTTCCTCTCTTCAGATAGAGTATCTCTGTATTAGTCTAATTAGACCACTCTTAGAATAAGCACACCCCTATAAAATGGTAGATACAAGGACATTTCCAATCCAGAATTGTTACTACTGTGTAGATATGTTTTAGATATGCAGTGTATCCAAATGCACTGTGCATCTAAGGCATATACCCATTTTAGTTACCCTATAGTGTCATAAAGGAGGTGAGTCAGGATGTTCAGCTAACATCCATCTTCAATCATTGGTCCAAAAGGATAAAACAACCAATGTCTTAAAATGTCCATAAATATTCTTAAATGGGTTTAAATCTTTTGAAACAAATCAGTGAAGCAAGTGATCCAGACTCGGTCCAGTTCAAGTGAACGTGCCTAAAACACCAGTTTCCGCTCACCTGTTGCAGTGTAAAGATGTGATTGATGATGAAATGCTGCAGTTTCTCGTTGGCGAAGTTGATGCACAGCTGCTCAAAGCTGTTTTTATGCAGGTTCTCAAAGCCAAACATGTCCAAGACCCCGATCGACAAGCACTGACCACAACATGAGAATAATGAAGGCTTGAATTTAGGATTTAGGGATCAGTCACATGTCAAATAAATGTGAAATTGCATTGTGCTGAAATGCATTTTTATATACATTTGGAAATTAATACTCTGAAGTGGTGTGGGGTTGTGATCTGATCTTCTGAATATTATTATTAAAGCTCTTGATGTTGTTGAAGTTTTGTTTGTATCAACGAAAGTACAATTCTGAAAACTTTGCACATTGACTATGTGACGGGTGCGTAAGCGCAGGCTCCGAACACAGCTTTGCCCACTTGAAAAGAAGAAAATGACTCTCACACACTGTACTTGCAGACACCAGTGTTTTTACATATTACATTTTACATATGTGCAATGGTCTAAAATAAATCAATAAAAGGTTAAAAAAAAAAGAGACTACTCCAGGTCTATTTTTCATTATAGGTCTCCTTTAAACTCAGTGTATAGGCAGCATTTTCAATTATAAACATGTTCTATCCAAGTCCTATTCCTCAAAGAATTATATAATAGCTTTGTCATTATTGAATATTGTTTTAATGTATAAACAGATGTGAGGAGGTGATAGACTGCTGTACTTACACAGGCCATCAGTGCCTTCTGTTAATCTTAAGATTAAGAGATCCTTTATTTGTCCCACAGTGGGGAAATTTCAGTTAGGAAACTTACTTATTTCAAGTTAGGAAAGTGAACAATAGCTACTGTATACTAATAAAAATAAAACAAAATCTCTAACTCTAGCATCAATAAAACTATAAAATCTCTATCTTGAAAAAAATAATAAAAGAAGTGTAAAAGTATGACATTTGGCAAAATAAGAGGCAAGCATAAAGTACTGTGTTTTCTAGTGCAAGCAATGTGTAGTTATATGTTTACATCTGTACATTAGCAGCAGTATATTTACATCTGTACATTAGCAGCATGAGGCTCTGGGACAGGGACTTAGTAAAGTGACAGTGACATGTGGTTATTGCACATTCTGAGTTAAGGATATTGCAACGATGCATGACACGTGGGATCAAGTTGGCAGTCTTCATTAATAATAATAATAATGCATTGGTTTTATATAGCGCTTTTTTGGACACTCAAAGACGCTTCACATGTCATTATTCTTTCACTCCATACACAGTGGTGATAAACTACTACTGTAGCCACAGCTGCCCTGGGGCACACTGACAGAAGCGAGGCAACCAGTATGTGCCATTGGCCCTGCCGACCACCACCAACCATTCACACACACACCAGACTCATTCTAGGCAATGGGGGTGAAGTGTCTTGCCTAAGGACACAACGGCAGTTTGGCACTTTACAGCCGCAGCCCCACTGTGGCTGGTGTTCCCAGAGGTTAAGTGTCTTGCCAAGGACACAACGACAGCAGACAGTGGGAGTCGATGGTGAAAGTCGGGCTCAAACCCACGACCCTCTGGCTCAAAGGCCAATGTTCTACCAACTGAGCTACTGTCGCCCTATCATTAGTCCTTATTGTTTTTTGTACAGTTTGACAGCAGCAGGAAGGAAAGACCTGCGGAACCTCTCTTTCACACATTGAGGATGAATAAGTCTGTCACTGAAGCTGCTCTCCAGAGCAGAGAGAGTGTCCTGCAGGGGGTGACAGTCATGGTCCAGCATAGATAGTTAGTTTGTCCAGGACCCTCCTGTCCCCCACCTGCTGCACTGTGTCCAGGGAACAGCCCAGGACTGAGCTGGACTTCCTGATGACCTTGTCCAGCTTCTTCCTGTCCCTCTCTGTGATGCTGCTGTTCCAGCAGACCACACCGTACAAGATGGCTGATGCCACCACAGAGTCATAGAAGGTCTTCAGGAGTGGCCCCTGCACTCCAAAAGACCTGAGCCTCCTCAGCAGGTAGAGTCGGCTCTGGCCCTTCTTGAAGAGGGCGTTTGTGTTGTGAGTCCAATCCAGTTTGTGGCTCAGATGAACACCCAGGTACTTACTGAGAGAGTCCACTCTCTCAATGTCCTTTCCCTGGATATTCACTGTTCCTAATGTAAATAGTGCTTGTATATTGTTATTAAAGTGTAACTCACCGACACAGAGTCCTCCATGTCTCTCCTGTTGAGCAGCGCGTGGTTGATGTGGAAAATGATCCAGTCAAACAGAGCGCTGTACAAAGACTTGGCCATAGAGTCTCGCATTTTTGTCGCCTGCAAAGATAGCACAGTAAGAACTCTGTGTTTTACGTTATTTTAAACACAGTCAGGAGGATGAGGACATACAGGGGGGTGAGAAAGTCTGGACACCTCACATCAATAAATCAGAAGAATGGAAAAAAATTAACTATTAAAAAGACAAAAACATGAGCACTAAAGTTAAAGAGAATGGCAAGGCAAGTTTATTTGTATAGCACAATTTATACACACGGCAACTCAAAGTGCCGAACAGAATAAGATCACACAAGGCATTAAAAGCATAAACAATCACCATACATTAAAGAGAGTAAAGATACAATCCCTCAGTTGTATGCACAGCTAAACAGAAATGTTTTTAACCCGAATTTGAACATTGAGAAAGAAGAGGCCCGTCTCACATTTTCAGGAAGACTGTTCCAGATTTTAGCTGCATGAATCTGGTTTGAAATGAAGGATGGTTTCTACAAATGGTCAGTGAAGCAAAACCCATACCAGGATCCACAATAAAACCTCAAGAGACTCAAGGCTTTGTTAAGGGCTCCATGGACTGGGCAAAAAAACAAACACATCGTGGAGGTGAAAAGAGCAGTGCATTATGGGAGGACCAAAACTGCCAAAATAGTGAATACATTGATAAATGTCCACATTGGCAAATAATTATTAATTATGACGTCACAACAAATCAAAGATGAAAACATTTATATTATTATTAAAGGTCTTTAATAAATCTCTATTTTTTTTAGATGTTGGTTTATTTTTTACTAAATAATAATAAAGACATAGGAAATAAAATAAAATAAATTAAACAGATACAAATTAAATAATATAAGAATAAATACATAAATGCAGATAAATAAAAACATGTATTTGTTTTTGTTTTGAGCATCAAACACATGTTTATTCAAAATATATATATTTCTATCACTGGGTTAGGGTTATTTATTCATTAATATATCATTTAACATAGTACATGCAAGACTAGTAACCTTTCAAAGCTGGACTAGTTTTATTTATAAAAGACAAACAAGACAATACTTGGCTTCTATAAAAAGCATTTTAAAGCTGCCCAATAAGACCAGAGGAAGTGGTATTAGATATAGCTCTGCAGGGCGGCCTCTTATGCCCTTAATCTTACTTGGAAAATCTAAACAAAAAATTTTACTATGTTTGCAAAATGCAGACCATATTCTTCTGTTGTGGGCCTTATGATCTGGGGATGTTTCATAATGTATTTCCATAGCTTTACTGTCCACAAAAGCAGATTTTTTTCATCTGGGGAATCTCAACCTTCACTGTATTACACACTACGGCTGTAATGTTAGTGTTAGTGTTAGTGTGTGTGTGTGCATGTGCGTGTGCGTGTGCGTGTGCGTGTGTGTGCGTGTGTGCATGTGTGCATGTGTGCGTGCGCGTGCGTGTGCGTGTGTGTGTGTGTGTGTACCTCTTTCACTGTGAACTTGGACAGTACAACTTCAGCGGAGACAACTGCTCTCCTCGTGGTCAGAGTTGTTTGAAGAACCTCCTTTTTAACCTAAACAAAAGAAAATAACATGGTTTGACACAATACACAGCAGAAACCACCGTCTTTAGACGCGAGAAACAAGATTCAACAGGTTTTTCAGACTATAATGAAAGACAAAGCAGGAGAAAACATGACACTGTTCTGTTCTATTCAATCCTGGTAGCATTGGCTCGAGCAAATATGCGTGATTCACACTTTTATCGGCTCATTTTTAGCAGTTATTTTTACTACTGTTACTATGTAATGTCTTTGTACTATTAAAACTTTGAAACCACAACAAATAACTATGTTGTAACTAGTTCCCCGTCCATCCATCCATTTTTTCCTCTTAATCCATTTCTGGGTTGGGGGGTGCCAGTCAGGGCTGCACCCAGTTCACCAGCCCCTCACTGATCCTCCTGCAGGTGGTGAGTCCACAGGGGCCTTGATCTTTCAGCGGGGGCTTCAGGCAAAGTGGGGTTAAGTGTCTTGCCTAAGGACAGCAGTCATCAGTGGGAATCTTTTGGTGGGCTCGAACCCACAACCTTCAGGCCCAAAGGCCAATGCTTTACCACTGCCGCCCCTAGTGTAACCTGTTTACTCCAATTGTCACTATGGTATGACAAACTTTAATTTGTCTTGGATTCAGTACAACAATTGCCGCATAATGTCAGCATGACTAAGATAAGATACAGTAAACTTTATGGTTCTCACAATGTAGAAATGTACATGTCAAATTTGGCATAGCTAGAATCACACAGGGTGGGCAAAAACAAAGTAAGTGTGTAAACATGTTAAAAAGGTTTCGATATAAAAATAAAGCTAGGTTTTTTTCCTAAGCTTAAGAGACTGATTATAGATGGACAATGCTCACCCCCTAGCTCAATGAAGCCCAATATGGAAGTGCTCATAGACAAAGCTGTGCTCCAACCACTCTGGCGATTTCCACTGAAAAGTAAACTCATGAAACACTCACCATTTTGGGATTTAAAATCTGTGGTTTAGAGCCCTCTATGATTCTGGATCGGATGCCTTCATTCGCGGGGCAAACATGTTAGCAATATGTCTGTTACATCTGAAATTGGTGTTTTGTATGTTATCTATATTTGTCAAGCCCTATGATGACGTCAACGCTCGATAAGTCCACTCCTAATATACGGTCTATGAGTATTATCTGCAGTCACACATACGTTTCTCAGGCGTTTTTAGGCCTAAACTTTAAAATAGTAGAGGGAGCTTTTTCTAGCCGCCACCACAACAGAGAGAACGTACTTTGAGCAGGGCAGACAGCGTGTTCAGGGCCTCGTCTGGTCCAACCTTCAGACCGCCAGACTTAGAGGAGTACGTCAGGTTTCCCAAGTGCAGAATCACAGAGAGGATGGAAAATATCCTGGAGACACAAAGGGGAAAGAGGCCTCCAGTCATTTGCACCAAACAGCATTTCACAACAGTATGTCGGAGATAAACACACAGCCGGTGGTTATGCCAAGATCATTAGCATTTCTGCCACATTCAGACGTTGAAGGATCAGGTAGATAACTAGAGATCCACAAAGATTATCTGTAGCCAATGGAGATCAATATTCCACGTTTGACTGGCTGATAGCTGATAATTAAGGGCCTTTTTTAAAGACAGCAAAAACAGGGTTTATGGAGGACTAAAACTGCCAAAATAAAAAATGAAAGAATACATACATTTTGTCAACTTTCTATTTTAAAGCTTTGTTTTTATCTCATCTGTGGTTATTTGAATTATAACATTACGGAAGTATTTTGAACAAATTAGATTTTTTTTCAACAAAATGAGAAGCTACGCTTAGTCTGAAACAGAACTGGACAAAAGGTACAGAAGGTACAGTAGACTACTTTACAGAATAGTTTTTTATTTTTTTACAATCATTACCATTAACTTATAGGCCATGGCAGCATATCGACAGATGGGAAGAATGATATTTCAGAAACGTTAAATATTGGCCTGAAATGTCGGCCAATCCCAAAAGTTAACTTAGCTTTCAATTCGTTTGTAGCAACACGATATTAGCCCTGTGTTAAATATTCACCCTACATTCTAAAAATCTAGGGGATTAGTTAAATATTTTTCAGTAAGCAAGTTTGCATGTTATATATTTTCATTGTCGAGTGCTACAGAGTTGAGAGAAGGTGTCAAGCTGTTGTCAAACCAGCTCCACAAAGACAATAAACACATACAACAACAACAGGTTCCGAAGCAGAGATGATACTTCTCAATTATTTTTAAATGCATTTTCTTGGAATTTTACCATTTACAGACCACTATTGTTCATTTTCTGATTTCTTCAACTTTAATATAATCAGTGTGTCTAAATCAGAGCAGCTGGGTTTGTCTTGCTACATTTTTCTTTGTGACAAGTTTTGACCTGCTTCTGACTCTGGCTCACTCGTCCGACAGTGTTCAAAACCGTTTTCTCTCAAAGCAGTCAAATGAGCCGCGGCAATCACTCCCTGAGCACTTTGCAAAAGACCATTAAAGCCTGATGGTACGTATGACGGGCAACAACATACCAGCATTTTCTCAGTAATTATAAGCTGTATAAAGTCACAGAAGCATTAGTCGAGGACAAACGGGCGTCAGTAAATGGTGTGGATTGCCGGTGTGGATGGTAAATTGCCGGACCCCCTCGAAAAAGAGATGATTCATCTCAAGGGGCCATCCACAATAAATAAACAAATAAACAAAAAGTGTGTTAAAAACGGTAGGAAAAATGTGGTTGGATATTTCAAAAATTCAATTGGAAAGCTAAAGGCAAGAGGTGAATATGAGATTTTAATTTGTACAGACCCTGATGAAGATGGAGCGTAGGTTTACATTTAGTCAATCAAAAACACAACGCTTATAATACATTTGCTGCCATCTATAGTTGGAAGGCGACATTATTTGTTCTAACTACGATTTCAAATGAGAGAAAAATGAAGCTGTGGTACCTAAGGGGGTGAATATTTCAAATGTAAACGTGGTCGATGTTGCTCTTTCGGATAAGTTCTGTGTTTTTTTGACATGTGTTTCACTAACAAACCACCAGTGGACTCTGCAACTGTTCGAAGAAGGCGCATAAATTAAAATACGAGTGATCTATTTATGGAAATGTTAAACTTTGAGAATGCATCGTATTCTACTGTGGATGAACTGTTTAACTCTGTCACCTCTAGGGTTTTGAATGTTCTGGACACCATCGCTCCTTAAAAATAGTGAAAAATAAGCAGAAGGCGCCGTGGGCTAAAGCAGACTCGGTCAGGGCACAAAAGAGAAAGTGCCGGAGGGCCGAGCGGAAGTGGCGCAAGTCCAACCTCCAGGCTGATTACAAGATCTTCAAAGATAAGTTGTGCGAGTTTAACCGGGTGCTACGTAGTACGAGAGAAAGGTATTTTTCTGAAATGATTGAAGGCTGCAGCAACAATCTGCGTGTTCTGTTCTCAACAGTTAATAGATTAACAAACCCCCCTGTTCAGATGCCATTAGAGCTTACTTCCAAGCGCAAAGGCAATGCACATTTTTTCAATGACAAGGTTCAAAGTATCAAAAACGCCATTGTCTCCAATCCACAGATAACCATCCAACAGCCAAAAAGGCTCTCTGAGCTAACTCACTTTGCACCTGTAGATGATAAAAATGTCCAAGAGATAATCTCCAGTTTGAGCTCCTCCACATGCAGCCTGGATGTACTACCCACTAGATTTCTGAAGTCTGTTCTGAGCAGTCTGTTACCTTCACTCACACAGATAGTAAACATGTACCTTCATTCTGGAATATTCCCAAAGGCCCTGAAAACTGCAGTCATCAGGCCCCTGCTAAAAAAGAGCAGCCTGGATGCTACGGTACTTAACAACTATCGTCCCATCTCAAATCTGCCATTTATGGGGAAAGTCCTTGAAAAAGTTGTTTACCTACAGCTTACTAGATTTCTTATATTCAACAACTCATTTGATATGTTTCAGTCCGGCTTTAGACCCCACCACAGCACTGAGACTGCTCTCGTTAAGGTTACAAACAATATCCGGCTGAACACTGACGCAGGCAAAGTCTCAATCTTAATCTTGTCAGATCTGAGTGCAGCTTTTGACACCGTCGACCATGAGATCCTCTTACAGAGACTAGAGGACTGGGTTGGCGTCGCTGGCACCACCCTAAGTTGGTTTAGGTCTTACCTTGAAGACAGGAAGTACTTTGTGGAGATTGGAAACTGTCTCCGATCATATTGCCCTGACCTGTGGAGTACCACAGGGGTCGATCCTGGGACCTCTTCTGTTCAATCTCTACATGCTGCCGTTAGGTCAATTAATACGCAGAAACAAAGTGTCCTATCACAACTATGCAGACGACACTCAGATCTATGTCTCACTGACTGCAGGAGAACATGGACCAGTGGACTCACTCCTTCACTGTATCTAACAGATCAGTGGGTGGATGCAAAACAACTTCCTTCAGCTAAACGCAGACAAAACTGAAATAATTGTCTTTGGTCCCCAGAAACAAAGAGAGCGTCATCTGTCACCTCCAGTCTCTCTCCCTAAAACCTTCAAACAAGGTCAGAAATCTAGGGGTAATACTGGACTCAGACTTAAATTTTAATAGCCACATCAAATCAGTAACATCAGCAGCTTTTTACCATCTAAAAAACATTGCCAGGATCAAAAACATAGTGTCTAAAGCAGACCTGGAGATTCTTATCCATGCATTTGTCTCCAGTAGGTTAGACTACTGCAATGGCCTGCTCACAGGTCTGTCCAAACAGGCTGTAAAACAGCTGCAGTACATTCAAAATGCAGCAGCTCGAGTCCTGACAAGAACCAGGAAGTACGACCACATTAGTCCAGTCCTCAGGTCTCTGCACTGGCTTCCTGTGGCTCAGAGAATAGACTTTAAAACAGCTCTGTTTGTATACAAGTCTCTCCATGGCCTCGCACCAAAATATATTAGTGACATGTTAGAACCATACGAACCAGCCCGGACTCTGAGGAGCACAGGGACTGGACTCCTGTTAGTGCCCAGAGTCAGAACTAAACATGGGGAGGCTGCTTTTCAGATTCATGCTGCTAAAATCTGGAACAGTCTTCCTGAAGATGTGAGACAGGCCTCCTCTCTGACAATGTTTAAAACCAGGTTAAAGACAGTTCTGTTTAGCTGTGCATACAACTGAGGGATTTTATATTTGTATCTTTCTTTTTAATGTTCTGTGATTATTTATGATTTTAATGCTTTCTTGTTTTGTTCAGCACTTTGAATTGCCTTGTGTATGAATTGTGCTATATAAATAAACTTGCCTTGCCTTGCCCTGCCATAACAAGAAACAACACATCAATAACAAAAATATCTTATCTAAACAGCTGTAATGACTGCATCTCTCGTCACGTACTGCTTTTTGGTGGATGGGAGGAAGCCGACCATCTCCATGGCCTGATGCAGCCTCCTGTACTCCTGCCCCAGACTCTCCTCATCCTCCAACTGCAAGTCGCCCTGAAATAAATCAACAAATGGGTTTGAGATTTTACCCTTTACATGTTTCACTCGTGTTAGTCCTTTTCTTTTGATGCATTTAATTTTGTGTTTGCATTGCATTTTGACAGGAAAGTTTTGAATATATTAGTATCTCATACGAAGGGAGTATTTGTACTCAGTGAAAATAGAAGCTTTTATTCCAGCTGAAAGATTAATTTACATTTAAGTTACATTACAAATAGTTTTGTTTTTGTTGTACATTCTGATAAAGGCTATAACACGCGATTTCCTCCATGATTTAGCATAAATTGTGTTAATTTGACATAATAAATGATGCAGATCTAACTGCAACTTGTGCCAAGGAGGATACATATTTTAAACAGCAAAGTGGAGCAATTAACTTAAACAAGAAATATTACAAACAATTTTTGGCCTTAACAATTTTTAAATGATATTTGGAATTGCATTTCCACTGAGACAAACGTAATACATACATACCATCTTTTACATTTTTACTCAAGAATGAAACATATAGACCACTTCAAAAACTATTCAATTCATTCGGATTAGGATAAAGAGAAAAATACCTGCGCCAATGTCCCAATGATAAACACTTTAATATAATTTATAGCACACAAGAAAAGTTAAATTTAGGCGTTAGAGCTGCTTTGGACAAATGAACTGGGCTGACAGAAGACAGAAACAGCTCTTCATTCAAACCAGACCAGGTCACTGGTCAAAATTTCAAATCAAATCAAACTACGTTTTGAAATAAATAAAACAGAGCAGAGGAAAGCTGCGAAGAAGGCATCTCTCGTCATGTACAGTGGTCCCTCATTTGTCCTGGGGTTACCTTCCAAAAATAACCCTCCCATAACCAAAACCCGTCAAGTTTTAAGGCTGTAAAACCCCTCACCCACATACCACCTGAACTCACGACTGCTGAAGTACAATTGTGGAGATATCACAACCTGTTCGTTGTAGGTGTGAGCAACTGCAGCTGTCAAAAGCCATGCATACACGGTAGAATACAACTGCAGAGGACATTGCGCGGCGGGGCAGGAGTCCTGCTCCTGAGGGCTACAGGAAGGCTGCAGTAGTAATTTGAACTAATCCCAGAAGCCTAAAAAGTCTTCTTCTGACTTTAAATAAAAGTAACTCATGTTATACTGGCGATTATACGGTATTGTATATGATGTTGTTGGAGTACGCAGCACTTGAGAATCATGCTGTATAAAAAAAGTGCAAAATTGCACAATGAAGTGAGAAAAAAGATGTGAACCGCATTATAGCGAGTGACCACTGTGCACATATCCTCTTTGAGATACCGTGGACCAATCACGCAATGGCTTGATTGGTCTTGAGTTTCAGAGAGCAGGGCATCCCAGTGGAAGAACCGTTTTACCTACAACTATCGTAACTTTTGCAGATGACGCGATTCAGAAGGATTGGTATACAAGAAGTGCCTCAATAAAAGTCTGCCCTTGGTGTAACCCAGATTATTTCAACATTATTGTAAACGCCTGGGAGAAATATTTCTACCATTTCTATATTCATCATTATTAAGAAAACGACTTAATCATAAGAAATACCACTTAAAATGATTTGAACATGCTGTCAAAGGAGCTCAGATCAGATCAGAAGTATCTATGTCGCACTAAACCATTGTTCACCTGTCTGAGGTAGTGGAAGTCCTGCGGCTTCTGCAGATGGAACTCTTTCTGTTCTTCTTTAGAAGCTCCGACCAAGAGATAGTAGAACACATGGTAGTTCCTACATCAGAGAACAAGTAGAAGTAGTATTAGACAGGTGGAACTTTATTGTAATTTTGATATATTATACATTTAATTTATCACCTTTCATTCTTGTCTCGTGACACCAAGCGAAACTTTTCAAGAAGGTACTTTTCAATAACTGCCCTGTAACAGACAGTGACAGTCTGTTCCATCAGTTCCATCTAATTCATACAAATACCAACTTTTATAGTTTCACATGTCCAAACTTTACCATGACAACAACATGTAATTTGGTCAATAATAATAAAAAACCATCCTTGGAACTTTGTGCCATACCCTCTGATGACTCCGCTCTCCAGATAGTTCAACTGGATAAACTTCCCGAAGCGGCTGGAGTTGTTATTCTCTTCAGTCTTGGCGTTTCCAAAAGCCTGTGAAACGAGAGGGCATTAATATGAACCCACATAAACATCAAATGTTATGGAGCTGGCACCAGACGATAAACAGCTTTGAATCAAACAGCCTTCTTTGAAGCCGTTTTGCGGAGCACGGCTTCAGTATAAATCTCACAAATGTGTTAGTCCCAACATGTAAGATTACACAAAAGAAAAAAAAATCCAAGCGTGATGTAAATAGTTTGATGTTAATTGTAAATAGAAGTGATAAGCCAAAAGCTGAATAAGGAACTTACTACTTGGTAAGTATAAAAAAAATGTATAGTTCACAAATGAATAAGTGACCTGACACAACAGTATTGAGGATTGTTTAAACTTGGTCTTGGCCATCAAAGGGAAACCACTGGTAAAGATATAATCATAAAGTTTAGCAAGGCATCTATCACAAGTTTGTCTCATGAAAGTTTGCTTTTCTCGGATTATTTTCAAAGGGCCATTGGATCATTGTGGTGACATAACTCGTTTGTTTTTAACTGCAGCTAAAGCACAAGTCCAAGAAAATTCTCTCAATAGGACAATACTGTATATCATTTTGTAATTTAAGCATATATTACAAGAATATTACCCTAAGACATAATAAGGATATAAATTCCAGTAATTATTTTCATAATATGACACTAAAGTGGCCGAGTCATCATTCCAGTGTGTGTAAACAGTGTGTAGGTGTAGGGTTAAAGGTATACAAGAGGATTTTCTACTTCCGGGTGGATCATCAACACTATTGGTCCTCCCAAATGTCAATCATTCTGTTTATACGTCCTTGTCCTATAAGAGCAGAGAGTTTTGTTCAAAAAGTAGAAAGGGCGGTTCTTTCCTAAAATATGGGAAAATCCTCCTTTATACCTTTAAGTCTTGACAAGACTAAGCTGCACATCAACATTCCTAAAATATTCACTCAATATATTGAAAATGAACATGTGGAAAGAGAAGTCTTTCATGTTATATTATTCTATTATTAAACCATGGGCCACTGTTCACTTGTCTGAGGTAGTGGAAGTCTTGCGGCATCAGCACGTGGAATTCAAAGTGGACAACAATGATAATGAGAAAGATAGAAAAAGATTTGAAGTGGAGAATGAGGAGCAGGTGTGTGGCAAGTTCCAACACGTGGTTCTACAAAATGCAACGTGGGTAAAAATGTGAGCTGGCTTTTCAGGCTGCTTAGACCAGGAAACCCGACTTCTGTTTGTAATGTAGCTCGCGAAAATTCAATTTGGTAGACGTCAGCCAAAAGCTACCCCCTCCAGGCCGGTTCGCTTCCCCAGCCTATCGCTCGGCAAACGCCCCCTTCCAATCATCCGTGCCGGACAGGCAGCCGCTTAAAAGCGGAGCAACTCCCACTCTCTGCCTTCTCGAAGCCTCGCAAGCTCCTGAAGCCTTGCAGAGAATCGTCTGGAGGAATCGTTTTCGTCTACTTACGCTACTCGGCGCGTCCCTGGCGTCCTCCGTCTGGCTGCTTGTGGTCTGCTCCTCCTCCGCGTCCCTGCACTGGTCTGCTCCTCCTCCGCGTCCCTGCACTGGTCTGCTCCTCTTCCACGTCCCTGCACCTGCTGTGGTTCGCATATCTCCACTGCTCTCCTCCTCTGCGGGCTCTTTCTGCGGGCTGCTCCGCGGGGCCCTCCGCGGGTTTCTGTGCGGCTCGTTCCTCGTGGTCTGCTGCCGCACGCAGAAGGTCTGTGCGCGTGCCGCGTTGTCCCGTTGCTTTCCCAAGTCTCCTGGCATGTGAGTACAGTGAGTGTGCTGACCGCGGACAGATTAATCCCGGAGTTCTGGGCTGCAGGCGATTGGTTTTTGCCCTACGCACTTGACTGCAGGCGCCAGTTTTTTTTCGCCCCGAGCTTGGTCTGCAGGCTCCGTTTCACATGTGTCTGAGCTAACCGAGGGGCAATGCATATTAAATGGCATCAATCTCTATCGTCTGAGGGATATACGAGGAGCTATGTGCATTAATTCAGATCATGTTCTGCCACTTGCAGTAAAACCATGCATTAAATAGCTAGGTCGCTGGTATTAAATTAGGTAACTAACTGCAGTGTTGCATTTTGAAAGTGCAGCAGGAAGAAAAAGGGCCAAACGTGAATCTGCAATGGGTGTGAAGTAGTGTTGGAGCTATGAACGCATGGATCAGTGATCGTTCATGCGCATCTGCCATAACCAAAGCAGAAGATGGCTCCAGGGGACGTCTGTTATTCGCATGGGAATGTTTCGGATTCGGGTTGATTTATTCCCTCAGGCTCTTAAACAACCGTGGGTTGGTTCTCTGACCGCCGCTGCTGCCGGTCCCCGCTGCCGTTCCTACTGATGCCTGATCCCGCCGCTGCTGTTCCTGCTGCCGCTCCTGCTGCTGCCTGTTCCTGCTGCCGCTCCTGCTGCTGTCTGTCCCTGCTGCCTGCTCCTGCTGCTCCTACTACTACATGTGCCGCTGCCGTTCCGCAGGCTCCCAGGCTGCACCCGTCTCTGTGGCTCGGCTCTTTCAGACACGTACGTAACCTGGCTCACGGAGACAAGCGGCGCACGCCGGCGTGACACGTCTGTCTGTTCGTATGAATCGCTTTGTGGTGCTGCTGCTCCTGCTAATGCTGCTTCTGCTGCTTCATACTGTTACCGCTACTGCTGCTACTGCTGCCGCTGCTGCTTCATACTGCTACTACTGCCGTGCTGCTGCTGCTTCATGTACTTCGTCATCTCTCTTCACTTCGCTTCTCTTACTGAAACACTAAACAGCTACAACATATTCTACTGCCGTGGCTTTGATACAGGGTTTTGCCGTTATTATCTACGGATGCCAGCAGCTGCTGCTGCCGCGGCTGATACAGGTCGTTGCCGTTATTATCTGAGGTTACTGCCGCTGCTGCTACTGCTACTGCTACTGCTGCAACCCACTCTCTCAGAAGCTTATCCTGCTTCTAATGGATGCAGCCCGGCCGAGTATGCCGCGCGGCACTGGACTCGCACCTATGCTCCCAGGGTCACTTCGGCGGTCGTGCTTCATCTCTCTACTTAATCTTCTGATTCTATCAGATGCAGCTGGCCGAGTAGCTGCGCTGAGCCGTCAATTGGACTCCTAATCAAAGGCATCCATACCGTGTTCTTCACTCTTCTGATCGCAGGCTCCCCATCATGCTGCCCATCCTGCAGCGGCACTGAACTCCGGCTCATCTTCCAAGTACATGTCTGCCCTCCTCGCAGCATCTTCCTGCTCGCCTTCCATGGCTTCTCTGCATAAGCGTTCACTACTGCACACTCAACCTTCGTGCGGTCCGAGACACGGCTTTTCCCGACCATCCTACTATCCTGATTATCTACTCTCCAACCCAAGATTCTAAGCGTAAGGGCGCCTGCAACTTCATGGCCCTCTCCGATATGTCTCTGCCCCTCCAGGTCTCGGCTTCTACACGGACGTGCCCCTTCCGTGGGTTTTGGGGGGTTTATTTCCAGGACCATCGCGGCCTCGCTGGGGCTCCCCCACACCTCTCTGCAACAGCTGGGGCGCCGGTCCTCTGCGGCTTTCTCCGCCTACATCAGGCCAGACGCGTCCGCTATCCTGCCTGCACAACGTCAACTGGCTTCCTCGTAAGCTCCCAGCAAAGCAATACGAAGCAAAGTAAGTGATCCAATAAGATTCTGGTGGCGGCACGCACTTCTCTCAAACACTCTCCGCTGCCGCAGCGTCTGACGGAACGTGATGCGAGCGCTCACGTTCCCAGCGCGCAAAGACAACCCCGCCGCAGCGTCTGGTTAATTGTGATGCGAGCGCTCACGTCCCAGCGCTCAAAGATAACCCTGCCGCAGCGTCCGGTTGATCGTGATGCGAGCGCTCACGTCCCGGCACTCAAAGATAACCGCATATAACGGTCACAGCACATAGTGATAGCGGTCATAGCGTTAGTGATAGCGGTCATAGCGTCAGTGATAGCGGTCATAGCGTCAGTGATAGCGGTCATAGCGTCAGTGATAGCGGTCATAGCGTCAGTGATAGCGGTCATAGCGTCAGTGGTAGCGGTCATAGCGTTAGTGTTAGCGGTCACAGCATAGCAAAAAATGGTTAGCGCATAAACGGTTCACAGCATAGAGATAGCGGTCACAGCATAGCGATAGCGGTCACAGCATAGCGATAGCGGTCACAGCATAGCGATAGCGGTCACAGCATAGCGATAGCGGTCACAGCATAGCGATAGCGGTCACAGCATAGCGATAGCGGTCACAGCATAGCGATAGCGGTCACAGCATAGAGTAGCCACGACGTCTGTTCCCTGCAAACCAGGCTGCAAAACTCCATCAACACACTCAGCCTTTTTGGGGATTGTACGCGCTCCATCGCAGGAGCCTCTCCGATCTGAAGGCCGCACCGGGGCCTAGGGCGCCAAACCACCTCAATAAATACTCAAAACCATTTTCGTTTCTCGTCTCTCCAAATTGAAATGTAGCTCGCGAAAATTCAATTTGGTAGACGTCAGCCAAAAGCTACCCCCTCCAGGCCGGTTCGCTTCCCCAGCCTATCGCTCGGCAAACGCCCCCTTCCAATCATCCGTGCCGGACAGGCAGCCGCTTAAAAGCGGAGCAACTCCCACTCTCTGCCTTCTCGAAGCCTCGCAACCACCGCCTCCCCTCCTCCTCCTCTTCACCCTGCCTCCAACCTGCCTCCAATCTGCCTCCAATCTGCCTCCAATCTGCCTCCAATCTGCCTCCAATCTGCCTCCAATCTGCCTCCAATCTGCCTCCAATCTGCCTCCAATCTGCCTCCAATCTGCCAAAATGCCGCCACCAGTGCCTAGGTCCCGGGGGATTGTACGCGCTCCATCGCAGGAGCCTCTCCGATCTGAAGGCCGCACCGGGGCCTAGGGCGCCAAACCACCTCAATAAATACTCAAAACCATTTTCGTTTCTCGTCTCTCCAAATTGAACTACTATTGTGTGTATTGTAACAATTGTTTCATTTACAGTATACATTGCATAATTTACTGCCATGTCTAAAGTGCGTTCAATGTAACTTGACTCTAGTCGACCAATTTAGAAAATATTTACATTCTTTATTTATTTATTTATTTATTTATTTTGAACCATGCACAATACACATTTTTACATATATCGATGCAGACAGATAACCCGTACCTGGTTCGAAAAGGAGTTGGATGAAGCAAATGCTTATTGGGTTCCAACCCAAAGTGTTTAACAATATCATGCAGTAGAATTCTTGAAAATATGACAATACATTACAACAGTTATACAATACTACCACCGATGGTATAAGACAGACAACACTAAACACACACACACACACACAGGCCCAAACACACTCCGACCCTACACCTCTCACCCACTACTTGCTCTGTGCTCAAGGCATCACTCTCTTACTTCCACATATTTGTTCAATAAATCTTTTTTAAACATTCTTTTAAATGTGATCAGGTTTGAGCAGGTCTTTAATTCATCTGATAAATCATTCCAAACAGCTGCTCCTCGCACTGAGATACACATTGATTTTAAAGTAGTCCTACATTTAGGCACATACACTTTTTTACTGCCTCTAAGAATGTATATATCCTTTCCTGTTTAATTAAGTTTCAGTAAGAAAGATATATCTTGTATTCTCATATTTATTAATAACAACCTTGTTTTTGCTTTAGTCATTTTGCATAGAGCTGAAGTAGGACACTTATAACTAATAGTTGAGCTTTTATCACGGCCCCAAATGAGTCGACCAATTGATCGACTGCTTTTTCTTTGGTCCACTACTAGAAATAACATGAAGTGTGCCTTTACATAAACACACTGTTTCCATTCCGGCATGAAAGGAAATCAGTACGTGTACTTAAATGATGAAAAATTCTGCAGTCCGGTCTGCAGACAGACCCTGAATGCATATTGACAAATGCAGTGTTAAAGCAATGATACTTGAATGTTAAAATCAATAAAGACAAATGAAGTGTGGGACAGCGCTCTGCTAATGAAGCATGAGTTTATGTGCCGCTCTTTCACTTGTGATTACATTTTCTTCCAAAACTTTTATAATGAGAACAAATCAAATGTGCCGCTTCTTTCAACTTTCCACTAATGTGTACTACACTTTTATATTATATCTTCTTAAGCTTTTTTTACTTGAGCGGTAAAGGAATTGGTTCTGGACATAGTGGGGCCTTTAGAACGAAGCAGTGCAGGTCACCGTGAATTCATTTTAGTTCTATGCGGGACTAGCAACACGGTTCATCCCGAAGCGTTACCACTAAAAACAATCAAGGCCAGAAATGAATGCTAACTGTTGTTCCAAATGTTCTCTCGAGTGGGGATTACCAAGGGAGGTTATGACGGACTGTGGGACATAACTCATGTCTAGATTATTACGACAGGGATTTATAAGTAACTAGTATTAAGGGACTTAAGACCACCCATACCACCCCCAGAACGGACGAGGCTAGTTTGAGCGGTTAGAACAAATTGAAAAATATGGCTGCAGAAAGTTTGTTTCGAACACAGGCGCAGACTGGGACAGTGGTTGCCGTACCTGTTGTTTTCCTACCGCGAAGTCCCACAGGCCTCAACGGGGTTCACTCCATTTGAATACTCTATGGACGCCAGGTGAGGGGGCCGCGTGACTTACTCAAAGACTACTGGGAGAATCAACCCCTCGGGAGAGAACGTGTTGGGCCTATGTAGTTAAGATGAGGCAACGCTTTGAGGAAATGTCTGAGCTGGCACAAGAGAATATGAAGGACTGCTCAACAAAACCGAAAGTGTGGTCCGACCGCCCAGAGCCAGCGAAGAAGCTTCAAACCAGGTCAAAAGGTTCTCCTTACTCCTTCCCACCTCGATAGCAAGCTCCTGTCTAAATGGTATGGCCTATGAAATTCACAAAAATGTGGGGTGAGCTTCACATATGAACTGGTTTATGCAGACAGAACCAAAAAGCATCAGACCTTATGTGAATTTGCTGAAAGGAACTTTTTTTCTCGTCCAGTATCTGTCCCTCAGCTGTTGATCCGGTCTGTGCAAGGACGCAGAAACCCCAGAGAAAGTTAACCTGGAAGTCTGGGTGAGCAATCTGTGGTCTGATACGTCCATCTGTCTATCTCTCAGCAGAAAGAGGTGACTTTCACTCATTGACTCAGGCTCTTCAAAGAACCTCTGGTTACACTGGACCTGGTACAGCACACATCCGGCTGAAACTGAGGCGCCGCCACGTCAGAAGAGCTACAGACTCCCGGAGCGGACTAGTGCCAGTGCTGAAAAGGGAAATCGAAATCGATGCTTGAACTGGGTATAATTGCGTTATCCAGTAGTGGAATGGTGTAGTCCAGTGGTGTACTTGTGACCAAAGAAAGATGACTCACTGAGATTTTGCATAGCACTTTCCGTACCTGAATTCTGTTTCACTGTGTGCCCCTTACCCAATGCCCAGGATTGATGGGGAGCTGAGGAGCGAGTGGGAAAAGCCAAATACCTCACCACCTTAGACTTGAGCACAGGCTACTGGCAGGTGGCGCTGTCTCCTGAGGTCCAAGAATTGACGGGCATCAGAATCCATTTGGTATGATACCAATTTCGAGTTATTCCATTTGGACTTCCAGGGGGGGGGGGCGCCCAGCCACTTTTCACGACGGCTTATGGACAATGAGCTGAGAGATGTTTCAGCGTTCGCGGCGGCATATCTGGCGATGTCGGTATCTACAGCCGAAACTGGGACGAACACATGGCTTCATCTCAAGGAGTCTGAAGCGCATTAAAGCAGCTGCAGCCCTTACTCTTAACCCGCAGAATGCTGTTTGATGCGCGGATAAGTAGAGTACCACGGTTTGTGATCGGCCAAGGGAGCTCCGACACGGTGGGGAAAATGGAGGCAATCCTTTCCGTTCCCGTCCCCAACCAAAGAAGAAAGGTAAAGAGTTTCCTCGGTCTGGTGGCTGGTACCAGAAATTTGTTCCTCACTTTTCAGATTGCTCGGCTGTTCTTCATGATCTCACCCAAGCACGGCCCCAAGAGAAGGTGAGATGGAGTGATCGCTGTGCCCAGGGCTTTCAGAGATCTCAAAGAGTCAATTAATGAGCACACATTCTTCAAACCCTGATTAAACCAACCCTTATTCTACCAACTGATGGCATCAGAGAGTAGGTCTGGGGGGAGTTTTTGATGCAGGAGGTGGATGGAGAGAGGAGACCCAGTGGCCCTTTTTAAGTAGAAAACTGCTGGACCGAGCGACAAAGGTATTTCAACAGTAGAGAAAGAGTGCTTGGATCCTGAAGTGGGCAATTGAGTCGCTGAGGTACTACTTGATGGGGAGTATTCAGCTTGGAAACTGACCACCGTTGCCTCTTCAGTGGCTCCACAAGATGAAAGATCAAAACCAGAATTGCTGGGTGTTAGGCTCTACAGCGTATAACTTCATGTTTACTACAAGCGCGGGCAGTGCATATAGTTGCTGATGCTCTCTCCAGGAATCATGAAAATTTAGAAGGGCTGCAACCTTAGCGAGGGGGGGAGGAAATGTAATGTAGCCAGAGTCATTATGGGTGTGTAACAGGTGGAGGGGAAATGAGACATAATTGTTTTCAATACAGTTTATTAAAGATTGGGTTTTAATGTAAAACGTGCAAACTGTAATACTCACCTTTTTGTTTCATGTTTGTCTACGCACCTAAAGAGGGGTTCCGGGTGCATCCCACTCTGCAGAGAGGAGGGGTGTCCTGGGTTTTATTTTGTGACTTGAGTAATGGGGTAGAAATAATAAAACACTGCTAAATTATAAGAGAATATTTTTGTAATTTGTCGAGGATATATGCACTGCGTTAATTATTGCTGTATTTTTTTGTGTATTTTGGAGCTGCAGTGAGTGTGGTCTAATTGCTGTCACCTAGGCTATAAAAGAGGCCACCTGCTCTGAGTGAGAGCGTGCTGGTGGACATGCGGTCCTGATTTTTAACACAAAAAATGTAACATACTGTAAATAACCTCACGGATCTGCCACTGGAAGTGCCTCTGCGTAATTTGTTCCTCTAACATCCTCATAAGTGCCAGCCTGCCATGACAGTGTCACAGGGGGGTGGCAGTCAAAGCTGCACCCAGTACACAGAGCCACCAGCCCCACCTGATCCTCCTGCAGGTGGTGAGTCCACAGCGCTTGATCTTTCAGCGGGGACTTCAGGCAAAGTGGGGTTAAGTGTCTTGACCGAGGGACACAAGACGCAGTCTCAGTGGCGCCTTTAGGACAAGGCCATTCTCCACTGCGCCTTTTTATGTGTTCTCATTTACATGCATGTGTATCTGCAAAAGCTTAAAGATATAACTATCGCAGCATGGTTAACACAAAGCAATTTGCTTTATTCAGATGTTTAATTTTTTTTTGGCAATGACTTTTTAGTGACTTTATTTTACATTTCTCCAACTGGCTTGAAGTTTCATGTGAAGCTGAAAATTATTTTTCTGTCCAGTGGCAAAGCTTTAGAACTTGTTTCAGCCTATAAGCCCCATTTCCACCAGCCCTACTCGGCTCTACTCTCCCTGGTTGTGTTGCCATTACACTTTAGTAATTGGTACCATATCCAATCAACAAACTCGCAACAAACCAGTGTCCGTAGAAATTCCTTGGTAACCATGGCTTCCAGTAGCCAAGAGTTATTCCATGATATCTGTGGGATTTTTGGACCATTCTTTCTTTACAAAAGCCTGACATATGTCTGGGCTGTCAATCATGCACTGCTCTGTTGGGGCCGATCCACAAACGTTCTATTGTGTTTTAAGTTAGGAGACACTGAGGAGTCTTCATACATTTTAACTTCCAGCTTCTGAATCCCAGAAATCACTTCTGCAATTTGGAACAGGAAGTCAATGAGCCTTTTGTTTTGTTTTTCATAAACATTGCAGCATATAGTGAACAATATCTAAAATGATTACATTAAAGGAGATATTTTATGCAAAATTGAGCTTACGCCATTGTTACAACATTGCTCCCTCCTCCAAAGCAGACCTGGTGTTTTTATATTCACCCACACTTTTATCAGGAACTTCAGGCACAAACTTGCCTCTACGGAATATCTACACAATCTTCCTAAATTGTGATCCTCAGGATTTGGTGACGGACACTCGTGCACGTGTAGCAGTGACAAAAACAATACAAACATTTTACAGATATGTAACTGTTTCTCTTTGGACATTCGTGAGAAACAGGAGACTTAACTGTAGTGATATGAGAAATACAGGATGTTTTTCTATATAATAAAAAGTGCTTACACTTTTACAATCTTAGATATCTCTGCAAAGCTTTTGTGGCCATAATTTGTCATTATGAATAAGTTTTTGGCTTAAATATGGCTATTATGAAGTAAGCCATCAGTATGTTATGAAACTCAGTTTCAGTTTTTCTCTATTCTTTCATCCAATCACAATCTGGAATGTGTCATTGTGACACAGACTGATGAACCATTGACCCAACATGAGTGTGAGCCCAAGTTTCCATTTTGAATTTCAGCATTAATTCCCATTTTACCACTATGACATCACACTCAGGCATTTCCGTCTTATGAAACAAAAGTATTTTCAGGTGAATGAATGTCCTTTACCTCCAGCTGGTAATTTTTGAATTTGGAAATAAAAATGACTTTGGTGGTAGCATAGGGAATTAATGGGCAGAAAGCTTTTTTACCCTGCATACTTGTTTCCATAGATTTTTACCATAGATTTTTACTCAAGATAGTATAACATATTTAAAAAATGTAAATAACAAATTAAATGCTTTCATAATACATTTTTATCGCCAAAATTATGCATCTTATTATTTCTTCTCTTTATGTTGTACTTCCAGTTGTTGCTGAGTGATGCTGAGCTGGGCCTATGTGGTTCAGGATGAGCGCTCTGAACCGTGCCGGGACTCTGGACCATGGCCCCTCCGAATCCCGTGTGGTCCAAATCTATCCCCGACCAACCCGGGACCCCGCCACATACTGTCCTCTACAGATCACTCATGGCGACACGGCTCGGGCTGTCGTCAAAAATGCTGTTCTGATGCTGGGCCTGGACTCTAATCAGTCTTACAGACTGATAGAAATCAAAGAAAATGAAGAGGAGGAAAATCATTTGGACTGCGACGACTTCCCATTGGATTCGGTACTACTGTGGCCTCCCAAAACTCAAAAATGGCATTCGAAAACCAACGGCTACTACTTCATCCTGCAGCAAGTCCCCAATGGCAAAAGTAAAAGCGACGAATATGACGATCTATGCAACCTTGCTGAACTTACAGAGGAAAGCATCACGGAAACTTTGCGTCAACGCTTTTACAAACTCAAAATTTACACTTATACAAGCCGCATCCTCATCGCCATCAACCCCAACAAGTTCCTGCCTGTTTATTACAATCCCAAATACATCAAAATGTATGAGAACCAGCCACTGGGAAAGCTAAGCCCCCATATATTTGCCATAGCGGCGGCTGCCTATAGGAACATGCTGAGCAGCCAAACAGACCAGTGTATTGTGATTTCTGGGGAGAGTGGATCAGGGAAGACGGAGAGTAGTAGTTTTTTGGTGCATTGCCTGACAGCTCTGAGCCAGCAGACGTACTCAAGCGGACTGGAGAGGATCATACTGGGAGCAGCACCTGTGTTAGAGGTAAGATTTAAGACGAGGGGATTTTGGGGGCAGGGAGTGAGAATTTTTCAGGTAAAAGTGATGTTGCGATTGTAAGTTATCAATTCTTTGTTTAAGTCTAGATCCCATATTGCCAAAAGCAGGGAGAGAAATCTGAATAAATCGAATAATCTGCCTTTTTGAAATTAATAGTTGATATTTGCGCCTTAGTGCGGTAATTTCTCAGTGGGGTAAGGTTCTGGTCCTGCTTCTCTGGGTTGCCATTGTTTAGACTAATCTTGCAACCTAAATGTAATGTAAAGAACAGTTCACACGGAGAATGTTTCCAGACAAAGCACATTTGTTATATTTGAGATTCAGAAAAAACTAATTGAGCCTAATTGTGACTAACTAGTGACAGTGCTGAGTGGCAATGTTATTGTCAAATGGTCCTGTAGATTGATGCTGTCATATAAGCACAAGCCAGAGTTCAGTGTGTCTGTTACAGTGATATAATGTATTTGAATTCTTGGAGAAGGTTTGTGGCTGTAACTGATCCATAACTGATGTCACATGTCGTCTGTAATTGTCCTCAGCCCAGTTCACCAACTCTTGGACAGTGATTGGTTACAGTCAGAGCCTAAATTGTTAATTTGATGAAACTACAAAAGTGGGGCCTGTTGGTCAAACTTTGCTCTCTTGTTTTGTCCTTTGAGTCTCCCCCTTTAGAGCCCCAAACTCGGCTCTTCTCAGTCAACGTCAGAAAACTGTGATGTAACCCTGCTGCTTGTTTACCCTCCCTTAATCACAATGCAGCCTGTCTTTGTGCCAGTCACATTATTAAAAAATCATTTAGGGGAGGACTTTGTCAGGTTGTGTGCATATTGGGATAGTGATTACCAGTTCACCTGAAATGTGCCTCATATGCATACTGTATATATGAAGTACTTCCACAGTATGCTTTTATATATATTTAGTCAGCCGCCAATTGTGCAAGTCCTTCCACGAAAATGATGAGATGCCTGTAATTTTCATCATATATATTCCTCAACTTTTAAGACTTTTTAGTTGTGGGAAATAAGTATTTATTCAAAAACAAAAGTTAATCTCAATGCTTTGATATATATATATATATATATATGTATATATATATATATAATGTGTGTATATATGATATAATATAATATAATATGTGTTTATGTTTTCACAAGGTTTTCCTACGCTGTTCTTGGTATTTATGGCCCTTTCCTCCATGCAGATCTCTTCTAGAGCAGTGATGTTTTGGGGCTGTCGCTGAGCAGCACAGACTTTCAACTCCCTCCAATGATTTTCTATGGGGTTGAGATCTAGAGACTGGCTAGGCCACTCCAGGACATAAGTATGCTTCTTATGAAGCAACTTTTTTGTTGCCGGGAAGTGTGTTTGGGATTATTGTCATGCTGAAAGACCCAGCCACGCTTTATCTTCAATGCCCTTGCTGATGTAAGGAGGTTTTCACTCATCTCACAAAACATGTTCCCTTTCATTCTTTCCTTTACACGGATCAGTCGTTCTGGTCCCTTTGCAGAAAAACAGCCCCAAAGCATGATATTTCCACCCCCATGCTTCACAGTAGGTGTGGTGTTCTTTTGGATGCAACTCCGCATCTGTCCTCCTCCAAACACAACGAGTTGAGTTTATACCTTAAAGTTCTATTTTGGTTTCATCTGACCATAGGACATCCTCCCAATCCTCTCTGCACCCAACTGCTGTCTAGCAAACTACAGATGGGCCTGGACACGTCTGACACTGCGTCCAAGGAACACCATACCTACTGTGAAACCTGGGGGTGGAAACATCATCTTTGGGGCTAATTAACCTGGACTTCTGTTATTGACTAAATTGTGTTTAGTTGGAATATCTGTCACATTGTTTTGTAATTTTTGTGGAATACCTTTGATGAAAATACTGCCATCTCATCTTTTTAAGTTGAAGGACTTGTACAATTGGTGGCTGACTAAATAGTTTTTTGCTCCACTGTACACTAGAAAAGGCCACACGTATTTTGTTTTTGAATAATTGTGTCCCATTTTTAACATACCGTGTCAGCAGTTCATATTGTGAAATATAGTCTTTTAATCCACTTCCTTCGATGAGGATGTGTATATAAGATGCCTAAGGAGTCAGAACCACATGATGGTCATGAACATGTCAGGTCTGGCTGGTCCAACAGAAATCATTATTGACATTGTCTTTGAGTTTGTTGACTGTAAATCATTCACTCCATTTCAGTTGTAGTCAGTCAGGAATTGCAAGCATTTCAAGCAGGGGTGTCCAATCCATCTAGTAAAAAAGCCACTTTAGCTCGCCACAATTATCCAGGGCCCGGCAACATGGATCGTAATTGTTTTCACTGGTTCCGATTTTTAAGATGAAGTATGACATGTCCATATTGATTAACATTTGAGCCGAAGTTAACTAAAGACAAATGTGTTCTATCTCACCAGCTGCATTACTGCCATATTCCGAATGCTGTGACACAATAAAAAGCAAATTTAGGTATATATAAATAAAGTTAAGAACTGATTCTGAGATTTACAACAAGGTATAACATGCTTTTATTGGTGAAGCTGAAGTAGTGGCTGGATGACACTGAACTTACAGTTATAGTATAGACAAAATATATGGTTCCAAATTGAGTTTGATGAAGTAAAAGATGGTATAATTCCAAACCCCCATCATCAATTCCACACAATACCATGCAATAACAATGCCATTCAGTCAAGTTTGGAAACAAATTGATGTTGGCTTAGTTTGGACATGCCTGATGATTTAAAGTGATTAGAATAAGGTCAGTAACAGTACACTATCAAACCATGATGATTCCCCAAATTGTCACTGCTGTAGATGGGGAAAAAAACCTAATCAATTCAATATGTTATTTGGCATATAAATATGAATAGTTCATTTTGCGAAAACGAATAAGTGCCATTAGAAAAATATTTTAAAAAGCTTATCTTTACCAAGTTATTTTTTTTTTTTGAAATGCCAGATATACTTTAGTACCACACACATTAAGTTTCAGATTTATCATTTCAGATTATTGGCATTACATCATTTCAGATTTAATGCCAATAATAAACATGTTGAAAATATACACACATGATTTTGAAAAGAGAGATGCCTGCTTTTGCAAATGAAGTCTTTAAATATGAAATCTGCTACTAATATTACTACTAGAGTGTTACTGATGGGAGCTCCTCACTTACATTGCTTCTTAGTTTGAGTCGTAGAAGTAATGTAAGTGAATTGTAGAGCGATGGTGGATAATCTCAGAGCACAGTGTAAATTCTAAAACCGAGGCTTAAATAACATTTTGCCATATCACTTTCGTACACATGCGTTCACTGTACTGTCCTGTGGAATACAGTAGTAATCTAGCAACAGCATCTGAAGAAGTCCATCCATCCATCCATCCATTTTCTTCCGCTTTATCCGTTGCCGGGTCGCGGGGGCCGCAGTCTAAGCAGAGACGCCCAGACTTCCCTATCCACACACACCTCCTCAAGCTCGTCCGGGGGGACCCCTAGGCGTTCCCAGGCCAGCTGAGAGACATAGTCTCTCCAGCGTGTCCTGGGTCTTCCCCGGGGCCTCCTCCCGGTGGGACGTGCCCGGAACACCTCCCCAGGAAGGCGTCCAGGAGGCATCCTGAACAGATGCCCGAGCCACCTCAACTGGTTCCTCTCGACGTGGAGAAGCAGCGGCTCTACTCCGAGCTCCTCCCGTGTGACCGAGCTCCTCACCCTATCTCTAAGGGAGCGCCCAGCCACTCTGCGGAGGAAGCTCATTTCGACCGCTTGTGTCCGCGATCTCGTTCTTTCGGTCATTACCCACAGCTCATGACCATAGGTGAGGGAGGGAACGAAGATTGACCGGTAAATTGAGAGCTTTGCCTTTCGGCTCAGCTCCCTCTTTACCACAACGGTCCGATACAGAGACCGCATCACTGCGCACGCTGCACCGATCCGCCTGTCAATCTCACGCTCCATCCTCCCCTCACTCGTGAACAAGACCCCGAGATACTTGAACTCCTCCACTTGAGGAAGGACCTCTCCACCCACCTGGAGAGGGCAAGGCACCTTTTTCCGGTCAAGCACCATGGCCTCGGATTTGGAGGTGCTGATTCTCATCCCAGCCGCTTCACACTCGGCTGCAAACCGTCCCAGTGCATGTTGCAGGTCCTGGTTCGTTGGAGCCAGCAGGACGACATCATCCGCAAAAAGTAGAGATGAAATCCTGTGGTTCCCGAACCGGACCCCCTCCGGCCCCTGGCTGCGCCTAGAGATTCTGTCCATAAATACAGTGAACAGAACCGGTGACAAAGGGCAGCCTTGGCGGAGGCCAACATGCACCGGGAACAGGTCTGACTTACTGCCAGCAATGCGAACACAGCTCTGGCTCCGGTCATACAGGGACCGAACAGCCCTCAGCAGAGGACCCCGGACCCCGTACTCCCGGAGGACCCCCCAAAGGACCACCCCGGGGAACGCGGTCGAACGCCTTCTCCAAATCCACAAAGCACATGTGGACAGGTTGGGCGAACTCCCATGAACCCTCGAGTATCCGATGGAGAGTATAGAGCTGGTCCAGTGTTCCGCGACCGGGACGAAAACCACACTGCTCCTCCTGAATCCGAGATTCGACCATCGGACGAAGCCTCCTCTCCAGTACCTTGGAGTAGACCTTACCGGGGAGGCTGAGGAGTGTGATCCCACGATAATTGGAACACACCCTCCGGTCCCCCTTCTTGTAGAGAGGGACCACCACCCCGGTCTGCCACTCCATTGGCACCGCCCCCGATCGCCACGCGATGTTGCAGAGACGTGTCAGCCAAGACAGTCCTACAACATCCAGAGACTTTAGATAGTCAGGACGGATCTCATCCACTCCCGGCGCCTTGCCACCATGGAGGCTGCCAACCACCTTGGTGACCTCGGCCAGGGAGATGGAAGTATCCGCCCCAACATCCTCAGCCTCTGCCTCCTGGACGGGGGACGTGACGGGGGGATTGAGGAGAACCTCGAAGTATTCCTTCCACCGCCCGACAATATCCCCAGTCGAGGTCAGCAGCCCTCCACCCGCACCATACACGGTGTTGGCAAAGAACTGCTTCCCCCTCCTGAGGCGCCGGACGGTTTGCCAGAACCTCTTCGAGGCCGACCGATAGTCATGCTCCATGGACTCTCCGAACTCCTCCCAGTCCCGGGTTTTTGCCTCTGCAACAGCCCGGGCCGCGGCACGTTTGGCCTGCCGGTACTGGACAGCTGCCTCAGGAGTCCCACGAACCATCATTGCTCGATAGGACTCCTTCTTCAGCCTGACGGCATCCCTTACTGCCGGTGTCCACCACCGGGTTCGGGGATTGCCGCCGGGACCAGCACCAGAGACCTTGCGACCACAGCTACGAGCCGCCGCATTGGCGATAGAGGAAGAGAACATGGTCCACTCGGACTCGATGTCCCCCTCCTCTGCCGGGACCTGGGAGAAGCTCTCCCGGAGGTGTGAGTTGAAAGTCCGTCTGACAGGGGGCTCAGCGAGACGTTCCCAGCAAACCCTCACTACACGCTTGGGCCTGCCAGGTCTGACCGGCCTCCTGCCCTGCCAGCGGATCCAACTCACGACCAGGTGATGATCGGTTGACAGCTCCGCCCCTCTCTTCACCCGAGTGTCCGAGACACGCGGTCGAAGGTCAGATGATACGACTACAAAGTCGATCATCGACCTCCGGCCTAGGGTGTCCTGGTGCCACGTGCACTGATGGACACCCTTGTGCTCGAACATGGTGTTCGTGATGGACAGGCCGTGACTGGCACAGAAGTCCAACAACTGAACACCGCTCGGGTTCAGATCAGGGGGGCCGCTCTTCCCGATCACCCCTCTCCAAGTGTCACTGGCATTTCCCACATGGGCGTTGAAGTCCCCCAGGAGAATAACGGAGTCCCCGGGCGGTGCACTGTCCAGTACCCCTCCCAAGGACTCCAAGAAGGCCGGGTACTCTGCACTACCGTTAGGCCCGTAGGCCGTCACAACAGTGAGAGACTTGTCCCTCACCCGGAGGCGGAGGGACGCGACCCTCTCATTCACCGGGGAGAACTCCAACACGTGGCGGCTGAGATGGGGGGCAATGAGTATGGCCACCCCAGCTCGCCGCCTCTCCCCGCGGGAAACACCAGAAAAGTGGAGCGTCCAACCCCTCTCAAGGAGTTGGGTTCCAGAGCCCAAGCTGTGTGTGGAGGTGAGGCCGACTATCTCTAGTCGGTATCGCTCAACCTCCCCCACAAGCTCGGGCTCCTTCCCCCCCAGTGAGGTGACGTTCCACGTCCCAAGAGCCAGATGTTGGGTGTGTGGACTGGGTCGTCGAGGTCTCCGCCTTCGACTGCTGCCCAGTCCTCTCTGCTGCACCTCGCCACCACGGACCCCTCTGCAGGTGGTGAGCCCACAGGAGGGACTGCCCACGTCATCCCTTCGGGCTGAGCCCGGCCGGGCCCCGTGGGCTAAGGCCCGGCCACCAGGCGCTCGCTTGCGAGCCCCGACCCCAGGCCTGGCTCCAGGGTGGGGCCCCGGCTGCGCCATGCCGGGCGACGTCACGGTTTTTGTTGTCGTGCTGTCCATGGTTGGCTTCGGACTGCGCTTCGTCTGACTCGTCACTTGAGACCTGTCTGCCATGGGAGACCCTACCAGGGGCATGAAGCCCCAGACAGCATAGCTCCCAGGATCATCCGAGTGCTCAAACTCCCCCACCACGTTAAGGTGGCAGTCCAAGGGGGGAGAAGTCAGTTGCAAAAATGGATATCTCCACTTTGAAAATGTGTCTTTAAAAAATGTGTTTTCCTTTAGTTACAATCTTCAACATGTGCTGTTACTGGCAGGACATTTTAAAGTATTTACTCAAGAAGGAAGGAAACTATGTGTATGGCACTAAAGAAGATTTGGCTTTTCACAAAATTACTGTCCTTGGTTCAATTCCACCTCCAGGTCTTTCTGAGTGGAGTTTGCATGTTCTCCTCATGACTGTATAGGGTTCCTCAGGGTGCTCTGGTTCCCCCTACCACTAAAAATATGTACAATAGTATTATTAATAGTAGTATGAATGTATTGAGTGAGTGAATGGATGGTGTTGGTTGCGGGTGTGTCGCTTTTCTCATCACCGTGTGTGGAGAGAATGGAAAAATATCTGAACTTGTAAAGTGCTTTGGGGTGACGTGGTCTGTAAAATGGGCTATATAAATAAACATTACTGGCTTACTTCCTTACTTGGTAAATGGCAAATTGTAAGATGTTTCTTATTGCACTCATGGCCCTATTCATCTGTGATCCAGGAGACGGGGAACGGCTCCTCTTTGTTACTTCAGGCTCGTCACAAATCTCGTTTCTCTAGAAAATGCGGAATTGAACGTGCGCTGCGGTGCTTTCATTTCAATTTAACAAGAAAGACATAGTCACAGCGAGGATTTCCAGGTCAAATTGATTGCGTTGATGGAGGAAGCTGAGGTGATGGGGCAAGTTTCACTTCAAGGAGAGATGTGAGAAAGTCGACGTATATGAGCCTAAATGCATTCCTGTCATATTTGTGTGTGAAGTTGCTCAAACTGCAACAGTCCCCCTTTAATTTACCGTCTACTTATCATACGACATCACTTCCAAAGGTTGTACTTTTGTGAATGTGGTATTGGTCAACAAGAAAATATGTTCTCAAATCAGTCACGGGCCCACTTTGTTTTCATCACACGCCCACGTCCCAGGAGTCTTCACCTTTTCAAACCAGTCCAGCAAGTTCTGTTTTTGTTTCTTTCTCTCAACTGGTCCATTTTGTTGCGTGCTGCCAAAGAGACAAGAGGAGTGAAGCTGAAGGATTTGCATACTGTAGTGAATGGAAGGAACATGACGTTTCAACTTATATTCATGCATTTTACTCGATTCTTTCAAACAGCAAGTTGTTTGATGTGAAAAGTATGTTATCTGGTATTGAACCAGTCGCTCTCAGTCCACATAGTTTGTCACATAAAACTATTTTCCTAACAGTGGCTCGTTGTTGTCAGTTTTCTACTGTGTCTTTCAGTGTTTTCTCTCTTATACTAATGTCTAATGCCATTTGTTAATGCTGCAAACCAAATCAGCCTTGATTTCACATGCAGCTGTCTTCTGATTGTAATGTTATAATGTATCGTAGCATGGTTAGTGTCGCCGCCCCCATAAGAAAAGATGTTTGTGTCTTAGTTAGAAAGTTATAGGATTTGGATGAAATGGGCAGGAATCCTCTGCACACTCATCAACATTGATGCCTTAAGCGTCAGTGTAAATGTGCCGGACATTTTGCATAAATGCTAAATTTCAGCCCTAGTCCCAATGTTGCAAAACACAGGATGTATTTATAACCACATGCACACATAATACACATCCATAATCCATCCAAACAATAGAAATGAAACTCAACAAACTTTTAAAGGTATATATTTTCACAAATTTTAGGAAGGAACCTACAATTCTCCTGGAAGTAGAAAATCCTCCTGTGTACCTTTTAACTTAGGATCGTAACATGTGCAGATGGAGTAAACAGGTTTTATACCAAGAAACATGTTGTCATCTGATCTGAGTATATTTCTTTTAAGAGTCATTCTGTTGGAGCGTTAAGACTTGATGGTATGGTTCAGTTCTGGTTCACTTGGGAAAGATTCTTTTTTTGTGGATGTTAAACTGCACAAGATGTGAACATGTGTCCTCGTCACTTGGAGTCTGTGCTTTTTAAGTTTTGTACCGTTGACTGAGCCTCTGCAGAACTTTACATACTGTTGTTCACTCCTCGTTACGTTGATTCTGACGTGAGACTTTAGGCTGCGTTTCCATTATGCTTTAGGTATCAGATCCTAGTAACCTACACACAACAAACCAGAGTCTGGGGAAAATCCTTGGTAACCATGGTTTCCAGCCAATCGCATGTGAGTTAGAACACTTTAGTACCAGCGCGGTCTGGATAGAACTAGGGCCAAGCAGGGACTAAGAAAGAAACGTAAACCAGTTAAACAGGGCTGGGGGAATTTCTCAATTTTTAAGCCTGAGTTTGGTCATTGGGCCAAGCTGCAGATTGACGACCATACTGTACACCAAACACATTATTATAACAAGATAAGAGAACTTTTATTTGTCCCACAGTGGGGGAAATTCCGGTGTTGCAGTGTATATACAGGACAGTAATGAGAGCGCACAAGAAACACACAAAATATACACAAAAAGTAATTGCTTCTTAATAAGCTGTAAATGCTTATTGAGCTATAAATTAATAAAGCAAACATTTGAACTTTGTTACCTCTGACATTTCTAACCCTTTCAAGTTGTATGACATTAGATTAAGATTTCATGGCTGACCTCCACAACCGGAGTTAAGGACTAGGAAGTGCTAATTACTCACTGTTGTTCCCATTACACTCATGTATTGAAGGCTTTGATGTGTCCCAAGTTTGATCCTTTGAGTTTTATGAAGCTGCTGCTGGTATGTGCAGGGCGTAGTCTGAACAGGCCGGGACAGGCCCGGAACAGGCCTGGAACACCACCCTGTGCATTTAAGCCTGTGCAATAACTCACATGTACAGAAAATATGCATTAGATGTGTTGGTCTGGATCCAGGGTGTTCTTCAGCCTAATGCCACTACCTGCTGAAAAACTTTGACTAAAGATAATGTATTAAGTTTTGTTCGTGGTTTGTACATACATTTGAACATAGTATCTGTGAAATATATTCTATTTTTTCTATAAATATATATATTCTTATTTTATACCCTATCATTAACACTTTTATTAAATATAAATGTGATATATCATATTGAATTTGTTTTCATTTGTTTTAATATTATCTCAAAGTAGCTTGTTTGAATTAAATCGATGAAAAGAGTTGTTTCTGTTTGGATGTCCGTATTGTATTGACATTGAGAATTTCTTTAGAGTGGGTTGATGTAATCAAGTTTTCACTGATGGTAACAACCCAGCTTTAATTCTGACAACTTTGTTCTGTTTTTAATTGCATGTTAAACAACTGAACATATTCGTTCATATTCTATGTTAATTTAAGCATTTGAGGAGAAAAAAAACAACTTTTAATTTTCCTGATTATTGAGTTCATATTAAGCAATAAGCATCATACAAAATTTGATAAAAGATTGGTATAACACTGGAAATAGCTAGTTTATGCCAAGCTGCAGAAGTGAATTTAATTGAAACTGTAATTGGCAGCATCTTGTGTTAGTGCAGAACTACGTCACAAACCTCAAAGTGTCGTTCTGTCACTGCTCTCGTTTCATCTGTAATAACGTTGAGTGAATCCACTCCGTCTTTAATCAGTGGTGTTTCCTTCAGTCTCATGATCGTCTGGAGAATAATCAGCACATCCTTCACACTCACACGTGTGTCTCTGTACACATTCTAAAGATCGGTACAAACGTAACGCATTTTGTGATTGTGGCCGATCTAATGCATGTCCAAACACATGTAGTTTAAATACATGTGTTTATTTAGTCTAACTTACTCTTCCGTAGAATACATTTCAATTTGGAGAGACGAGAAACGAAAATGGTTATGAGTATTTATTGAGGTGGTTTGGCGCCCTAGGCCCCGGTGCGGCCTTCAGATCGGAGAGGCTCCTGCGATGGAGCGCGTACAATCCCCCGGGACCTAGGCACTGGTGGCGGCATTTTGGCAGATTGGAGGCAGATTGGAGGCAGATTGGAGGCAGATTGGAGGCAGAGTGGAGGCAGATTGGAGGCAGATTGGAGGCAGATTGGAGGCAGATTGGAGGCAGATTGGAGGCAGATTGGAGGCAGATTGGAGGCAGATTGGAGGCAGATTGGAGGCAGGGTGAAGAGGAGGAGGAGGGGAGGCGGTGGTTGCGAGGCTTCGAGAAGGCCGAGAGTGGGAGTTGCTGCGCTTGTAAGCGGCTGCCTGTCCGGCACGGATGATTGGAAGGGGGCGTTTGCTGAGCGATAGGCTGGGGAAGCGAACCGGCCTGGAGGGGGTAGCTTTTGGCTGACGTCTACCAAATTGAATTTTCGCGAGCTACATTTCAATTTGGAGAGACGAGAAACGAAAATGGTTATGAGTATTTATTGAGGTGGTTTGGCGCCCTAGGCCCCGGTGCGGCCTTCAGATCGGAGAGGCTCCTGCGATGGAGCGCGTACAATCCCCAAAAAGGCTGTGTGTGTTGATGGAGTTTTGCAGCCTGGTTTGCAGGGAACAGACGTCGTGGCTACTCTATGCTGTGACCGCTATCGCTATGCTGTGACCGCTATCGCTATGCTGTGACCGCTATCGCTATGCTGTGACCGCTATCGCTATGCTGTGACCGCTATCTCTATGCTGTGAACCGTTTTGCGCTAACCATTTTTTGCTATGCTGTGACCGCTAACACTAACGCTATGACCGCTACCACTGACGCTATGACCGCTATCACTGACGCTATGGCCGCTATCACTGACGCTATGACCGCTATCACTGACGCTATGACCGCTATCACTGACGCTATGACCGCTATCACTATGTGCTGTGACCGTTATATGCGGTTATCTTTGGGTGCCGGGACGTGAGCGCTCGCATCACGATCAACCGGACGCTGCGGCAGGGTTATCTTTGAGCGCTGGGACGTGAGCGCTCGCATCACGATCAACCAGACGCTGCGGCAGGGTTATCTTTGCGCGCTGGGAACGTGAGCGCTCGCATTACGTTCCGTCAGACGCTGCGGCAGCGGAGAGTGTTTGAGAGAAATGCGTGCCGCCACCAGAATCTTATTGGTTCACTTACTTTGTTTGAGATGAAGGTTGAAAGGGTCAGGGGACATAATGTTGGGTGAAAGAGAGCGACCTTTGTGTAAGCTTCCACTACGTCGAGATTATCACACATGACCGAGATCCTCTTTCTCCGCCACGCGTGATTCCACAGCGCGCAGGCCACGACCACTGGGAAAATCTCGTGTAGGGCAGAGGAGATGCTCCGGTGGAAAGTAGCGGCCACGGCCCGGCAACCCAATGGTCCTGGAAGAATCCCCCAAAACCCACGGAAGGGGCACGTCCGTGTAGAAGCGGAGACCTGGAGGGGCAGAGACATGTCGGAGAGGGCCATTGATGTTGCAGGCGCCCTTACGCTTAGAATCTTGGGTTGGAGAGTAGGTAATCAGGAAAGTAGGAAGGTCGGGAAAAGCCGTGTCTCGGACCGCATGAAGGTTGAGTGAGCAGTAGTGAAACGCTTACACAGAGAAGCCATGGAAGGCGAGCAGGAAGATGCTGCGAGGAGGGCAGACATGTACCTGGAAGATGAGCCGGAGTTCAGTGCCGCTGCAGGATGGGCAGCGTGATTGGGAGCCTGCGATCAGAAGAGTGAAGAACACAGGTATGGATGCCTTTGATTAGGAGTCCGATTGACGGCTCAGCGCAGCTACTCGGCCAGCTGCATCTGATAGAATCGGAAGATTAAGTAGAGAGATGAAGCATGACCGCCGAAGCGACCCTGGGAGCACAGGTGCGAGTCCAGTGCAGCGCGGCATACTCTGCCGGGCTGCCTCCATTAGAAGCAGGATAAGCTTCTGAGAGAGTGGGTTGCAGCAGTAGCAGTAGCAGCAGCGGCAGCGGCAGTAACCTCAGATAATAACGGCAACGACCTGTATCAGCCGCGGCAGCAGCAGCTGCAGCTGCAGCATCCGTAGATAATAACGGCAAAAACCCTGTATCAAAGCCACGGCAGTAGAATATGTTGTAGCTGTTTAGTGTTTCAGTAAGAGAAGCGAAGTGAAGAGAGATGACGAAGTACAGGAAGCAGCAGCAGCACGGCAGTAGTAGCAGTATGAAGCAGCAGCGGCAGCAGCAGCAGCAGTAGCGGTAGCAGTATGAAGCAGCAGAAGCAGCATCAGCGGGAGCAGCAGCACCACGAAGCGATTCATACGAACAGACAGACGTGTCGCGCCAGTGTGCGCTGCTTGTCTCCATGAGCCAGGTTACATACGTGTCTGGAAGAGCCGAGCCACAGAGACAGGTGCAGCCTGGGAGCCTGCGGAACGGCAGCGGCACATGTAGTAGTAGAGCAGCAGGAACAGGCAGCAGGGACAGACGGCAGCAGGAGCGGCAGCAGGAACAGGCAGCGGCAGGAGCGGCAGCAGGAACGGCGGCGGCGGGATCGGCATCAGTAGGAACGGCAGCGGGGACCGGCAGCAGCGGCGGTCAGAGAACCAACCCACGGTTGTTTAACAGCCTGAGGAAATAAATCAACCCGAATCCGAAACATTCCCATGCGAATAACAGACGTCCCCTGGAGCCATCTTCTGCTTTGGTTATGGCAGATGCGCATGAACGATCACTGATCCATGCGTTCATAGCTCCAACACTACTTCACACCCATTGCAGATTCACGTTCGGCCCTTTTTCTTCTGCTGCACTTTCAAAATGCAACACTGCAGTTAGTTACCTAATTTAATACCAGCGACCTAGCTATTTAATGCATGGTTTTACTGCAAGTGGCGGAACATGATCTGAATAATGCACATAGCTCCTCGTATATCCCTCAGACGATAGAGATTGATGCCATTTAATATGCATTGCCCCTCAGTTAGCTCAAACACATGTGAAACGGAGCCTGCAGACCAAGCTCGGGGCGAAAAAACTGGCGCCTGCAGTCAAGTGCGTAGGGCAAAAACCAATCGCCTGCAGCCCAGAACTCCGGGATTAATCTGTCCGCGGTCAGCACGCTCACTGTACTCACATGCCAGGAGACTTGGGAAAAGCAACGGGACAACGCGGCACCGCCAATCGAGGCAGGGACACGCACGGCACCGCCAGACCTTCTGCGTGCGGCAGCAGACCACAAGGAACGAGCCGCACAGAAACCCGCGGAGGGCCCCGCGGAGCAGCCCGCAGAAAGAGCCCGCAGAGGAGGAGAGCAGTGGGGATATGCGAACCACAGCAGGTGCAGGGACGTGGAAGAGGAGCAGACCAGTGCAGGGACGCGGAGGAGGAGCAGACCAGTGCAGGGACGCGGAGGAGGAGCAGACCACAAGCAGCCAGACGGAGGACGCCAGGGACGCGCCGAGTAGCGTGAGTAGACGAAAACGATTCCTCCAGACGATTCTCTGCAAGGCTTCAGGAGCATGCGAGGCTTCGAGAAGGCCGAGAGTGGGAGTTGCTCCGCTTTTAAGCGGCTGCCTGTCCGGCACGGATGATTGGAAGGGGGCGTTTGCTGAGCGATAGGCTGGGGAAGCGAACCGGCCTGGAGGGGGTAGCTTTTGGCTGACGTCTACCAAATTGAATTTTCGCGAGCTACATTACAAACAGAAGTCGGGTTTCCTGGTCTAAGCAGCCTGAAAAGCCAGCTCACATTTTTACCCACGTTGCATTTTGTAGAACCACGTGTTGGAACTTGCCACACACCTGCTCCTCATTCTCCACTTCAAATCTTTTTCTATCTTTCTCATTATCATTGTTGTCCACTTTGAATTCCACGTGCTGATGCCGCAAGACTTCCACTACCTCAGACAAGTGAACAGTGGCCCAAAAATGGTTTAATAATAGAATAATATAACATGAAAGACTTCTCTTTCCACATGTTCATTTTCAATATATTGAGTGAATATTTTAGGAATGTTGATGTGCAGCTTAGTCTTGTCAAGACTTAAAGGTATAAAGG